>CM048746.1:564195939-565395939 GCA_026315105.1 Locusta migratoria
ACGGGAAACCTCCGTAAGGGCCCGGTCCTATGCTCCGGGGTGCGGGGAGGGAGGGTTTCCAGCAGTTTCGTAAGATGTCCCACGATGGCGCTGCGGTCAGAAGCAGCCCTTTAAATTGGCCAGAGCAGGCGGCAGGTAGCGGCTGCCCCCACCACCACCTCCCCTCAAACGCCGGCTCGCCCGACACAGCCGTGGCCTCGTGGCAGGCGGCACTAGCTCTCCCCTCACCCTCCCCTCCACGCTACCCTCTGACGTGCGAGAGGCACCCTAAGCCAGCGAACCGCCTGACACCTGCTAGCATCTTACGGAACTACGAGGGGAGCGTAGGATAGTGGTTTAGGGTGGGCTGCTTCTATGTATATGTTACTCTGTGGTATAAGGTACTTGATAAGTAGTTTGTAAGGCTAGCGACTGATGACCCCGTAGTTAAGTCCCATAAGCTTCACAAACATTTGAACATTTCACTGGGTAGTGTGGTATCACTGGTACAGTCACTAGGGTACAGAAAAATCTGTGCACGTTAATAACAGAAATAAAAACGATGTAGAAAAACGTGTACGAGGGTCTCATTAAGACCTTTGCTGAGGAGCGAAAACAGTGTTTTGACGGTGTCATTACCCAGGCTGAAACATGGTTTTGTATGAAGCTGAGAGCAAAACCCAATCCATAGAGTGGCGTCATCCGGGTTGCCTTCGGAAGAAGAACCAAGACAGACTTTCCCGAAAAGCAGGCCGAAAAGTGATGGTCTCTTTCTTCTGGGATCAGCGTGGTGTAATTTTAATCGACCTTTTGGAACTTGGCACCACGATTTACCTGGACCTAAATGTTTGTGATTGAACAAGCTGCGACGTGCCATCAAGTCCCACAGAGCACAGTTTCAGGGTCAGCTCATCAGACTACACCATGACAATGCCAAACCTTATATAGCCCTTATGATGCAGGAGAAAATCTGAAAAATTGGTTTGGAAAATGGGTCCTAAACCTCCCTACAGTCCGGACTTGGCTCCGTCTGATTTTTACCTCTATTGTCGTCTGAAGGCCCACCTTCGTGGTAAAAATTTGATAGAAAGACCTTATTTCCTGGGTCCAACGATGGGGTAAAAGTCAATCAGCATAAGTTTACCAAAGTGTATTTACATCAAGGAAATAACATTGGACAATATGCATCACAGCAGATGGAGGCTACATTAAGTAGGCTCAATGTGTAGATAAATGTCCCAAGCATGTTCACAAAAAAGTCATTCTTCTCTTGCATGAAATGAAAAACTGGAGACGTCTATGGAAAACTTTTTGAACGTCCTTTGTGAGAGTGACAGTTCCGTAGGTTTACTTCTTAGTGGTGCCACCGTTACTGGCTGTAACAGCTGCTACAAAACTCGGCATTCAGACTCTAGATGAGTTATTGGGATACAGAATGTCCATGCAGCTTTCACGTATTGCCGAAGCTGAGCTGGTGTAGCGGTAGGTGGTGCGTCCCGAGACAGTCGTTCTGCAATCATCGAACAGTCGTTCTCTAAAGGCGAGAGAGCAGGGAGATTAAGGCATCAGTGGAATAAGTTGGGAGGCGAAGAAGTCTTGCACATTGCCTACCACGTGTGGTCCCGTATCATCCCTTTACAATATGGCCAACGGTAAGCTCCAAAGGTATGAGAAGACAACAGGCTTCCTACACTGAAGAGGTATAACGCTGGCTGATTAGTGTACCGGCAGTGCGTAGTGGAGGGGTTAGGAACAACATATTTTTTACCGGCGAATCCTGATTCCGTCTGCACAACCACGATGGTCGGTTTTTTTTTTTTTTTTTTTTTTTTTTTGTGGTTTTAGGGCGCACAACTTCTATGGTCATTAGCGCCCAGCCAAGAACATAGATTCGCTATGATCTAAAAAAATGTAGACTGTCAGAACATCAACAAGAGGCTAAAAACGAAAGATAAAAGACAATTAAAAGAGTTAAATATCCTTGGATAAGTTGGCCAAGTTGATAAAACGCAAAACTCGAGCAGCTGCTCGTGTGTCATCAGCTAAAATTTCCTCCAGAGTAGACGGAAAGTGAAGGGCTACACGGAGATGATTAAAATTAACACAAGTCAGTAAAACATGTCGCACTGTCAGCAGTTCACCGCAGGAGCATAGCGGTGCAGGTTCGGCGGATAGCAAGTGACGGTGGCTGAAACGGCAATGACCGATCCGCAACCGAGCCAGGATGACCTCCTCCCGCCGAGAGGGGCGGGAGGATGTCCTCCAAGCGGTCGGGATCGGTTTGACAGTTCGCAATTTATTGTTGTACAGTGAAAGCCACACACTGTGCCATTGCGACACGATACTCCGGCGAAGAGCCCGTTGAACATCGTCCGATGGGACGCAAAAGGTAGCCATGCGAGGCAAAAGAGCTGCTGCCTTGGCTGCTGTGTCGGCGGCCTCATTCCCGGGCACACCCACATGGCCAGGGACCCACAGGAAAGAAACGTGACAGCTGTCATCCGCCAGCAACTGGAGGGAGCGTTGGATCCGATACACGAGAGGATGGTTCGAGAAAGGGTCCTTAAGACTCTGCAGGGCACTAAGGGAGTCAGAACATATGGCATAGAAAGGGTGGCGGTGGCGGCAGGTATACAAAACGAACGGCCTGGTGGAGGGCGAAAAGCTCAGCCGTGAAGTTTGAGCACCGGTCAGGGAGCTTGTATTGGAAACGGTTGTCCCCGACGACGAAGGCAGATCCGACACCGGCAGTGCTCTTGGAACCATCAGTGTAAATAAATACGGCATTATCGAACCGCGAACGGAGTTCGACAAGCCTCGAGCGGAATACCAAATCCGGAGTGCTCTCCTTGGGGAGCGAACTAAGTTCGAGGTGTGTGTGAACCTGGGCCTGATGCCACGGTGGCAATGGGCTTTCGCTCAACCGAAGGGTGGAAGGAAGGGTAAAATCGAGCCGCTGTAGCAGGCGGCGAAACCGAACTCCCGGTGGAAGCAAGGCAATCGCAGACAGCTGATATTGGCGATCGAGTGAGTCGTCAAAAAATAATCTGTAAGATGGATGGTTGGGCATCGACCGTAGGCGGCATGCGTACCGACACAAGAGTATGTCACGTCGATTGGTCAAGGGTAATACAGCAGCCTCGGCATACAGACTTTCAACAGGGCTGGTATAAAATGCACCGGTCGCCAGACGTAATCCACGATGGTGGATAGAGTTGAGACGGCGGAGAATCGACGGCCGTGCTGAAGAGTATACAAGGCTTCCATAGTCGAGCTTCGACTGAACAATGGCCTGGTAAAGGTGAAGCAGGACGGTACGATCCGCTCCCCATGACGTGCCACTGAGGACACGAAGAACGTTAAGGGATCGGGCACAACGGGCAGCCAGGTAGGACACATGTGTGGACCAGCAAAGTTTCCGATCCAACATGAGTCCCAAGAATTTTGTAGTCTCCACGAAAGGGAGAGCAACAGGGCCGAGACGTAGAGAAGGTGGAAGAAATTCCTTGTATCTCCAGAAATTGATACACACAGTTTTCTCAGTGGAGAATCGGAAGCCGTTTGCGATGCTCCAGGAATATAGACGGTCAAGACAGCGTTGGAGAGAACGCTCCAAGAGACACGTCCGCTGGGCGCTGCAATAAATTGCGAAATCGTCAACAAAAAGAGATCCGGAGACGTCGGCTGAAAGGCAATCTACGATCGGATTGATTGCAATGGCAAAGAGCGCACGATGGTCGGATTAGAGTTTCAAGAAACAGCCGGCTGTAATGTTCCCTTACACATTGCCATACTAGTCGTGACCATGCTGCCAGCATGCGTAATTCAGAAGTAGATACCCCCGCTGTATTAAAATAACTTAAATCACTTAACAAAAGTAAGTGTCCCTGTTCCGACTGTATATCAATTAGTTTCCTCTCAGAGTATGTTGATACAATAGCCCCATACCATATACAACCCATATCATATACAACCCATAGCATATACAACCCATATCATATACAACCCATATCATATACAACTGCTCGCTCAGTGAACGTTCCGTACACAAAGACTGGAAAGTTTCAGTGGTCACCTCAATACTCAACAAAGGCAATAGTATTGATCCGCAAAATGACAGGCCTATATCATTGATGTAGATTTGCAGCAGGATTTTAGAACATATACATTCCTCAAATATTATGAACTACCTTGAAGAGAACGACATATTGACCAACTGCCAACATAGCTAGCTCTTTACTTAAATGATGTGAGGAGTGCAATCGACAAGATACGTGAAACAGATTCCGTTTTTTTATTTTTCGGAACGTTTTTAACACTATACCTCACAGGCATCTTCTAATCAAATTGCGTGCATATGGAATATCGCTAAAGTTGTGGGATTGGATTCGAGATTTCCTGTCAGAAAGGACACAGTACGTTGTAATTGATGGAACATAATCGAGTAGAACAGAAATGATATCTGGCGTTCCCCAGGAAAGTGTTATAGGGCCCATAGTTTTGCTTATTTTTATAAACGACTTAGGAGAAAATCTGAGTAGCTCTCTTGGACTGTTCGCAGACGATGCGGACATTTATCGGTTAGTAAAGTCATCAGCAGAGCGAAAGCAACTTCAAAATGATTTAGATAAGATATCAGCATGGTGTAAAAAATGGCGGCTGAACGAGAAGTGTGAAGTCATCCATATGACCACTAAAATTAATTCGTTAAACTTCATTTACACAGGCTGCAAAAACAATTAAATACCTAGGAGTAACAATTACAAACAACTTAAACTGCAAAGAACACACAGAAAATACTGTAGGGAAAGCGAACCAAAGATTACGTGTCGTTGACAGAACACATTGAAGATGAAACAGGTCTACTAAAGAAACTGCCTCACCACACTTGTGAGTTATATTTTACAGTATTGCTACGTATTGTGGAATCCCAACATAGTGGAACTGACGGCCGATTTAGAGAAATTTCAGAGATGGCAGCTAGTTTTTTATTATTGGGATATGAGGGAAAGAGTTCCATGGAAATGATGCACGAATTAGGATTGAAATCATTAGAAGAGAGGCGACGATATCAATTCGTGAAATTTATTTCACCATCATTCTCTTACGAGTGCGAACATGTTTTATTAGCATCCACCTACATACGCAGATATTATTAACAAAATAAAATAAGGTACGTCAGATCAAAAACAGAAGTATTTAGGTATTTCTTTTTCCCGCGAACTATTAGAGAATTGAACTGTAGAGAAATACCATAAAAACGGTTCGATGAACCCTCTGACATGCACTTCAATGTTACTTGCACTCCTGGCCATTAAAATTGCTACACCACGAAGATGACGTGGTACAGACACGAAATTTAACCGACAGGAAGGAGATGCTGTGATATGCAAATGATTAGCTTTTCAGAGCATTCACACAAGGTTGGAGCCGGTTGCGACACCTACAACTTGCTGACATGAGGAAAGTTTCCAACCGATTTCTCATACACAAACAGCAGTTGACCGGCGTTGCCTGGTGAAACGTTGTTGTGATGCCTCGTGTAAGGAGGAGAAATGCGTATCATCAAGTTTCTATCTTTGATAAAGTTCGGATTGTAGCCTATCGCGATTGCTATTTATCGTATCGTGATATTGCTGCTCGCGTTGGTCGCGATCCAGTGACTGATAGCAGAATATGGAATCGTTGAGTTCAGGAGCGCAATACGGAACGCCGTGCTGGATCTCAACGGCCTCGTATCACTAGTAGTCGAGATGACAGGCATCTCATCTGCATGGCTGTTACGGATTGTGCAGCCACGTATCGATCCCTGAGTCAACAGATGAGGACATTGGCAAGACAACAATCATCTGCACGAAAAGTTCGACGACGTTTGCAGCAGCATGGACTATCAGCTTGGAGACCATGGCTGCGGTTACCCTTGACGCTGCAACGCAGACAGGAGCGCCTGCACCTTAGTGCACGAATGGCAAAACGTCATTTTTTCGGATGAATCCAGGTTATGTTTACAGGATCATGATGGTCGCATTCATGTTTGGTGACGTTGCGGTGAACGCACGTTGGAAGCGTGTATTCGTCATCGCCATAGAGGCGTATCACCCGGCGTGATGGTGTGGGATGCCATTGGTAGCAAGTCTCGGTCACCTCTTGTTCCCATCGACGGCACTTTGAACAATGGCCGTTACATTTCAGATGCATTACGACCCGTGGATCTACCCTTCATTCGATTCCTGTGAAACCCTACATTTCAGCAGGTAATGCACGACCGTAAGTTGCAGGTCCTTTACGGGTCTTTCTGGATACGGAAAATGTTCGACTGCTGCCCTGGCCAGCACATTCTCCAGATCTCTCACCAATTGAAATCGTCTGGTCAATGGTAGCCGAGCAACTGTACCTGTAAACGCTATCCAAGCTCTGTTTGACTCAATGCCCAGGCGTATCGAGGCCGTCATTACGGCCAGATGTGGTTGTTCTGGGTACTGATTTCTCAGGATCAATGCACACAAATTGCGTGAAAATGTAATCACATGTCAGTTCTAGCATAATATATTTGTCCAATGAATACCCGTTTATCATCATCATTTCTTCTTGGTGTAGCAATTTTAATGGCCAGTAGTGTAGATGTAGATTATGTTGCGCGATGGTACCGTTATCCAATCACGCTTTACGCTGCACCTGCAAGCACGTGATTCCCGATCCATAACCAAGGCAAAACCTTATCTCACAAAATCATATCGGGTGCGTATGGAACAGATACTTTAACTGAAAGTAAATGTTTAGCGCAAACGTGACTCCGTATCGCCTATTCTGTGTATACGTTGCGCACGGCATTGCTTCATCTCTAGGAGCTAATGGCTCAGAGTTCACGCTACCTGTCTTGATAACGTAGTTACAATGATGTCCGAAACCTCGTTTCCAAATCGCATTGCTATTAAAGCTGTTGGTAAGACTAGGTCATAATTTTATCTTGAATCCGAAACAAGACTTCCTTGCGAGTTCCAGTGCAGAGTTATTTATCACGATGAGTGTTACGTATTTCTTGCACACTGAAGAAACTGGAATAGGAACGCCTATATAAGTCAACAGGTATCTGGAACAGCCGTAATATTGGTTACTGCTGCTACAATGGTAGATTATCACGATTTAAGTGAGTTTGAAGCTAATTGTGTTCAGCGCACGAGGGATTGGACGCAACATCCACTAAGAACCTATGAGGTGGGGATTTATCTGCACTACCATTTCACAAGTGCAAAGTAAATATCACGAATCCGGTAAAAAGCAAATCTTCAACATCGCTTCGTCCGGAATCATTCAACGTGACAGCAGTGCAACCATTCCATAAATTGCTCCGGATTTCATCGCTGGGCCATAAACAAATGCCAGTATGCGAACCATTCAAAGAGACATCATCGATATTGACTTTACGAGCCGAAATCCCAATTGTGTACCTTTTCTGCCCTTCGCCTGGCCTGGGCTGTTGATGACTAGAAACATGTGGCCTGAGCTGACGATTCTCTTTTGCAAGAAGTATCGCGCTGATGGACGTGTACAGGTATGAATTCATGGACGCTACATGTGAGCAGGCTCTTCGAGGACAATCTTTGTTGTGCGCTGTCCCACGTTTGAGATTACTGAGTTTGGTTACCGGTCTTCGACCGGAGAGCAGGAGTAGTATTGTGCAAACAGCCTTGCAATGTAGTTGCAAACTGCAGTGTGAGCTTGAACCATTTGAATATTTTTATGTGTGAAAATGGTTAAAAGAAATTGCATTTCAAAAGGGTCTGTGTTTATGAAGAATAAAGGTAAGAAGAGTTATTTATTCATTACGAGCAAACCCGGCAACGCTTCGCAGTAGCTAATGTGTATGGGTTATATACCCCAATCTCTCCTCTTCTTCTCCCTATGTCTATCCCTTCCTCCCTCCTATATTTTCCCCCCCTGTATTTTTTCCATCACCTTCACACCACTCCCTCTTATGCCACACCATATCCATATCCTCCACCTCCTCTCTACGTCCATATCATCCCCCCTTTTTAAATCTATGTCATTCCCACTCTCAATCCCCTCCTCCACCTATATTATTTATTGTTATTGGGACCCTGATTCGTAATATAAGTTAAAATGGATGAGTAAATCAATTGGAAACGGTTTATTACAGAAACCTTTCGAGTTGCTCTGTGAGATTAGTAGCGAACAGGCGTGATTACACATTTAAGCATAAAAAAACTTTCCTGTTTCATGTTAAAAATGATTGGAAAAAGGAAAACAAAACCTTACATTTTTAGAGCACAGCTTAGCAAGTTTTTTCGCGGCGAGCAGAATAGAAATGCTTTTTATAACTTGTTTATACCTTCTTCAGAGCGTATGAGCTGAACAAAGTAATTCTAGCATGATCATACTTTAATGATAGAAAGCCTTTATCAAACAAAATAATTAACTAGAATACAAACACGTTTCGGAATTCTTTGTGTTGCGTTCATTGTAACGCTTGTTGATGAACGATATTTTTGTCCTTCTTTCCGGAGAGAAAACGAACAGTGCAGATAGTTTACCAACTCTCGAACACGTCACGTAAAACTGCCCATGTGGAAAACACGGCGATTCAAGATTTAATCCACAAACTTCCAACGACTGGCCTTGCACTTTATTAATCGTCATTGCGAATGCAGGGCGAACGGTAAACTGGACACGCTTAAATTGAAACGGCAAGTCGGTTAGAATCAGTGGTATTGTTGGAATCAGAACATAGGTTCAGCATACAAGACAGTACTGTGGTGTCGCACAAGTCCAAAGTGCGCGCCACCTACTTTCGCCGCGCGCCGCCATGCACGCACGGCGCGGCGTTCTGATGACGACAGCCACGAGCGCCCTCTGCTGCAACTCCGCTCGTGGCCACCGCTGAACGACATCGTTCACTTGGGACTGAGATAGGAACCAGTAAAGACTTCGGAATCAGATAGGTACCAGTGAAGACTTGGCTATCAGTTATGCACTAGGCAGCTCAACTATGGATCAGCATTCTGCAGTACTGAGCTATGTAAAAGTTAAGTATTGTATAAATTCTGTGCAATATATATCTCGTTCTAATTTACTCTAGTGTTTCTAGTTTCTGGCCACTCCCCTCCGTACCTGCACCAGCGTGCTATCTTTATTCCTGTGTCGGTCTCATTCCACTCGGCCACCGACACCTACGACGGAAACGAGACACAAAAGCGGCGACGAGGCTGGGACACAAAAAGTACTACTTTGATTGCAATACCAATCATTATAGATTTAATTTGAGCAACAAAAATCTTTATAATATTTTTATTATTAAAAACTTTCAAGGGGACTGTTCAAGAAGGTGGAGGTTCTGTAATGGTGTGTGACATGTGCAGATGAAGTGATATGAGACCACTGATACCTCTAGTACGATTCTGACAGGAGACACGTATGTACGTTGATCATCTGCATCTATTCATATCCACGTGTATTACGACGGACTTCAGCAATTCCAGCCGGACAATGCGACATCCCACACGTTCATAAATGCTACAGAGCGACTCCAGGAACACTCCCCAGAGCTTTAAACCCTTTCGCTGGCCACCAAACTCTCCAGACATGAACGTAATTTGGAATATCTGGGATGCCTTGCGACGTGATGTTACGAAGAGATGTCGACCCTCTTGTACTCTTACGAATTTATGGACATCTCTGCAGGATGCTTGGTGTCAATTCCTTCCAGCTCTACTTCAGACATTAATCGAGTACATGTCACGTCGAGTTTCTCGGGGGTTCTACACGATATAAGGAAGGTGCACCATTTTCTTTCGCTTTTCAGGGTACTAACACTAGCGTTAGGTCACAGTGTTTCCTGGGTGAGTATTCCATGCTCATTTTATTCCCGCTCCTTCTTCCCTCTCTGTCCATTGTCTTCCACCCCACACTCTATCCTTTTTAAGTTTCGTTTTCATACAGCGAATTCCCTATGACGACGTATATTCTGAACTATCTGTCTTGGAATAATATAATTTTCCAAGTTCTTAGCGTGAAATATTATGAAAATGTTTTTGAACTTTACTGCTAATAGAGTCGGTGGCAAAGACACAATAAATTACAATGTCATGGAGTTGATTTTAATGCATTTAATTGTTTAACGTCAAATCTTTCAAATTATGTGTGGTATGATATAATTACGAAGATGTGCATATCTGCTGCAAAATATGTAGCGAATAGAGTTAACAGTAAAGACGCATCGAAATCTTAACTGTGTTAGAAGACTTAGTTATTTGTGATGGAACGATTTATTATAAAACTACTTTTTACGACATTATATCTCATAATCTACCGATCGTACTAAGACATAATTCGAAGACACACTAAGTGGTATGTTTCTGAACTGTTTGTAAAAGGTTTCGCGAATACAATAATTATTGTTGTAGAAGTAATAATTTGTAACACCATGCCGAATACCGTATTTTACTGCATGAAATACGGGAAGTACTAAGCGATAAAGTCTTTCATCATATTGCTGCGGTCGTCAGGAAGAAAAAAATTCATGAAAGTTTGGAATTGTATGTAAAGTTTGTTGGAAGTCGCTAAGTGCCCTCATTATCAGGTAGTCCATGAATAAGGTCTCGATATTCAAGCGTCGAATGGCGTGGTTGTTTGTGACTCATTTGTTCGTGTTGACATATTTCCTGAACTGTGTGGCTTAACTGGTTCTTCGCCCCCCCCTTCCCCTTGTCTGATAGCAAGGAATTTGTGTAGTAACTTTGGTTGAAATTAGTCCAGTAGATTAGAAGGAGATGTGGGATATACATACACGCTGAAGCCACCCATGAAGTACATGATGGATGACCCGTCGTAAGAGGGGGTCCTGGCGTGTGTCTGCAGCAATGCGCGTGGCTGTGATAGGGAACTCATCTAAGGTATTTTGCCGTTCCAGATCAATGTGGAAACAGGAGACTTCATGTCGGTCAAATGCTGGATCAGGTCCTGAAGGCAGACGAGAAAGAGCGTCTGCATTGGCGTGTTGTGTAGTAGGCTTGTACTTAATGGTGTAATTGTAGGAACTAAGAAATAGAGCCCAACGCTGGAGTCTTTGGGCCATACGTTCTGGCAGCCGAGAGTGTGGCCCAAATAGAGCGACCAACGGTTTGTGGTCAGTAATGAGGGTAAACTTGGCCCCAAAAAGATACACATGGAATTTCTTAACCGCATAGACGATCGCCAACGCCTCCTTTTCTATCTGAGAGTAGTTCTTTTGAGCAGGCGTCAGTGCCTTTGACGCATAGGCTATCGGTTGTTCAGTACCATCATCATTGCGGTGTGCCAAAACCGCTCCAATGCCATATGGAGATGCGTCCGCTGCCAGAACAAGGGGACGCGATGGAGAAAAGGGCGTAAGGCAGGGTGCCGAACGCAACAGGCGCTTTAGCCGCTGAAAGGAATGCTCACAAGCATCTGACCACCGGAATTGCACACCTTTCTTCCGAAGACAGTTGAGGGGGTGCATAATGTGGGCCGCTTGTGGGAGGAACTTTGCATAATAGTTCACCTTTCCCATAAACGCCTGTAACTCCTGTAGGTTTTGAGGGCGTGGTAGAGCATCGACCGCCGATACATTGCGATCTGTGGGCTGGATTTCGTCTTTGGAGAGCAAGTAGCCAAGGTATTCGACCCGTTCCTGGAAAAACTGGCATTTATCGAGGCGGCACCTGAGCCCGGCGTCCCGCAATGTGGTGAAGAGAGTGCGGAGGTTATGCAAGTGCTCCTGGCGTGTAGCCCCAGTAACGATGACATCATCAAGATAGTAGGCACAACCGGGTATAGGCATGGTTAATTGTTCGAGATACCTCTGGAAGATGGCTGGAGCCGAAGAAATCTCAAAAGGTAGACGTTTGTATTTGTAAAGACCAAAAGGGGTATTGATGACCACGATTCGTTGAGATTCCTCATCGAGCGGGATTTGCAAATAGGCGTCAGCCAGGTCTATCTTAGAAAAGTATTCGCCGCCAACAAGCTTCGTGAGGAGGTCCTCTTGCCGCGGAATTGGGTAGGTTTCGACTTGTGCCTGGGCATTGATGGTGGATTTAAAATCGCCACAAAGGCGGAGGGCGCCATTAGGCTTGAGGACCACTACCAGTGGTGTGGCCCAGACACTCGTTTTGACAGGTTCGATGACTCCTGCGGCGTGCAGACGGTCGAGTTCCAGCTTTACCGCCATCCGTAGGGAGACCGGAAGAGGGCGTGCACGGCAGAAACGGGGCACCGCATCGGGGCGTAAAGTAATATGTGCCTCAAAATTGGTTGCACACCCTGGATCCGGTTCGAACAGAGACGCAAAAGAGGCACAAAGGTCGTCGAGTTCCCGGAAAGGAACAGTGTCAGAAATGGCCTGCACCTCATCGGAGATGGAGAACCCAAACAGTGAGAACGCATCGAGGCCGAAAATGTTGCCAGCTGAGTGGCTATTGACCACAAAGAGGGTTACAGGACGTGTAACCGTTTTGTAAGTTGCCAAAGTGGTAACTGACCTTTCAGAGGAATCGCACTGTCACCATATGCTAACAACCTGCGGGAGGGCGGGTCCAATTCTGGGTAGCCGAGACGGGCATATGTCGGGAGGTTCACCAGGGAGACTGTCGCCCCTGTGTCCACCTGGAAGCGGACGTCATGGTTAGCTATTCTGAGATCAATAAACAATTTGGTAGCGGGAGAATCACCCTGGGGAACAGTAGCCTGCAGTTCATGAACTGTCCCCTGACGCCAATAAGAATTCGGGGAAGATTGTCCTGCCGTTTGCCGACAAACCGAATGGAGATGCCCATCTTTTCCACAACGACTACAGTGGGCCCAGCGGTCTGGACAGTCCGCCCGTTGGTGCGCCGTAAAACAGTCGGGACAGGACGGTAAACCACGTTGCCTACGCCGACGAGAAGTGACCGGTCGTTCACAGGCCATGGACACGTCAGAGAGGGAAAGATCACGACGCTGCCGGCGGGGCAAGACCTTCCGAACGGTACGTCCCCTTTGCGGCGGTTGTACAGTTGCTACCTGAGGACGAGCCATGAGGCGCTCATTCGCCGCCTGTGCAATCTCGAAAGAATGTGCAATCTTCAGGATGTCCTCCAGAGAGGGGTCGTCCAGCTTGAGGGCCGCCGTCCGCACTTCTGGATCTGGAGCCAACTGAACGACAACATCACGGATGAGAGAGTCAGCATAGGAGGTTTTACAAGATGGGTTGGAGCACGTGAATTCGCAACGTCGACTCAGTCCTTGCAAATCTGTCACCCATGACCGATATGATTGACCTGGCTGTTTGTGATACTGATGGAATTCGAGGCGCGATGTGACAACGTGAAATCGTTGGGAATAATAATTCGAAAGCAATGCGCACATCTCCTCGAACGTCAGTGCCACCGGATTGGAGAGGGGGGCCAACTTCTTTAGTAAGAAAAATGTCTCGGGGAAACCCAAGAAAGAAAAAGCGACCGTTGGAGAGCGTCATCAGAGACCTGAAAGGCGGAAAAGTGCTGTTTCAGCCGCTGTAAGTAAGTATCCCAATCCTCTTTGGCGTCGTTAAAGGGCGGAAACGCAGGGGGGCGGAAATCCGTCGACGACGTGACAACCGCTTGGACGGATTGGGAACCCTGAACCTGTAAGCGTTCCGCCAACCGTTGAATTTCCTGTCGTAACAAATCAGTTTGCTGTTGCTGTAGGAGCAGCTGTTGTTGTAGCTGCTCCACGAGTTGCAAAAGTCGTTCGTCCATGAAACGTGATAGAACCTTTTACCTCGTCGCCAATTATAGTGACCGAAGACGGGACTGGGTCGGGAGCGACTAGCGACGACCGACCGATCAAGCGGCGCCGCTAACGAGAAACACTCCACGAAACCACAGAGACGACAATAACAACTACTAATCGAAAACAAAGATCAAAACGCAAGCCAAATCGGAACCGTGACAGAGCAGAGTACGAAGTCGGATAACCGCTAAATATCGAAGGTAAACGGAGCGCAATCAACACAAGACTGAGGAGCGAGCTGTGGCTCTGGGCCCTATATAGTGCGGCTCTTTGCGCAGATGACCGGCGCGGTAGGCGTGCCACGGCGTGCAGCGCTCTAGTGGCGATGGCAGCGCTAGTAGGTTGTGCGCGCCGCCTAACGGCTGCTGTCATAGTCCATGTGGTCTGGCGGGCTCTCAAACATGTCGTTCCGGGATACCAGAGAACTGGCGATCGCTTTTGATTAGCAGCACGAGAATAAAAACCGCGCGGCCGCAATACATCAGTAGACCATGCACACACGTCTTCTCTAAATTATTTGTGGGTCACCGTTGTAATGATCAATCATAATGTGGTAATAGGGGACGTAAATCAGCTTCTCCCTGCAAGGATGATCGCGGAATGCATTCCGGAGAAAGTTCGAAAAGTATTGCTGTTACTTCAGGTTCTTGACAACTGTGCAGTGTCGTTCAGTGATGTATTGCCAGAAATCGAGAACTTATCTATTATCATTTCCGAACAGGTAGTTGACAGCGAGTTCGCTAATACAAGTCACTGTGTGGGTCTTCGCTTGCAGGAAATAGTGCCTATCGGGGAAGCTGAGCATGTGTGCAGTGAGATTGTCAGGGATTGTGTGTCTAAAGAAGGCCAAGATCTGGTGGACCAGAAGCTAAACATTGTCTGCCTCGCCGCAGACAAGTCGATGGGCGTCGTCGTCTTGCACTCCACACGTGGTACGTAATGACGATGCTGCTAGGTGGATCCTATGGAGGCGCGTCTGGCAGAACTGCTTTCCATTGACCGTGAGATACCAGCTGGACTGGACATCTGATGTAAGCGTATGGTCATGCACTGCTCACCACACTGCTGTCCAGCGAACATGCGGATGTTTGCGTTCAATCGCATTCGGCGGAAGTCTCGATTGCATTGCGGAGTACATCAGTCTAGCCGTCGACATGCATGGACGGGTAAGCGTGGTCCGAAGATAACTGTATCTCAAGTAGAAAAAGGGCGCTGGGACGGCGGTCACCTGCTCTGGTGCTGCTAGCGAGCTTGGGGCAAGAGCCATCACCAATAGCCTGCAAAGGCAAGTCCGAGTACGTCGCCACATATTGATAAAGCGTGCTTACAAAAAAGGTCATCGCTTGCTTACTGGACAAGAGCTACTTAATGGATCCAGAGTCCAACACTTCAGTCACTACAACACTTTTTTCACTTCTTATTTATTGGATTGTTCGGTTACTTGCGGACTTGGAGTGTGCTTGTTCCGTGCTCATACTTCAGTCTTTGGCTCAGGTTTTTTCTTATTTTATTATTATTATTATTATTATTATTTGAGAGAGATTTTAGCCCTCTCACTGAAAGTGCTGAGTCACCTTACCGGCACACACTGCCGCTCTCTTTCAGCGCCTCTTTTGCAACAATATATAATTATATTCTCGTTTCATGTTCAGTCTTTCTGACTCGGCTTGTTCTGAATAAGAGCTGTGTATTTTGGACTCGTACTTTTCTTGTGTCATGTTCTCATCGGTTGTCTTCTACACGGGACCTCGCAGTCTGCCGACTACTGGCATCATCAGAGGCTGACATTGGAGGCGCTTCCTGTGTGTTTTGCAACTACCACATATATGGACCAGATAGAAAGGACATAAATAGTTTAAATCGCAATTACTAGTATCTAGTGAGTTATTAGTAAAATTTCGTTGAACTATTCAAAGCAGACAGAAACATGTCCTCATTAGTGAAATCTCTTTATTACTCAAAGAGTGCGCACAGACGATCTGTTGCTCTTCTGATGAAAAGTTTAAGTAGCTCCGTTGAACTAGCTTGTGACGCGGAATGGCCGAATGGTGTAAGGCGTCATGCTACGAACTGGGCGGCCGTTCCAGCCGGGTTTGGTGTTTTGGAACAGGGGGAGCAAATCGCTTAGGTCATCTGTCCCCCAGTGGGGAGGGGAATGAGTGAGGGGAAGGGAATGAAAATGCAGTGCAGGGAGAAAAGAAGGAAGAAAGACTGCATTAGCTCGGGGCCTCGAGATCGCCACGCACGTACTCACGAAAGAACCGTGAGTCCCAAGGGGGACCCGGTCATAGGTGAGTGTCTTGTCCATAATGTAAGTTAGTTTAAATAGTTTGTAAGTATAGAGACTGATGACCATAGCAGTTTGGCTCAATATGTTTACAAACATTTGAAGTATGTGGTTTTTTGACACAGTTATCAGTCTAATGTCTTGTTTCACGCCGTCCGCCATGAGATTCTCTCCTACACGAACACCTTTATTTCAGAGTAGTACTCACTCACAAGTATTTTCTGTACGTATTTCAATTTGTCCTCCCCTACATCTCATACCCTATATAGCTCCATATAGTACAATGATGGGTATTCCCTGATGTCGTAACACATGCCCTACCATATATAAATATATATAAGGAAATAAATCTTGATGGCCGAAGGTGAATTTTTTTATTTCTTTTGGAGTTTTTTATTGATTGGTTTCTTCAGCGGTCGCCTCCACCCTTTTTCAAATTCATCTTTATTTAAACAAATAATGGGAAAAGGGGAAAAATACAATACAATTAAACGAAGGAGCACTTTCATGCATAAAGAAAGAATATCTGTGACCTCTTTGTAATAAAATTAATGACTCCGTCAGTGTTTTCTATATATTCCCTCTTCGCCTATTGTACAGAGATAACTTTCTCATTCTAATCATCTCACTTAACTGTATGTAGCACATCTTAAATGTTTCTATGCTCTTTTGTTCCGGCTTTTCCACTATATGTTTATCGCTTTCATAAATTGGTGTGCTCCAAACGTAAAATCTCAGAAATTTTTCATCACATTAACGCCAATGTTTCATACCAGCAGAATCCTGGTATCTTTTACGCCTCCCTTGCATTATTTGTGATAGTTTATTTTGCTTCCAAGATAGTAGGTTTCCTAAACTTAAACTTTTCATGATAAATTTCTGCCTACTTCCATTTTCACTAATTTTCATTAATTTCGTATTTTTTAAACTGACTGGCAATCCATATTCTGTACTCGTTAAACTATTGACTCGATTCAGCAGATCCTCTAGTGATTCACCAGTGGCGTAACTATGGGGGGGATAGAACCCCCCCCCCCCTTCAGAACCTGAAAGAGAAAAAAAAAAGATTGGAAACTTGGGGTGTTTTACTATAAGCTTTCATTGGAAGGAAGTAAATTAGTTTCTTCAGCGGGAGTGGTAGATGGCAGTCTGTCTGTAAACTGACTAAAATTTTGCTCATCAAGCCGATCTACCCCCCCCCCCCCCAAAACCAAGTCCTAGTTACGCCACTGTGATTCACTATGGTTGTTCTTGTTGCTGTTCTTGATGCAGATCTCCACCCTACTCTATCCTGAGCAAGCCGGCATTCCACATCCTTTAGAACCTACTTACTGTGTTCGCCTCTTGGACTAAGTCAGCGAGTTTTACCCTGTACACATGCTTTCAGCACTAAATTGACAATTCCATGATGTGTTAGAATGTGTCCCACCAATCAAATCACTTCTATTAGTCAATATATGTCAGGAACTTCTTTTCTTCCCAATTCTATTCAGCACCTCCTGATTAGTCATGCGATCTACCCATCTATTCTTCAGCATTCGTCTGAAGGACCATATTTCAAAAGCTTCTGTCCTTTTCTTGTCTGAGATGCTTGTTGTCCACGTTTCACTCCCGTACCATGCTACACTTCAAAGGCTACAACTGCCTTAAGAAAGAACGTGCTAACATTTACATTAATTATGGATGTCAAGAAATTTCGATTTCTCATGAACGATTTTCTTCCCATAGCCGTTCTACACTATACAACTTTTGTTTTTGTGTTTGTAAATCTAAGGGACTTAACTACATTGGTCGTCAGTTACTAGGCTTCGAAACTACCTAAATCAACTTATGCTAAGGGCATCAAATACACCCAAGCCCGAGGGGGGACTCGAACCTCCGACAGAGAATAGCGGCGCGCTCCGTAGCGAAGCGCCTTGGAGCGCTCGGCCACTCGACCGTGGCATTATACATCTTCTCTACTTCGGCCATTAGAAATTATTTTGTTACCTACATAACTCATCTACTACATTTATTGCCTCATTACCTCATCTGATTCCTTCAGCATCGCCTGATGTTCTTCCACTGCATTCCATTACCCTTGTTAAGCTCCTGTTAATATTCATCTTATAACCTCCATTTAAGACACTGTCCATTCCGATCAGCTGCTCTTTCAGATTCTCTGCTGTCTCTGACAGAATTACAATGTCATCGGCAAACTGCAAGGTTTTTATTTCTTCTCCCTGAACTTCAATTATTTCTCATAATTTCTCCTTGCAATCCTCCACAGCTTCTTCGATGTACATACTGAATAACACTGAGGAAAGGCTACAAGCCTGTCTTACTGTCTTCCCAATCAAAATGTCCCGTTCATGCTTGACGACTCTTACAAATTCTGTCCGGTTTTTGTACAATTTGTAAATAATCTTCCGCCTCCTATAGTTTACCACTGCAGAATTTGAATGAGTGTATTCGAATTAACATTGTCAAATGCTTTCTCCAAATCTACAAAAGCTATCTTCTAAGATAAGTCGTAATGTGAGTAATGCCTCCCGTGTTCCTACATTTCTCCTAAATCCAAACTGATCTTCCCGACGTCGGATTCAATTAGTTTTTCTATTATTCTGTAAATAATTCGACTTAATATGTTGCAACTTAGACTTATTAAAATGATACTTCTGCATTTTTCACAATTCTTTGCACTTTCTTTCTTTGGAAATAGAATTATTATATTTTTCTTGAAGTGTAAGGGTATTACCCCTGTCTCATACATCTTGTTCACAAGGTGGAACACTTTTTCATGACTAGCTCTTCCATCGATGTCAGTAATTCAGAGAGAATATCATCCACACGAGGGGCCTTGTTTCGACTCATATGATTCAGTGCTTTGTCATATTCTTCTCGCAGTATCGTATTTCATCTTTGTCTAATTCCTCTTGCATTACTGCCTTCATTTTCCTTGTATAGATCTACTACATATATTTCCATCTTCGAGCTTTCGCTTCTTTCCTCATTACTGGTATTCCATCTGAACTCTTGATATCCATGCAGTTGCTTTTCTTATATCCAGAGGTTTGTATTATTTTTCCGTAACCGGTAGCTATCTTTACCCTACTTACAAATTCTTCTACAGAGTTGCATTTGTCTCCTTCTGCTTAGCCAGTCTGTACTTCCTGTCAGGTTTATTTTTAAGTTGTTTGTACTCCTTTTTACCTGCTCCACTTGCTGTGGCCTTTTTTAAAGTTATTATCTCCTTTTAGTTACGTTCAGTATAACCTGTGTTACCCAAGGATTTCTATTAGGTCTTGTTCTCCTGCCTACATGATCCTGTGAATCCTTTATTAAAACATCTGTGAACATTCTCCATTGCTCAACAGGTGTATTAATTTCCTCCATTTCGTTCAAAACTTTCCTGCTACTCCGTTTGAAACTTCCGACAACTTCACTATGGACAACAATATTGTCGCCGAATCCTGTCATTGGTATCCTCTCATTTTGAATTTTGCTAGCACTCTCGATCCTTCCTTTTATTTCCGTCATTATTTATTCGCTGCCTATATGGGAAAGTAGAAGCGAATTGCTACATCACTGTCGTTCCCCATTTTAATCTGTGCTCATGGTCCTTGGTCTTGCTGTCTTATTATCATCTTTTGATTCTTGTACATATTATATACTGCCCACCTTTCACAATAGCTTACTACTATTTGCCTCAGAATTTCACACGTCTTGCAGCATTTTCCAGATCGACAAATCCGAATAACGTCTCATGCTTTTTCTTCAGTTTTGTTTCAGTTATCAGGCGCAATGTCAAGAATGCCTCTCTACTGCTTACGTTTTCTTGATCAAATAGAGCAATTTCGCCAGGACTGCTATTAAGGAGGCAGTCGTTACGGGAACTGTGAAGTATTTAACCGCCTTGTTCCAACCCCTCAGACGTGACGGACAATGGAAACGATTCCTAAGAAAAGTAACAATATATGTTGCAAACAAACGTAAACTGAGTCCCCTGCGCAAGAGACAAAATTTCTTTGCCATTTTTGATGTATGGATAATATTATTATTTAAGTTGTTACTTGTGCAGAAATGTCGAAACTTACTTTTGCAACTTTTATATATTTCTTTTTCTTTTTTCAACTTTACTAAAAGCTACAAATTTCAATAAATTAGGTGTTTTTTCCTGGAAGAAAAATACGTAAGACTGAATGGATCGTGTATCACAATATTTTATCACTGGCCGAGACACTTAAGTCGATCCCTTTAACGACATGTTGTTTGGGCCTCGTAGTGAAAAGTACAGAGCATTCCCTGTCAACACATCACGTACGTCAGCGTTTTCATTGAGGGGAAAACCACCCTAAAGTACTCTGGAATCCGCATTCCTGTTTTCTTGTTTCGTTTTGATTACCCAGAGAACAGGCCAAGGCCCTGCAAATGGAAAATCCCGCGGTACCTGAACCACGGTTTCTTTTTGGGGGTCTCATGAAGGCAGTGACAACTGTGATTTGTGAATTCCCGTGTACGCGTTAACTACAATCCCTTTTTAAATGTTTACATATCGGAATATCATCCTATGCCTACAACTGTTTTGCCTACAGAAATTGATAAAATAATCTCTATAATGTTGCGGTTAATAGTACAAGAGTAGTGTATGCGTTGCTAAGGATCAGAAAAATGTTTTCGATCGCACAAAGACGAAACCGCGACTCTTTTAATACGAATCCGATGGTTGCGTTACATTGAATACTTTTATTAAAATTATATGTGCGACGCTTGTCGCTTGTGTACACAGACATACATTACTGGACTGGCAAACCTGCCTCTGTGACTGAAGCCTGACACCGCCATCTTGGCTCACCTCTCGTCGAAAGTTTCCGTAAGGTACTGCTATGATCTTCTAACACGATATGACTTTGTAAGCTTTCCGTTCGTTTGAACATGATTTGCGTTCAAGCTAATACTTCAGCAATAGTTGAATTTGACATATAGGCCTACATTGTCGAATAGTGTTAAATTTTACTTACCATCCTGGCGGCCTCGCATGGTTGTGTCGTCAATCGCAAAGACATTGTAAAAATAACGTCAATCGTGTGACATTGGCATTAACCAATCGCGTGACAACGCAAATGCTTTGTAAAGAAATCTTCGTTTTTCGAGGGCAATTACGTTTGCTGAGTGTACGAGGGTACATACAAAAACCTGTCAACCATAGAGTAGGAACGGCATTATTTATGTAGTTCATAATCTATACGAAAGACTAATAAAGTCACACTATGGTGATTTCTAAGAATATCAATATCTTTGATGAGGGCTTTCTACTGTTTTGTTGCTGTTGCCAACATAATCATACAAGGTCGTAGGCAGTAAAATTTTACCGTTACGTACCTGTACATTTAAATCAGACTGTATTTTTCGTAAAACACTAAGAAGAATAATGACTGTGTTATCCACGACAAATAGCACATTTACAACGGTCATGTTATTAAAAGAAAGCCGAAGTTGATCGAATCTGGTAACAGCCGGCCGCGGTGGCCGAGGGGACCGAGGCGCTCCAGTCACGATCTGCACGGCCACTACGGTCGGGGGTTCGAATCCCCCCTCGGGCATGGATATTTGTGCCGTCCTAGTTCGTAAGTAGTTCATAAGTAGTTTGTAAGTTTAGGGACTGATGACCCCCTAGTTAAGTCCCATAGACTATACAAGCATTTGAAACATTTTGAATCTGGTAACAGATTAGGCCTAATAAAAACAGAAAACCCGAGGCGACTCATTAGTGTATTTGTCAACGATTTCGCAAGAACTTACAAAAGAATACGTGCTACCCGTGATAAACAACACTTTTAAAATTACCACACTACTGAAAGAAAATCCGAAGTTGAATTAAATTGGTAACAATAATAACAGCAAATCAATGAAACTCATTACTGTGTGTGTGGAAGCTTAGGGGCCTACTCCAGCTAAAGAAAATTACAGCCATATACAACACACGAATTTCCCGTACGTCAAAACTCTGAAGACAGCGTAGTTACGTCAGATCATCCGTATTTTACTGCTGTTTTCTGTAATAACACACACGACTGCTTGATAGTTTATAGTATAGAAATATGGCGGCGAGACTTCACTGACACCAATTGATACTGTATACGGCTTTGCCAGTCTAGTAATATATGTCTGTGCTTGCGTATCTGTTCTTACTTCATTATATATCCCTGACTAGTTTTGTTTGCAAGGGTCAAATTTTTCTCCGAGTTGGAGAGAGAACGGAAGCGCTCTTCGTTTTGCTGCATTGTACTCTCGTACTGATCGGGCGCCTCTTCTTACTTTCTGCAAGAGACATGAAAGTGTAAGCAGTTATTAAATTTTTTATTGTAATAAACTCCCAGTGTGATTTCAAATATTTTTAAATTAAAAATGCTCTTTTCTATTCTCATTAATTCTTACTCATAATTTTCATCAAGCTGCGTGCAATTGTAAAACGGAGCCTGGTCATTATTTCGATTCGCTTCGCGATTGCGTAAGTTTATTTCAAACTCGACTTTATCCTACCTACAATTTATACTGATTTAATTTTTCAGAATCTGCAATTACTGTTTTAATCCAGTGAAATCCGCTGTTCTGTAATTTTATTCACCTATTGTTACAGTACCTCAACGCGGTCGTGAAACTTTGTTACACGAAGCGTAAAATAACCAAGCATCGATATACGGCAAAAAGTTCCAGCACAATGTCTACAGCTGATGTAGACTTCATCTTGCATGTAAAGACAGCTTTTCGCCAATTATCTTTTGTAGTGGTGCTTTCGGGTGTTGTCTTAGCATTAACAATGACCACCGCTATTTTTAATGTAATGATTCATGCTCTGTTCTGACTTATCATTATTTAAACAATTTAATCCCTGCAGCTATTCCAAAAGTTCATGTAATTTCATAAGCGGTATTTAATCCAAACCTTTACGACAACACAAAGCAAAACGAAAGGTACATTACAGGATCTCCTGTGGCTGATCCAAACTCTGCTGCCTAATGACCCTGTAACAGGGACAATTACACCTCTAGAGTTCCCACTTAGGACACTTTCATGTCTCACCACGCCCTGCATGTACCATAAATTTTGACGAATTCGGCGACTACGCGTAGGTGTCCTCTCATTGTAAATGACATTTCTTAACGATCCAATTTAACATTAAATACGGTAGTTAAAATAAATTACAATCTTTTCAGTGGTAAAGATATCTAAGTGCAGCATATGTAAAAAAAAAAAAAAAAAAAAAAAAAAAAAAAAAAAAAAAAAAAAAAAAAAAAAAAAAAAATTTAGATCTCTTTATCACTCAAAAGATTGCGATTTTAACTACAATATTTCATGTTAAACTGGATCTTTAATAAATGCCATTTAGAGATTTTGTGTTCTGAGGTCCACAATTATCTTCCTTCAATAAATGTTGTTACATGAAAGGTAAGGCAGTCAACTATTCAAAGAGTAGTTTGAATAGCACAGTGCTTTACTTGACATGGTTCTGTTTGAGGGTGGTATGCTATTGCTTATCTCCGACCTTTAAAGTGACTTACCCGGCCAGTTGTGGGGGCTACTACTGTTTAATGTGGATTTCGAACCACGGTGCAACTCGGCATTCTTCCGCAGCAGCTGTTAAAATTGATTATAAGAGGTAATCCGTCTTATGTTGACTGCAATAAAGAGATGTATGCTGGTTGTTCTGAATCTTTATGGTGACATATAAGAAATTTAACTGTTTGTTACTTTAAATAGATAAATTACATAAGAAAACAATTATTATCATATTAATTTTGTTGCACAAATCACTAATTATTGATGTTTCACATGCGTATTTTGCTGGCCGCGGTGGCCGAAGGGAATGAGTCGCTCCAGTCACGGTCTGCACGGTCCGGGATTCGAATCCCCCCTCGGGCATGGATATTTGTGCCGTCCTAGTTTGTAAGTAGTTCATAAGTAGTTTGTAAGTTTAGGGACTGATGACTCGGTAGTTAAGTCCCTTAAGCTTAACAAACATTTGAACATTGAACATTTGTATTTTTTTTAAAAATTTACTTTCACTATAGCTCACTTTTTTACGTTTCCACATCGTTTATTGTTCTGCTACATTCATTGGTTTCTTGTCTGACAATTCATTGTAGTTGTGGAATTTTGTCCACTGTCTTTAGAGTGCTGTACGTCATGAGAACAGTACTACAGCATATGTTGCTGGATTTTATCGTTGTTGAGGCGCAATGTACTGGGATTGTGCCTCCAGCTGACAGCAACTGACGACTGTCTGAACATGATGGTGGCTGAAAAACAAGTCTCAGTACCACTTGGAAAGGTGACAGCTAACAAAATAAAGCCTAAAAGAAAATTGTAGGCACTGATTCAGTTTGCAGTGTCGGCAATCATCTGGCCCTAAATGACTCCTAAGATGAAGCGATGAAATGGAAACGAGGATTCTGCCAGGGGAAAAGTTAAACATGAATATCCATCCATGTGCCAACAGCGTACCATCTGCTATCGTGAATACCGTGTCGATGCGAGGGGTCGTAAGCAGTTTTTCTGTGGACACTGCAGGAGATTTACTTGAACTGAAACATTTCATAGGAACTACTTTCCATTACCGCCAAATAACTATTGTATTACGTAAAAATTAACTAATTTTTAGTTAACGTTCCACGTAACTTAGTTGGGTATATTCAAATAGCCCTGGGCGCTAAAATGCACTTTTATGCAATCGGGAGGGTAATTCGAATAACATGGAAGTGATAGAACATGCCTAAAACAAAAATTTTGTTAATAATTTTCCGAAAAATACTGATGTAAGTTGAAATTATTCTTATATCCCCGCTGTAATCCATTACTCTAGGCTGATATTAACATTGGAAATATCACTACATTTGGTGACTGGGAAATATGTAAATAACAGCATTGAAAATAGCATGATCTATCACTACGTTGACATGCAATACATCTTTCGGAAGACGAAAACTGATTTTCGTAAACCGTTTTTCGCTGTTGTGTTTACATGTTATAGCCTGAATCGAATTTCCTAGCCCATTTAATATGGCAGCTGAAAAACAGCTGATTCAGTTCCTGATTTAGTCAGCACAATCGCTAGTTTTCTTTACTTAAATTCACAGATTAATGTTCACTCTAATACTTATACTTTTTATGATAAAAAACGTCATTCTGTAAATATGTGCCGAAAACTCCTAACAAGAAAACTTAATCTGACAAGCCAACAACGCCTAAAAAACGGAATTGGAAATTCAGTTTAGCATATCCGGATTTGAGAGCCCATGTAAAAGGGGTGTGTTAGTATCATGCCATTCTTCTGTTACTGTCGTACTGCCAATTCATTTAATCTTTCTCTGCTATGGACGCTACAGTAATTCCAAGTGCCAGACGTATACATTAGACTGTGATATTAATATGTAACTATTGGAGTTCATAGAGAACATACATACATATACACATAGTGTTTTATAGATATAGATTTTTACTTATGTGCTTTCGAAGTTACATGTTCTGGATGGTAGCCTCGTTTCGTATATCTCATACTTAAAACATGAGTGCTACTCATCACGTAGTCTGGAAGTGGCAGCTTACTAAAGAATTAACTTAATATTAAATAGATATTCCATTATCTTAACAGTTCATCAGACACATGTTTTATACATCATAAATCACTGACAAATGATGCTTCATATGCTTGACTTTTTACGAAATATTGCGTGTTCCTGTTTATGACGTTTTATGTTGTACTTCGCGTGTTTTTGTACACACACACATAGTTTGAGTTATTGAATATATTACTTTCGAACACTTTCACTGCTAGCCTATATTTTAGATGAATATTGTAATGATTCTAATAGAAATGAACTAACTAGAACAGTAACTGTTATGCAACAAATAGAGGGAGTTGTAAAACATACTAACATTGATAATAATACCCTTAAATTTGGACCTATTTTGATGTATGAAAGTTAATCACCTAATAACTGTGCCATGGGTGACCCAAGGCCTAAGTTTAAGGATACATACAAAATAACAAAACTTAATAAACACATATAAGATTCGTATTATTGACTGTAATATTTACCAGTGCTTTTAATTGATATTAACATTTTAAGGATTACAACATACTTTGTCACGTTTGATAATTTCCTACTGAGTTTGGCAGTGAATGTATTTCTAAAAATAGAATCCCACACAACATGGTTGTTTTTATATTTCTATTTTTCACATAATAAGTGACAAACGCCTGATACAATTTCTTAAACGATCATTCCTCTATTTTTATATGTTATGACTTGTAATAAATTATACCTTCATGTTCCATCTGTCTAGACGCCATTTTGACTATTTACAAGGCTGCCACAAAAGACTGTAGGATCTGTGTATTGCAGTGGCGTATGTTGGGTTTGTAACTTGGGTTATCACTACTATATCACTTTCTAAGGTTGTAACGAGAAAGAAATCCTAAGGAAAGAAAAAAGATATTTTGCGCTATTTCCGCGGTATTGATAGTGACCGTGCCAAATATCTCAAGAAATTAGCAGCAAACGAAGAAACGGTTACCGGCAAATGTTAAAGCGTTGAGAGGGACATCCAATGACACTACACTCGCCACCCCTCACCCCTACCTAACACCGTGACAAGTGGTGGGAAGCAACCTTGAAATCTTTTATAGGAACGCCTACTTTTCATTTCGGATCTGGTTTCTTCGTGAAAAAATATGTAACTTTGGTATGAAACATTTTTTTCTTTTCATGACAAATGGCGCTGTAATCGGCAAATATGAAAGTGTAGCGTACCTGTGACGAGCTTCTTCAGCATTTCTGTGGGTCTCATAATACCATGAAATGACATCTACGTTCTCTCTGCAATCGTTAACATCGGGGAATAATTGCGTAGAGATGGGTACAATCCGAAACATCGAAATAGGTACAAAACAGTCTTGCCACAGCTGATAGCATGATCATAGTTGTGTTTTATTCGACTGTGCGAGATGTCAGGAGATCGCATTAACAGAAACATGAAGAACTGCACTGATTTTCCTGATCTGATGTGTATTTGTTTGAGATATCACCGTTTTTAAATAATTTCCACATTTTCAGTTTTGCCTATTACAAGCGCTATCTATCATGAAAAGAAAAAAAGTGTATACTAAATTTACATATTTGTGCACGGAGAATCCAAATAACTGTTTAATTACACTTTGGCCATCCATTCTGAAGGATTGGTACTAACAACTGTCGAATGTACACTGGCACTATGGAATAAATAACACCAGTACAGCTGTTGTGAAACGTAAGAAACCCACAAACACGCTATTTGTTGCTTTAAACTGATGCGGAGTTCGCCAGGAGTGAGTCGTGTCCGTTCGGCACGAGTCGGAAGCACTCGTGCTTGTGTTGCGACGAGCGATTCCGAAGTCGTGGCGCGCTGTTGGCCGTATTATCCCACCTCACCCCTCCCTGCGGCAGTGAGCGTCCGAAGCTCTGTTCTCCCACTGTTGGAAAGAAGCAAACAAGACGTATTCCACACTACGCGCTAATTCTTCATGACGGAAATTGGCTTTAATTGTCATTTTTGTTAGTATTGGTTCTTAATTTCTGGTTTGCTTTAGATATGGACTTCGGTGATAGCTCTGATAGCCCACAATATACGCCACTGGTATACTGATTTTTTTTTTTAATAAAAAAAAACAAAACCTCTCTAAGTTCTATGGTAAACATTCATCTGCTTCAATAATATCACTTGTGTATGGTGTTAGAATCTATGACGAAATGACCAGCTCATTAGAAATAGTTAAGGATCAAATGGAACGATTTCAAAATGACTGTAAATGTGACGCTTCCGAATTCAGCAAAATATTATCTTCTTGCTGTGGATATAAAACATATAATTACAAATAATGTTTTCAAACCTTTTTATATTTGACTCCATCTTGTGTGTAGTTTGTTAATCTCCTGCAGATGGCAGCAATTACCGAAACCGACAGAGCATAGTAAATTTAAAATATTTTTCAGCTCTAGGCACAACCATGATTTTTTGAAATTTCTTCTTCATTACGAAATTGTTAAAATGACGATTGTTCTACGTCAATAGCGGGATTTAGTAAGTTCGGCGTGGTGTCAGTGTGATTAGGTGAAACAGGCGCAAAATGTTTTAACTGAAAATTCACTTATGATGTTTATCATTCTGGTTCATGTAACGCAAATATCTGATGTTACGCTGCTCGGCAAATCTATTCTAGGAATCCTGCGGCAACTCGCCCGTGAGAGCTTTCCGGATTGCATCGCTATTACTTTGTACTGCACTTAACGTGAAATTAGTGTTATGCATTGGTTCCTAGAATTATTATGAGGCACGATTATGCGGAACTTCATTAAAAACGTGATTTCCTCATAACCTTCCTAAATTTAAAATGCTTTCGATCGAGTACCGCGTGACACTACAGAAGTTGACACAAAACCCCGCGTAAAATTGAGGAACTAATTTACAATGGGCGGTGGAAAATAAAACTTAAATGAAGCGTGAAGCCTTACTTCTATGTACGACGGGCGACGACTTTGGGCGTTCCAAAGTGTTTGCTCCAACTTGCAAAAGTAATTACCTCTTACAACTCAACAACTTCTGATTACCTCCCTGTAGCAACTTTCGCAATCAAAGTGCAGTCGCCACATTTCGCAAGAGCTAAAATTAAAAGTTAACGATGCCTTGGCTCCTTAACTTCCACGTACACCAGTTAATTACAACCGACAGATTTAACGTCGTGGTCGCAGACCCTGTTCGCTAGACTGACGTGTAATACCGCGGAACATAGGTAGCGTGTGTATATTAAAAGGTATAATCCTAAGCTAATAACGAGTTTCTATTATATAAGTGCACAATAACTTCACATACAGAATGTTTTAATGTAAAATGCAGAGAGACATTAAACCGAGGAAAATTGCGTCAATCAAAAATAATTACGGTGAGATCCTTGGCTCCTCTGTATCTAAGGTGTTGTTCTTGCAGAAGTAAACACAGTATTGCCTGTTGTGGCTGCCCGAGTCAGGAGTGTAGAAGAGAGGGGGTAAACAACATCACAGGCGCTCAGACGTAGGCACAGAAACACTACCTAGTGGATCTGTGAGATCCAGCGCCAGCATAGGAGTGTTGATAAAGGCAAGTCTCCAGGTCCAGATTATATACCAAGCATCCAAGGGGTATAAAACCGACGCAACGCTTTTAGATTTCCAGAAACCTTTCCCACCGTTCCTCACAAGCAGTTTCTCAACTTGCGTGCTTATGGTATATCGTCTCAATTGTACGATTAGATCTGCGATTTGCTGTCAGAATGGTCACATTTCGTTGTAAAACGGAAAGATTTAGATGTACCTTTTTCCCGTGAGCTGTTCGAGAATGGAAAGGTGGAGAAATAATCAGAACGTGATCTTCTTGATGTTGAAGATCTTGTGGTCCATGTTTGCTTAACAAAATATATTTCGCTTTTAGGTAAGGGTATGCCATGAGCAAAAGACTGGTTTTTCTTATTTGTAAACAAACATGTTTCTGAGCCGTGATGTAAACCGTTGTGTCTTCTTCTGATATTGGCTTGTCGTTTGTGTTTTGGCGCTTACTATTTACGAAGCTTTTGGCTTTATGTTTTGATTCACCTTACTTGGGGTGGTTTTAGCCATTGATTATCGTGGGTTGTTTGTGATATATTGAAACTTCTGGGGGCCGTTAATCTCTTAGTTCGGGAATTAGCCACCAACAAACCTTTTAAGGTTTATCTTTTATCTTAATCAAGTTAAAGTTTGTCACTCCTCAAGCCACCTCATCTCGCTAGCGTAAGGGTCCTTGGATAGGGGTGGTGGGTGGGGAGGGGGGTTGAGCCGTCCCGGCTCCTGTTTCTTCGATTGACCCTGTCCTTGATTACTGGTGGAAAATCCATCGATCTCTCTGAGCTTGCACCGCTCGTGGCACTGTTTGATATATCGCGCGTCGTTTGTCTTCTGACTGGTGTTTTTCTTGCCGCGTGAGCCACAACGGTTGCGCGCCGAGGCAGTTGAGTGAGTCGGTCGCTGCAGCGATAGCGGTGAGAGTATCAGGCAGTGATTTGATACGTTGCACGACATCGCTAGGGTCTAGTTATTTTGATTAAGGGGCCGTTTGTGGCCAGGCCAGGCGTGTGCATCACAGCTGTGCTGGGATGTGAAGAGCTGAAGAGGCCTCTCTGTTAAGTTATAATAGCACCTCGACGCGGGCTGTTTACCTCGTCTCCCGACTATGTGGTCGCGTTCCTAGCGGCCGTGCGACACCGCGTCCGTCCCTCGCCAAGCCTTCAAACGTTTGTAAAGCTTATGGGACTTAACTACGGGGTCATCAGTCCCTAAACTTACAAACTACTTATGAACTACTTACCAACTAGGACGGCACAAATATCCATGCCCGAGGGGGGATTCGAACCCCCGACCGTAATGGCCGTGCAGACCGTGACTGAAGCGCCTCAGTCCCCTCGGCCACCGCGGCCTTCCTCGCCAAGCGTCGGAGCTGTCAACAACTGTTACAGTATTCCGCACTCAGCCCCGGCTGCGCCTCGCGTCGTTCCAGCCGCTTTTCATCTCGGATGTATGAAATGTTTCTGGGCGTGGGTTGCCACCCTCCTCCTACACCATCGCGAGGGTGTCTGCACTTGTCGTGGAGTAAGAAATAAATAAGTGACTGATACAGTCCAGCTTCGCAAATTCGTGTGTGTGTAAATTTGTCAGGATCGGTGGTCGTTACCCAGGGGCCGTCGTTGCCTGTGTCTACGTCATGAGTTGTTTATTCATGTGTTATGCCGCACTTATAGTTTGGTTCAACCTAGTTTTTTTTCTTCTCTTTGCTCTCAGTAACAAGTACTCTACATGCATTCAAAATGTTCAAATGTTTGTATAGTCTATGGGACTTAACTACGGGGTCATCAGTCCCTAAACTTACAAACTACTTATGAACTACTTACAAACTAGGACGGCACAAATATCCATGCCCTAGGGGGGATTCGAACCCCCAACCGCAGTGGCCGTGCAGACCGTGACTGGAGCGCCTTAGTCCCCTCGGCCACCGCGGCCGGCTACATTCATTAACTTAGTTAACTTAACTGGGGAATCTATCTGATTTGTGCCCCTCTGCTACCTCGCATCTGCACGGGCGGTAGTTGTATAGCTTTGTTTTTCCTTTTTTCATTTTTAATATTTTTCCTTGCAGAAATTTTTCCTTCGTGAGGTATCGTAATTTTGTGTGCAATCCGTTTGTGTAAGCCCCTTTGTGTCAGACCTGTAGCTCTTGTTAACTGTTGGGCACCTTATTCCTCTCCTTCCTGTTTTACCAGTGTGGGTGTATATTAAATTAACGAGTAGCCAGCTCCCCACCTTCGTGTGATTTTCCTGTAACTAAGCTTAACTGCTGTCATTTAAATTTCAGGGCTCATTTGTAAATTTTTATTGTGTGTTGTTTAATTGGCCTTCTGCCTATTGATATCATTGAGCGCAGGTTCCTGCTACCAGCTTCTATTAGTTAAAGTAAAACTCAGAATTTTACTTAAATTTTTGAGCTCGTCAGTAGTATGTTTTGGTAATTGTTTTTTTAAGGGGCTGTGTTCACTTAAATTTTGGAGCCCCACTTTTTAAATGCAATTTTGATAATTAAGCTGAGCTGTTTTCATTTAAATTGCAAGGGTCATTTGTAAATTCTATTGTTTTACAAGGGTTGCTTTTTATTTAAAAATTTCCATTTTCGCTTAAATTTCTGGGCTCATTGTGTTTTTATTGTATTTTAAAGGGTTGCTTTTACTAAATTTGGACTCTACCTCTATGAATGTAGGTATTATAAAAAATTGATTTGGGTCCTTCGCCCGTTATTATATTATCAAAAAATTGGCCTTCTGCCTTGCATCACTTATCTGAACTGTCTTGTTGGGCCTTCAGCCTCTGACTGTAATATATATACTACGCTCTCAGCTTCGCTACAGTTGTAGCATTATCAGTGGGCCTTTGTTTTCTCGTTTTTACATGATGTATTTCAGTTTTCTACATTATTTGTGTCGATCCTCCTTTACAGTTATCATCTGCAAATGTGATGGTGTCTTATTGGTGCATGGCGAATGAAACAACACTGCATATCTGCTGTTGTTTCATGAGATCGATATTTTCCACCTATATGATATTTTTTCTAACAACTCATTTTAAGCTATCTACAACCTTCTGTTTCTGTCTGCTGCCGATATATCTGATGCCTCAATGTTTTCTTCCCGTTCGCTATGTTTCATTTAAGGCCGTATTTTCCGTACCGCAACATGAAAGTTCATCACTTGTGAAATGAGTAGGGTACAAAGTCCATAAAGACATGATGCACTTTTAACTGGTAACAGATAGGCAACGGTAAAAGACTGAAATGTGAACCCTTCACCAAATGAAAGAAACTCTCCCCAACTTTAAGTTTACGTAATTGCTGTAGGCCGCGGAGGAGCGGCGGAGTGGCCGAGCGCATTGAAGCGCAATGCTACGATGCTCAAGACCGTTCCCCGTCGGGGGTTCGAATCCCCCTTGGGCATGGATGTTTGTGCTGTCTTTATTGTAAGGTACTTCATAAGTAGTTTGTAAGTTTAGGGACTGATGACCCCGCAATTAAGTCCCATAAGCTTTAGAAACATTTGAACATTTGAATTGTTGTTGGCGCGAAAGTGATGACTCGACTATCATTATGTTTTGTAAATCTATGGAACTTAACTGCTTGGTTATTAGTCCCTAGCTTACAAACTACTTAAACTAGGTTAAACTAACCCAAGGACAACACACACACCCCGACGGCGTACGGCCGCAGACCACAGTAGACTGAACAACGAAATGAAGTGAGAAGTGGATGGTGCATAGGAATGGTCAGCGTGTTCTGTGGCCTGCTGAGCTTGAGTCGGTGACACCTGCTCAGGGTATTGACTCCTCGTAGTTGGCAGCTCCAACGTTAGGCCGATAATAGAGCTTCCTAGAGGAAGAAAGCCAACGTGCACTCAGGGTGCATACCAGGAGTCATACTAGATGTGAAACGAGTCCTTCCGGTTGTCATGAAGATTACGGGGTTCAGCCAACTGCAGATCGTAGCTCGGCTCACAGCCGCGGCGGATTAACCGCGCCTACTGGCTCAGGCTGGCCGTTCGCCTGTCAACACCTAGTGCCGCTATTGTGTGACCGGTCCGCAGGTAGAAAGTTTACCGGGAGACCCCCCGTCCCCGGCCGACATCGGCGCCGCACCTGCTGGTTGAGCTGCCTCGCCTGCTCCCAGCCGTAGCTGTAGCTCCTGCTCGCCGTAGCATCTTCTCCGAACGTCTACGATCAACGATTTTGGGTGAGTCCATCATGTCTACCTTCAACAGATCCAACACCACAGTGCAATGCGCATTTGAACGCGAGTACGAAAGGCCCACCGCTTACGAAATTGAAGAATGGATGCATGACGAGCTGCGAATAGGGGAAGACGAAGTAGAAGGTCTGCAACTAGACTTCACTTTGTACAGTCTGTTCGTGAAACTAAAAACGGAGGTCCGATGCAACACTCTCGTGGGAATTAATGGTGGAAATCGGGAGTTCAAGCACAGGGACGGTAAAGTTAGCAAGGTAAAAATTTCGTACGCGGCCAGTGGCGTGCGAAGTATCAAGGTGTTTAACTTGCCCTTTGAAGTGCCAAACGACGAAGTCCAACGACATCTCAAGCTCTACGGGGAGGTCCTGTCCGTGACTAGAGATTTCTGGGGCGAAGGTCACCGATACAAAGTCGATTCCGGTGTCAGGTCGGTAAAGATTGTCCTGAAGAAGCACGTGCCGTCGTTCCTCGTTATAGGAGGGCACAGGGCTGTTATACAGTACAGCGGGCAACCCCCTACGTGCTCCATCTGCAGCTCTACGGAGCACATGCGGGGAAGCTGCCCGAGGAACAAGAGGCTAAATCAGCGGCCGCGTGCAAACGCAGACAGTAACGCTCAAGAGACGGTGACTCCGTCATACGCCGGAGCGGTGACGGGCGAAGCGCCGCTCGCCACGGCGGAAGCGGCACCACCGCAAGCCACGGAGACCCAGCACCAGCCGGCCGAGGCCGAAGCCGCCCCTGGGGAGAAGCGGCAGGTAAGCGCAGACCAGGTCAACGACATCAACGTGGAGATGGAGGCCGCCGGCGTCGCCGCCGCCGCCACCCTCTCCCCCGCTAGCCGGCCGGAGAAAGTGGCGCAGCCCCCCTCGTCCGCGCCCGCCCCGCCGCCAGCTGTGGCTGTCATTCACACCAGCCAGCCGGCCGGGCCCAGCGCCGACACGACCGCGCCCACCTCGTACACCGAGATGCGCGAACAGACGATTAAGAAGCAGGTTACTAAACTTGCGCGAATGTTAAAGGAATCGGACGACGAACGGAAAGAGTCGAACGAGGACCACCCAGAGTCACCGGAATCAAAAAGAAGACGTAACAGGCGGCGAAGCCGGAGCAAGGAGTACATGGAGGTATCCGAATCGGAATCCCAGGACACTCCGGCCGCAAACACGAGAGACAGAACGGTGGAGGGGGTCAGCCTACGGCCAGATCGGCCACAGTAAAAACCAATAAACACCGCAGCAAAGCCACGCCTGACGAAACATGCACGGGTCATCTAATTACACGATAATTACAAGCAATGTAAACAAAATGAGCTCGGACGTAAAAATAGACGCGCTTACAGAGTTCTTGCGACACAGAGCAGCAGACGTTGTTCTATTGCAAGAAGTAGTAACCACAAAAATAGAACATGTACCGGGGTACAACGTATTCAACAACATTGATCCAGAAACTGGTCGAGGAACGGCAATCTTAGTCAGACAAAGTATACCAACTGGTGAAGTAAAACAAATGATCGACGGAAATGGAATTGCAGTGACCATAGAAGGAACCGTGTTCATAAACATATACGCCCCATCAGGGACAGAAAATAAGAGAGCGAGAAGCAAATTCTACAATGAAGACATCTGTGAGCTCCTTATTCACAATAACAGAAACATCATTCTCGGTGGCGACTTTAACTGCGTTACATCACCAGAAGACCAAATCCCGATACCGAATATCAGTGCAGACCTCCAAGAACTCTTACGACGTCTCAAACTGAACGACTCGTGGCGTCTGATGCACAAGAATCACACAGAATACACGTACCACTACAACAGCGGAAAGAGCCGATTAGACAGAGTGTACGTGAGCAGAGAAATGGCCAGCTCTGTCTCACATGTGGAAGTCTGTCCTGTAATATTCTCTGACCACTGTGCATATCAATGCAACATCCGACTGGCACAGAAGAAAACCGCTCCAAACAGAGGGAGGTGGAAACTGAATATTCAGCACCTTCGGGACGACAACCTAAGAGCAGAAATGTCCAAAACAATGGAAGAATGCACAAGGAAGCGAGGCAATTACAACTCCACCACTCGGTGGTGGGTGGAATGCGCCAAGCCAGCAATGAGGAAATGCTTAATAAACTACAGCGCAGAGAAGGCATTCTGGCGAAAGAACACGGCAGACTTCTACGCACTCTGTCTGAGAGACGCCCTAAACGCCCCGTTAGATGACCCGATGCATATGAAACGCGTCAGACATATAAAAGCGCGACTGCTCAACATTAAAAGAGGGAGAATGAAAGGAGTAATCACAAGAAGCCAGCCCCACGGCGGCGTCGAAGAGGAACCTGTCACACTGCACCATCTACACAGAGAGAGACAGAGAGCCAGCGGCAAGGCCATCACAGAACTGCTGGACAGACAGGGAAACAAACTGACCACCAAGAGCGACATAATGTGCCACACTCAACAACACTTCTCCTGCCTCTTCAGCAGGGAGGAAAACGACGATGGCGAAGTTATGAGTATCCTACAGGAAGCTCCTCGACTTCTAACAAACGAAGACCGAGCCCTCCTTACAGAACTCATAACAAAGAGCGACCTGGAAAACATCTTGAAGGCGACTGCAAAAGGAAAGGCACCAGGAGCCGACGGTATCCCGACTGAATTTTACATACAGTTCTGGGATATCGTAGGCGAAACGATGGCAGAAGTCGCAAACGAGATAATAAATGGAACGGAAATACCGCCCACCTTCCTCGAAGGGACGGTGATTCTAATTCCCAAGAAGAAGGCAGCGAAAACCTTGGACGACTACAGGCCCATAACGCTACTGAATAACGATTATAAACTAGTAGCAAAATGTCTGTCAGAGAACATGAAGGCAGCAATGAAGAAGGCCATGAGCCCATGGCAGACCTGTGCAGTGCCTGGCAGGAACATTTTCGACGCCGTCAACACATACAGGGACGTAATCTCGCACGCCGCGGTAACAAACACCACCGCCGCGATCATTTCAATTGATCTTCACAAGGCTTTCGATAGGATGAGTCACAGCTACCTATTAAAAACGCTCATTCATCTCGGTTTTGGTCCAAAATTCACAGGAATAGTGAAGAACATAATTTCTAAAGCAAACTCGAAAATAATGGTAAACGGATGGACATCGGGAACAATAAAAATACAAAAATCTGTACGCCAAGGATGCCCTCTTTCGATGGCCCTATTTACGATAGCTCTCGACCCACTGTTACATAAATTGGATAACAACATAAGAGGATATCAAATAGGCGATGTCTCAGTCGCATGCATGGCATATGCAGACGACATGGGAGTCTTCGCATCTGATGAAGAAGACATCAACAAAACGGCAATAATTATGAAGTCGTTTGAAAGAGCAACAGGTGCCAAGACGAATCCCGCGAAAACTGCACTGCTCGCCATAGGAAATGGAAGACTAACACCAGCAAAGCCGTGGTATAAAGTTGTGGACAAACACAAAATACTCGGCATAAATATCCAAAAATGTCCGTTGAAGATGGCAGCTGACAACTGGCGCAACATCCTCCATACCATTAGGGGGCTCGCCAGGACACACGCAGACAGGAACCTCACTCTCTCACAGAGGGTAGAACTCGTAAACGTGACGATCCTATCGAAAGCCTGGTACATGGCGCAAATCTTAAATGTACCACTGGAGATAGCACGCGCACTGAACAGCGCTGGCTACTACCTACTATGGCGGAGAGAAATATTTAAAGTCTCTCAGGAAACGTGCTTCCTCTCAAGGGAACAAGGTGGGGTTGGCTTAGTGGACGTCAAGAAGAAATGCGCTGCTCTGTTGCTCCACAGACAGCTGAAAACGGAAGAAAGACACAAGGACAGCATCACCAGCATTCTCGTGAGAGGTTACAGGCCGCAGTCCGAAGAGGTGCCAGTCTACGCCGGACACATACCGTTCAAGCTGCGACACATAAAACAGCTCACTATTGATAGAAGCTATGTGATCGCCTCAATACAGAACCCGAGCCAAAGAACGACACGAAAAGTATATGGAGTGCTGCGGGGGATTACTGCCAAGGCCAAAATAGAGAGAAAGCTTCCAGACTTCGACTGGCCACGAGTCTGGAAGAATATCTCAGAAAATGCCTTACCAGCCCACGCTAAAGACTCGTGGTACAAAGTAGTGCACCGGACTGTGCCCACAAACGAGAGGCTGGCGCTGATCAGGCAAAGAAACTCGGACAAATGCGGTGCCTGTGACAAAAAAGACACATTGGAGCATCGATTCTCGTGCGGACAGAGCGGCGTAATCTGGGCAACGTGTAGGAAAATGTTGGCACTGATAAACAGGACAGACCCACGAGCCATCTCGATCACGGCACTTACCGTCCCTGATGCATGGACCTTTCCGAGGCCAAAACGAATAGCCACTATGTGGCTAATAGCAATGACAGCCCATCAAGTCATAACAAAAAAGCAGAAGGACCAACTACAATTCGTAACAGACCTGTGGGAAGAAAACAAAAGGGCCAAACAGCGTGTGAAATACAGAGAAACGTTCCAAAATTACTTGGACATCTCGCTGAAGGCAGCCTTTGAGGAGGCGCTGCGAAACCCGCGAGCGACGCCGCCGCCGCCAACGCAGCCGCGACCGCCGCCGCCGCCGCCGCCGGCCACCCACAGCGCGACGCCGCCGACGCCGACGCCGACGCCCTCCTAGTGCCCACCACAGCCCAGCAGGGGACGCCCGCCCCACCAAAGTGTGTCCTGTGTGTTCACGTGAAGTGTCGAAGTGCCAAGCAAAGAGTGCAGTGCGTGTGCCTACAAAACGAATGATTAACACGAGCAAAGTAACAAATTTTAAATATGTTTCTTATTAGTTCTTAATGTAACGCTCTAAACTGATCAGTAGTTATTAAATTGTTCTCTCTCTCTCTCTCTCTCTCTCTCTCTCTCTCTCTCTCTCTCTCTCTCTCTTTCTTTCTCCCACTAGCGCACTCTTTCCGTTTTCTTTACTGTTAGCTTACATGGTAGTCCACATGCGAGTTCTGCCTAATCCATTTCATTTGTAGCCTTTCTTTGTTAGCCTTACGAATTTATCTTATGTGTTTTTTTATGTTGTCTACGATAGCCCTTGTTTGATGCATTTCGGACATTTAAAAAAAAAGATAGTTCATTAAAAAAAATTTTTTTCTTCTCTTTCAGAGATACAAAAACATGATAAAATGTAATACACAAAACAAACCCACGCATGTAAAATCAGTGTATATATTGTTATGTACATCAAATTTTAATAAACGTTATTTAAAAAAAAAAAAAAAAAAAAAAAACTGGAGCGCCGTGTTGCGGTGCGCGCGGCCGTCCGCCGTCGGGAGTTCGATTCCCCCCTCGGGAATGGATGTTTTTGTTGTCCTTAGTTTATTTGAACTTAGATTATGTAGTTTGTAATCTAGGGACTAATAACCAAGCAGTTGAATCCCATAGATTAACAAACATTTGGTGGCTCACGTTGGTACCAATGATGTGTGTCGCTTTGGATCTGAAGAGATCTGAGCGGCTATCTGAAGTGGTAAAGACTGCCATTCTTGCTTGTAAGGTGAAACCAGAGCTCACCATCTGCAGCATAGTTGACAGGACCGACTGTGGACCTCTGGTACAGAGCCGAGTGGAGGGTCTGAATCAGAGGCCGGGCGGTTCTGCGACCGTGTAGGCTGCAGATTCATTGACTTGTAATGGTGCAGTTCTAGGTTCCACTGAATAGGTCAGGAGTCCATTATACGCAGGAAGTGGCTACACATGTCGCGGGGTTTGTATGGTGTGGACTGAGCGGGTTTCTAGGGTAGAGGTCTTTGGGGAAACTCTAAATGGGTTGTCTCAAAGGGTGCAGGCCACTCACAAGAGAAATGTAGATCTAGGAACTATCGGTATAACGGTAGTAAATTGTCGTAGCTGTGTCGGGAAAGAACCAGAACTCCAACCGTTAATAGAAAGCACCGAAAGAGATATCATTACTGGTAGCGTATCCGTAGCTCAGCGGTAGCGGCGCTGCCTGTCTTGAAAGACAGTTTACACTTATTACAAACATTAAACGTAAGTGTAGAGCAGATGTGGCTCAAATTCAAAGAAGTAGTATCGACAGAAATAGGCAGTTTCATGCGAAATAAATTAATAAAAGAAGGAGGTGATCCCCTTTGGTACACAAAACAGAACAGGACACTGTTTCAAAAACAACGGAAAAGCCATGCTAAATTTAAACGAACATAAAATCACCATGATTGGCGATCCTACACAGAATCTCGAAATTTTGGGAGGACTTCAATGCGAGATGCATACAATACTTTCCACAACAAAACTATTACTCGAAATTTGACTGAAAAACCCAAAAAGATGTTGGTCATATGTTAAATATACTGGGGGTTAAAAAACATAAACAATACCCTCACTACGTAATAGCAATGGCGATTCTGCCGATGATAGCGCTACTAAAGCAGTGTTACTAAACACAGCTTTTCGAAACTCATTCACCAAAGAAGACGAAACTAATATTCCAGATTTCGAATTACAGAGGCCACATGAGTAACGTTGAAGTAGATACCATCGGAGTAGTGAAGCAACTAAAATCACTTAACTAGAACAAGTCTTCTAGTCATGACTGTATACCCATTAGATTTCTATCTGATTATGTTGATGCGATAGCTCCTTACTTAACAGCCATATACAATCGCTCTCTGTATCAAAATACTGGAAAGTTGCACATCTATATTCAAAAAAGAAAGTAGGAGTAACCCACTAAAATACAGGTCTATTTCATTAACGTCAATTTGCAGCAGGCGTATGGAACATATCATGTATTCAAATATTATGAATTATCTCGACCAGCATGATCTATTAACACAAGGTCAATACGGATTTAGAAAATATCATTCACGCGAAACACAACTAGCTCTTTACTTACACGGAGTATCCCCGACCGTAGTGGCCGTGCAGACTGTGACTGACGTGTCGCAGAACGCTCGGCCTTAAACACCACAAAATATCTAGGAATTACTATTACTTCAGTCATAAACTGTAAAGAACACGTAGATAATGTCGTGGGAAAGGAGTACCAGAGATTGCGTTTATTGGCAGAACCCTTAAAAAAAACTACTAAAAAAATTGCATACACTACGCTTGACCGTCCTTTTTTGGAGTATTGCTGCCCATTGTGGGATCCCTATCAGGTGGGTTCGACAGAGGGCATCGAAAGAGTCCAAAGAAGGGCAGCTAGTTTTGTACTGTCACGATACAGGGGAGACAGCGTTACGGAAATGATGCAGGATCTGGGCTAGGAATCACTACAACAGTGGCGCTTATCGCTGCGGCGTGGGCTATTTACGAATCTCCAATCGCCAACATTCTCTTCCATATGCGAAAATATATTCTTGACTCCTACCTACATAGGTATATACACTACTGTCCGTTAAAAGTGCTATACCAAGAAGAAATGCAGATGATAATCGGGTATTCATTGGATAAATATATTACACTAGATCTGACATGTGATTACATTTTCACGCAATTTGGGTGCATATATTGTGAGAAATCAGTATCCAAAACAACCACCTCTGGCCGTAACAACAGCCTTGGTACACCTGGGCATTGAGTCAAACAGAGCTTGGATGGCGTGTACAGGTACAGATGCCCATGCAGCTTCAACACGATACCACAGTTCATCAAGAGTAGTGACTGGCGTATTGTGACGAGACATTGGCTCGGCCACCATTGACCAGACGTTTTCAACTGGTGAGAGATCTAGAGAATGTGCTGGCCAGGGCAGCGGTCAAATCTTTTCCGTATCCAGAAAGGCCCGTACAGGACCTGCAACATGCGGTCGTGCGAACGTCCCCATCTGTTGACTCAGGGATTGAGACGTGCCTGTACGATCCGTTACAGCCATGCGGATAAGATGCCTGTCATCTCGACTCCTAGTGATACGAGGCCGTTGGGATCCAGCACGGCGTTCCGTACTGCCTTTGTGAACCTACGGATTCTATTTTCTGCTAACAGTCATTGGATCGCGATCAACGTGAGCAGTAATGTGGCGATACGATAAATCGCAATCGCAACCGCAATAGGCTACAATCTGACCTTTATCAAAGTCGGAAACGTGATGGTACGCATTTATCCTCCTTGCACGAGGCATCACAACAACGTCTCACCAGACAACGCCGGTCAACTGCTGTTTGTGTATAAGAAATCGGTTGGAAACTTTCCTTGTGTCAGCATGTTTTAGGTGTCGCCGCCGGCGTCAACCCTGTGTGAATGCTCTGAAAAGCTAATCATTTGGATATCACAACATCTTCTTCCTGCCGGTTAAATTTCCCGTCTGTAGCACGTCACTCGAACGGAGAGATTCAAATGTTCTTTCTTCTCGCGCGGTATTCGAGGATGGAATGGGAGATAAATAGCTTAAAGGTTGCTGATGAACCCTCTACCAGGCAATTAAATGTGATTTGCTGAGTATCCCATGTAGGTGTAGACGCCAGAATTGTGTAGGAGTTTCTGGACACATTTCCCCCGTAAGGGGTGGACTTAAGGCATGGCAACCGTGATCCCTGGACTTGACGCCTCTAGCCTTTTTCTTGTGCCGATATGTGAATTAACGTGTGTAGAACGTACATACCAATGACGCTGGCCATTTAAGAGAGTAATTAGAGACGCTATTTACTTCGTTACACCTATTCCTCAGCATGTATGGAATGAATCAGAATGTCATGTAATTGTGAGCAGGACCGCATCCATCTGAACTTAATCGGTATGCAAACACGGAGAGTTTTTCTATTCATTAGGCGAAATTTTTACGTTTGTGTTTTGTTTCGTTGAAGTTTTGTGACCAGATAAAACTACACCAAGAGTTTACCGACTCGCTTAGCACAACAATGAAAATTATGGAAAATGCACTTGGAGAACTTTACTTTCATTTGCTGAAATGTTTCACATTTCCTCCTAGTTACTTACTTATTTACTTAGCTCTTGACGCTTAGGGCCTTGGCCTTTCTGATGTTTCCAGTCCAATCTTGACGATCTTCTGCTCGTTTCCTCAACCTCCTTACTCCCATCTTTCTCAAATCATTTTCCACACGCTTCAGTCATCGGTCTCCACTTATACCTTCTGCCATCTGGATTTGTAGACTTCCATCGTCCGACATTCAATCTACATAGCCCAGTTCGACTTAATTTCAGTCACCAAGTAAGCATTGTATTTATTGAGTGTAGTTGTGCCTTGAGAATGGCAGGGTGTGCTCCTTTTAAAATATCGGAGGGGGTCGACGACGTCACTGGGATGAATACCCATAAGTTGTTTGAAGAGCATTTTTCTATTGGAACAACACATCACATTCCTTTTCCAAGAATGGCAAAAGAACATGCCTCAGAAAAAAAATAGAAAGAATGATTATAAACCTAAGAGGCCAATCTGCTGAAGTCATCGGTACTACAGTCACAAACTATTTAAAGTAACTCAAACTATCTTATGCTAAGGACAACACACACACACACACACACACACACACACACACACACACATGCCAGAGAGAGGACTCTAACACTTCCGGCGGGAGCGGCTTCGAAATCTGTTACGTGGCATCCTAGACAGCGCTGCTATTTCCGCACGGCGAATGAGTCTTATAACATTCTGCACGTTTTGAGCGCTGGTCAGGGGCAGTAGTTACTGCAGATTTTTTAATTTTTTTCTCACAATTTGAAACCCTTGACACACTAAACCAGTGTCGTGACTCCCTGTGGGGTCGCAAAGACTCGATCGGGAATGGGGGAGGGGGCGCTGTATCAGCAGTAATTATACCTTAATACTAGGGTTCCGAAATGCAGAAATATGTGCCTAAAGCGAGTGAAAAGAATGTTATATTAAAATTATGCGAATCCTTCTTGATCATCAGTTCTCATTTGAATAGAATAAATATTGTTTCATAATGAATACACCATATTGGAAGGAAGGAAGCTTAGGGTTTAACGTCCCGGCAATAGCTTGGTCATTAGAGATGGAGCTAACGCTCGGAGTTTTGGGTAAGGATGGGGAAGGAAATCGGCCGTGCCCTTTGAAAGTAACCATCCCGGCATTTGCCTGGAGTGATTTAGGGAAATCACGGAAAACCTAAATCTGGATAGCCGGGGGTGGATTTGAACTACCGCCCTCACGAATACAAGTCGAGTGTGTTACCACTGCGCCACCTCGCTCGGTAATACCCCATATTAACAAAGAACAAACAAAAGGCCTGAAACTATTTTAAGGTACCAGGCGATAGTTAAATTTACTAGACACAATAAATAATTTTGAGAAATTCGATTGTCTACAAACTGACTAAGTGAAATCTTGCTCAACGATCATAATTCACCTCTGAGATTTACCTGCATTGCGAAACCTCGGTTTGCAACATATATTTTTCTGTCTAAATTCATGTAATAATAGGATGTGTTCCATTCAGAATCATGGATTAAAAATTTATCCTATAATGCACATTACTGTAGTTTTACTGCTTTTTTAAGAATTATTTTTAAAGAAAGTTTCAGCAACATAAGAAAATTGATTTGTTGCCTTTGAAACTACACACACAGTTTTTTTATGGTTCTGGGAGGTGTTGCGGGTCGCCAAAATACTTTTAGTTGGAAAGGGTTGGCGTATTCAAAAAGGTTTGGAACACTGCACTATACGAAGAAAACTGTTGAAGACCCATATCTCCTTCCATAATTTTTGTAAATCGTTAGGTAAACTTATAGAGCGCCCAACTAACAGACGTAACTAATTAATATATTTTATGTACTTCCTGCCAGATTAGGTTCTTCCAGAAATACTTAGTCATATTAGTGGAATCTGTTACATGAAAACCTGCAATTTTAGCAATTCGTGCACTTTTAAGTGAATATCTGCGTAAGTCTATTATTTTGAACAGTACTCAGTCACGCTCAGTAGGTTAATGTTGATTTAACGTAGTGGAATGCGGCTGGCCGTTGCACAGCGGAATGCACTTAGCGCTAATAGTTTGCGTTCTGCTCCATTGGGGAGCCATTGGGAGCAAACATGGCTGGTGTATTCGCGACTGTGGCGAGTAAACATGGCTTCGACTTCAGTGATCTCTGATTGTCACAACAGTGGAATGCTTCCTACATTTCACGATCAATGGCTGCCAGCAAATCAATAGAACGACCTCATTCTGTCTCTGCTCGTTACTATAGGTCACTTACGAGAGATCAAATGCGGTTATAATGTATGTGTTGAAATATACCAATCAGCTTTATGTATGAGGCGTATTACGTTTCTGTTAATGCAACGCCAAAGAGCAACTGCGTGTTCCGTTGTTACCTAAAGTATCATTCATTAGTACAAAAATACTGAAAAAATCAGAAAGCATTTTGTATAATTCCAAACCAGAAGGACTCCTGTATTTATGTACATATAATATACAAAATAAAAACAATTAATATACATTTAGACTTGGGTTCCCAGTGACAATTAACATACATTTAGACTTGGGTTCCCAGTGACTATAGCTTTTAGGTTGTTCGTATTAGGGTCTGATGCAGCTCCCCTCTCTACCCTACCTTGTGCAAGGCTCTTCATAACCTGGATCTCTTTAACCTGTTGACTGTATTTATCTCTTGATCCACCTCTGTGATTTTTACCATATAACTGCCTCGAATGTCAAATCGGCTATTCCTTGATGTCTCACAATGTGTCCCAACAATCAATCTTCTCATTTACTCAAGATACGCTAGAAATTTCTTTTCCGCTATTCTATTCAGTGCCTCCTCATTAGTTACGAGATCTACCAATCTAATTTTCAGTATTCTCCTGCAGCTCCAAATTTCAAAAGCTTCTATTATCTTTTCGTTTACCTCTTATCGTCCTTGTTTCACTGCCGTACAATGCTACACTCCAGACAAATGCCTACGGAAAAGACTTCCTAATATTTAATTTAATATTCGATGTCAACAAATTTCTCTTTTTCAGAAATGCTTTTCTTCCTGTAGCCATTCTGTTATTTTACACTGTCCTGATGACGACATCCTCCTCAGTAGTCCCCGCCAGGAGATCCAAATGGGGGGCTATCTTACATCCGCAACATTACGCAAAATGACGCCATCATCAAGTATCCATACAGTAGAGCTGCATGTCCTCAAGAAAAGTAACTACTGTGGTTTCCCCTTGGAAACACCGTTCGTAGTACGTGCTTGACAAAGCTATAGCTGATGTTACAAGACGTTGCCAATGAAACTTCTGAAAAAGCTGCTGTTCCTCTTCAGGAACCAAACGTTTGTCTGGCCTCTCCACAGACACATCTCCGCTATGACTGCACCTACGGTACGACTATCGTTGGGGCACGCAAGCCACTCCTAAACTGCAATGTCTTTTTTTCATGAGGATGTAATTTCGGGTTAGAGAATTATTACTTGGTAATATAGGTTAGTGACTTATCAACTGATAATGCTGGACAATCGGTCGAAAATGTTTATCTCTTTGTTTATTGTCCAGCTCGTGTCGGAGATGAAACTTCATTATCAAGGACCATAGCCGTTACATCTGCTTCAGTTTTTCGCCGGCCGCGGTGGCCGAGGAGACTGAGGCGCTTCAGTCACGGTCTGCACGGCCACTACGGTCGGGGGTTCGAATCCCCCCTCGGGCATGGATGTTTGTGCCGTCCTTAGTATGAGGTAGTGGATAAGTAGTATGTAAGTTTAGGGACTGATGACCTCGTAGTCAAGTCCCATAAGCTTAACAAACATTTGAACATTTTTTTTTCAGTTTTTCACCTAATAGAAATATAGAAGTGTCACAAGATTTAATGCGGTGAATTCTATTCCAAGCAGGGACATTGCGACAATAAAAGAAAATGAGAGAAATAGTAAAGTCTAGTAACATGTTGCCTAAATTTTACTCCATAACTTTTGTATTCAGTGCGGGCGAAAAACTTCTTCACTAAAATTATTCGCATCTTTGAAGCAGTATTAAGCGACTCAGACAGTAGATATTTAACGTATGTTGCACTGATGTTGTGAATTACTGGGTTAACTATTTACATTTTTAGATCTTAACTGTTATTTACATTTATATAACTGACGAAATAATATCAGAATTAAAAAATTGTTTGGAGGAGTGCTAGATTAATTGCGAGCTCAGATTTCTTATATATACATTGAGTGACTGGATACTCATAGCAGTTTACCGACTATATAATTTACAGTCTTTGAAAATGCAAATATAAATGAAAAATGCATAAATGCTACGTAGCAGTGAGGACGATTTGCGAAGCTGTGTCAGAGAAAGGTTGGAGGAAAGGGAAAGGAAGAAAGAGAGAAGCGGGGGGATGGCGGAGAAGGCAATGAGACAATGCAGTGTATTTATACAGGGCGAATCACCTAACACTTGCACCGCAAATATTTAGGAAACGGAAAGTGCGATTGATGTGCGGTTTGCATAGAATGGACTGGTAGTCAAGTACTCGTTTTGTTAGGTAATAAACAGATTGTAAAAATACCTAGAAAGTGTACTTTTATGCAAACATACAATTTTTCAAATGGAACAATGGTTGTTTCTATCATGCACTGGAATTTTGTACACCAGCTGTGTACAAAGAATTTTGATCACGTTTAGTTTGGCAGCTACAACCGTTCAAAGTTTCGGGGGAGGAGGCTGCGATAGCGTAGCTGACTGGCCGACTGGCTAGCCCCTGGGGCACGGCACACTGCCTCCTGACCACCACCCAGCCAGCTACGCTGTCGTAGCCTCCGCCCCCAAAACTTTGAACTGTTGTAGCTGCCATACTAAACGTGATAAAATGTCACTCAAAATTCTTTGAACACAGCTGGTGTCAAAACTTACAGTGCATGATAGAAACAACCATTGTTCCATTAAAAAAAATGTGTGTTTGCATAAAAATTCCCTTTCTAAGTAATATTACAATCTGTTTGTTGGCTAACAATACGAGCCCTTGTCTACCAATCCATTACGTGAAAGCCGCACATCAATCGCACTTTCTGTTTCCGCAATATTTGCCGTGCAAGTGTTAGGTGATTCACCCTATATATGACGCGGGGAATAGGAAATTGTGTAGGTTATCTCTTGTTAATCTTTTGTATTGAGAGACAGTAATTAATGCACATTGAAAGCAATCCATTAAATACACTATATGACTGATCAGTTAGCATTTTAGTGGGTTGGGAAACCTGTCGCACGTGTATTTCAAGTGGTGCAGTACAACGTGTCAAGCGCAGACTGTGAGACTTCAGTGCTGTCTTCGGTGTGACGAGTTATTACTGCAGATTTGTGAAGTACGTTAATTGAACAGCTGGCATGTGTTAATTATTTCGTATGGCAACTGATATACCTGTGTTGCCTATAAATAAACAAGGTGCATCTCGACATGTAATATTGTAAATTTCTGATTTTTTATGTTAGTCACGTTTGTTGCACCTCTGACAGTGGACATGTTTAACTGTATAAGATGTGTTCAGAGGAGGCATTTTTGTACTGCTCACCTATTCCGATACACTTGGAGTATGTTGTCGTCTAGGTCAAAATACGAGACACATATTTTTCATACGTGCTATAAGGCCGTTGTAGTGGTGCACTCCTTCCCGAAGGAAATGCAATAGTTTACTTTCTGAGCACATATCGTTGAAACAGTCGTAGACATAAAAAATTTTGAGACAGTTTCCATGGTTGTTACAGTACTTTACAACTATGCAAACACTTCTTTAAACATTTTGAATCGAAACAAGGCTTTTGCAGTTGATCATATTCCGTATGGACTGCTGATATTGTTGGGAGAGGCAGCCATGAAAAAATTGTCCCACCTGCTATGCAAGATGTATGAGGTACGGAAATACCCTCAGACTTCAAAATAGTACTTCCAATTCCAAAGAAAGCATGTGCAAGGAAGTGTGAAAATTGTAGAAATCTGAATTTAATGAATCATTATTGCAAAATACGATCACTGGTGGAATCTGACAATGGCGACGATCAATTTGGACATAGGAGAAATATTGGAACACGCGAGGCAATACTTACAATACCAGTAACCTTAGAAGACAGGTTAAGGAATGGCAAACCTACATTTTTACCTTTTGTAGATCTGAAGAAAGCTTTTGACAATGTTGACTGGAATATACTATTACAAATTCGAGACGTAGCACAGGTAAAATATAAGGAGCAAAGAGTTATATTCAACTTGTACAAAAACAAATCGTCTGTTATTAGAGTCAAAGGACACGAAAGGGACGCAATGGTTGGGAAGGGAGTAAGTCAGGATTGTAGCCTTTCCCCCAATCTTGTTCAGTCTTTACGTTGAGCAAGTGGTGAAGGAATGCAAAGAGAAACTTGGAGATGGAATTAAAGCTCAGGGAGAAGAAATAAAAACTTTGCGGTTTGCCGATGACATAGCAATTCTGTCAGAGGTAAAGGACCTCGAAAGGCAACTGGGCGGAATGGACAGTGTCTTGATAGTAGGGTATAAGATGAACATTAACAAGGGTAATGGAAGGTAGTGTCAGAAAAACAGGCGATGCTGAATGAATTAGATTAGGTAATGAGACAATAAAAGTAGTAGATGAGTTTTGTTTTATTAGGGTAGCAAAATAACCTTATGACCGAAGTAAAGAAGGTACAAAGTGCAGAATGGCTACGGAAAGAAAAGCGTTTCTGAAGAAGCGAAATTTGTTGACATCCAATATTAGTTTAAATGTTAGGAAGTCCTTTCTGAAACTATATGTGTGGAGTGTAGCATTGTATGGCAGTGGAATGCGGACGATAAGGAATTTAGACAATAAGATGATAGGTGTTGAAATGTCGTGCTGCAGAAGAATAATGAAGATTACGTGGCTAGATCACGTAACTAATAAGGTGATGAATAGAATTGGGGAGAAAAGGATTTTATTGCATATCCCAGGAGGAGGGATAGGTTGGTGGGACAAATTCTGAGACATCAAGGAATCATCAACTTTGCATTAGAAATAAGTGTATGGGATAAAAATCATAGAGGGAGACCGAGGGACGAATACAGTAAGCAGGCTCAGAAGGAGGTAGGTTCCCCTTCTTATGAGGAGATGAAGAGACTTGCACAGGACAGTGTAGAATGAAGAGCTGCAATAAAACAAGTCTGCGGACTGAACACCACAACTAAAACAACATCCGGCTGTAGTGTTGTTTGAAATTTCATCTCCACTTTTGCCTACTCTCGGGCTCGAGAGAGAGAGTGGAACCTTTTTGTTTCAATCAAATCCTGCAGAGCGCCTTGTTTATTGTTGTACAGTGAAACTATCGCCATTTATGACAATGATCATACACACGTAATGCTGTATAAAGAAATACTTTCCGTTTACATCTGACTACTGTACTTTCAGGTTGTAATTTCTATCTTATATGGTTGATTTGTTGTTTAAATAATGGCTATAATTTTACACGTAAATATTTACTGCCGCGGTGGACTAGCCGGGCGGTCTAAAGCGCCTCGCTGCGGAGCGCGCGGTTGCTCGCCGTGGAGGTTCGAGTCCTCCCTGGGTCATGGGTGTGTGTGTTTGTCCGTAGGCTAGTTTACCTTACTTTAAGTAGTTTGTAAGCTACGGACTGATAACCACGCAGTTTGGTCCAATAGATTAAAAGAGAAAAATATTTACTGTTTTCAAAATTGGAAGTGGAGGACTTCGAAATGTATCAATATGGTTAAAGATGTTACTCCGTCGTAAAAGGTATAGTAGTACCTGGTACTGTTTCTACCATGTGCTCAGAAAGATAGCAGCCGATTTTTATACGGGAGAGTTTTCACCACTTCAACGGCCATATGGGCACGTATAAAAATACACTCCTGGCCATTAAAATTGCTACACCACGAAGATGACGTGCTACAGACGCGAATTTCAACCGACTGGAAGAAGATTCTGTGATATGTAAATGATTAGCTTTTCTGAGCGTTCACTCAAGGTTGGCATCGGTGGTAACACGCTGTTTTTCGCGTTGGTCGCGATCCAATGACTGTTAGCGGAATATGGAATTGGTGGTTCAGGAGGGCAATACGGAACGCCGTGCTGGATCCCAACGGCCTTGTATCACTAGCTGCCGAGATGACAGCATCTTATCCGCATGGCTGAAAGGGATCGTAAAGCCACGTCTCGATCCTGAGTCAACAAATGGGGCCGTTTGCAAGACAAAAACCATCTGCACGAACAGATCGACGATGTTTGCAGTAGCATGGACTATCAGCTCGGAGACCATGGCTGCGGTTAGCCTTGACGCTGCATCACAGACAGGAGCGCCTGCGATGGTGTACGCAATGACGAACCTGGGTGCACGAATGCCAAAATGTCATTTTTTCTGATACGTCCAGGTTCTGTGTACAGCATCATGATAGTCGCATCCGTGTTTGGTGACATTGGTGATTTCTGAAAATGCAACAACGAAAGTGAGTGAGCATTGCATGTAGTAAGGCACAATTAGACTCTGCACTTCATCGAAAGAACTTCTGTAATTGAGTAGTTCAAACGCTTTTAGAAAGTAGTTTTTATCATATTTAATTGGAGTTTTTTCAAAACATAATTGTTTGGTCGGAGTAAGCTACTTATCGAAATGTGTGAAGCACGATGCTCTAAGAGCTGGAAGAAATAAAAATAGTATAGACAACGAAGGTGACCGGAGAAAGTAACGGAGAAAGAACATGTAAAAGTTATCAGGCTCTAAAATTCAAAACAGTAGCATTACAAAATATTTATGAATTGTAAATAAAGACTGAAAATTATGAATAAAATGTCACTCTTGTTAAATATGTTACTTTAAAAGTAAATGAGTAGGTTTACTCTGCTCACCAAAATTTCTTTCCTTTGTTCAGCATAATTGGCACAATGAATCACGTGATCTTAGTCCTCCTTTACACCATCGAAATGTCCCGCATTCAGTTTTGAAAAAGTTGACCGCCTTAGGAAAATATGTGGGAAAAATTCAGAATGTCGGTATTCTGGAATTGTCATGAGACATGAATTTTATAAATAAATATGTTACTCTTTACTTCTTGGGTAGTAAAATAACATGCGATGGTCGTAGTACAGAGGATACAAAATGCAGAATGGCAATGGGAAGAAAAGCATTTTTGAAAAAGAGAAATTTGCTAACATCGAATATTAATTTAAGTGTAAGGAAGTCCTTTCTTAAGGCATTTGTGTGGAGTGTTGCCTTGTATGGGAGTGAAACATGGACGATAAGCAGTGCGGACAGGAAGAGAATAGAGGCTTTTGAAATGTGGTGCTACAGAAGAATGCTGAAGATTAGGTGGATAGATCGCATAACTAATGAAGAGGTACTGAACTGAATTGGTGAGAAAAGGAATTTTTGGCATACCCTGACTAAAAGAAGGGATCGCTTGGTAGGACACATTCTTAGACATCGGGGAATCGTAAATTTAGTATTGGAGGGAAGTGTTTGGGGTAAAAATCGCAGAGGGAGACCAAGATACGCGTATAGTAAGCAGATTCAAATAGATGTGGGTTGCCGTTCTTATGAGGAGATGAAAAGGCTTGCTCAGGATAGAGTAGGGTGGAGAGCTGCATCAAACCAGTCTCCGGACTGAAGACCATAACAAAAACACAACTCTTTACTTTTCAAATCACCTTCTATCGACTGAACTCTACTGACACACAATTAATTTACATTTAATTTAAGATTTCCAGTCGTAGTTCGTATTGGATTTTACAGAACAAGCCAATTTCGGTCCTATAATACTATTCAGAAAATATTTAAATTTCAAACAATTCTCGTCAAATTTGAACCTAATTTTGAACTCGGCCTTTATTAAAGTAAGGCACAAAGGTATTGTCAACTTTAACTATCAGTGGTCTTTGATTTAAATAAATAAGATCTGAGCATTTTTAACATTTGTAATAGGCCACTTTTCGAACCCAAGTTTACTGCTTGCTAGGCAGTCGCGCTGCACACAATGGACACAACTGCACCGACTGCCCTAGTTCGTTCTTGCCGGGCCCAAATTTCCAGTATAATCTCACTGTTGACGAGTAGTACAAGTGGTATTTCTTTAATTTTGTATTTTTTCATTTTATTTATTTATTATTTTCTGTGGCACGATGTTGGATCGATTCGAAAATGACCCAATGGAAGTGTGTGACACATTGAAATTATTATACTCTAGAGCAGCGGTTCCCAGACAGTGGTACACATACCGTTTGTTCAAATCAAATGTTTGTAGATCTCTCGGACCAAACTGCGTGGTCATCAGTCCGTAGCTTACCCACTACTTAAACCTAGGTAAACTAACCTAAGGACAACACACACACCCATGCCCCAGGGAGGACTCGAACCTCCACAGCGAGCAACCGCGCGCTCCGCAGCGAGACGCTTTAGACCGCTCGGCTACTCCACCGCGGCGTACCGTTTGTGGTACGCAAAGTCAGTTCAGGGGAAACACGTACAAATAAACAATTACTTATATAATTATTCTGTTACGTTATATAAAATTGCCGATAACATCTGTATAATGTTAAAGAAACGGTAATTTTCGTTAAATGTTTGATTCGAACAGTACACAGGTCACAGGAACATCGGTCTGTAACACCCCTCCCCATAACTGCCTTATTAGTTGTCCCTGCCTTTGCCGAGAGTGATTCAACTTGTTTCGACGTAGCGATATTTCAGTCGGGACTTGTTGATTGTTATTGGGACGTTTTTCGTGAGTGTTTGCAACTGCTTCCAACTTTGGCAGTGAACATATGTGTGCGGCTGAAGTAATCATTATACAGGAATGATTTATTGCTATTGTCGCATTCTTGGACGTTACGTAAAATATTGCGATACGGAGAAAGTTTGTGACCGCAATCATAGAACGAATATAGCAAAAAACTGATTCTTGACCACTGTAACTATGGTGTGAAGTTTGATTGCGTGAGCTATACGTTGTTGTGTTTTCTGTTAACGATGAAGTGATTATTAAGTCTGGACGGTCCTTCTACCGCCATATTACTTGCTACAAATAAGTAGCAATTTCCACGAAATCTTATTACTTGTGTGTGTCACATTTTCGCTGTACATAATAGTTGATGGGCACGACACAAAACAATTGTCAGCACTGAGCAACGTTGTGAAATCCTCACCACTGCGGCAGTCGTAATTTGTCGTTCTACCTTCTGCACTGCCTCCTCCCCAGCCCTATCCACCACATCAGGGGTCGTGTAAGGTAAATGAACGACAGTGGTACGCCGAAATATCTAAAATTGGTAAGTGGTACGAAGTGACAGTCTGGGAAACACTGCTCTATACTCCGTTCACCGAAACGAGAGACGGACTGTAAACACACCGAGGCGCGTGGTCAGGGGTGGACAAAACGGGGGCGCTTGCTCTGTGGCTCCTCATCCGCTTAATTTGTAAAGCCGTTGTGTGTGTGTTGTATGGCGGTGATATTAATGCTGACTGTAAAATTCATCTTGAAGGACCAGTTGCTGAATAGTGCCGGAAGTATTAGTGTTTGTAATCATATTCAGCACGCATAATCTCTGTCTCTCTTTTTCCATCTCATAATAAACTTATTAAGTCATCCTCCACTTTCAGTCCACCTAAGAAGCGGTTATAGGAGAAATCATTAAGTTTTTCAGAAAAACTCTAGTTCTTAGTGTGTATAAAACGCACCTATGGCGTCCAGAACAGAAAATGAGCGCCACTGTTATGAAAAACAGCTGCAATATCACCACAGAAGTTTCTAGAAAGTTATGATGACTTTGAAAGAAATGTGATGCCAAGAAAGGTACACAAATCTTGATTTGATTTTGATTTTTCCAGGGAAGCCAAAACAGTCTTCGACCAACCGGCCACTGCCCGCACCGAAACAAAGTTTATTGTGCGGTATCGCTCCCTGTATATCTAGTAAAGCCAACCAATGCCCTTGAACAGTGCAAGGACTCCCTTTACCAGTTCTTTATTAGACACAATTTCTTCGGGTCTGGTTGTCCCAAATGTTCTGTGCCTTTTACTCTCCAATGCAATGCATTCGAAGATTAGATGTGATGCAGTTTCATCGCCGTCATCACAGATCCTACATTTAGGGTCCTCTTCTGTTATTCCCATTGTATGTAGGTATTTTTTGAAATTCCCATGGCGTGTCAGCAATCCAACCATGAGTCTAATCTCTCTCCTGTTCAGATCCAGGATTGCAGAGCTTCTTTTAAAACATGGCTTTGGCATCATTACCGTGCCATGTTACACAAATCTTACTTTTATAACGAATCGCTAACAACTGACGAAGATTACATATATGAACCCACTGAGGATGGCGGGTCCTCCGCCGAAACCAGTTTGGGTATAAAAATAACGAATGTTTCTCATTAAGGCGGGTCCACAAACCCACATTTGTCACGTAAACGCCGGCCGCGGTGGCCGAGGAGACTGAGGCGCTCCAGTCACGGTCTGCACGGCCACTACGGTCGGGGGTTCGAATCCCCCCTCGGGCATGGATATTTGTGCCTTCCTAGTTCGTAAGTAGCTCATAAGTAGTTTGTAAGTTTAGGGAGTGATAACCCCGTAGTTAAGTCCCGTAAACTATACAAACATTTGAACATTTGTCACGTAAACACGGACCAACATAAGAGTTTCAAATGACAATAGTTGACGAAGTGCTTTTTGTCGTAAACGAATATGGAGATTTGGATAATTTTCAGAAGCCCACATTTTATAAATTATTAACCAGCGAGGAGTCGCGCGTGAGCATTTTGCTCACAGTAATTTTAAAACAATCGGCATTTTACCAATTTTAAATAGTCAACTATTTGTGGTTCCTTAAAAATGCAACTAGAAATACTTATTTAGACATATTAAGTACATTACAAACTTTTCTTTGACTGTCAGAAAAATGCTATACACGTGATCGATCGCGTAACTTTTTAAAGGCGCGAGTTCTCGCGGTTTAAGGAAAATCAATTTTAAATATGTTAGGCTTCTAATATCACTAGTGTATAACAAAAGACACGGCGACCTTACGCTTGAAACAGACGAAGCGACACTGAACCTGCCAGTGGCGTAACTATAGGGGGGGAGGGGGGAATGAGGGGGATAGAAACCCCCCCCCCCCCCGAAGCCGGAAAATAAATAAATAAATAAAAATCGTATAACAGCAATCTGATAAAGGTAAAGATTGAAAACTTGGGGTGTTTTACCATAATATTTCATTGGATGGGAGTGAATTAGTTTCTTCAACGGGAGTGGTGGATGGTAGTCTGTCTGGAAACTGCCTAAAATTTTGCTCGTCAAGCAGATCTATTCCCCCCCCCCCCCCCCCTCAAAGCCAAGTCCTACGCCACTGGAGCCTGCGATCCCTCTTTGTCCACCCTGGTCACGCGCCTCGGCGTGTTTACAGTCCGTCTCTCGTTTCGGTGAACGGAGTATAGAGAACTGTACCAGATGCTTCTTTCCACGAGATTCTGTATTTTGCCTGGACATTATATGAAATGTCGGGAGAATCCAGACGAATCCCGACCATGTGGCAACTCTATGAACTACCTAGGGCGAGGCCTCATCTCCGATGAAAGACGAGATATGTCAAGTTCCCCATTACCCTATCAACTTTCTTTGACGTAAATATTTGACACATCGACTTTGCCAAAGAAACATGATGGTGTAACAGTGGCCTTGGCGCAGAACTGGGCCGCCGGCTGGCGTTGACACGTGGTGACGTCACCTGTCATCTGTCTCCCTGGTGACGCTGGCGCCGCCGTAACGTGTTACGCGCAGCCGACACGATGGCCTGGGGCGGCGCGGGCCCCGCACGTGCGCCTAACGCCCGCAGGGAAAGCGGCCCTGTGGCTTACACACGATGTCGGAACGCAGCGTTGCGTGGCCCGTTACCGCCGCTGTCACGTCCAGCCGGCAGCTGCGCTGGAAATGTTTACACACTACTAGGCGTCTAGACAAAGGCTAGAGCTTCAGCCCGTATGTACACGCGTCTAGTTTTTTCACGTTACTGCACACGTGGTTTTTTTTTTATCCTTTTAACGATACGAATTTTCACGAAACCATTCCAGAAGTTGGAAAGAACCTATTTAGGAAGGAAGCTTAAGTTCTCCATCTACAGATACATGGGATACTCTGCAAATCACATTTAAGTGCCTGGCAGAGGGTTCATCGAAGCACCTTTGTACAACTTATCTCTCATTCCATTCCCGAATAGCGCGCGGGAAGAAGGAACACCTCAATCTCTCCGTTCGAGCTCCGATTGCCCGTATTTTATTTCTATCTACGTAAGTGACAGTCAACAACATATTATCGCACTCGGAGGTGAATGTTGGCGATTGGAGTTTAGTAAGTAGCCCCGCCGCAGCGATAAGAGACGTTGGTGTAATCATTCCCATCCCAGATCCTGTATCATTTCCGCAACGCTGTCTCCCCTGTATCGTAACAATACGAAACGAGCTGCCCTTCTTTGGACTCTTTCAATGTCCTCCGTCAAGACCACCTGTTAACGATCCCACACTGGGCAGTAATACTCCAAAAAAGAACGGACAAACGTAATACATGCAGTTTCTTTGGTAGTTCTGTTGCATCTTTTAAGGGTTCTGCCAATAAAGCGCAGTCTCAGGTAGGCCTTTCCCACGACATTATCTACGTGTTCCTTCCAACTTAAGTCTGAAGTAATAGTAATTCCTAGGTATTTTGTGTAGTATACGGCCTTCACTTTTGATTGATTTATCTTGTAAACAAAGTTTAACGGATTTCTTTTCGTACTCACTTATACGACTTCACACTTCTCATTATTTAGAGTCAATTGCCAATTTTTACATCAAACTGATATCTTACTCAGATCTTTTTGCAGTTGGTTTTGATCATCAGATGATTTTACTAGACGGTAAATGACGGCGTCATCTGCAAACAACCTAAGAGACCTACTTAGATTTTCCCCTAAATCGTTTATATAAATAAGGAATAGCAGAGGACCAATAACACTACCCTGTGGAATGCACGATATCACCTCTGTTTTAGTTGATGCTTTACCATCAATTACTACATATTGTGTCCTCTCTGACAGGAAATCACCTATCCATTCGAAAATTTAGGGCGATATACCACAAGCACGCAATTTGATTAAAAGCCGTGTGTGAGGTACGGTGTCTAAAGCCTTCTGAAAATCAAGAAATACGAAATCAATTTGAGAACCCTTGTCGATAGCACTCATCACTTCGTGTGAGTAAAGAGCTAGTTGTGTTTCGCATGAACAATATTTTCGAAATCCGTGTTGACCGTGAATCAATAGATCATTCTGTTCGAGATAATTCATAATATTTTAGCACATGATGTGTTCCGAAACCAAATTGACGTCAATGAAATAGGCCTGTAGTTTAGTGAGTTACTCCTAGTGCCTTTCTTGAATATAGGTGTGACCTGTGCAACTTTCTGATCTTTTGATACGATCCTTCTTTGAGAGAGCGTTTGTATATGGGTGTTAAGTAAGGAACTATCGTTTCAGCATAATCAGATAGAAATGTAATCGGTATACACTGCGGACCAGAAGACTTGTTCTTGTTCAGTGATTTTAGTTGCTTCACTACTCCGATGATATGTACTTTTACGTTACTCATTCTGGCGTCTGTAATTCGAAATGTTGAATATTGGTTTCGTCTTCTTTGGTGAATGAGTTTCTAAAAGCTATGTTTAGTAGCGTTGTCATCGTCAGGATCGCCACTACTATCACGTAGTGAGGGTATTGTTTGTGTTTCGCCCCTAGTATAGTTAACATATGACCAAAATCTCTTTGTTTAATGTCCCATCGACAGTGTGATCATTAGAGACGGAGCTAACGTTCGGAGTTTTGGGTAGAGATAGGGAAGGAAATCGGTCGTACCCGCTGAAAGGAACAATCTCGGCATTTACCTGAGGTGATTTAGCAAAACACGGCAAACACAAATCTGAATGGCTGGAGGTGGACTTGAACCACCGTTCTCCGGAATGCAAGTCCAGTGTCTTACCACTGCACTGCCTCGCTCGTTAGTATATTCTTTACCATCAGATATGAATAGCTGTTAGTGTAAGAACCAACTATAATACACGCTTCACGAATTATGATGTCGTAACGAATGACAGTCGCAGAATACCGAGCATCATGCGATGTGTGAATAATGAGACATTATTTATCCACTATATTAGAATGAGAGCATTTAAGAAGTTGCAACAAACTTTACACATAATTTCGAATCGAACCTTGTCGAAACTTTTCTTCCTGACAATCCCAGAAAAATGATGAAATAAGTTTATTGTTTACTAATTTTTTACTGTTCATGCTGTAAAACTAGGCAATTCCGCATGACGTTACAATATATTACGTCCACAGTAATAAACCTGTTCACGAGACATTTCACGCCTATCACTGAATTCGCCCACGAAATCACATGACAGTGTGCTATATAGGTCAGGAGATATGATGTCATAAACAATGAGCCACGTTAATTTATTACTCACAAAAGAAATACCAGTCAGTTTCCTAATATTCCCGTCTCTAAACCTGGCAAATTATATTACTGTACATATGACGTCATGAAGATTGAGTTGCATGCCGGCCGCGGTGGCCGAGGGGACTGAGGCGCTCCAGTCACGGTCTGCAGGGCCACTACGGTCAGGGGTTCGAATCCCCCTCTCGGGCATGGATATTTGTGCCGTCCTTAGTCGCTAGTTTGTAAGTAGTTTGTAAGCTTAGGGACTGATGATCCCGTAGTTAAGACCCATAAGTTCTACAAACATTTGAACATTTGAGTTGCATGAAAAGTAAATTGTAATGAACAGTTATGGCGCAGTAGGTGATGCACCGGGTGGTCATTTATCCGTAAATGATACATTCTAAAGTGGACTTGCAAGCATTATGACATAGCGTGCCGTACACAAATAGTTTCAGCTTGTACTTTTAAACCAACAATTTTAAAAATAGTGGAATGATAAACGCTTTCGTCATTTTGCGGGACATTTTTAGTAATTATTCCAATGCGGGACAACGGGTTCAAATGGGGACTGTCCCGCAGAATCCGGGACGGTTGGCCGCCTTAGTTTAACGTCAAATTTTCTGGCGTTGCAATAACGTTTCCATTTGGGAAATAAATGAACGGGCCTTTATATAGAAACATTATGCCGGCGTCCTCTATGGGTGGCGGCCGGTGTGACGGCAGGGCGGCTGGCGGAAGCGATTAACAGTCACAACAGGCAGGCGGAGTCGCCAGTAGCGGGGAGTGGCACGCGGTCCACCGCTTTGTGCTGGGGGACTGCGGCTGAAGGGGCCAAATTGAGGCTCTGCTTGCCGCCCGGCGTTTAATGCCCGCCTCTGGCCGCCACATCGCCCTAACTCTGTGAGCACGACCCAACGGCAATACCCTTTGGTGCTGTTCAGACGCCAACAAAGAATTAATTTGGTTACCAATAATGCAACGTCTCCTGTCAGCTGGATTTTATACTATCTCGTTAAAAGTAGCCAGACAATTGCCAGTGATAAGTCGTTTAAAAAAAAAAAAAAAAAAGAAAGAAAAAAAAAAAAAAAAAAAAAAAAAACTAGGAATAATTTTTTCCGCAAAAAACTCCCATCTCGACATAGCCTCTTGGAATTTTTAGCTTTAATAAACGTTAAAACTGTGGTGTCGCACAAGTCCAAAGTGCGCGCCACGTACTTCGCCGCCATGCACGCACGGCGCGGCGTTCTTACGACGTCAGCCACGAGCGCCCTCTGCTGCAACTCCGCTCGTGCCATCACTGAACGAGATCGTTCACTTGGGACTGAGATAGGAACCAGTTAACACTTCGGAATCAGATAGGCACCAGTGAAGACTTGGTTATCGGATAGGCACTAGGCAGGCCTCTAGCTCATCTATGTATCAGCATTCTGCAGTACTAAGCTATGTAAAAGTTAAGTATTACTAAGTCTCTAAGAAATATATATATCTCGTTCTAATTTACTCTAGTGTTTCTAGTTTCTGCTGTCCCACTGGCTGGTCACCTCCATAGCGCACAAGCATGCATCCTTTATTCCTGAGTCGGTCTCTTTCTACTCGGCCACCGACACCTACGACGGAAACGAGACACAAAAGCAGCGACGAGGATGGGGTACAAAAGTGGTGACGAGGATGGGATACAAAAGTGGCGACGAGGATGGGATACAAAAGCGGCGACGACGCTGCGACACAAAAGTGTGGCGACGAGGATGGGATAAAAAAAAAAAATTATCAGTGACCACGCAAATTAAATGAAATTATGAATAACATTACTCAATGAGAAGAAGAGTCCATGCCAAGATGGGATTCAGACAGAAATCATCCAGGAGGGAGGCGAAACATTAAATTAGAGGCTCCACTATAGGAAAGACAACCTCAATGTACCTTACGGCGGGGGCGAAATAGGAAAAAATCTATAAACCTTTCATTGTTTATGGTTTATGTTATCAAATCCACTTGTGACAGTTTCCTTGACACTTTCCTATCTTCCCTTAACCTCATTCACGTTACGGCAAGCAGTGTGCTAACTCGTCTAGCTGCAATATACCGAACGTTACACGTGAGGCCCGTAGGCGGTTGTCACTTAATATTTGACTATCCTGGTGTCTTCTCTGTCGTAGATGTCCCCAGCGCAGAAGCAGCACACAGGTCGTAGACTCGAAGTTTTCTGAGGTGAGGCTGAAATTGAAAGTGCTAGATACTCTGGCTCTCTAACTACCATTCATTCATTTCCGTGTCCAGATCAAGTTTTGTTTTTCCAATAGCCACCGCCACGGCTTTGTCATTGGCTTGTAGCAGGTCACTGAAACTGCAGGCTCCGGCAACAGTCGGCACGTAATCAGATGTGCCTCGTCCTGAAACTCTCCGCACTCACAAAGAGCATCGTCATAGTTAGTCAGCAGGCCCCACCTGCGCAGATTAGTTTTACAGCTGGGTACACCAGCCCTCATTCTGTTTAGTGTTCTCCAAACTGTATAGGGGAGCTTGTTTCCAGGTGCCATTTCCTCTTTTGCCGTTATTGGCAGTCCGGTTTGTTCATTCTTCCATTTAAAGACTCTGTTATCTTCCTGCGAATCGTCAAGGATCTTAGTTCTTGCGATGAATCTGTTTCTAGATTTGAGCCTCCGAGCCTGAGTGACGTGCCCATTCAATGGGTGTCGGTAATCATTCTCTTTCTTTGTTCTAACTACCATTAACGATGTTGATGAATTCCTTCATAGATGCCACTGGCTCTTTTATTTTTACCAGTCACACTAATACAGAAGCCATAAACTGCATGTTCACGTCAAAATTCACAAAAATAACGTTGTTACAACCATAACACACTTTGACATTCATTGCACGCACTTTAGAAATATTTTTAGCCCCATTATCGACCGATTAATACAAGGCTGGTTATCGCAAGTGCCGCTAGATGTTTACCGAGTCGGGGCTCGCAGTGAACTAACTAGCACTGGAGCTGGGCTCCACGCTAGCGCCTAGAGTGTTGGCGCCAACCGACATTTCAAGAAAGCCACACTCACTCTCTACCTAAAATACTTAATCTAATAAATCTACAAAACAATAGTGTTATTACAAACAATTAATTAACACGCATTATGGCAATAGAATTGATAACTGAATATTTATTTATTAAATAATTAATAAAATAGCTGGTAGATTGTGGTGCCTAAGGATATAGCAACAGATTACTCTTAGAGAAAGGGGCGCAGTTTTCCCACAGGACTGTACTTACAGTACCATGGCGGCACAGCCATGTCTATTTCATTATAAGTAGATGAAATTATGAAATAAAATAAAGCAATGGCTGCTGGCTTGCAAGCCAGTACCGTCACAACCTTTGCTGATGATCTCACCCTATTGGCCAACAACATGGTGGAGGCTACTCATCAACGACAGAGACTCAACAATGCTGCGGTACAAACCGGCTTGTAGATCAACATACGGAAGATGAGCTCATCACCAATATCAAGTAGGCTTCTTCTATAATCTCACTAAGAAACAATACTGTCTGTAAAGTTCATGCAGTCAAGTACTTGGGAGAATGGATTTCAGCAAGCGAGAGCGAAACTTAGGCCATAACGCAAGTTGCACCAAGTTAGAGAGGACCTATTATTCCTATAAGAACATCTATACACCGAAGTACCTATCCAAGAACATAAAGCCGAGCACTACAAATCGAATGTAAAACCCTCCGCACTCTATGCCTCTTAGTGCTTCTTGATGGATCGAAAGTGCCTACTCAGGAAAGTAGAACTTAAAAAGAGAAGATCCTAGAGAGAATACTAAGACCCATAAGAGAGGAAGACGGTGCCTACAGAATCAGGCACAATAACCAGCAGTATCAACATTGGGAAGAGATAATCACATGCATGAGGAAAATCCTGCTGGTCTATGGACACATGACCCGCCTGAATCACTCCAGGCTCACCAAGAAGATCCTCACCGTAACAAGCAGGGGAAGGCATCCAAAATCCAAGTGGTTCACCTTTGTTACATCAGACTTAGAGGAACTGCATAATCCATTAAAGACAACCGTGCACCGAACTCAATACCGATAGGCCATCGTGCATGGAGTCTTCCAACCGTCTCTCACAAGCAAGAAGTGTACAGGCACCACCAGACCTAAATGGACGGATGATGGAAGCAGGCCCACAGCCAGAAAATGAAGGGGTACCGAGCCAAGAAAAAGCAGAAGACCCTAGCTCAGAGTTAACACGACCCTCGTGGTACCTAGTAGGCCGAAACGTACTGAAAAAAGAGACTCCTCTAAGTTCAGGGATCTCGACTTCAGAGAAGTAATAATCTGTCCAGTTCACGAGAAAGGAGAAAAAGTGGGTTGTGAAAACTACTTAGGAACAGCTCTGCTCAACATCTTACATTGTTTATCCAATCGTCTGCTGGAAATGATCAAACCCATTGTAGAAGACCTGATAGGAGAGTACCAGGCAGTTTTCCAGTCCATCACATCTTTGTATTTACACAGAATGTGAAAATGTGGATGCATAATAAAGAACATAACAAGCTGTTTCTAGATTTTAAGAAAATATTTGTAAATACAAGGGAGTTAACTGCTATGATTACCACTTTCTAGGCTTACATACTACTTAAACTAACTTATGCTAAGGACAACACACACACACACACACACACACACACATGTTCCAGGGAGGACTCGAACCTCCGACGGCGAGCAACAGCGCGCTCCGCAGCAAGGCGCCTTACAACGCTCGCCCACTCCACTGCGGCTAGATTTTAAGAAATCTTATGACTGCGTCCATCGTGACAGCCTAATCAACTGCCTCTGGAAGTTTGGAAAGCCCATGAAGATCATCAGCCTGGTTAAAATAAGTCTGAGAGAAACGTATAGCAAGGTAAAACTTTGCAATCAACTCACGAAGAGCTTCAATATCGTCACAGGACTGCACAAGGTGATGGTATTTCGCTGAATCTTCTCAGTCTCGACAAGGTTATACAAGAAGTAGTCAATCAAACTCTTCCATCTCTGCCGTTGCAGATGATCTTGTCCTAGTGTCCAGCTACAATGAAGAATTGCAAACGGAGAGCGAAATTTGAGAGTATACAACCAGACTACTTATCAGAGGACATAAAAAAAAAAAAAAAATAAAAAAAAAATAAAATAAAAAAAAGAAACAGAATGTCTCTTGATGAATGTGGTGGAAACAAGAGTAAGAGGACACCTAAAGCCATAAGAAGTTGAGAGATGTAAGTATAACAGAGTGAGGGACTTCATGTACCTTAGTTCAGTATTTACAGAAACTGTATCGTCTAAGGCCCAGATTAATGCCGTGTTACAGGCAGGTAATCGTTGTTCTTATAGCCTTGGCCAATCACTGAGAACAGCTGTTAAAGACTGTATTAGACGATAATTGAACCAGCAGTTATATATAGGTGTGAAACGTGGAACACTAGGAAACAACACTACAAAAATCACTGGTATTTGAACGGAAAGTCCTACGTAAATAATTTTCTCCGTGGAAAAGTAACAGCTGGTGAATGGAAGATTCACCACAAAGTTTACATAGGTGACATGTTTTCAACTGTTATAGTTCCGAAATTATTCCACGCCTTTTTATTAACACAACTGTGAATTTTACGAGCAAATATAAGGTTTGGCCATGTGTAGTCCTCTGAGTCCAGAAATTGCTAATCTATTCATGGAAGTCTTTGAACAATAAACGCTGCAGTAGACTAACAAAAACTCCTCTTAAGTGGTACCGGTACGGGGATGACACTTTTGTGCTATCGAATCACGGTGAAGAGGAATTGAATGATTTCATGGTGCACCTAAATTGTGTTAATTCGACGATATAATTGATTATGGAGTAAGAGTGAAAGGAGCAATTGAATTTTTTGAATGTGTCGGTTATTAAACGGGCAACGGGACCTTAGGACGTAAGCTACATAGAAAATATACACACACAGATTGTTACCTCTATAAGGATTCGAATCATTAGTTTCTTCTATTATCTATATTACGATAATGTCAGATTCGAATTATCATTCTAGGCAGAAGAAATGTGTCATCAAAACATTGGTGGATAGAGAAAATAACACTTGTGAGCCAATTTGTCTGAAAGATTAATTAAACCATTTTTTGTGTTACGACGCCCTTAGTTGCTTAGAAAATTAGTGGAGGTGTATTTTCGCCTATTGCAACTAAATAAAAGGCGTTTTTTGGGTCATACGCGTATCAATTTTTTATTTGTGAAGCATCATCAGTGGCCTGTAATGCATGTTTGTTTTTTGCGTCTAATATTGCAGTACATTTATAAATAACATTTTGCTATGTTTCACAGGACAACAGTTATAAATCTTTGCTATGTTACAATTTCTTAAATTTTGACGTCCTGGGTTAGAAACAACTCCTGTAGCACAAATTTTTGCCGAGTTAATTTAATATTTGAGTATTACTTGTGGTTTTTTAGTGTTACTACATGTGTGTTTTCGTAGAGCAGATGGATGGCTATTTTGGTTCTTGATGAACTCATTTACTTCATCACTTCACTGTGCACTGCTTTTGTGTCCTGCTCAGTCTGCAAAAGTGCCTGTGATGTCTCTGTTTTCTTCCAATCAATTTCAAATACTTTGTGCCTTTCAGATAAACCCATGATTCTTTTAACTTCCTACCAATCAGGCATGCATGGGTCATTACTGAAGCGACTTACAACTAAGATTTCATATCTAAGGTCAGGTCTGATTCCCAGCTGTACATACATCAAACTACCTATAGCTTTTCTCTAGGGAACATTTTCCATGGCTTTCTTCTCTTCCTCTCTATCTCTTAAGACTCACATCATGTGTAAGTACCTGACTTGTGTCCAAAGGTGTTAACACTGAATTGCAGTCCATAATGCTAAATTTATTTAGCATTTGTTTTATGTAATAAGATTGATTGATTCATAAAATTTCCGTTTATACCCAATCAATTCGACACTTCTCCTAGATGTTTCGTTTCAAACTGCTCCCCAATTTTTTTTTACGCCTTCTGAAAATTAGCATGTCATCAACATAAATTGTAACAATCAGTATGTTCTTTGCATTATTTTTCTGATGAACACATGGATCAGCTGTACTTCTTGTAAAATTCAAATTTATGAGTGCTTCATTTATCTTAACATTATAGTTGCTACTAGCTTATTTTAATTCTTAAACTAATTTCTTAAGCCCCATGATACACTTTCCCTTAACAGTTTTAATATCTGGAATTTGGACGTCAATTTCCGTTTTTAAATCACCTTGCAGCAATGCTGTAAGAACCTCTAAATGGTCTATGTCCCGGTCATATTTAGTGGTTTGCAACCAAAAAGTATTGGAATACCATTTAACCTTAATTTAAAATAAGAAGCGAACTATTGCAATTTGGAACATATATGCCCTTATTTATTAATTGAGGCCATAATGGATCTATCGATCATATATCTCTTCATAGTTTATACCTTTTTTGTGCACATTCCTTAACTACTTGCCATGCCTCGTGTCTAAAAATTTGTCCTTGGAGATTTTTCTTAGTCTTTAAAATCCATTTGGTATCTATTCGCTTTATATCCAGAAGTAAAGTTACCTTTTCCTATGTCTGGTTGTCAGTGTTTCACTTAGCTATTCTTTAATTGCTTGAAGCTAACTGTGTGATTCTTTGGTTTGAAAAGCTTCTTCTATTCACAGTGTATCTGAATTCACTGTTTCTGTAGACTAGTAAGTTACATGATCATTCAGTTTTATTGGTTTTGGTTTTCTGGGTCTTCTCAGTGGTGATTTTACTGTCAGGATGCAAAATTTGAATTTGCTTCTGATGAATTTCAATGTTCTGAACTGTAAGGTCAAAATACGTCTGTGGTTTCATTATAATCGCCTATTGAGAGGTTTTGAACTACTGTTATATCATCATTCTCCCGTACAGTATTTTGTGCTTTTATTAATTTTCGTTGCATCGGTTGAACTAAGCAATATGCTCTGCTCTATTTGCAATATCTTCCTATTTACGTCTGCTTGTTGTACATACATGAACAATGGCGTTGCTACCCAGTATTCTTAAATGCCTAAATTTTGTTTACTTTCATTAAAGGCTTTTGTTTTGTGTAGGCGACCTGTTAATGAGGTGCGCTGTTATAGAGACTGCCCCCCCCCCCCATCCACCAGTAATCCTTTGGTAATCCTGCATCTAATAATAAGCGTTTTGCTTTTTCTACTACTGTTATTCTAAACATTTCTGCTAACTCCGTTTTGTTTTGGCATTTAGTGTACTCTTCTGTGTTTGATGAATTATTCCTTCGTGCTGTACGAAGGTTGCTAGTTCCTGGTTTACAGAGTTCTTCTCATTGTCTTGTACACGAACCATGAATTTCACAACCAGTTTGTTCTTCCCCTAGTTTCTTAAAATTCCTAATAGTTTCTGGTACATGACTTTTCTCACTTAATTAAAGTATACAAAAACATCTTCCTCAAATAATCGTCTATTAAAGTCAAGAAGTATACGGGTCCTCCAATAGGCCCACAAAAGTCAGAGAGTATCAACTCTAGGGTAACTTGTGCTGTCAGCTCAAAATGTTGGAAGGGTAATCTTGTCTGTTTACGGACGTCACACAAGAAGAATGAAAATCACATCATTGCTAATTCCAGTCTCCAGACCTTTCCGAAAATCTTGGATTCTATCAGGTATCAACAGTTCTAATCTCCTGTCCCACAAGTCACGCCATTAGATAATGATACGGAATTCACTTTAGCGAAAAAATATATGGTTGGTCAAATTTGTACGTGGCAGTACCAAGCGGCAAATAAATCCTTTTGCATGTCGTTAATGCGCAGCGTCGTCTACCGAACCTGATGGAATGTCCCTTTTCAATTATTTTATATACAGGAAGTAAATTCGTACTTTGACTCGTAAAGAACGTTTGTTACTTTAAGTTTTGTCTTATTTCTGCCAACTTGTGCATCAAAATTCATAACACAAATTTATTCAATGAGTAAATTCTCGTTATTTGCCACTACAACTTATAAAGTTAACATTGTTCTACATTAATCTATTTTACAAAGTAGTTTAAACATGACTGCGGAAACATCGGGAAAACAGACCAGTCATTGACTTTGGTTTTACCTACTACGGATTAGAAAGTCTTGTAAGTGAAAGTTCCTTAAAGACTTGCAACTTCCCTTGGTTTTAGCGAGACAGTCTCTGGCAATATGACTACACTTGCTACGATTAGGCCTGTACCACCTCATTCGTAAGCGTACTTACATCACTAAGCCACATAGAATTTCCACATGATAATGTGATAGAAACTTTACAATGTGTTTTGATGAAGGGTAATGTCCCTCCGATCGAGCGCAGCCAGTGATTACTGCAACTTCCGAACGCTACCTCGTTGGTATTCGGAAACGACAGTATTTTCTACCCTAACATTAGGAAATCCATCATGTTTTGATTGCCGTTAGATTTCACTTTCGTAGTCGGAAGTCGTATTGTGAAATGGAAAAATACTTAATCCGGAAATGTTTTACTTACGGCCTCGGCAAACTCGCGCCATAACATGGGCAACAGATGGTGAATGACGGGAAAATAAAGCGACCAATAGCGAGCCAGAGCGGGCAGCCAATCAGGTTCTAGTCGGTAGTGACTATTTTCGTCTTCAGAATAAATGTAATTATTTTGGTCCGTAAATCCATTTTCAAAACGGGGTACATATGCCGGCGGTTGGTGCAAATTCATTATTTGCCTAGTGCTTCAAATGAAGTACTATGCATTTTTCACAATTAGTAAGAGGAGATGAAATTTTTTGACCAACTGGGAAATCTGTCATGAACGCTTCAATAAAAGTATGAGTTGATATCATCCAAGTGAAACGCGTACGTTAAACGCATTCACATCGTGTATGTAAAATACGCACAAAATTTTATGGTGTCCAGTATGGTAAATATGCTGCCAAATATTTTATTTTTATGTATAACGGCTAAAGATATTGTCTGGTTGGGAGAAGTTACTGTAACCCCAATCATGCAGTGTGATGAGAATAAGCTTCCCTCTTATACGTAATGGAACTACTGTAATTATTTTCTTGTAACTGGAAGCACAAGGAGAAAGAAAGGCACAAACGTCACTAACAAGCAGCTTTATAATCAAGAAGACGCTACAAAATCTTTGCCAAGATGTTAATATTCGTGAGAAGACGAGCCACATAGAATGATATGAAAAGTGTTTAATGGCGACCATAAAGTACCGTAACTAAATATCGTTGCTCCTGTTTTATGTTGCCAGGTACTTGAATGTACCCTTGTTCGCTCATTCATCTACATCTACATCTACATCGATACTCTGCAAATCACATTTAAGTGCCTGGCAGAGGGTTCATTAACCACCTTCATAACTTTTCTCTACCGTTCCATTCTCTAATAGCGCGCGGGAAGAAAGAACACCTAAATCGTTCCGTTTTCGATCTGATTTCTCTTATTTTATTGGGATGGTCATGTCTCCCTAAGTAGGTGGGTGCTAGCAAAATATTTTCACATTCAGAACTAAAAGTCGGTGATTGGAACTTCGCAAACAGATCACGCCGCAATGAATAACGTCTTTCTTTTAATGATTTCCACCCCAATTCGTGCAACATTTCCGTGACGCTTTCCCCCCCGTAACGTGATAAAACAAAACGAGCTGCCCTTCTCTGAACCTTCTCAATATCTTCCGTCAGTCCCACCTGGTGAGGGTCCCACAAGGGGCAACAGTACTCCAAGAGAGGACGCACAAGTGTGATGTAGGCAGTCTCTTTGGTGGAGCTGGTGCATCGTCTAAGCGTTCTGCCAATGAAACGTAACCTTTGGTTCGCCTTCCCCACAATATTTTCTATGTGTTCTCTCCAGTCAAAGTTGTTCGTAATTGAAAGTAACTTACCTCGTAAAGCGAAGATTTGATGCTAAAACATTTGTGTTGTCACGCGATTGGCTAAGGGCAACATCACATGACTGCCAACGTCATTTAGTGAGGCCAGTAGGACGATAAGTAAAATTTAACCTAGATACTAGTTATTATGAAGTTCAACAAGTGGTGTCAACTGTTTTTCAAGAGCCAGAATTTTTTGCTTTAGGTACACATTCTCCTTATCTCCTTTAATCATTGCATTAAGTGATACACGCAAGTCGCCGAAGTGGCGTCCATTTGAAATACTTGCACCGGGCCAATGAGCCACACGAAATAATAATACTAACTGCATTAAGTCCCGACAAGCACGCAACATTCGAGTCGCGTTTGACTTAATGAGAGACACATGATTCCATCGTCTGGATAGAAAGTTCCGCTATGTTTTTATCATCTGTAAGAGAAATCGCATGGATTACATACATTTATAAAATGAGAAAAGCGAATATCCATTAAGATATTGACAATTATTACTGTTTAAAAAACGTTACAACCTTTTATATGCAACTACAGGAACAGACTGTTTCACATCGTTAACTACAAGGATCATCTTAATCTCCTTGGGTAGGAGTACGTTAATGTGCTTTTTAAGACAAGTTAAGACGAAAATACCTTTATTTTCTCTGAATTCACGTATGGCGTTCACATTAAGGATTATGTGAGTAAGCGGCATTACACGCTGATAAATTATCATTTGATAAGTAGGTGAACACGTAAATTGAAGAACCGATTTTTAATATTACTTATATTGGGAAGCCAATGAAATATATATAATTGGAAACATGTTTTGCCTCAGAAGTGCACAAAATAAATAACATATTCATATGTTGCCGTCAAGATTAGTAAAAGGAATAGATGGTTTCATATACGTAACTCTGAAGTTTCCGTTACATTCACGAATTAAAATCTGCAACTGTTTAATAAGTGAACATCGAAAATTGAAGTGCTACCAACGTCTGCCCATCGTACTGATCTGGCACTGCGGTAAAATTGCCACACGAAAGTAAGAACGCCTGGGAATAGCATTGTCGAGACGTTCATATTTGTAAAAAATTAGAATCCAGACCTATGTTATTATATATTCCATGACATTAAATTCCATGTATGAAAAATATTTTGTTTTCATGCTTGTATTCCGTGTAACTTGATTTATTTGTATGCATTGCATAATAAAAAACGGTTCTGGTGTTTCGTATTCAAACACAATGATTATGAGGCTAGAGAATTCCAGTACGCAAATTCGATTAAAACTAAATTGCTGCAGGAAGTTTAGAACGAATAGCGTAGTCGCTCTATGATTAACGACGCAGCTCTTCGAGTTAACTAGAAATATAACACAAAATTAGTGCATAATTGCTACGGACAAAGAATTGCTTTTAAAAAGGCAGCTGTGAAGGAGGTTAAAATATTAATAGAAATTAATACCAAGTTGCGGGCTTCAATACAACCTCTTGGAGCTTCACAATATTTAAATTTTTACATTACTGCAATCATGTAGCACAATGGTGAAGACACTAACGTGAAATACATAAACGTCGTAGGTTCAAGTCTCGGTAAATAGTACGATTTTTGTATCTTAAAAATTAACGGAATTTACTTTGGTTGTTATGTTTATTCACTTTTAGTTGGTCTAAATGTACTTCTCTTTATATGTAACACTTGTCCGCGCCTTTTCTCGACAATGTTAACTCATTTATTTTCTCTTATTTTTTCTTATCATTAGGCTAGTTTACACGACGACACTAGGTTTATGAAACTGCGCTACTGGCCAGTGCGCATGCGCGGCAGGCGTTCGCCCAACTCGTTGGCGAAAGTAAACAGTTTCGGCACCTTCCAACTTTCGCGAAACTGATTGCGCGTGTTTTTAGGCTAGGTTATAACCAATACAGAACAAAATACAACATACAGGGGGGGGGGGGGCAGAAGAAAAATTTCAGGAATAAGCAGCGGCGTGTTAGTGCTCTTCAAGCAATTATTCCTGAATTAAATATCGATGGATGACGATTAGCGAATTGCAGACTAAAATACATTCAATTCAAAATACCTATACAATTGAACTATGGCAATTGTGGATTTCGTAAGACGGTACAGGTGCTGTAGAGACGAATATCTACTTGACAAGAAATGTAATGCAATTGTAATTTCATTTCTGGTAACAATGCTTCATGCATAACAGTATCTTGTTATTTATTGCATGACTAACTCTGTTTAAAAGGAACGTGAACTGCTCTGGTGACATTCCAAGTTGATTAAAATAACTTCTAGGGTCTTAAATCACAATTTCTTGCAGCAAGGTCGCTGAGGAACCGAGCTGACGTCCTTTTTTAATCCAGTCACGAACCATAAACACGTTTCTTATTTTCTTTATGTTTAGTATTATGCAGAGATTTCACACAGAGAAGCAATAGCTCCGCCATAACTCTTACAGCTACCAAAACTTTCATTCTACGGCGACTACGGCACTCACAAACAAACGAAACTGAAGTGTGTAGTATTGGCGCCGTGTCTACAGACATACACGAAACCAGTTACGTGCAATTCATTTCATGCAACTATTGTCGTAACCTAATGTCGTCGTGTAAACTAACCTTTATTCTTTTTTGGTTTGGATCCAGTCCGTGTCGTATATAATACATTACTAACTAGGAACGACTTGAGTTCAAGGTCGTAGGTTCAGCTCTAGTAAGATTAATATGTAAGTGTTGTGTTAACAATTATGAAAGGAAAAATATTATCTGCATCAAGAGGGCAGAGCTCAATCTTTCGAAGCCAGTCACATTTTTTATTAACCATTATCGCTGGCTACACCGAATCAGTTTTTGTAAATGAACTAATTAATAAATCAATAGAAATAAAACAACTTTTCTAGCTAGGCAGAAAATAGAGTATGTATTTACCATTATGTGGTGCTGCAGACGAGTTTTGGAGAGCAAATGAGTAGATCGCGTGAGGGGTTGCTTGAACAGAAATGAGGAAAGAAGAAATTTCTGGCATACCTTGACTAAGAGAAGGGGTCGATTGGTGTGACACATTCTGAGACATCAAGTTTAGCACTGGAGGGAAGTGTTTGGGGGTAAAAGTCGCAGAGGGAGACCGAGAGGCGAATGCAGTAAACAGGTTCAGTTGCCGTTCTCACTCAGAGATGAAGAAGCCGGCACAGGACAGGGTACCGTGGAAAGCTGTAACAAACAGGAGTATTACAAACTTAAAATGAAACATAAAATTAGAAAAAAAAACAGCAACTTAATGAGACCTTTTCCCCATTTGCTTAGACATTTCCTCTTTATTTGGAGATACGTTCGACGTCAAAATTCTGATAATTGGGCTCTGGTAGCCGAATGTTAAAAATATCCACTCGTTGAAATACTACCATGTATATGCTGGGCTGCTGATCGGGTTTAATATATACTTTCATAAAATTTTCAACACTTTAATATCAGCCTGTGAATATTTCATCAAACTAATTTCTTATATTTCTCAGCAAAGATAAGTACTTCTTGAGATTCAGCGTCTCTTGATTTCGTGTAGACAAGGCCTCCCAATGGGCAAATTGTGTTTCCCTAATTTGTTTTTCGAACAGGAAAAGTTTTTTTTGTAATAAATGGTTGAAATTGTCCATACTAGTTTATTATTACTTTGGATTTTTAGATTTAGGTCGGCAAAATATTGTCAGCTAAAGATCCAGATTATTCAACTACTGTCCTTTCTCCAAAATGTTGAGATTTTTTCCGAAATCATAAAGGTTTATTTTTCTCCCATCAGATAAATATTGTCAGCTAAAGATCCAGATTATTCAACTACTGTCCTTTCTCCAAAATGTTGAGATTTTTTCCGAAATCATAAAGGTTTATTTTTCTCCCATCAGATAAATATTGTCAGCTAAAGATCAAGATTATTCAACTACTGTCCTTTCTCCAAAAGTTTGAGATTTTGTCCTAGATCATAAAGGTTTATTTTTCTCCCAGCAGATAAAAAAATAGTGTGAGCGTTGCTGACTTGGTGAGTCAACGAACTTTGCTATAGGATATGAAACCATCACGCTCTGAGCATAACTCAGACAGAAAAGTGTGAAATTGTCTATGATTTAGTCTTTTTTCACACATGGAACTGACAGTAAATATTATCTTTTCTGTCACAGTCTTGAAACTGAGAAATTTCTTGAATAATACAGTAGTGTTTAACATTCTTGTGTGTCATGCAAGCACTCATCAAAGTTACAAATCCTGTCATCATTGGCGCAAAATCTTTTTGTTAAACCGGGATGATTTTCGTCTTGAACATCAAACTTTACGTACAACTTCTCACTTCTTCATAAATGTCTCTTTCTGTGTTGTACCTTTCACTGAACGCAAGTCAAGCAGTTCCTGACTCACAGTGTGCTTCTCAGTCACACCTCTCATGAAGACGACCATCTGGGATGTATGTGACACTTGAGCACTTTCATCAAACGATAAACTCTAAAATACATGTACCTTTATTTTTGCTTTGATTGAAATTTCAATATCTTTTGTTATGACTCGTCGTGCTATGAGTTGATATGACAGGCTTGTATTTTTCGTTAATGACATAATGTTCTCGACAGTTTGTTGATGTAAATATTTCCATATGTCGTTTGATGTAATCTCTATCATTCGTAGGTTTTTCTCTCACGTCAGTAGCTTCTGTTATCTCAAAGCTTATTTTTGTTATTTTTTCCGAGTTTTCTTCTGGTATTTTAAATATGCTTGTCGTCCGATCACTTTTTTCCAGTGATTTGATTAGGTCGATTCTTTTTTGTCCAACCCATTCATATTCCTTTGAAAAATGTTTCCTAGAATAATGACGCTTTTCCTTCCAAACACAAATGACACAGTGTCTCTTCACTTTGCACATTTACAAAATAAGCTTTAGTATAACTCGGTTTGAAAGCGCGACATAGTGGTGTAAGAAAATTGCCTGTTGGAGGTCGTCAAATAATCTCAAAATTTAGAATGCGTAATGATATGCTCTAGTAATAATAATTTTGTTATTGAATGTTATAGCAAATCACAACTAGTGGGTCGCAACAACACTTTCGCAGTGTAAGTTAGAATTTTGATAATAAAAATATTGATATTAATTAACTTAAAACAGTCACTGTAGTAATTAATTAAGCTTGGCCCTATCTGACGTAGCATTGACAACAACCTCCAACTAGCACCTCTTACGATTCACGAACAGCACAACTTCACTAATAAATGTGTCAGAATCATGTAGTGGTGATGGCGTGTTCGTGTTATAATCAAAATCGTAATAGCTGATAGACCCTGATTGCAATGATAATAGCTGAGTACTATGAAACTGCGTGGTGCAATGAGCTTCACAAATACTACAGTTAAAGTTCCCAAATATTTTAATAATATAGTTTAAAGCATTCACCTTCCTTATAAAACTTTACGTAAACTATTTTTTTTTTTAAATTGGTTCCAGGGCCTGGGTAGCGTACGCGTGTAACTGGCTGAGCAGAGTTTGGCATTTAACGTATTTCATAAAAAATTACTTCAGTCGAGTCTGGTTAATCAACTATAATACTTTGACTACTGTTAGCCTGGTTACTTTCTACATAAATGAAACCAACTTTACTTTACTTGCAAACTCTCTTGCACTTTAATTACTAGTCTCTGTGGTTGTAACACGTTTAGCAATTCTTTAACTCGTCAATTACTTTGAAAATGATTGAACTTGTTAGTCAATGTACAGGCTTGCATATTCAACATAATCTAATAAATGGTGATAATGGGGTGACTACAACTACTTACAAAATTAAGACTGGTTTCAAAATAAGTCATATATAATTGAACCAAAGTTCTGATTGGGTTGACACTACATTTACATGCATACAAAATAAAATGTTACAAAAGTACTCATCTGGTTTCGTCGTCTTCGTCATGAAGTCCAAACAAGACAGATATGATTACAATAGGTACCCTTACTACAACAACGATCACACTTGGTGACAATAGACTTGATACCAAACAATTACTTTTCTTGCACACATGGAAAAAGATTACACTGATCGAGTATAAATAAACTTATTTCGCACTTCCTTCAATACATTAAACAGTACGCCTCTCAGGCTTATTGCAATTGCATTGAACTCGCGCCACAAAGCGCCTACCGTGCCTCTGCACCATCAACTAAACATTTATGTGTTTACTATAGCGAGTCCGCTCGGCGACTGCTTCAGCAGCGCGACACTCACAGCTACTACTTCTGTGCCAAAGACTGTTTTTACAACAGGTTCAACATTTTCTCTGACGCATTGCTAACTTACAGCATAAGAATGTCCTTGCATTCATGCGGGTTTACACATATAGAACATGTTTACACTGAATGATTCAATATAGAAAATGACGCTACATAAGAAATATATCTAGCATACATGAAATGAAAAATACGTGAAATAAACAAATTTAAGACAATATATACAATACGTTAAATCAAACTAAGATACAGCGACAGGTGTACTCTTACAGTGGCAACTTCTCTTTTCTTCGTGGACGGCATAACGGCATTAAAAATCATGGATTGTTAATTGATAATCAATACAGACAACAAATATGCCGATCTTGTTAAGAGCGTGAGTCTTCTGAAACAAAATTATAAATATTATCATAAGATTTATTGGTTGATCAAAAAGCAAAATAAAATCTAAGCATATAACTAATGGAAAGGTGACGTCGATGTATAAGAAACTTAAACTGTAATAAATTGAATACTCCTTTCCTGACTCTACACAAGTGTCAAAGGAATACACGTTTAAGTATGATTTGACATCATTTCACAAGGTTACAGTGTTGCATCAATTTCCGTGTAATGCAGGAAACATTAATTCGGTCCTCTCAGCTGTACTGCTGGCCACACATTGCTAAACAATTAACGGCGTGTACGACCCTACTGTAAACACATTATACATGCGGCCACACTTACAGCCATCCACACTGTGCTACACTCACGTGTACAGGGTACATACTAATTAACTAGGTTGTGACTAATTAAACACTGTGCCTGAATAAAAACAATGTATATTTACATGCCTTCAATAAACCGCACGCAAACGCTGGGAAATACGCAACCTTAGGAGCTAACTGTCCAACAACGCCCAACCATTGCAACGGCTTAGAGTCAGTTCCACTGAATAACGTCTCAAACAAAGAGAGTGAGTGCGGGCTAGTACGCGTCGACATTCCGAAGTAGCTCGCTCATGACTCGTTTTGCCTGCCGCGGTGGCCGAGGGGACTGAGGCGTTCCAGTCACGGTCTGCACGGCCACTACGGTCGGGGGCTCGAATCCCCCCTCGGGCAAGGATATTTGTGCCGTCCTTAGTCTTAGCTAGTTCATAATCAGTTTGTAAGTTTAGGGACTGATGACCCTGTAGTTAAGTCCCATAGACTCTACAAACATTTGAACATTTTTGACTCGTTTAGCCCTCCGTCTAATAGGTCACCTGGCATGTAATCACCCCGCCGTACACACACCCACACCCATACATGATTGCGTGCAATCGAGACAGCAGGTTAACTCTAACATTGCCTTCACTTGCTACTGTGTCCTAAAACTAAAAAATAAACAGTTTCAGATTGGTTTGTAGCTCAAAAATTTCGAAATAATGTCATGTGAATATTGTTAGTTCTGTTTGAATCTTTTCTTCTCTTTCAGATATCTGAAGTTCCCCAAACCTGGCGAAACGCGTCATTGTAATAAAAAATAGTTGCAATCAAGATGTTCTGTTATTCAAGAATTCAACTGAACACGGTTGCTGTACCACACACGTAAAAATGCAATGGGAATATTTCTACTGTTTCTTTCTTTTCTTTTCTTTTCTTTTCTTTTCTTTTCTTTTCTTTTCTTTTCTTTTCTTTTCTTTTTTTTATTTTTTTTATTTGAGTTTCACTTGTTAAGCTCGTATCGTTATCATTGCTCTACTCATGTACATTTGTTCTCGCAGTCGAGCTCTTGTGATACCGCTCATTCCACTGACTCATCCTGCAGCAATGCTAATATTTCATCTCACATTTCTGTTTCAAATTGCTAAATTCCTTGAGTTTCTTTCTGACTAAATGTCAAGTTCTGCTTTTTTGTTACTCCGCTTTGTATCAAATAGGCGACCAGAATTTCCACATGAAAAAAAAGGAAAACAAGACATATGCGGAAATTCGGGAGAAGAAAACGGCAAAAATACCGACTCTAGACATAAAGAAAATATTCTGCATATATGGCGGCACCACTGTTCCAAAACAAATCGAAACTAAGGTTTGTACACATAACAAAGGCATATATCTTAAAAAGACACTTCTAAACATGTTTATATTGACCCATCATCATACGATGATAAGTTGTTTTTACCAAAACTGATTGTAATTAAAACATTGAGAAACCTACACTAATGTAGACGTAAAAAAATCTGTAGACGATTTAGCTACCATCTCAGGCACACTGCTACTAAATTTGTACTTATCAGATGACCTAACACCTTTCAGAAGTTTTGAATTCCTTACCAGCAAGTTATGTAACTCCTAGCAGCATAAATGATTTTAATTTTAACAGAATGTTTCAACAGCTTCAGTGGCAAACCGGTTTTTCTCTTTAGTCCCAAGAGAATTCACAATTGAAAATACCCTTTCCACAACTGGCTGAAATGTTGCACTTAAATCTAGCGTCTTGACAATTTTAAAAGTTCATCCAGCTCCTCATCGATTCTGTTGCTGAAATGTTGTCTATTTCGAACTTTTGTATTGAATTTCAATCATTTTCAATTGACCAAAGAAGTATCTGTGGGTTCTCATAAAACTACTTCAGAAATGTATTACACCTATTTTGACACAGAAAATTTCATAGGTTCATACATATCAATAACTCTTGACTCTTTGCAATGATGACAACCATCTAGCTTTAATACTATCTAAAACTTGCTTTATTTAGTATGAATGAAATCACAAAATCATCTCAGTTCTTCCACACACGATGTGTAAACGTGGAAACACTGAAAAAATTTATTGACTATTGATTTTATCTCAATGGGAAGAATGTCTGCACTTTTTTAACTCAGTTGTGTATCAGACAGTCTCCACAAAACGTGACACCTTGTCAACTATATTTTACTTTTTTTAATATCCAGAATATAGTTGGCTAATAATTCTTCCGTTTCTTCACCAGTCTTACTAAGACAGATTATTTTGCACTGAACACCTTAAAAGCTGTACGTGCGTTGTGTGGATGTTGAACCTATCGTTAGATCAGACAACAAATTGTTCCTTGACACAGCAATTTGGTTTAATTATGGCCCTGATACTGATGTATATGCTATTAAGTGAGAAACAGTGCATGAAACTGATTATGTGCGCAACGGATATTTTTAACAAAACAACTGTGACATGTAGCCTTTTGAAACAGACACTGACTATACTCAAAAATTTTGACTGCGAGAAAGATATTAAAAAAACCACAAATCACTTTCTTAATGCTTGACTGTGAGAATTTTATGCAGATCAGTTTCTAATTATTGAAATTTAGTATCAATTTAGTATCATAGTCAATTAACCATCATTTACTATGGCACCAATAATGAAATCCGTTCAACAATATTATTCACATCAATACTGCACTTTAAATCCACTAATAATTAATTATCAAATGAAGGAAGTAGGTTAATTTTCTAACTACGTAAATGAAACATAAAAGAAAGTTTAAGTTACTTATTATTAATAATCAGCATTACATTACCTACATAATACAACTTCTGACTTGCTGGCAAAGCAGCCTCTGCTCTACATCGGAGCCATACACACAACCCAACCGCTGTCTAAGCGAGCTGAACCACTAGTCCTACTCTCTCTCAGTGCGAGCTACAATGCTATGCAATACATGATCTTTGCCAAAGATGAAACTTCATAAAGGACACATATCGATACATACAGTAGAAGCGATATTATACATTTTCTTGCAAGCAAGTTACTCGATACAAAACAGGAGGTACAATATTGGACATTTTCTTACAAAATAATTTTTTTTTTATGGACACGTTTCAACCTTTGTTAGGAATGAAATATCTAGCTGAATCGGCACTAGCTTTAAGCTTTTGTGATTTGATGCATCTCAGACACATACTTGGTACTGAATTGCGTACGGCGATAATATCAATTGGCATTTGGTCCTAGTCCACGTTACTTTCTTCTCAAATAGTTCTGTGATGAACAGAACTATGCAATGGACTGAACGGAAAGAACGACTGTTTTTTTTAAATATGGAATCAAACAGTCCTCCTTCCACAGTGATACGTTTATGTTCCTCTGCTTTCCGTTAGTTAATTGCCACTTACAAAGCAAATAATGCTGCTAGAAGTTCTGGCAGAAACTACCAACAGGTGCTTCTATTTCTTTACATGCTGCCTTATATCGGCACGTCATTCATGTGCAATAGAAAACATTGAACAACACGTCGAACAGTCTACCTTCGTACCCGTGGTCTCCTTCAACTCTTCTATCATGGTTTTAGAGAAAGAACACTTTCTTTTCCACATATTAACGGTCACGAGTTCGTTTCACATATAGCAAACAGACAATGCAGCGCACTGAAGCAAACTTATCGAATCCAGTGTTGAAAATGCCGCCTTCTACTCATTGTTTTGAGGAACACTCCCGATGCATCGGGTCGATTGTATCTACTGTAAATGGATGTCATCCAACAAGGAGAGGGACTGACATGTGGGTGACTGATTTCGATCAAATTTTGCACTGACGTTCACTTTTGAATATATAGAGTCCCATGTTTTGTCTTTTCGCTAGACACTCAGTTTTTGAAAAAAAGGTCAGAGTTGAATACGAAAAATCCCGTTTTCAGTACTGTAAATCGAAAGATCGTCTAAATATGAGCATTTTTTACTAATTTCTATATGTGGTCAAAAGCTAATGACGTGCGAATAATTAACGTTTTAGTGTTTTCATGTTGTAGCCTTGGAACTCGTAAACATGAAAGACTTTCCGAGCGCCGTCACCGATGGAACGGTCCAGGGCTTGGACTGTGAAATCGTTGATACAGGTTCGAACCTCCATCATGGCAATTTTTCGTTAGATTGTTTTCCATGTATTTGATAATATTCTCAATTAGTAGTATCCTTTCTTGCCCATTTTGAAGTAGAGGATCGGAAAGTAACATTAATATGAAATTTCTCACATGACATCTTGCGACCCATGGATGAAGGGCAACAGGCGGATTGTGTTTTTCTCGACTTCAAAAAGGCGTTTGTCGCGGTGCCACAATGCAGACTGCTAACGAAGATACGAGCTTATGGAATAGGTTCACAGATTTGTGACTGGCTGGAAGACTTCCTAAGTAATAGAACGCAGTACGTTGTTCTCGACGGCGAGTGTTTATCAGAGACGTCAGGCGTCCCCCAGGGAAGTGAGATAGGACCGCTATTATTTTCTATCTATATAAATGATCTGATGAACAGAGTAACTTGTAATTTGAGGCTGTTTGCTGATGATGCTGTGGTGTATGGGAGGGTGTCGTCTTTAACTGACTGTAATAGCATACAGGATGACTTAGACAAAAATTCTAGTTGGTGTGAAGAATGGCAGCTAGCTCTCAATGTAAAAAAATAAGGTGATGTGCAAGAGTAGGAAAAACAATCCCATAATGTTCGAATACAGTATTAGTAGTGAGCTTCTTGATGCTGTCGCGTCGTTCGAATATCTAGGCGTAACATTGCAGAGCGATATGAAATGGAACAAAAATGTAAGGACAGTTGTGAGTTAGGCGGACAACCGACTTCGGTGTATTGGGAGAATTTTGGGAGGATGTACTTCATCTGTAAAGGAGACCGCGTATAAAACGCTTGTACGACTACGTCTTCAGTAGTGCTCAAGTATTTGGGACCCGCAGCAGAGCAATTTAAAGGAAGACATAGAAGCAGTTCAAAGGCGAGCAGCTAGGTTTGTTACTGGTAGGTTCGACCAATACGCGAGTGTCACGGAAATGCTCCGGCAACTCAATTGGGGATCGCTGGAGGAAAGACAACGTTCTTTTTGTGAATTTATGTTGAGGAAATTTAGAGGGCCGGAATTTGAAGCTGTGTGTAGTACGATCTTGCTGCCGCCTACTTACATTTTGCGTAGTGATCACAAAGACAAGATAAGAGAAATTAGGCCTCGTACGGAGGCATATAGGCATTCTTTTTTTCCTCGTTCAGTTTGGGAGTGGAACAGGAAAGGAAATTCCTAGTAGTGGTACAGTGTACCCTCCGCCACGCACCTTACGGTGGATGTAGATGTAAGTGTATTATCTGTTTAAAGTTTGTACACAGTGGAAAAACAACAACACTATGACGTTTACTTGTTTCGACAGGTCAAGAATTTTATGGCAAGACTTCAAAAGTATGTCACATCACATGAGAGCAGAGAAATTCATGATAGATCAGATGCTATTAAAATTCAGGGTTTGGTCCATAATCACTTGTCTGCGCCTGCATTCCAAGATATGCTTTTATACTCTTGGTCAGCATCTAAACTAATATCCGATTGATCTGTCTTCAGAAATATAAGTCAGATATGTTTTCCACGAACGAAATCTCGGACAACATATCAGTGTAGCAATATTTCTTTCGTAGTTTCATCCTACAGGCTGCATAGGAACTGGTGTTATGAAATAATATACTTTAAAAGCTTTTATTTTATTTTATTTATTTTTCACTGGGTATCACATATAAAAAAGAAGCAAACAGAACATACAGTTAAATTAGTATTAATCATACTTCCCGGTGCTCTAATTCAACATACGGCACGAAAAGAAATTACAAATGTAATATGTAAAAATTAATATTAGTTTGTCTTTTTGTTCGTGTACCGTAAATCCGACTGCGATAAAACTTTGTCAACTCATTGCTTGCAATCGCGCGAAGAATGTAGGCATACTAAAAGAAACTTGGTATGGTACATGGCGCAGGGTGCTTTACAATTAGTTAATTCGTTCCTTATGCTTTCACGCTGAAATGGCTGGACGGATATGAAATTTGGAATAAAGGTAGCTTATAACCTGATTAATACGCGGGATACCTTTCGTAATCCACCGAACGGTGCTTGGCGGAGAGTATCTTGCAATGTGTTAATACGCTGAAACAGCTAGACGAAGCCGCGCGCGAGTAGCCGAGCGGTCTGGAGCGCCACGTTACGGAGCGCACGGCTTCCCACGTCGGAGGTTCGAATCCTCCCTCGGGCATGGATGTGTGTGTGTTGTCCTTAGGTTAGTTTAACTTAGTTTAGAGTAGCTTGTAAGACTAGGGACTGATGACCAACGTGGTTTTGTCCCATAGGATTACAAACATTCGAATTTGAGCTAGACGAAATTAAATGAAATGTGAAATGAAGTTAGCTTATACCCTGCATTAATACATGAGATACCTATCGTAAGCGTCCGTGGGTACATGGTGGAGTGTACGTTACAACGCACATCCAAATTGTTTGACGCGTCACCATGTAAGTCAGGACATGAACGTACTTTTTCAGGAAGAAGATTTTTACAATGTAAGTCAGGACATGAACGTACTTTTTCAGGAAGAAGATTTTTACAATCGCAAGCCAGTGAATTTAGTATGGTGGAGGGTACCTTGCGATATTGACGGGGTTCGACCAGTCACTATGAGGCATTACAACTATATGTCTGTTTTCATATATAGGAGGGAGAGTAATAGTGGAGGAGGAGACGCACAGAAAGGGAGGAGGCGGAAGAGGCGGACAGAGAGAAGAGAGAGCAGGAGAGTGAGAGGGGAGATGGTGGCAGACAGGTGAAAGGAGACGAACAGAGGAAGAGAGAGAGAGAGAGAGAGAGAGAGAGAGAGAGAGAGAGAGAGAGAGAGAGAGAGAAAGAGAGAGAGAGAAGGTCAGAGAGTGAAGGAAAGATAAGGTGGACAGAGAGAGGAGATGGAAGGAGAGATGGACTAACTTAAGAGTGGAGAAAATAAGTACCCGGGTGACGCCGGGTTTTTAGCTGTTACGATACTATGATCAAATAAGTTGAAAAATCCTCTAACAAAAAAATTGCCGTGATGGAGCTTAGAATCTGGATACATGATATGACAGTCCAAGGCCTGGACTTCGTTTTTAATTTTTATGTTTTATTTATTTATTTATTTATGTTTTACTTCCCATTTTCCCTTATAGGCCAGAGATTCTTTCACCTTCTTTGCCTTTGTCGGCAAGCTTCATAGCTTTTGTTCTGTTGTTTTATTGGTGTTGTGACTATAGAGATTTCTGCATTTTGTAAAGTGAGTTCAGCTTCCTGACTGTTTCTGATTACGTATTCTAGAGATGTGTTTTTCCACGACTTTTCCGACTGTCTTTCTCTACTTTAACCCCTTCTTTTTTCCCTAGTCGGGTTCTCATAACTCTGATTTCGCCTGTTTACCTGAACAGTACAGTGCTGTTTTTGTTTACTTTGTGCTCTATGTAATGAAGTGGCTGTTACTGATGAAATATGTCAAACTTAACCTTTTCTTCTATAAGAGATAAATGAAATAAAAACATTATCATTCTTCATTTGTCTATAGACTGTTGAAGCAATTAGAAATGTTTTACTTCAATTACCTCCTTAGTTTGACGTCATTCCGTTTGTTAAAATTAACAAAATGGAGATACAAGGCGCCTCCTCGCTGTTTAACACAAAAATAGACGGAAACATAAAGTAGAAACATACAATACAAATAAAATTGATTAAAAAAATACATTTACTCTTATGTGGGTGGGGCACATCATATGAATATTGATAAATCCTCTAACTCGTCATCAAAGGATTTTTCTATTTGAGAGTAATTTCTAGGAATTTAGCATAATTTTTTCTGTAGTTTTTTGTCTTTATCAGTAGATGGAAATTCTTTCTTACTTTCCTTTTTGTCCGTCATTAAGTAATTTACCGAGTGACCCTTGAGCCAGTTGACGGAGTTTCGTTTCGTGTTAGGATAAGGCATCTTCTTCGGATACAACGTTCCCTACATCTTTGACATTGTCGCACACAAAGCGATGTTCTTCATTATCAATTAAGTTTCATGTCGTACACAAACGGGAATGTAACAAGTGTATGCGTGAAGTTTGTAGTTAGTCGGCACGTTTCGGTTGACAACTCGATACCAGGAAGATCTTACCATCTTTGGCAGATCACGGCAATGTATTTACTTCCAGATTAATGGACACCTGTTGTTTGGATATTTTTGGTCGATGGTTTTCCTATTCTTGTGTTCCATCAGTTACTTACAAAATTTTCTTCACCATCATAAGTTGCTTATCTGGAGTCTACAGCTGAATGTACCTTAACTAGATGAGAAAGGTTTTGAGTTAATTTGGAATATATTGGACATGGATGGGTGGCTGCAGGCTAATCGGTGCTATTTAATTCAACAAATGGGCTGTTCAACTGTTATGTGCTGTCTTCCACTGTTTGTATATGTGCCACACGTATAATGCTCTAGACTTCTTTTGCACATCAGTCAAATTGAATTCTTCTGTGGCTAGAGTTGTGGTGTCATACTTAACCTAATTAATTCAGTTCGGATTTAGGAGAAATGTAGGAACACGGGAGGCAATACTCACATAACAACTTATCTTAAAAGATAGGCTAAGGAAAGGGAAACCTACGTGTTTAGCGTTTGTCGATTTGGAGAAAGCTTTTGGCAATGTCGACTGGAATACACTTTTCCAAATTCTGAAGGTAGCAAGGGTAAAATATAAGGAGCGAAGACTTATATTCAACCTATACAAAAACCACACAGCGGTTATTAGAGTCGAAAGGCAAGAAAGGGACGCAGAGCTTGGGAAGGGAGGAAGACAGGGTTGTAGCCTTTCCAAAGTTTTTCAATCTGTACATTGAGCAGGCAGTGAAGGAATGGAAGGAGAAATTTGGAGAGGGCATTAAAGTGCAGGGAGAAGAAATAAAAACATTGCGGTTTGATTATGGCATAGTAATTCTGTCAGAGAATGCAAAAGATCTGGAAGAGCAATGGATTGAAATGGACAGTGTCTAGAAAGTAAGATATAAGATGAACATTAACAAGAGTAAAATGAAGGAATGCAATGTCAGAAAATCACGCGATGCTGAAGGAATTAGATTCGGTTATTTGGGTAGCAAAACTTCTGATTGCTAAAGTAAAGAAGATAAAAATGCAGAATGGCTATGGGAAGAAAAGCGTTTCTAGAGAAGCGAAACTTGTTAACATCCAATATTAATTTAAATGTTAGGAAGTCCTTTCTCAAAGCATTTGTCTGGAGTGTAGCATTGTATGGGAGTGAAACGTGGACGATAAGAAGTTCAGATAAAAAGATGATAGAAGCTTTTGAAGTGTGGTGCTACAGACGAATGATGAAAATTAGATGGGTAGATCACGTAACTAATGAGGAGGTGCTTAACCGAATCGGGTAGAAAAGGAGTTTCTGGCATATCCTGACTAAGAGAAGGGATAGATTGGTCGGACACATTTTGAGACATCAAGTAACTGTCAACTTAGTATTAGAAGGAAGCGTGTGGGGTAAAAATTGTAGAGGGAGACCGAGGGACGAGTATAGTAAGCAGATTCAAAAGGATGTAGGTTGCCGAACGTATTTTCTGATAAAGAGAGTTGCACAGGACAGGGTAGCGTGGAGAGCTGCATCAAACCAGTCTGCGGACTGAAGATCACAACAACAACAACAACAACAACAACAACTTAACCTTGAACATATATCCACAAGTAACAAAGAGGCCTAAAACTGACGTGATACGCTTCATTGTTTCTTGTAGTATTAGTAGTATGTTTGCAACATAGTTGAACTTTGATATTATGTAGACATTATCAAAGGTAACTTTCTGTACTTCATCGGTACTACTAATACAATTGTTCTCTATGCATGCACGTATACTCTCTAGAAGGTTCCTGAAGTTTACAACAATCGTTGTCTCATATTATTTAAGTATTCAATGCCCAGGTATTTCAGTTTAGGTAGTAATGGAAGCCGATTGTGACGCTGTAGAGATTAGTTTTGTGTAGTTGGCGAACGAACTAGTTCGGAAGAGCGCTCCCACAGGCGAACTACGCGAACTAGTTCGCAGATCCCTCGCCTCTTAGTTCGTCCGCTCCTTTTCCGAAAACTGACGGGGAACAGCGAGAGAACGCGAGAGCGCGCAGCATCGCGTGATTTGTAGGTAATGTTCCTTCACTGACCTATTAAATAAATAATTAAAACCATTTTAAAAATAAAATACTACGAGTACTCTGTATGCAGAGTAGTTGAATATCATTGTATCACCAAGTCGTGTAAATAACTGGTTTATTTGCTTAAGTATTTGATGTCCAATTGCCCAAAAATACGGGTAATAGCACACGCTTGGGCAACACTGATCACTATATAAAAATGCTTTCATAACAAAAGAAAGAGCTCTTTTAGTAGCGGCAGTAAAAGCCGAAAAGAGCGGACGAACTAAAAGGAGCGACCTACTTCGCGGCTGAGTTGTGAACTAAAAGGAGAGCTACCGGTCGCGAACTAAAATCTGCGCGATCGGTCGCGAACTAAAATATGTACAATCGGTCGCGAACTAAATTATGCGTCACCGGTTGCGAACTGTTATACCAAACGTATCTCGTTTCTTAGTTCGTTGGATTCTTTTCCGAAGAACGACTGGCAATAGCGAGAGGGCGCGCAGCAAAATTAAAAATCACGTGTTTGCCTTCTGTTGATGAGAGCCATTTCAAGGTGAGCGCCTGCCTGCTAGATCACATAGTTCAGTTCTACAAAATTTCTGTTTTGAAGTATTCTGCACTCTACAATATCTGACTACTAAATTCCATATAGAGATAACTCTAAACACTTAAACGCGAGAAATTATCCAGAAACTCTTTTTTTTTTTTTTTTTTTTTTTTTTTTTTTTTTTTTTTTTTTTTTTTTTTTTGCGTGATATCGTTAGCGGCTCACGCAGCAAGTGCATGAAGCAGTTAGGTGGTGGAACTTCTCCCTGCACCTGCATGCGCAGACCACGCCGCTCAGCCGTCACTGGGAGCGGACAAACTAAAAGAACGAATTAGTTCGCGGCAGAGCGCTCCCGATCGCGAACTATTATGCGCAAGTCTAGTAGAGAGATGCCGCGTCCTATACTCATAATACCAGATTTTTCATTCTTTCTTCTTCGACCTGAGGCAAGAACATATTTATTAACTATGAGAAGCCGTTGTGCCGCGCCACGCCATACAGCGTTAGTGCAGTTCGACTCAGTGCGGTCGTACCTCAAGTACGCTGCACGCACGCAACTCACTGCGCTGACGTAAACACTTACTGCCACAGCAAGCTACACTCCCGCCGTAGGCAAACATAATTCGAACCGCTCGACCGGAGATGGCGCTCGGAAAGAAGCTCATGTTTACGTATTACGCAGCTACACAAAACCTTTTTACCACTTACGTATTAATAAAAATGCTCGTATTCAGACGATCTTTCGATGTGTAGCATTGAAAACGCGATTATCCATTGTAAGGAAAGAATTTTTTTTAATTATATAAAAGGTCAAAGGTGTTTATTTTATTAAAGAAAAGTGTGAGTGGAGGTAAAAAAAATTAAGTTTTGAGTTACTTGTTATTAACTGTGGCGGCTGTTGTTGTAATGTTTGAGCGACATAACAAACCTGACCTTAATTTCGTGGCTGCTTACATTAAACTCGTGAGTAATGCAAGTGGTGTAGTTAAATTTTGAAAATATTAAGCAAGACAATTAGTGTAATTAACAAATACTCTAGCCCTATCTGACGAACTTTTCAAAAGATCACTCAACTTTTCTTTCCTTACAAAATCTCCTACAGAGACTGTGCACACACAGATAGCAGAAATTAACTTACTCCGCCTGTGCAATCCGTACGACTCAATTAGTACACTAATGGTAATGATAATTTAGAAAATTATGAATAGTAGGGTTTTTTAACATCAAGTGATTGGTAAGTGGGTGCAGTCCAATTACTAAAGTCAGTATCTGATAAAATTAATTCACTCAAGCAAATAGGAAATTTAAGTAAATCAGTCTTAATTAATGCTATGGATACGACATTGGTACGAGTTTGGTTCTTTATATGATAGATGTGGCGGTGGCTATTATTGTTGAACTCAGTGCAAAACGAAATAGAAAAGTTATTCATTAATTCAACTGTCTGTTATCTTCTACCATCAATTTTAGCAAAATTGTCTCAACTGAATGATTATCACAGTCTCTAACAATTAATGACACTCACTTGATTGTAATATTGTGTAGCAATATTATTCTTGCATTATTGAGGATTGTCATACTAATCACGAGTGGTTAATTAGTTGTTCAAATAAGATAGCAAAAGTACTTTCTAATATTTTTGTATTTTAAGAAAACTTAAACATGCATTCACAGTGAATTACAACCAATAACATTTAACTTATCTTATTTATCAGTCCAGCGACGTGGTACTCTGCAGTCATATAAATGGTACGTAAATTCATACAGAAATCATTTTGATGGTAGCTCCTCCTTTGGGAGCTTGCTAGCAGTTCGCCGTGATGTTTCGCGAATCGCGTGATTAATCACGACCGTTAGCGTCCGCGATGACGCTACCGCGTTTCGGACGTCTGGGACGGTTACCGAACACGTAACGAATTTCTGCCTCAGCAGAACGAACGAATAAATGTTTTATTAAGATCAATTCTTACTTCACTTATGTTCACTGCTTTCACATAAACTTCCATATCGTTGCACTTATAACAAATTATAACTTTCACTTTCTGTAACTTTATTACTTATATTGTTTGAGCACTCCGTGGACCGCGTACGAACGTCTGATCTACGTCACGGGGCGGCAGATACTGCTGCTTGCCTGCTCTCCCACAGGCGAGCGCTGCTATACGATAAAGTCTCTGACCTGAGGAGCCATAAAGATTACTGTTCACAGAGAAATATTTTACATTGACAAATTCAACATAAAAAGTAATCACAGTCATATAGAAAACATACAAAGTACAAATAAAATAAAATGATATATACATAAACAATTACAATACAGATAATAAATAAATGACAGAAAATGTTCACAGTTAAGTTGCCTACATACATGGTGCATCACGATAATTAATTAAGTTACATAAGAAGTTAATTACTACATATCCACTATAAACAAGTTCCATCGAATACTATGTTTCAAAATGAAGCTCATTCCTCGTTATAATGTAAGGCTTACCTTAAGGGTTACCTTACACCATCACCAACTTTGATCTTGATACTTCTGAGTGTGTAGAAAAAAGCGAAACACGTGTCACTTTATATTCAGTTCAAAATGTTCAAATGTTTGTAATTCTATCGGACCAAACTGCGTGGTCATCAGTCCGTAGCTTACAAACTCCTTAAACCTAGGTAAACTAACCTGCGGACAAACAAACACACCCATGCCCCAGGGAGGACTCGAATCTCCACGGCGAGCAACCGCGCGCTCCGCAGCGAGACGCTTTAGACCGCTCGGCTACTCCACCGCGGCTATTTTCAGCTATAGAACGTCCATGCAAAATTCTACCGATATCGGTGACCCACACGTCAGACCGACTTTTTGTAAGAGTGAATAGCTAATTCGAAACTACAAATACAACTGAACATTCATAGTCCTATAACGTCGTGTAAGGAAAACTTGTTATATCGAAGCTAGAGGTATGCATATTGGCGATTTTGTATGGCCTTTGAGTAGTTCCCTTACAGCCATCCACATAAGTAATGATAAGGACATTCTCTAGTACAGTTATGTAAGCAAGTTGACAAAAGTTACTATACAAACATCAAAGATGTGACAGAAAACAAAAAGATCAATTTGAAGTAGTATAACAAACATTAAAGATATGACACAATATGGCAATTAAAATGGTTTTATCTTTTACATAACAGATTATAACTCTTTCTTCGCCGCCGTTAGAAAGGAGATAAGTTCGTTGTACACTCCAAAGTCTTTGGTTGCCAATAATGTTGCTACAGATGTTGGTAACTGGTAGCCCCTGCTCACAATATAACTTAGGAACTTTGAAGTGAGCTCCCATCTGTTCATGCACCCCAAAAAAAAAAAAAAAAAAAAAAAAAAAAAAAGTGATTTGTGTCTTCTGCTTCGCCGCAGTCACAAAATGAAGATGACATTATGCCGATGCGATGTAGGTGCTGTGCAGTTCGACAGTAGTTGAACTTCAGCCTCGCTATTTTGAGTGCCAGCTTCCGAGAACACCTCAGACCCTTGTACCAAGGTTTGGTTGGTAGCACTGGTGTTATTTGTGCATAGAATTTCCCTTTAGTTGACAGGGAAGCTTGCCATTCTTTGTCCCATTCAGTCCAAATTTTCCTTCTGTAAACGGGTAAAAGATCTTCCGCTGGAACCTGCGTATATTCTTCCATGCCAGTGGTAACCGCTTCCTTGGCAAGTGTATCAGCGATCTCGTTCCCGTGAACGTTGTTGTGTGCTTTAATCCAATACGTGGAAACACTGCGTCCATTCCTTTCCAGGTGGTTTATGTGTGCCATTATCTCGTAGGCTACTGGGTGGTTTTTATGCCTTTTTATGAGCGCAGGTTTAGAGTCCGAGAAGATTACAATATGCTCCTCCGGAACCGTAAGGCAGTACTTGAGCGCTTCCAAGCTGGCTGTGAGTTCAGCGGTCATTATTGTCATTTCCTTTGGCAGTTTGTATTTACAGCCTATTTGCGCAATTTGCTTGCTTGTACTCGGTCGATCGAGCCGCACACGGTTTTTGGTTGTCCGATTATTAGGCCAGGCGCACATTGAGACACAGCCGACGCAGAGCAGGGCAGGGCAGCACAGCACAGGTTTCTGAAACTGCCGCGTTTAAATGCAGCAGCGCAAATTGCGGCACAGGGCAGGCCAGGGCAGCATAGCTCCTGCTTCCGCCTGGGCCGCACAGAGTGCAGGACACAGATTGCTGTGCAAGTGCCGCACAGCTTTGGCGGCAGGCAGGCCACCTGCTAGGGTGGGGGTACGGTTTGCTGCCCCACTGCCCGCTCGCTGCCAGTCTTCTCCAGCTGCTTACCGTGCATTCTGACCCGTCTGTGTTCGACATGGAGGAAAAAGTAATTGAAGCAATTCGTCGTCCGAACCTGGTTTTGTACGATACCAATCACACTGACTACATGAAAGCCAAATTGAAAATTTGAAATTTGGGATTCTATTGCAAAAGATCTCCAAATGCCGAATGATAAGTATTATGCTTTATTACTTCATTTTAATTCAAATACATCGCGTTAAACATTAAAGCAATGTGCTGACATGATTACAGGGAATTTGTCTATTCAAATGACAGTCGCAAAAATGACAATTTTTTATCTAGTATTTTCCTTTTGAAATCCTGTCTGCTTGCGAAGATACACTTCCAAATATTCATTAAATTTCGCCCTCGCAACAAAAGCACTTCCAGCACTCCTACTATTGTTAGGTATCAATGGAAGTAGTTGATTGTTTGGCATCACAACACTACCATCATTTCCATTATTATCAGCTGCATCACTTCGCAAGTAATTGTGTAGCACACATGCCGCCTTAACGACACCATCAACGCAGTCTACTTTTATCTCGAATGGTTTTCTGAAGCAGCGAAATCGTGATGCTAGAATTCCAAAGGCGCATTCATAGGTTTGCGTGGCTCGTGAAAGTCTGTAATTACCTGTAACGCTTCTACTTGGATATGGTCTCATTAAATTGTATAATAAAGAAAAGGCCTCATCCCCCACAAAGACATACGGAAGCTCTTCTTCGGAATGTGGAGGTAACTGTAAATTTTGTCCCTGTAACTGCACTGCCAACGTACCGCTTGAAAAAATATTCCCATCACTAAACCTCCCCATTGACCCCAAACCAAATTGATGAACTTGTAGTTTGCATCGACGGTGACCATTAGCACTACAGAATGTGTATGTTTATAGTTGAAGAATGATGAACCACTATTTGCTGGCTTCTTAACCACAATATGGTTTCCATCAATAGCCCCGATACAGTGTGGAAACTGCCATCGCTGTTCGAAACAGTCTGCGATTGTTTTCCACATCTGTACTGTTGGTTGCGGTAAATATAATGGTTGCATGGTGTCCCACATAGCATGCGAGACTTCATTAACTATATTTGACACAGTACTATCGCCCATTCTGTAGCTGTAGGCAATACTTTTGTAACTGTCTCCTGTGGCTAAATACCTGTGGGGGAAAAATGTATTTAAGGAAAATGTCATAGTTTGCGCTGTAGATGTTCTGTTGTAATTATCATATATAGTACTAAGTTTATGTAATAAGTACACGGATAGAAAGAAAACTAATAAGGTCAGAGCATTGAGATTACATGGCTGTACAAGAAAACCCTGCGCGCTGGTTTAACAAACAACGACTGTGTGACAATGGCGTAAAAACTGTCTCCCAATATGCGCAGACGCTGTGCCGCGAAGTGTTTCCTTTGCTGCGCTGCCCTGCCCTGCCCTGCGTCGGCTGTGTCTCGATGTGCGCCTGGCCTTAATGCTTGCGCGGCCAGCTGTGCTTGTTTCTAGCGCCGTTGGGCTGGTGGACCGGCAGCGGCCCACACAGTAGCTCTCTGTGTGTCCGCACGCCGCTGCCGCTTCTGTTATGTTCCAACCACATGACGGAACTTCACCCGTATCATTTTATTTATGCAACAATTCTCTTACGTTCAATAAATAATACGAAACACGAAAGAGAGAGACTATAAACTATTGTAATGTGGAGGTTATGGGCAAGAAAACTTACATTTCGCACCCCGGCAAGAAGAGTAACACAATTTTAAATCCAGCAGTTTTTAGTTTATCATTGAAAAATATGTTTGAGAAGCTCCAGCTTGGACCAAAAACGCCACATCTTTTGTCCGCTTGAGGAGAATAATATAATTTATGTTGTAGGGTAGTCCATAATATTTGTCAGGGAAAGAAAAATGTTGCTAATCTCAAGTATTACAGTTTTGAGTTATGTCACTGTTCAAGACGGAGTGATACAGGGTGTCCAGAAAAGGACTCCCTGATTTCAAAATTAAATATCTCGAAAACAAAGATTGATAGAGGAATGCAGTAAACGGTATGTTTATTTTGAAAGCTGTAAGAAGTTTATACAGCAGTTTGAAATAATAGTTATAACAGCTGCTAACAGATGGCTCTGTAATCGCCATACGTAATGCCTAGTATAAATAGTGATCCGAAGCCCAGAGGGATCAGTTCCACTACTGAAACGTGAAAGGAGGTTAGCGTACCGAAGGAAGAGATTAAAACCATGTACTCCATTGAACAAAGCGTTTTTCTGCTGCAGGAGTACCATAGGTTAGAAGAGAGTCCTACGGGAACAAGGCGAAGTTTTCAAGCACGATTTAATGTTCCAAAAGGACCCGATGAGAAAACCATTCGTACGCTCTTCGCAAAATTTCAACTGATGATCTAGTGGGGCATGTTGGCCGCAAGCAAACCGCAGTTACGCCTGAAAATATCACCACCGTTCCTGGAACTATTCAGCGAAATCCAATGTCATCCGTCCGTAGAATTGCATCTGAGACTGGTTTATCTGGTATCCCGGAACGACATGTTTGAGAGCCCGCCAGACCACATGGACTATGACAGCAGCCGTTAGGCGGCGCGCACAACCTACTAGCGCTGCCATCGCCACTAGAGCGCTGCACGCCGTGGCGCGCCTACCGCGCCGCACTATATAGGGTCGGAGCCACAGCTCGCTCCTCAGTCTTGTGTTGACTGCGCTCCGTTTACCTTCGATATTCATTGGTTATCCGGCTTCGTACTCTGCTCTGTCACGGTTCCGATTTGGCTTTCGTTTGGATCTTTGTTTTTTCGATAAGTTGTTGTTATTGTCGTCTCTGTGGTTTCGTGGAGTGCTTCTCGTTAGCGGCGACGCTTGATCGGTCGGTCGTCGCTAGTCGCTCCCGACCCAGTCAGGTCTTCGGTCACAATAGTTTGAAGCGTCCCAGAACGCAGAAAATACTGAGAAAGAACCTACACATGTTTCCATTCAAAATTCAAACGCACCAGGCCATACCCGTACTAGCTGTGCAACAAAGGGTTGCCTTTGCTAATCAGATGCTCACAATGATTGATAGTGAAGGATTTGATGTTGGCTGCATCTGGTTTAGAGATTAAGCACACTTCCACCTGAATGGATACGTGAATATACAGAACTGGCGATTTTGGGGTTCCGAAAAGCCTTATTGGTGTGAAGCGAAACCCCTGTATTCTCCTAAAGTTACTGTGCGGACTGCAGTATGCAGCAGAGGCATTATTGGCCCTTTTATATTCGAAAAAGGGTCGCTGGAGCACGCTACGTTGCAATTTTGGAACAATTTGTCGCCACACAGCAAGCGTTAGAGGATCGACCAGGTACTGAATGGTTTATGCAAGATGGAGCCCGACCACATCGGATCGAACAAGTGTCTCGCTTTCTTTAGGAATCGAGTCATTGCTTTGGAATATCCCAAATTTACTGGTGCAGGCATGGATTGGCCTCCATATTCACCGGATTTGACTCCCTGTGACTTTTTTTTTTTTTTTTTTTTTTTTTTTTGTGGGGCACAGTGAAATACATGGTCTACCCGAAGCATCCCGCCACGCTGGACGAGCTTGAATCGGCGATCTCTGTGGCATGTGAATCCATTTAGGTTGAGACACTTCGAAATGTGATGGCGAATTTCATTCTTCGTTTGCGTCACCTCTGTAGTGCCAATGATGAACATTTTGAAAACATTGTGATGTGATTGTTTGCAAAGAGTGTTTTCATACGATTACTTCACTTATGTGTGTTGATATGAGCTGCACAATGTACAGCGCCATCTATTAGCAGCTTTTGTAGCTATTATTTCAAACTACTGTATAAACTTCTTACAGTTTTCTCAATAAACATACCGTTTATTGCACTCCTCTATCGGTCTTTGTTTCCGAGATATTTAATTTTGAAATCAGGGAGACCTTTTCTGGACACCCTGTATTTAAGTTTCTTTCCTAATATAAATAAAGTATATATATTAGGAAAGATTCCTGTTTAGAAAAGTCAGTATTTCCACCTAATGCATTACAAACATAACAAATAAAACTGTCTCCATATTATTCATAATTAGCATTATAATTACAATGAATAGTGAGAATACCATCGACTCGTTTTGGATGAAGTCTGCTTCTTTTGTCGGAGATAAGATTCCCTGCAGCACTGAAACCTCTTTCACGTGCTGCGTTTGAGGCCGGAACGCTAAATAGCACCTAGGTTCGCGAGAAAAGAATTCTTATTAAGTTGCTGCGGATTTACTCCTAAATTAAAAAAAAAAAAAAAAAATGCTTCCTCAATATGGTTCTTAATACGTTCCCCGGATTTCTTCTTCTCAGAAAAATGGGTTGTTGCCAAAACTATGTTCCTTAATGCCCACTGTTCATCAACAAAGTGCGCAGTAAGAGACACGTAACATCTTGTTCGATACGGATCGCTCCACAAATCAGCTGTGCACGCACATTCATTTGCGTATACAGCCTGGACAATTCTGGGCATAAAATTTGTCCCTATTTTATCAGCTTGTCTTCCTATGTTTCGTGCCACCGTCGTAGGTTGAGGCAGAATGTCGGAGACGTCCACCTGTCCAAATTCCGAACCAATATTTACAAGTTCCTGTCAAAAAGAACGAAATCCACTTCCTGAAATCATTGTAAATGCACGAAGATTTCTAGCACACATTTCGACACACTTTTTAGTGACAGATTCTTTAACTGACGCCGATAATGCTTCAGAAGATTCTTGTTGTCTTCTGCAGACATGTGCCTGCAGGTGTGTTGTGTTTCGATAAGATATAAGAGCTGAACAATTGCCAAAATAAACGTAGCCAACATAATTTCCCTTGATTAAAAGTGTTTTCATTTAAAATAATTTCCCTACTTATCATTTACTAATGAAAATGCTTCGCAGACACTACTACGATTAGTATTTTTCGTACTGAGGATAAATTCTTTCGTATCAATTTTCTCTTTCACAGTGTCCTTAGTCTCGCGTTCACCTGCCACGATCCTTCAGTAGGTGAATGATCGGCAACCACGTAACACAGAGTAGACAGCGGGCAATGCAAGCATCGAATGCTTGCAAGCATGAGGAATAGCAAATGCAGTTGCAAGCAGCGGGCGAAGCGGTTACATTGACATCTACCGGACTGTCGCGGAACTACGTGATCGAGCAAACATGACCGCTAAATGCATACCTCTAATCCATGCTTTATTTCTGCCATCGCGAATAGCCGATACGAATCGTAAAGCTACTTTTTCCCCAATTCTGATCAGTACCTCCTCATTAGTTATGTGATCCACCCACCTAATCTTCAGCATTCTTCATTAGCCCACTTCAAAAGCCTTATTTTATGATTTATATAACATCTTGTAATTCATGTCATGAATACTGCACATGCCACACCGGTAGAAATTCCAAAATTCGGATGTAAACAACACGCCAGGAAAAGTGAAAAGAACCCTTCCACGTATTACCAGTACCTACAATATGAAAACCACACAGTTAACACTAGGAAAGTCTCTCAAAACATTACATACAACACACAAGGGATATGAAGTGAATATTCTGCAAGAAACTGAAGTATGTTACATGCAAGTAACGACCAAACTAATTCACTGAACGATCAAACAGGTTTTAAAGATGAAACTTGTGTGCATAATTTTATTGCCATTGTAACACGTCGTAATGGCCAAACACACCAGTCACTGATACAAGATAACACAGGTCTGCGGCATAAAAATTGTTTCAGATTTAACAAGTGATTTTTAGAGTCAAAATATCCACAGGTGTATTGTCGGTCTGTAGTTTCTAACGGGCACAATATTTCGGCGATCATACATGTCGCCATCATCAGGTGAACTGACGAACTGAGCTCCTGGAAACGCGCCGGCACGGAGATCCGCACGCTAGGCGGCTCGAAGGGAACTGGGTTCTATCCCGGTAACGGGCGATTTAAATACCCTCGGCCCGCGGAGCGCCCCCTCCGTGGTCCGCGCCCCGCGCCGCGGTCGCGCAGTGGAACCGATTGCGACGGCGTCATAGATGACGTCGATGTGAGGGCTCTGTCCGTCGTGGTCGTCACTACGTTACGTTTGCTATATTTACTCTTAATTAACCCAATCGCTGGTTCCCAAGCTTTGCTAAGATTATAACCGCCGTCACGGTTTATGAGGTCGTCACTTGTCCGAATTTCAATGGCCTCTCTAACGACGTCTGTACCAGAAACAAAGCTCCGCGGGCCGAGTGTTTTTAAATGGCCCGCTACCGGGATAGAACCCAGTTCCCTTCGAGCCGCCTAGCGTGCGGATCTCCGTGCCGGCGCGTTTCCAGGAGCTCAGTTCGTCAGTTCACCTGATGATGGCGATATGTATGATCGTCGAAATATTGTGCCTGTTGGACACTAAAGATCGGCAGTAAACCCGTGGATATTTTGATTATCAAATACGCCGGGAGAAACTTAAGAATCAGATTTTTATAGTGTTTTGAACGCTGATTTCGGGAAAAATAGTGAAAAAAAATTCCATCACGTACAGGTATTTCACAAACTGCTAGTCTAGTTTTAGGTTTTTCGATATTTTTATACATACTGGAGCACTCGCGAGTTTGAATTTTGGTTTTTAGGATCCGCATAAATTTTAGTCATTTTATACTAGATGTACGTCAAATAAAGACTAATTAGCAGAAACTAGCAGCATTTCTGTGTCAGTGCTTGTCCTCACCCCTCCCCAACCAGTTGCTGACTCACTGCGCATCTATCACGTCAGTACCTGTGTGTCGCACTGCCCCTCCCCCGTCATCACCAAGCAGTGAGCTTCTCCTATTATCCTTCAGTTCACAGTATCTCCTCACTCTGTGCTGTTCACGTGTTGTTGTTACTATTCTTTAAAGCAGTGACTCTTGTATTGTGAAGTTGTTTTATGGACAATGGACAATGGCCCCCAGAGGATGTATAAACTCCTCAGATGGCTTCTGCTACATTTGTGGTAACTATACCATTAAAAAGAAACATTTCCGATTTTGATAAAAATGTATATTTCCCCTATTTTGGGACAAAGTTAGGCGATCAAGATAAGCCTTGGGCCCTACACAAAGTTTGTTTGTGTGCGTTGACAAACTAACGGTTTCAAGGTAAAAAGCAGTTCTTACGTTTTGGAATACCAATGGTTTGGATGGAGCCCAAAATCATAGTGATGACTGCTATTTTTGTTCTTGCAACAAGGTTTGAATTTAAAAAACAGAAAGGATATTTATTACACCAAGATTCATTCAGCCATTCGCCCTGTTCCTCAAGGACCTAAAGTACCAATACCCTCTCCTCCAGATTCTTTGGATGATTTTCACGAGCCATTGACTCAACAAGGTGATAGTCAAGAAAACAGAGATTGCTACGCTCCTGGCACAACCGATCCCATTCCATTCTCACAATCTGGTTCAAATGTTCAAATGTTTGTATAGTCTATGGGACTTAACTACGGGGTCATCAGTCCCTAAACTTACAAACTACTTATGAACTACTTACGAACTAGGACGGCACAAATATCCATGCCCGAGGGGGGATTCGAACCCCCGACCGTAGTGGCCGTGCAGACCGTGACTGGAGTGCCTTAATCCCCTCGGCCACCGCGGCCGGCTCTCGCAATCTGGACGATTTGTTTAGAGACCTAGGCCTTTCTAAGGAGTAGGGTGAAAGATTCTACCGAGGCATCAGAGAAATGAAAAGAAGATATCAAGGAAGATGGAACGCTGCGGTGGCCGAGTCTACAGCCGGAAAAGTAGTAATAGAAGCTTTGAAAGAAAGCGAAAGAGTTATTATAAGGACTTATGAGCTTAAAGAGAAAGGAATTGTACCGGAAATGTAGTTCAGAACATGATTTATAGAAAAAAAAATTATAACGTTGGAAAAAATGTGAAAAATTGCTACATTTTGTTATTATACCCAAACATACTCTCTATTTTGTGAGAAAACGTGATGTGATAAAAAGAGAGAGAGAGAGAGAGAAAGAGAAAGAGAGAGAGAGAAAAAATGAAAATGCCATGTGGCTATTGTACAATTGAGACCTGCCGAGTCCTTTAAGTGAGATTTTGTTTTTTGTGTGGAAACTTTTGAACCATTATGGACACAGAGGCTCCTTGCATTCGGTGCAAATGCACTTTGACAGCTTTTTGTGAAATTGGTGGAATGTCGTTCCAGGACGCTTGCCGTGCTTCGCGATCGCCGTCTTGCGTTGCTACTGCCTTCGGATGAAAAAATGACGCTTTTCAGTTCAGTTGGCGACGTGTACAGTGCATCTGTCGGCAAGGTCCCCTGTGGTGGACTCCATGAGCTTACGACTGGAAGAACGATTTAGGATGCTCAGAAATGCTTCCAGTAATATACGTCCACTACAGTGGACGCTATGCGCCACAGGGTTAATAATGTTATTTCTTTTTTGTTATTGCGCTATTTTTTTAAAAAATAAGTAGTGTTATTAACAAAGCTCGTTGCTGTTTTCTTCTCTGCAAGAAACAACCTGTGTTTTGTATACAACCACGGTCTCAAAATGCAAGTTTTCGACAAAATAGCGTGAAGTTGTAACGAGTAGTGCAACGGGATTTAGTGGAGCACGTCGTCTTGCGCGAGTACCTGGCCAGTACAGCGTATGTCTATACGGATCAGCTCCCCTTTCTCCGCCAGACCGCTGTCAGTTGGTGAGTGGCGCCTCCGCCGGTATATTTAGCAGCCGTTCGTCAGAGCGGCCGGTGTGACGTCACGGTCCGTTACTCGTCCGGCCTTGGCTCTCTCCAGACAAAGGCCCCTGTCTGCCGGTGACAGACGGACTCAACCGCTATCATGTAACAACCCCGGCCGCACTGCCCTTCTGATTGCTCCGTCAAATGCAGATATTAACGGCAGCGATCAAAACGTTACGGAGGTTTCCATACTACTATATGGAAAGCTCTAGATAAAGAACTGTCATGCAGCACCAGACGTCTGACGTTAAAGATAAAAATACCGCTGTCATTCATACTTTTATTTGAGGGAGAGTGACGTTTCATATGGCTTCATGCCAAGATGCTTAATAAGCACATTATAGAAGAGCCAATTCTAACGCTTGCAGTACCAAAGAGACGCAAACTTTAATGCCCAATCTCTGACAATATTGTAATCAATCCAGATACACATTTTTAAATTCTGTAAAAATATCTATTGTTCATAATGAAGTCTTTTTACCATTTTCCAAAAAAATTGTCAAAAATGTTTGTACACCTTGTGGGACTTAACTACGAGGTCATCAGTCCCTAAACTTACAAACTACTTATGAAATAGCGTATACTAAAGACGGCACGAACATCCCTGCACGACGGAGGAATTGGAACCCCCGACCGCAGTGGCCGTGCAGACTGTGACTGGCACGCCGCAGTGGCTCGGCCACTGCACCGACTACCAGTTTCCATAAATGTTTACAATTTCTCGGTTAAACTGCCGTCAGGGACTGGCCGTGTGGTCTAAGTTGCCAAGCTGTGGATGGCGTGGCCGCTCCCGCAGGAGGGTCGAGTCCTCCTTTCGGCATGAGTGTGTGTGTGTGTGTGTGTGTGTGTGTGTGTGTGTGTGTATGTGTGTGTGTGTGTGTGTGTTGTCCGTAGCAAGAGTTAGTTGAGGTACTATGTAAGTATAGGTACCGATGACCTAATCAGTTTCTCCCTTAGATCTACGAGCATTTGAAATTTAAATTTATAGTAAATGACATATTTTCAATGGCAGTCATATTCAACACTTCAACACTATTGAGTCAGGGATCACATTTGCGCATCAATACTTATTTAAAAACTATACTGTGAGCAGTTAAGTCCGAAAGAAGCCGCTATTCTTAAATCTAATCTACCACGTCGATGATTGATGCACTCGAGCCGGCCGCGGTGGCCGAGGAGGCTGAGGCGCTCCAGTCACGGTCTGCACGGCCACTACGGTCGGGGGTTCGAATCCCCCCCTCGGGCATGTATTAGTATAAGGTAGATGACAAGTAGTTTGTAAGTTTAGGGACTGATGACCCCGTAGTTAAGTCCCATAAGCTTAACAAACATTTGAACTTTTTTTTTTTTTATACACTCGAGGACCGATCTTGGCGAGAATTCAGTTAGTACAATTGGCGAAGTACGAGGACACATGCTAATTTCGTTCGGACGGGGTACGTGACTGAACAGTCCGTGCAGGTGTGCGTCGGTAGTGCAAGGCTTAGAACAACTGCCTACTGAGCAAGAGATACTGGTTCGAGTCCCGGCCACGACCCTAATTTTCATACGTCCGCGCTGTTTCGTTACAACACCTACCAGCAACAGAGACAAAAATATGCCATCTAAATCTGTAGGAATCAGGAGTCTTCTGAAAAAGTGAACATGGGCACTTGGTACAAGTTATGTGTCTTCGTCGACCTCAATATTAATCCGAAACCAAGTGGAATGATACACTACTGTTTCAAAAGGTTAAATAAGACAGTTTGGAAACAGTTCCGCGTATTGATTCGCTGTTTCGAAACACAGAAACAGTGGCCAGTTGCAACAGTTACGGTACAATTTCCACCTAATTGTGCATATCTGGTGCATTCTTATTTCTGCCGCTGTTCAAATGGCCGAGAGCTCTAAGGCGCCTTGCTACGGAGCGCGTGGTTGCTCCTTCTTCCAGCATGGGTGTGTGTGTTGCCCTTAGCATAAGTAAGCTTAAGTAGTCTGTAAGCTGGAAATATAACAGTAGTTAAGTACCTTACATTTACAAACATTTGACTATTTTGTTCTTCTTTCTATTACTCTGTACTGATTCCCACACTTTTTATATATATCTCGGCGTTTTTCTTTTATTTTGTTTTTTCCTTTACATTTTTCACAAAGTGGTATTCGTACAAACGCTCACGTCTCCATACACAGGCTTTACGTTTCCAAGCGAAATGTCTTCCGAAAGATGAAAACGGAATTTTTTAAACCGTTTTCGCTGTCGTGTCTACAGGTTAAGTATGAAGCGGATTTATTAGCCCAGTATAATATGGTGTCTGGAAAACCATTGTTGAGATTCTCCTTAAGTAGGCACAGTTTCTGTTTGTCTTTACTTCAATTGAAAGAAATTATCCTTACAATGCAGCCACGTTTTAGAAACGGGTGAGTTTATGTGGACTTGAAAATCGATTGTGGAAGTGGAAAACCGCGTTATAGAAGTGAATTTTCCGTATCGATTTTGAAGTGTTTACGTGTCGAACTAAGAAAGGAACTCGGAAATCGCTTTAGGAAATTCTGTTTTGGGAGCTGGATGGAAATAAGTGAGTGGAAATGTTCAAATGTTTGTTAAGCTTAAGGGACTTAACTGCGGGGTCATCAGTCCCTAAACTTATGAACTACCTTATACTAAAGACGGCACAAACATCCATGCCCGAGGGGGGATTAGAATACCCGACGGGGAACGGCCTCTTGCATCGTAGCATAGCGCCTCAAGGCGCTCGGCCGCTCCGCCGCGGTGGGTGTGTGGAGAGGCGTTATATTGTACAGCCTAAATGCAAAAAACGAGAGAGGGAAAGACAGAGAGGGAGAGACAGAGACCATAGATGAAATCACTCGTGATTGATTAATCACTTAAGACGCCATTTTTGGCACAATTCAAATGATGAATCGATTTGAAGAATCGGAGTAGTTTTCAGGTTTCTTATGCACTTTGTACGTGTACGAACCAGAGATGGACGAGTTTTTTCTCGAATTTACATGCGTGAGTTTAAGTAAGAACTTATTTTGTGATTAAATCAGTATGGTTTTGAGGTAAGCTCGCTACAGCTCTATGGTATGTAGCCTATTTGGCAATTCATAACTAGCATGGCCACTACGGTCGGGGGTTCGAATCCCCCTTCGGGCATGGATATTTGTGCCTTCCTTAGTATTAGCTAGTTGATAAGTAGTTTTTGTAAGTTTAGGGACTGATGACCACGTAGTTAAGTCCCATAAGCTGTACAAACATTTAAACGTTTAAAAAATTCATAACTAATTCTGGAAGACATTTGAAGCACAACAAATTGTGGAATTTTGCCATTCCATTTAATCTGTTAAATACACTAGCAAACCCGCAGTTGCTAAATTAGTATGGTAATTACAGATGTATCTCAAATAGTGTATAATATTATTCTCTTTTAGAAAAAAATGGTGTGTCAAATAAAATTGTGACACACAGGTGATGACCGCTGTCCACAATTGAACGACTGCAACTTTCCTTTTTCCATATCTTTGGACATATAGAGCAATTTTTGTAGATGCCATCATATTTTCACCTATTACTATTTGCTCCTCTTCATTACCAAGAATGTTCCTGATTGATGTTCGCACTTCAGGCGAATAGGAAGATTGATAAATATTCTCTTTAGCTCATCAGTAACTAGTTGTTTCGCAAGTTTTTCATAAACTCGGGCAAGAATTTTTGTGACTTATCACGTGCAGGGTAGCCAATAATAAAGGCAATGGCTTCACAGATTTCCAGAATGCGAAACATGATTGCTATCGGCCTTCTTATGGTCCTACGACCCGTACTATAAGTTACACATATCTCATCAAGAGTATCACTACAGATGTTGTATTGTTATGCAAACTTTCTATTTCTGACTTGTTAACTTCTTCATTATGAGCTGGAATAGAATGGAATGAATAGAAGACACCATTTACTGACCTCACGTTATTTATAACCGATTAGGTTAATTAACTTAACATAGGGGAGACCGGGGCACGTTAGCCATTTTTGTTGTTAATATTGATTTATTTGAGACTTCTAAATTTATGAAATTATTGTTAAATAATAGATAGGTCTTTATTGAATCTGGATGGCAGTTATTAAGCTTGAAAATATCAGGTAAAGTATTAAAAAATAATTAATTACTGGACATATGTCAAGTGGGCCAATCTGCCCCTAACTCGGGGTAAGTTGGCCCAGAGGCTGGGGCACGTTGACCCATGTAGTCTTTTGGTAAGTATAACTAGGAAATCAAAATAGAACTAACAGTTATCAAGAAATATACTTCAATGTACATAATATTAAGTTGAATATTCAGTTAAATCCTTAACATGGAGGACTATGAAACAGGACAGGTTAAACTTATTACGATTTATAGTGTTTTAATACAAACCAGTCAACTTTAATTAATGTCCGGCTCCAAAGGATCATCAAAGTTTTAACACTCGTAAAATAGTCCATAGATTTCATTTTTCACGCATCTCTGATGAGCCCAACGCTTACGGTTCGTGAACTGAATTCCTCGTTCTCCAGTTGACTGTTTCAAAAAGGCACTGTGACTCTTCCCCATCGTCATCATCATCACCATCTTTCCTTTTTGAAAAAGGGCTAGTATTTCTTTCCAATGCTTTGGTGCAGTGGGAACAGTTGTAATTCGATTTCCATTTTCTGAGTTAAAATTACCTGTGCAAACTGACATGAGGTCTGTCTGTACTCAGCACAGTACCTCCAGTACGATTTTCGCTAACAGTCCTCACAGATCTTTCCTTTTCTTTTACTTCTAAAACTGCTCTCGGCATCGTATCTTCAGAAATCATTACCCTCTCATTCGTTTACCATTTCGGAGCATTTTTATGATACTACAAATAAAACAAAGGTTTTAACCAGATCCGTTCAAATGTTTGTAGAGCTTATGGGACCTAATTACGGGCTCATCAGTCCTTAAACGTACAAACTATTTATGAATTAGCTTATACTAAAGACGGCACAAACATCCATGTCCGAGGGGGGATTCAAACCCCCGGCCGCAGCGGCCGTGAGGACCGTGACTAGCACGCCGCAGACCGCTCGACCACTGCGGCCTGCTACCAGAGCCGTAACTCATGTTCTGAAAACAAGGAGATGAACGAGATTCTAAGATCACTGTTTAAGATTAAAATAAAATTTACTGGTTTTCGTTTATTCATCGCTTTTTATCTCGTGAATATGACGATCTTTTGACCTCTGAAACGTATCAGAATATGTATAACTTCGACAATTATGTTAATAATGTAATAAACTCGAAGAACTATAAACGTTTTTATCATAAAAAGTAACAAACCTTTCATCGAGTTTAAAGAAGTACAGCTCCTACAGGACGTGACAGGTTGTCTCGGCTGGCCATCGTGCCCCGTCCTCTATGAGCCAACCTGCCCCATCGCCAACTTTACAGTAAATTCTGTTCTTTAGCAAACTCACTGAAGCAATTAAGTCTGTTTGCCACATATAAATAATCCTTAAAGTACGACCTTGTATTATACTACTCACCCCGTTGTGCCTAAAGCAAGCAAAAGTTAAATAACACAGATTAACCGACGAGTAGAATTTTACTGAAACACGCACAACAACAATTAAGGACTACAGCTTGTCCAAAACTTCGCCGCCTGCGATACTGGCCCTGTATAAGGAGAGGGACAGTGCTACTTTCTGATTGATTCCTAAGGCGATCTAGCGTCTATTGTATGAAATAATTTGACTGGGCCATCCTGTCTCTATGGCCAACGTGCCCCAGTCTCCCCTACGTCATTTTAAGACAGAGGCAAACTTATTTTTACATACGGTACTTTCTCAACATCCAGTTTAGGATAGTGTTAAACATTGACTGACTGTTCGTTAGCAAAACTCGCTGATAATCTTTCTTAATTATTAGAGACTTATTAGATTAGAAAAACATTCAAAGCCTTTTTAGCACTTTTCCGGTATTCAGATACTATGTAGCTAGAAAATGTTAAAGAAAATTATGGGAATGAACTTCACAGATTTTTTTCACTTTCGACAATATAAATATCAGTTCAACAAGTAGGGCAGAATGTTCCGTTCTTGGAGAAACCGTAAATGAAACTTCCAACTTCTCTTGTCTTGATCTACATCTACACAGATACTCTGCAAATCACATTCAAGTGCCTGGCAGAGGGTTCATTAACTACATTCATAACCTTTCTCTACCGTTCCATTCTCTAATAGCGCGCGTGAAGAAAGAACACCTAAATCGTTCCTTTTCGTTCTCATTTCTCTTATTTTATTGGAATGGCCATGTCTCCCTATGTAGGTGAGTGCTAGCAAAATAGTTTCACATTCAGAAGTAAAAGTCGGTGATGGAAATTTCACAAATAGGTCTCGCAGCAACGAATAACGTCGTTGTTTTAATGATTTACACCTCAAATTGTGCAACAAATCCTTGCTCCCCCCCCCCCAGTCGTAACTTGATAAAACAAAACGAGCTGCCCTTCTTTGAACCTTCTCAATGTCTTCCGTCAGTCCTACCTAGTGAGGGTCCCATACTGGGCAACAGTACTCCAGAAGAGTCTCTTTGGTGGATCTGTTGCATCTTCGAAGCGCTCTGACAATGCAACCTAACCATTGGTTCGCCTTCCCCACAATATTTTCTGTGTGTGCTCTCCAGTCTAAGTTGTTCGTAATTTTAACCCCAAGGTATTTGGTAGAATTTACGACCTTAAGGTTTGACTGATTTATCGTGTAATTGAAGTTCAGCAGGTTTCTTTTAGTGGTCATGTGTATTACTTCACACTTGTCATTATTTAGTGTTAATTGCCAATTTCCGCACCATGTAGAAATTTTGTCTAAATCGCTTTGCAGTTACTTTTGATCCTGTGTTAACAGTCTAAGAGAGCTATTCATTGTCTTCTAAATCGTTTATAAACAGAAGGAAGAGTAGGGGATCTATAACGCTTCCCTGGGGAACGCCAGATATCACTTCTATTTCACTGGATGACTTACCGTCGATTACTACGAACTGTGTCCTTTCTGATAGGAAATCGTGAATCCAGTCACACAATTGGGGCGATATTCGAGAAGCACGCAATTTCATTAGAAGCCGCTTGTGAGGTACAGTGTCAAAGGTCTTCCGGTAATCCAGAAATATGTAAGTAGACAACTGTCACACATGTAAGTTTGGGTCTGACCGGGGAGCGTGTCGGGGTGGCCGAGTGGTTAAGGCGACCGCTCGCGAAAAGCGGGAGACCCGAGTTCGAGTCCCAGTCCGACACAAATTTTCATATGTTACAAAATGATAGACCAACTGAAGAAGAGCAGTTAAAGTCGGAAATTCTCGCAAATTGCGAGGAATCGATTTGAGATCCCTTGTCGATGACACTTATCACTTCATGTTAATAAAGGGCAAGGTGTGTTTCGCAAGAGCGGTACTTTCTGAATCCGTGTTGACTATTGATTAATAGGTAGTTCTCTTCGAGGTAGTTCATAATGTTCGAACAAAGTATGTGTTCCAAGATCCTACTGCAAATCTACGTCAATGAGATGGGCCTGCAATTTTGGCGATCACTTCTATTGCCTTTCTTGAATATTGGAGTGACTTGGGCAACTTTCCAGTCTTTGGGTAAGGATCTTTCGCTGAGTGATTGGTGTATATGACAGCTAAGTATGGTGCTAATACATCAGCATACTCTGAGAGGAATCTAGTTGTTATACAATCTGGCCGGAAGATTTGTTTTTGTTTAGTGACTTAAGACTTTTTACTACTCCAGGAACATCTATTTCTAAATTGTGCATCCTGTCAGATGTTCTTTGTTCGAATTCTGGAATGTCCTCTTCGTCTTCTTTGATGAAAGAATTTTGGAAAGCTGCGGTTAGCAATTTTGTTTTAGCAGTACTGTCATCGGTAGTATTACCATTGCTATCGCTTAGTGAAGGTGAAAGACGTCCACTGAATGTGTGGTCGTGTCCCATTTTGACTTATTCATTATCCTAAAGTGTTTCTGCACCATTAATGTTATCTATCTGTGTGTTAATTATTTATTCTTTTTATTAATTATCAATGCCCCATATTTATGAATTTTTGCCCCATATTTATAAATGTTTCCACCCGTGTGCTTTAACTTGTGTGTTCATGTGAATGTGTGCTCTTAATACTGACTGACTGCCGCGCAATGGCTTACAGTCAGCGCCTCCAGCTTTAGGCCTCGTTTTGCTGTTGTTAAGAACGCATGGCTTCGTTTGTCGTCTGCGCTGCCGTCAGCTGGCTGGCCAGAGACAAGCTTACTTGGCAAGGTGGCGAGGTGGCCGTGTTCTTAGCGTCGTACCATCCTAATCTTGGAAGAAAGAGGTGACACGAGAGCTCTCTGGGAGCGGCGGTGGATGGAATTGTCTTGCCATGTATCAAGGGTTGGTAAACACTAGTCTCTGAACGCACTCTGCGCCGCTTTTAGCGCCCTCTACATCCAGTGTATGGTAGGGGGAGGTTTTACCCGTGGCCTTAACACCTTTAGTCTTCACTCTTCATGCTGGTTCCGACGACTGAGGAAGTAAGTACTCCGCCGCATCATTCTGAGGGGAAAGCATGCTGTTAGGACTTTGATTTATTTGTCATCAGGCAGTCTTGGTTTTTTCATTGATAGTCCTATTGAGTAATTTCTTTCGCTATGCGAGGCGAAGTGTTTCTTAATTACAGAACTCGAGTACATTCAGTGTAAATTTACCATTTGCAATTTTAATCCAGTGATAACTGTGTGTGGCCTTCAGCCTTAGTGTGTTTGAATTTCCTTGCCGTTTTTTTATCTGACTTTTCGAGTCGTTACAGTATCCACGAGTATGCTAAATATTTCTCAGATTTTCTGATTTGATTCCGTCTTTCCTTTCTTGTATGACCGATTACACCACGTGTTTTCATAACGGTCGCTGGTTTGGCCTTCAGTCAGGCTTTTATTAATAGTAGCTTGATTCTATATGAATTCTCGCATGTGCTCTATACGCTTATTCTCTGTAAATCCTTTGAAATTCACCATGGTCGCACACCACATGGTTCTTAACCCTAGAACGGTCGGGGTGGGTCTGTGAGACCCACTAGTTTCTATTTCAACTAATTTATATGCTTATAGTCGCTGATCTCACTCGAGCGCTCTGCTAGCTTCCTGAAACATGCAAGAGAAAGCGTTAACATCATGAATAAGGGTCTGTCGGAGCCAACCCGACCGTTTACGTTATTGAATTCTACCAGTGCGGGTGTATTTGTATTTGGTGTTTCATCCAGTTTCAAATGACTTTGTGAACTATTTCTGATGCCAATGATTTAAAATATAAAATTTCAAGAGAAAGTGTGAAATTTTCAACATATTACACGATGATGATAATGAAATTGACGATTCTGACACGGACCAAGAATTCGAAATAAACAGTGATCATGATAGCAATAGTGAAATAAGTGGGGATGAAGGGGAAGATTCTATAAGTGGAAGGATAGCAAAACGAAATACTTCTGTAAAATTTGCAAAATATAGTTGGGCTTGGTGCATGCAGAAATGGTTTGTGTCGTCTGTTAGAAAAAGTGACGACTTTAGAGGACGATATGACACAAACTATTCATTATATGCACAATTTTGATTTATATAACATAAATTCAACAAATCTGCTTCTCATTTCTACAAATTATTCTCATTTATATTTGTATTTCAATCCAACTTACTTCTAGTGTGGTTACATTTATTACTACAAAAAAGTATATTTTCTACTTTTTTATTTTAAAGCAATTGTGAAATTCAGAACGTTAAAATAATGTCCCTACAGCATTTGTTAGGACCTAAACAATATAAAAAATCGTCATTTGATGTAAATACACTGTTTTGGCGCTTGTCATAAGAATTTTAATTGTTGGGTCCGTCAGACCCAGCCCGACCGTTCCTGAAACTATATTTCGGCCGATCGTTTTAGGGTTAAAAATAGTATGCCGCTGCCTTCCCACAATTGAGTTCATTAGTGCACAGTATAATTTAAAATTTTGTGATCAAGACACCCGCCATCTCGTCAAGACGCCGCCGACGCTTCGTTTTGCCGCTGCTTTCAAGTGTTCCAGGGTTGTAATGTACTGTCAAGCTTTATGTGTGTGTCTGTGTCTTTACCTCCATATTCATAAAGGGCAGAAACAATTTTAATACAGGCAGTAATTATATGTTTTAATTCACTTTTGTACAAGGTGTGTGCGTGATTTGGTCTCCCACATTTATTTGCTTGTTATTTTACTGAATAGATTATGATTTTAAAGTATCAAACATCTGCTTTATGATTTTATGTTCCCCGTCTCATGTTTAATAATCTATTCATTTTGTTTCTTAAAACATTGGCTGCTCCCTTAAGGAGTGAGCAGTTAGATAATTTTCCGTTGCGCATGTACTGTGGCCATTCATAAAGTAATTTACAACAGCAGTGAGCGTTTTAACTTACATTCGCAGATCTCAACTGCCCAAGATTTTGCTTATTTTAATAACAGGCTACTTTCAAAGGTATTGTTTGTGTCTTGCCGCTAGTGTACTGACATATGACCAGAATTTGTTTGGATTTTCTGCCAGATTACGAGACAGGATTTTGTTGTGGAAACTATTATAATCTTCTCGCATTGAAGTCCGCACTAGATTCCGAGTTTCTGTAAAATATTGCCAGTCTTGGGGATTCTTTGTCTTTTTAAATTTTGCATGAGTTTTTCTTTGCTTCTGCAACAGTTATCTGACCTGTTTCGTGTACCACTGTGGATCTGCCCCTCTTTTATTAATTTATTTGGTATAAATACCTCGATTGCTAATGATATTATGTCTTTGAAAGTAAGCCACAACTGATCTACACTCGCATTTTTAGATTTGAAAGACTGGAGACTATCACTCAGGAGAGCGTGATGCGAATTTTTACTGCTCTGTTGAATAGACACATTTTTCGTTCATTTTTGGTGCACTTGGGAATTTCGATATTCAATCTCGCTACTACAACTCTACGTTCGCTAATCTCTGCATCTGTTTTGATGCTCTTTACTAGTTCAGGATTATTTGTTACTAGGAGATCAAGGGTATTTTCTCAACCATTTACTATTCTAGTGGTTTCATGAAATAACTGTTCGATTAGTTTCCAGAAAAAGGAATTCAGAACTTGCCTCCAATTTTGAATACTTATTTATGCCAACATATCGAGGGTCAATTAAAGTCACCACGGATTATAACAGTATGTTTCGGGTACCTGTTAGAAATGTGATTCAAGCTTTCATTAAACATTTCGGCAAATGCATCGTCTGAGTCACGGTGCCGATAAAAAGGTCCAATTATTAATTTATTCCATTTGTCAGGCATAACCTCTACCTACAACAACTCACAGGAAGTATTTGCCTCAATTTCGCTGCATGATAAACCGTTTGTAACAGCAATAAATACGCCACCCCTTTTTTTAAGCTATTCTTTCTGAAAGACCATTTGGCACTTTGTAAAAATTTTGGCCAACGTCTCAGGCGTCAGCCAGCTTTCAGAACCTATAACGATTTGTGCCTCAGTACTTTCTATCAGCGCTTGGAGCTCTGGAACTTCCCGAACACAGTTACGACAATTTACAACTGTTACACCATTGTTTCCTAGATCTGCATTCGTCCTGTGTCTGACCTGCACCCTTTGAGACTGAACCCATTTTGTGTGTTCTAAAAAAACAAATAAATAAATAAAAAACCCTGTCCACGTCACACAGTCCCCGCTACCCGTGTAGCTGCTTCCTGAGTGTAGTGGACTCCTGACCTATTTAGCGAAACTCAAAAACCCATCACCCTTTGGCACAAGTCGAGGAACCTGCAGCCCACACGGTCGCAGAACCGTCTGTGCCTCCATTCGGCTCTGAACCAGAGGTCCGCAGTCATTCCTGTCGACTATGCTGTAATGGTGAGCTCTGTCTTCATCTTTTAAGCAAAACTGGCAGTCTTTACCACCTCAGATAACTGCTCAAAACCAGAGAGAATATCTTCCGATCCAAAACGACACACATCGTTGGTCCCGACATGAGCCACCACCTACAGCTGGCTGCACCCTGTGCTCTTCATAGCATCCGGAAGGACCCGTTCCACATGTGGAATGACTCCCCCGGTATGCACACGGAGTGCGCATTGGACTTCTTCCCCTCCCTAGCAGCTATATGGGAAAAAGTATGTTGCTATTTTCCGTTTATTTTTTTTATTTTTTATTTATTTATTTATTTATTTATTTATTTTTGATCCCATATATGTCAATCAACACAAGCTACAGAACCAGAACTGTACGCTGACTGGCAGTAGACTCAAAATTATTGAAAACTTCTTATATTGGTGCTGTAAAGTAGGATAATCTTTATGCTTTTCATCTAGTGTATACGAATCATCAAATCTCAAGAATTGAAGCAGATAGACAAAGCGTTTCATATTCGTGAGGGATCAGAATGTATCCCTACCAGTTCCATATCTTGCAAATCAGTCTTTAAAAAACGTATCCCCGGTTCCTAAAATATAGCCCGTTTAAAAAACACTGTGGTAGGGACCACCTCCGTCAAACAAACCAAAGACCCAGCCAATGTTGTTGATTTGTTTGACGGAGGCGATCCTTACCACAATGTTTTTAACCGGGATTAATTTTAGGAACCGGAGATATATTTTTTAAAGACTACGTGACCCCCCCCCCCCCCCAAGTTAATGATTTAATCGTCTTAAACCTGGTGATGTGACTACACGTCCCGAAACTGGCGGTGTCCTGTTTAATAAACTGTGAATGTCCGTCTTACAATGTTTTAAGTTTCAGTTTAAAATCATACGGCTGCCTGTCCGACGAAGGGTTTGTTCCTTTTTCAGTTAATCAGTGTTTCTTTCAAGGATACATAAACGAAAACACACATCAACATTACTGACGTGACATGATTAGCGACGAAAGCTGTCAGAAGCATTTATAATCACTATCAATATACATATATAAAAATGGAACGTGGGACGTGTGTCCATATATTTCACTTGGTAGACAAAATTGTTCACTGCAGACCAATGGTAGTTATGCATGAAAGTAGCCTTTACGTTCGCGGTGTGCACTATGGGGTTTTGGTCGTGTTGTGTGGCGGTGGGTGAGTGTGGCGAACAAAAATCCGTAAAACGTGATGCTCGAAGATAAAACACTGGGAAACACAGACATACATTAACTGTGCATTAACTACACTGGCAATACACCAATGATCTCAGTATAAACACTGGAAATAGAGGTGGGTTTCAACATGACTGGAACTGTTCGAACAATTTACGTCACTGTGGTGTCGCACAAGTCCAAAGTGCGCGCCACCTACTTTCGCCGCGCGTCGCCATGCACGCACGGCGCGGCGTTCTTACGACGTCAGCCACGAGCGCCCTCTGTGAACTCCGCTCGTGGCCACCACTGAACGACATCGTTCACTTGGGACTGAGATAGGAACCAGTTAAGACTTCGGAATCAGATAGGCACCAGTAAAGACTTGGCTATCGGATAGGCACTAGGTAGGCCTCTAGCTCAACTATGTATCAGCATCCTGCAGTACTGAGCTATGTAAAAGTTAAGTAATGTATAAATTCTGTGCAATATATATCTCGTTCTAATTTACTCTAGTGTTTCTAGTTTCTGCTGTCCCACTGGCTTCTCACCTTTGTACCTGCACAAGCGTGCGTCCTTTATTCTTGTGCCGGTCTGTCTACTCGGCCACCGACACCTACGACGGAAACGAGACACAAAAGCGGCGAAGAGGCTGGCACACAAAAGTCACAGTTCGGGAAATCTCGGGACGACGCTATCTAGCAATGTCAGTAGGTACTATCTCTACGATATACAACGATGATATTCATAAATCTTTTTCTGTGCTGTGCAGTACACGATTTATAACGAAGATACCTTATCATTACTGTACTATGGGGATTAATAAGTTTGACATTAACAATGCGACGGGACGGGACCCACCTACCACATGCGCGTCCTCACTGAAGACGCACCATCCATCAACCACCTCCTCGGTGATGGGGGCCCTCATTTACAACCGCCTCCGCCAGGTGGAACCTTCCCGAGCACCTCCCCAGTCATATTGTTGCTCCCGATGCCTCACTTATAACGACCACTTTGCCGAACATTGCCATCTCCTCCCTGTATGCCAACACTGCAAAGGCCAACACTTTCAAACCTCCTGCCCTAACCTCGCTGCCACCCCTTCCTGTAACACCTGCGGTGGGACACACCCCACGTACTCTTACAAATGTTAAGTGCCGCCTCCCTCCCACACTGATCCCCCAATTCCTGCCAATAACTCCTTATGCCCTTCCCCCTCAGTAGAGGACATCGTCCGGTTCCTATCGTCGTCCAAACTATCCACCCTTTCCAGCGCCCTCACACCCTCCACCAAGTCTCCCTGGCCGCTCGCTCCCTCTTCAACCTTGATTTTAAGGCTACAACCTCCCAAAATCACACCCACTTCACCTTCTCCCGAACTTGTTTAGTCTCCAGACCCGCTCCCTTTCCCTATCCTTCCCCGCCTTTCAACCTCATTATGGCACACCAACGTTTTAATATCTTGTACTCCAATATTGCATCCCATCCCACCAATAAGATCCTCCGCATTAACACCTTAACCCAACAACGCGTGGATGCCTTTCTCCTCAACGTAACCTTTCTCCTACCTCACCTACACATCAGTACTGCCCCCTATATCCTACACCGTCACAACTCTCCCCATCCCCCTGCACGAGGTGGAATAGCTTTTGGCTATCTCCGACACCACCCGGTTTAGCCACATCACCACCTCAACATCCCTTATGAACATCTCATCCACACCCTCTTCCTGCCTTCCCTCACTGTCGCCTGTGCTACTATTTATGTCCGCTCCCATGTTCCGATCTCTTATGACTTCCTTGCTCACATAGATAGCACCTTCACGACCTACATGTTCGCCACTGAACTCAATATCCACCCCTGCACTCCTGTCGAACTCTGTAATTGGCATCAGTTCATTCCTATCATCAATGGCGACATTGTCCCACTCCCACGCCACACTCGCCCCTGTAGCAACACCACCCCTGACGTCCCATTCTCCTTGGGCGTCCTTGACTAATCACGACCCTGTTCTCCTCACCCTCACCCCCAATGTCCATCGCCCATGAAATCCTCGCCTGCCTCCACTACTCCCGAGCAGACTGGGATGCCTTTCGCCTCTCCCATCCGGTCGAAAACCACCCTCTCCACCTCCACTCTCCCAACGATATCGACCAAGCTGCCTCCTTCCTTCAGCAGACCTTATCTGATGATATCCATTCCCACATCCCTACCAAAGCTGTCCAGCCTCACCGTCCCACACTCCCTCCACAGGCTTTCTCCTGCAGGAATCCCGTCGCCTGTACCGCTTCTTCCTCCGCACTCATGACTGGGATACACTCCTCCGCCTCCGGCAAATCCAGTGACACGTGCACAGCCGCCTGACTGCCAAAAAACGCCGGGACTGGCATCAGACAGTGACACGGCTTAATGCCCACCTCACTGTCAACTCGTCCTGGTATTGGAACGCATTCCACCGCCTCACTGGATCGAAACCTATGCCCACGTATCGTCTCCTCCACCTTGACCAACCCCTTACTGATAATGCCAGTAAGGCTAACCATTTTGCCTCTTTCCTCTCTGATGTCTTCTCCATCCCTGACAATCCCAACTTATTCCTTGTTCCCATATGACCATGTAAAAACAGGTGTTTCCATCCCATCCATAGCTCCCGGCTTCCAATACCTGAACCACCACTCCTGATCAGACATTAACACCCCAATCACTGCACACAACATACAGTCGATACTGCACACCAAACGCAACATGGCTCCCGGCCACCATCACATACCGCCACCTCAAGGAATGTCCCCTCACTTTCCTCATCACTCTTGCTTCCCTCTATATCACCATCCTCTACACTGGCTGCTACCCCTACCTGTGGAAAATCTCCCAAGTCCTCATGTTCCTCAAACCCAACAAACCACCCTCTGATGCCTCCTCCTACTGTACCATTTGCCTCGCCCCAGTGTTCAGCAAGGTCTTCGAATCCATCCTCTCACATCACCTCCAGCTCCACCACCTTCTCCCACACACCCAATGTGGCTTTCATCCTTCCTTATTTACTTACGACCAACTCCTTCGACTTACACAACTCCTTTCCCTCCAGCTAAATTTCATTTGTGCTGCCATATTTGAGTCCTTAGATCTCGAATGGGCCTCCGATCGGGTATGGCACTCTGGCCTGCTCTTCACAGTCCAAACCTATGCTCTTCCCATCAACCTCATCCGGGTCATTGTCTCCTTCCTCTCCAACCGCCTCACATATGTTACCATCCACTACACCGACTCCCATCTTTTCTATCCCTCTGCTGGTTTGCCCCAAGGCTCTGTCTTCTCTCCCCTCCTATATCTCCTGTATACCTCTGATATGCCTAAGCCTGCCCCTCTCGTACACCACTTCCAATATGCTGATGACGCCTTTTTCCTTGCCTTAGCTCACACCCTCACCTGTTCCAACCGCCAGCTCCAAGAACATCTTGACCTCTTCGCCACTTGGTGCAACCAGTGGCTCCTGTCTATAAATCCTACCAAAACCCAGACGACCATTGTAGGTCGTACTACCCCTTCCTTCCGTCCCTGAGATTTCTTTCTTACCCTCCATAACCGTCCTATCCGCCTCACCCCTACCCTAAAGTACCTGTGCCTCACTATTGATTGCACCCTCTCCTGGACTCCCCACCTCCGCGCTATCCAAGAAAAAGCCCGCTTCCGCCTCCTCAAACTCCTTGTTGGTCGAACATGGGGTCTCAACCCTTCTACCGTCCTCTATACCTACAAATCCCTCATCCATCCTATCCTATGTGTCACCCATCCAGCCTGGATCTCCGCTCCTCCATCCTTCTACAAATCTCTGGAGATTCTGGAGCACCATGCCCTTTGCCTCGCCTTCCGTATTCCCCTTTATCCCCTCTCTCCCACGCGGATCCTCTATGATCTCATTCATTTCCCCGGACTCGTTCTCTTTATTGAACATCTCCGCATTCGTTACATATCCCGCAAATAAGATCCGCCTAATCCTCTAGTCCATCCCCTCCTCTCTGCACCTGGACAGTTGCAGCGCCTACACCATTGTATTCCCCTTGCTCTCCACTTGTCCACACTCCAGATCCTTTTCCGTGGCAACTTCCGTACCCTCCCCCTCCCGTATGATGCCCTCCGACCTGACATCTACCCTTCATACCAGCTGTGATTCTTCCCCTTGCTCCCTTTTAGTCACATTATTTTATTTTTACAACAGTGAACGGCCAACCGCAGCCGACACCATGTTTTAAGATCTGTGCTTCTCCGTGTGTGTGTTGTGTTTTTCGTTTTAGTTCCACAATAACGGACGGTCTACCATAGCCGCCGCCCTGCGCTCATTTTAGTTGTGTGTGTGCCACTGACCTTCGAGCAGCTGTTTTTATTCTCCACCATCGCCGTTCCAAATCTTTTATAACGCCACTGTTTCCCTCTATTTTATATACTTTGTTTTATCTCCATATTACATCTCCGTTTTATGTATGTGTTATCTCCAACATTTTATCTCCTTTATGTTCCTATGTTTCTACTGTGTCAAATTTTATTTCTGTAGGCTGAAGAGCGACTGTGAATGCTGCTAGCCCGCCCCTTTTTAGAGGAATTGAAATTACAATAAAGAAAAAAAATTCTTTTCATTTGAGTGTTAGCCTTCAGTAATATGATGCAGTAGTTCTGTTATAGTAGTAAATATTTTATCAATGGATCATATCTTGCAGCGCTACCAGACAAGTCACGTACTATGGTTTGTTTTAAAAAATGTACAGTTTTCACAGTTATGCCCTTCTTTTCTTTTACATGTACATGTACTTCCTATTAAATTAGTTCTGAGCAAAGCGATGGCTCGGTAACTTCGAAATTCCCCGTGCATCGTTTCTACATACGCAGCGCGAGTCATTTATAATCTGAGTGTTCGAACAGTTCTCTGCTGTATCGGGATATCCCGAGCATGTTCGAACAAGAGTATCATTTGCCCAGCCCTAACTGGGAAGACAACTGTAGTGCTTAGGATCAAAATACTGACAACTGAATTAGAGAGACAAATATACGTCGAGCGTCACGATTTCATAATACATACTCCATATTATCTTTGATCTCACTGCAGTACACAGACTGTAGACATACGTTAATGTATGTCTGACGGAAAGTTCGTAAATCATAGGTTACTTTGGTTTAGCGGAGAGTATCACGTTACTAACAGATTAATAACATTCATTTAGGTGAGTAATTAACATCTGTGTTTGTATTCTTTATCTTAGCTTTTCTAGAGCAATAAATAAATGGTTGAATTGAATTTAATGCGGCCCGGCTAGCGCTCGCTAGGTGGCGTCGCATGTACCGATTCACAGGGAATAATAAGATTACTAATTTACTAACCGGGCAACTTGCCAACCACAGAGCAGGAACAGCAAACCGATTCACAGGGAATGAGAGGAATTGTCTTTACACCACCTAGCGAGCAGTAGCCGGGCCGCATTAAATGCAGTTTTACCAAATACTTTTGGAAAAAGCTACATACTCCGAGACTTACGAAGTTTATCGTAGATGTGAAAAAAAACTGTTATTGCATAATTCTTACAACGAGATAGATTCAAAGGAAAACACACACGTACATTACCTACAGAGGCAATACACATACTGTAGTCATACGTTAATGTATGTCTGTGATGGAAAGTTCGTTAGTCATATAGAAGTATATGCTGCTCAAGTGGTAAAATTGCATTGCCAGTTCCAAAATTACCTCCATGTGAATTCTTTGCAAGGAAAATCAAATTTAAGTAGTTTCCTTTCTGATTTCGTAGTAGACCTATCCTCATTAGATTTCGAGTTCGTTATGTTTAAGAATGCGTAGAAAATGCCATAGTACAGGAAAGGACAAATTTAGGGGATGTTAGTTACTTTGCACACTAAATAACTAATAGATGCCGATGCTTCGTTTTTTCATTCTCATAACTGTGGTGTATCACACTACAACAAGGGGTACACTTTTACTTACGGCATTGGCGTAGTATGCTTATGTTGGCAACGGCCGTTCAATGCTTATTGAAAAATCAGTCACGTAGAATGAGGGGCACAATTAATTATGTTGGTGATGAAATAAATAATTAGTGCTGTTCCACTCAGTAAATTAATGATCCTCCTAAAGCGAATATTTCGTTGCCAACGATAGCACACTAAACTGCCGGCACTGCAAGTAAAATTTAACCCAGGTAGGACACAAAAAATAATTAGCTGTATCTCGCATGCCTTGCAATACCATGGATAGGAAAAAGTGATTATTTCAACGGGTATTATCTTAATCTTAATATATATATAACTGAGGTGTTTGTGCCTATATAGCTATCTCACTGCAGACAAAACTACACATCGCAAACGAATAGTGTTTGTGTGTAGTAGTAGGTATCAATCTCCCATTGTGCACTATGGTGGTAGAGGGTTGATAACGATAAGGGAGTAGAATATATGGGTGTTGAAAGTTACCGCCTCATACAAAATTCTACGTGTGGGTGTCAATATTTTGTTCTTTAGCAAAAATTACACAAGGGAAATGAACTATCTCTCTGTGTCGTAGTAGTACAAAGTCTCCCGTTGTACACCACAGCAGTTCCGTGTGGATAGCTATAAGAGGGTGGAAGATATAGTAGTTGATAGTCATCAGCTTATATGAAATTCGGACTGAGGACCAGCGATGACTTTTCACACTACAATAGCAAAGAGGTTATATACAGCGATACGTGATGCACATACTTCAGTTGTTTTTCTGCAACAAGCGTACGAATAAAGAAAAAGAAGTGCATGTTGCAGTTTGAAAAGTAAAAATACCAAGGACGATGCTGAAGCGTAAGAAAGAAATTCCGCGTTCTCGATCCGTTTCTAAAAAAAAAGAAACCGGCACTGAAAAGTGAATCTCCAGACGATAGAATCTTGACATTTATAGACGTTGTCTATCTTACACTGTAGGCATCAGCGATTTATCGATATTCCCATCCCTAAGGGGTGAAATAGGGGATGAACGGTTTTTTGAAAATACCTTTCTATTCAGGCAATTTTGAAGCAAGAAATACAAAACTTCGGCTTTAGATTTTCGATTGAAATTTTAAAAACACGTGTTTCGATATTTTTGGAAATCCCACCACCAAGCGGTGAAATAAGGGAAAATATTTTAAGCATGCTTCTAAGACTATTTTGATGCACTAAAATGCGAAAATTTGGATTTGAAACCATGGTTAAAATTGAAAAAAAAGTGGGGCAGTGGTGCAATAAGGTAAGTTGTATCAAAGTACTTGATTAGGAATGCATTTTTAAACCTAAATCTATGAAAATTTATATTTAGAAGTAGAAACGACCCATGCAGACCATCCAGCCTACGCGTGCGAAGGAGCGGGAATTACGCTACTTCAGAATAAAGGTGTATGTTACTGTACGATTTCTTTCGGGTGTAGGGAGTGTAAGATCTTAGACTTGAGCTTTGACCCGTGACTTATGGCAATGCCGAAGTTCAGTTACTTTGTGTTCGTAACAATTCAGGTAATGGTGAACACGAAAGACAGTGCCCCGCTTCATCGTAATGTGTGATAGCGTACGAAACGTATCTAACGTTCTTTTACACCTTTATTTCTTAAAATTAATTTTTCGCGTAAACTTGCAGATTTTTGTGCCAGTATCTTCGAAGTAAGGCAAATTTTTAGTCGTGAAATATTCGCCTTACGATGACAATCACTATCATTGAACGGACAAGGGTAGGATAATGGCCCTAAAAATCGCCTACCATAATTATTTCCCTGATTTCAAATATTAATATTAGACTACTAGAAACTATCCTCCTTTGGTTTCCATAGGCTAAACTGCTTCTAAAGCTATGTTACTTTGAGTTATTTACGAAAATTTAGAAAGCGTTGAAAGGAAATTTTCCGTGAGTGGGTTCCTATTACCGTCTATCCTTGTTAATATTATCGCACACCCAGCGAAATTAGGAGTACCTAGCCCTTGATTGTGAATTTGGTGTTGTTTTTGTTAACCGGGAACAATTATTAAAAAAAAAAAAAAAAAAAAAAAATTCAACCACTTTCTTCCTGCCGTTTTCGCTGTTATAGGAGAAGGAGGGGACTGATTGTTCCTTAAGGCAAAATGAAATACCCTGCTTTACATCATTTCGAGTCAAACCAAAGAAATTATTTTCCATTTCCATACAGAACTCACCCAACTCTTTCTCTACCTCTGGCGTCCCCATTTCTTTCTTCTGGACAGCCCGAAATGCAGCCTCAAGATTTTACGTGCTCCAAGTCTGTATATTTTTCTTTTTCTTTTCCATCTTGCGTACGAGACCTACAACAGTGGAAATGAGGAGATGACCAAAAGAAAATCATTTTTAAGACGAAAGTAAGTTTGGAATAATTGCGAGATACATTGGTTAACAAATTCAAACATGTGCTCCAAATATCACCTAGGGGCAATATTAGGATCCAGTTATTGGGCGATATTGGGAACACAGTTTAATTATCACAAAAGCTCAGATGACAGTACTTCAAAGCACTTTTCTTGCTATTAATAATACAACTGGAATCCTTATTTAACATACTTTTAGTGGTATAAACGAAATTATTATATGTAAATACTTAGCTGGTATTACCCTCGATTCACTGCTGGCAGTAAACACGATTGTCACTATATCAAACACTTCAAATGTTGTACTGTTGGTGCTATCACTCTCTGGTAGCTCGCAACTAGTGCGGTGTGTCAAAACAGCAGAAGCTCAAGCTTACTACGTCATCTCATAGATCGTTTGCTTAGCAGCTTGCAAACACGAGGAGGCGATATTACGCGCAGTGGCGATATTTGGGATACCTACTCTATATTCAAGATCCCATCATCATAGAGCAGTGGCAGAATTATTTATTTACTTCGAGGTCTGCAAGAAAAAGTACTCATGTCATTCTGTATTGTTCTAAGAATGTTGCCAAAGATTTAGTAGCGTCTTCTTTTTTGTAACGTTCCTTGTCTGAGATGTTTGTCTTTCTTTGATATTGTTACCGCAATTACGAGGAAAGTATTCTTTTAGCTGCATTATGGAAAAAGACAGATTATTCTCGTAACCCTGCGTAACTTCCTCTCAGACAGTATCATTGGGCTTTGTATTTGAAAAATATAGTATTCTGCAAGAAATTTGACGTGTCAGAGACGGTACATTATGTACCTTTTCATACGGACTCAGTGTGTGAATGCGGTTTATGGTTTCATTTAATGACATTAATACAAATTTCAATAAAAGCTTTGATGAGAGATTTTGCTGTTGGTACAAAAATTTTAAAAGCTCTTACTTATTACGACAAAGGCATACATACTTTAACTTCTAACGAAGCATGTAAAAAAACTTAAACGGCATCTAGTTTATGTACCGCGTCGTGTAACTTGAATTAGGATGAAGATTATGTAAAATTGTGTTAATTCTCTAAGCAAAATATTTATTACGGCGTAGAATCTCATTAGCTACCCTCATCTGCCTCACGATTGTTCAGCTGATTACCCGACATTGACCATCCGTTTCCAACATTATCTCCCAAGATCGCCGAGCCGGTAAGTAAAATATTATCGATAACGTGACGTGGGTGAAGTAAAATTTTTGTTGAGAACTCAGTAATTTCAATACAAGAGAAAGAAAATTGTGGTTGTTTGTGTAGGAAAACAAATGATTTTAATTTTAAAAATGCAGGAGATCATTGTTCTTAACTATCAAAAAATTTCGTAATAACATAAATGAGTTTTAGAAGCTGTCATTACTTACGTTACAAAGTGGTCTCAATAAATATCAAGTTTTGCCATTTTTGAGTGGATGCCTTTGACTAAATTAATAAAATTGGAAGACATATAAAGTACATTGGTATACATAAAACGAAAGAAGTAATGTTTGCTCAAGATGTAAATTAGAATAATTTTCTTTCATAAATGTTTCAGAGAAAAACTGAAAGTCATTGTTACCTGCCCAGAATAAATGGCAGGTCTGCGTTCATAAATAAGACTTGCTAAATGTATGATGATATATGTTTCCAATTGTATCGTTTACTTCTAATAATAAAATAATTTTTCATTAATGGGAGCTCAGTGGACCGAGGAACGAAATCGTTTGGATGTATTAACAATCGAGAGAATGCTACAATGTATTTACAAATTTCAAATAAGCTGCGCAGAATTTTATAACTGTCCAGAAAATAAATTGATATTTAAAAAGACGTAAGCATAATCTGAGAAATATGGTTGTTCCATGAAATAGTCTGTGTAAAAATTGTGAATGTAAGTAACGTAAGTTATATTTTATTCTGTTCGTATATGCAGTACCCAGCGTTGCCCAGGTATGTATTTATTCTATTTCTTTGCTGGTATATTTCTTTCTTCCCCCTCTATCCCTCGTTTTCTGCCCAATCTTCTGCCAGTTTTCCCCCGACCTGTAGCGAATTTTTGCCTATAGTTTCGTTTTCACGGCATATCGGCAATTTAGAAGAAGCGTTGCCTATCGCAGTTGCGGGCTACTATCGATTAATATCGAACACTGAGCATCACAGTACCATATGGATTAATGTATGTAAACATGCAGACAGGAACGATATATATATATAAATATATAGAAATAAAGATCGAGTTGTGAAATTGACTTACCTTTCTTCATCAGAGTTCTCTCCTGCATATTGGCACCGGTAGCTGGAGTAAAGGCAAGGCCGCAAAACTTCATGTTGGGATAATTTTGTTTTTACGCAAGAATAATTGTGAGAGTATTTTAGCAAGGCCTCCTCAAAGCTGGACGCTGTTTTCTAAATGTCACGTAAGCATTATTCTAGCAATAACTTTCGGCACTCCATATCAATTTTTTTTATAAAATTTAAAAATTTTAAACAGTTTTTCAAAAAAATGTTTACCAAGTATTTTCAAAATTCTTATTTATTGTTTCTTTTAGATACGCCAGTCATTAGTTCAGATGTATTTCCTATTCACAGTTGTCACCTGAAGATGAATCTATACCGATGTGAAACTGGTTCTGTTTAAATAAAACGTCTTAACAGCTACGCGATTTTATCTCTACACCAGGACCTTATATTGTTGAAGTTAATTTTTAGTTTTTGTGGTGTTTGTGTATTGAATTTCATCAAAATGTATTTAAGCTGTGGTTACCCTTTTCAAAAAATAATTTGTGTTTATTACACACATATTTTCTGTTGGCTGATAATTCGTTGTAGATTAAAGTATGTCTCTTCATAGTTTCGCGCTCAAATTACGAAATTTTTATGTTGGATATCTGCGTTTTGTATCGTAGGTATCATAGAGTAGAAGTATGTTCCCTATCATTTGTTATTCAACTGTTTTGCGTGAAACTGAAATGTGGTAATTTCATTGTGGAAACATGAGCAGTGCTAGCACGATCTCGAACTATCTTTGTATTACATAGAAGGAGTTTATTTCAGTTTTGAGTACAGTCGAGAAAAGCCTTGAATTTTGTTGACAGTACAAATTCCTCTCATATCGTGGTTCCAAAACGTGTGTGAAGTGTCGCACCCCCCGATTCTATGAAACTGAGGAGAAAGAATGGCGATTCCGACTTTCCGTTACAGTTGTTCTGCTATAAGCTTGGGAAAAGAACCTCCTTGGTCCGGCGGGTGTAAAATGTCTATGGGGAAAAATATCATACTAGTGTTTTGTTGAGTTCGTATTTACACGTTAGAGGGAGGTAGCTGCCTCATAAACTGATCTATCCATCAAAAGTTTGTGAGTATCCACCAAGAAAGCCACACGCTCATTTCATTTTTTTTCACTACGGATTCTACCGCGAAATGTGATGTCATTGTGACAAATGGTGTGCCTGTTGGTGGGGAAGGGAAAGTAGTGGAAATCGACGTAAGCCACATTGCAACTAGAAAATCTGTCTGCAGACGGTCTCTAAAGAACTTGAGCAATTTGGGTTTTCTGCGACATAAAAGGCTAACATATTTCAGCGTCCGAGTGTATTCTAAAGGCAGTGCCACATTACTTCCTCCACATAAAACATTTTATCCTTCCTGGAACGAAGACTGTAACCGATGGATTCAAATCAGGTAATTTACAAGAAAGCTTTCCATCAAAATAACCGATATTATATCGGGGGATTTTTGAGATGTTTACTTGTCATACACGGGACGCATTCTCTCAGTCTGTGTTACTGAGTGTGACTGAAGATATTGATGTGTTTACTAGTATCATTGATATGAGTTCGAGTTATACAATTCGGTGGGTGAATGCTTAACGTGGAACAGTTTAATTCCTTCTTTCTCGACGGTGGACAAAAGTGTGGAATATTGTAGAAAGTGCGGTTTATTACCTGATGACAGACTTAATTTCATTAATTGCCAAGTTGTTCAGACAGTGCGAATAGGAGATAAATCGGCAGATAAGGAAATTCCTCTTCTGTTGGTCTGCAAGAAATGCGGGAAGAAACTACGATAACAAGAAACACATGGCTTCAGGCATCGAAATTCACTATCGACAAAAATATCATTTTGATAGCTCAGGAATAATGTAAGTACACTACATACTTGTATTTGTATTGTGACAGCAGTTAATGACGTAACACACAGTAGTTAATGACGTAACACGTGCTGTAACTCTCGTCGGAACAGTAATCGCACGTTTGATACATCGATAGGTGCGCGGCTATTTCGATGGAAAGCTTTCTTGTAAATTACCTCATGTCATATGAGAAATAGTAACTGATGGATCCAAATCATATAAGGCCCTATTTTTGTCCGTTTCATAATGACTGACCCGTGACTTTGAACTCATATTCTGGTCACATCGCACAACGAACATCGATGTTTTATACATCGCCGGAATCGATGAAATGTCTACTTTTATGTGGTGTTTGAATATTACACCTTATTTGAAAAGGGGATGACATAAGCGGTAATACTTAAGAGAAAGCGTGCCTTTTTTGGCTTTTTTCGGCGAATGTCAGCGTTAAGGATGCACATAAATCAGACCGTAATTAGGAGAAAGTGTTCCTTTGCACAGTTTAAAGATCCGACCTTGTACTATTTAAAGAAGGAGTTTCGCTATTTTCTGATTAGTCGTTTAGTCGCTATAATACAAAACGCAAGAATCTGCGATTAAGCTTACCGTTGTAGCTATTGAGACGGAGAGGGCATTGTTGTCAAGCTTGCACATTTATTGGTGACATCAAGTATCATTAATAATATATTGTCTCCGTGTATGTCAGTTAAGAGTTTGTAAAGCAATTGCGTTAGTGGCTGCATTATATGCGACGCTATGGCAGAGCATTGTTGTCACACCAGCGCGCCGCCACTTTTGCAATGCGCCAGAAGCGCCTATTCAACTCTGAAGAGCGGCAACACAGCACACGCGGGCACGTAGCGCATAGGAACGAAAAGCAAATAAATTAATTATGTGATATTAGCGCTGGGTGTAGATTAATGAGAAAAAAGCATTAGTGAAAGTGGTCCAATGTGTGGATCGGTGAAATAGCGTTGGAACCAACGTTGGCACCAACGTTGGTACGGCTCCGTTGCTTGTCGGTATTTCGACCAAACATCAAAGGACGTTGGGCCAATATGGGTACGTCGTACACACATTGGCGCCAACGTTTCATTCTGTCTTTGTCGTCTGCTAATCTCGAAACTGTTTCTTTCTTCGTTCGTTCTCCGTCGTCGTTTTAAAGTTTCGAAATCTCTTTGTAAATATTAGAACTGTATGAGAAAGTGATTCATTTGTGAAAGAAACCTCAAAAAACGGAATGCCACCGAAAAACTTAGGCGCGAACTGTGAAATAAAAAAACTTTTTAGACTTTCGACACACTCCATTACTGAATTTAATTCTTAAATATTTCCTGTCAAGCTTTAAATATTGTTTTGCAAACTTCAAGCACTACTAGTGTTATCAAATACATGGTTATTTAAAAAGGGAAGTGTAGGCTTCTAAAATTGTCTCCTTTAGCAAGAAATCGAAGCGTAATACCAAAAGCATAGCATCCCTCCAAAACATCTCTTTCTTTTTTATTTTATTTTCAATCATTTAAAGAAGCAGGTCTAAGTTTTTACAAAGTGAATCGTTTACTTGTAGCATATATTTAAAAAATTAATGATTTCGTACTGTAATTAATGTTCGGTAGGAAGTGATACAACACCCTATCATCTTTTACGTATGTTTCCCACTTTGATTTACAATGACAAAATGTAATTATTCACACTCAAAAGCGTTAACGCATTGGCCGCGATTTGTGAGTCACATATGTTTTCGCCGAATTCAACTGAATATTGGCTCCAATGTGTGGACGCTGTCTCAAAAATATTGGCCAATGTTGGCGCCAGCGTTGGTACCAATGTGTGGACGCGGGGTTAGACGAACTGCAGAACTCTACACCTACCATTATTAAGTCGAAACGACAAATCAGAAAATAACAAAACTCCGTCTGTAAACATAGTAAAGTTGAATCTTTAAACTGTGTAAAGGAAAACTTTCTCCTAATTATGGTTTCATTTCTCTACATCCTTAAATTTGACATTCGCCAAAAAAAGCCAGAAAAAGCACACTTTCTCTTAAATATTTCCGCATATGTCGTCATCTTTTCAAATAAGATGTCATATTCAAACACCAAATAAAAGTAGACATTTCAACGATTCCGGCGAGGTGTAAAACATCGATGTTCGTCGTGCGATGTGACCAGACTATGAGTTCAAAGTCAGTGGTGAATCATTATGAAATGGACAACAGAGAACGAAGGGTCTGGACATGATTTTGTGAGTCATAAAGTAGGATTTGTTACCTGTTCATACACAAAATGTGGAACGGTTGTGGAAAGGGCAGTGTAAAGTGAGACGACCGCCACGGGGCACGGACAAAATGTAACTATTTACTTCCACAACTTACGGATAACGGGAAGAACGTCACCTTGCCAGACACTTCCAGTTTTTCTTAGGGACATTGGTAGAGAGTACCTAGGGTATGGTGGCAAGGGACTGAAACCTAAGGCGTATACCAGCAATGGGATGGTAGACGCCGAACAAACTGCTTACAGCTGAATCCAGCGTCATCTACGAAGAATATACAACTCATAAACAACAATAATTTCAAGATGAGTGATATTCGCATCCACGAAGAAAACATTGGCGAAAGTAAGTTAATTCGTAAGTCGCTTTTTATTTGTTCCTTCGGAAGTGACATCGCTGGAGATCTTTTAGACCGATAACCATCACTGCATAGGTGTAACAGGTATTTAATTTCGCATCATTTTAAGCAAAAAATTTCCTAGTAAAAAAATTGGTAATTTCCTAGAACGCCCTGGAATCGAAATCAAAACGATATACGTTATATCGCTTTCTCAGCTCGAGCGATATCTATCGAAAAGGTAGTCGCACAACATTCATAGTTCAATCTACCCATTTCTACCGTTCACTATTGGGCAGCAGGCCGAATTCCCAACAAAATTCCACACGTTGATCTACGGAGATTCGTTTTATTGTTTCGTCAAAATTGTAAGCTTTACGACGATAGTCAGTTTACTGAACAAACAAGGGTACAAACAAGAACCTGTCGCCAAGGAGCAGGAACAGTATTAATTATACTGCAAGTGAAACGAGCAGCAATAACATTTACACTGTAGATCTTGAAAAATTGACCATTGGTGCCAACATTATCTCCCGGGACCGGCGAGGCAAGTCGTAAAATTTTACCGCCTTCGTCGCACACTTTCAAAAGAAAGAACCTCTCTAGTAAACTATACCTCACTATCAGAGTGAAGACTCTAGATATCACTTTTTACCTCATTTACAATGTTCACATGTCTTTGGTTCATTATTAGGCAGCAGGACGAATTCCCAACAAAATTCCAGACATTTCGAACAAGGAAAAGCCGATACCCAACGTCATTGTCAATCGCGCGTCCGTCTACCTTTCCCATACATATCGCTCGAGCTCTGAAAGCGACATATATCGTTCGGGAATCTGTTACACTCATGTAGTGACTAGTTCCCGCTATACCGTTTTCTAAAAGAACATCGAAAACAGGTTACTATAAGCGAATAAGAGTTTTTTACTACAGTAAATTTATCACACACAGTGACAACTTCTCGATGTACTCGTCTTACGATCTCCATTCTGTAGCAAATTCCACGGAAAATTATAACCATTATTTCCGTATATATTTATTTCAAAAAGAATTTCTCATGTCGCTCCTGTCTGTGTAATTATCAAAATGACTCTCGTACAGAGTTGGAGACTGTTTCATGGTTTCGAAACAATGCTTTGATATGCGGTACTGATTCAGAGTTGCAAAACTGCTATGATTTACGGTTTAGAAATTGTCTTAATGTTCGCGGTAAAACTGTTTCGCCCTGTCTGTTTCATTGTTTCAAAACGAAGGTGTTACAGACTACTAATGCAGAAAGGCGGAACAAACTAACTGTATAGAGGGATGTTCCATTTGAATGAAGCTCGACACAGATACACATTTACCTTACTAGTGTACGAACAGCTTAAAAGTTTCAAAACTAGTTGACACACGTGTGTTTGCAGCTTAAGATTAATAAATCAAGATTCGTTCAAAACGTGACTGCCGTGTTCCGGAATGACATAATCTCTGCTTTATAAACGTAAATGAACAATAAAAGTACATTCACTATTTGCATCGAAATCTCCGGTAGAATTCTAGGTTTATCTGTGCGTGTACGTTAATCATATTAAAAACGCACGACTAAAATGCATAAAGGCGGAAATAACAGATCTCATATTAACAGAATATACGAAAACTAAAGTCAATCGGCCAGAACAAATTACCCGACCGATTGCCTTCATTTTTATTTTAAACCAAAGGTATTCAACCACATATTTGTCATCAATCATCACAGTTTACGTAATTCTTGCTTTTCTTCTTTTACCCTCAAACGCGATTTCCTTCTGTATATTTCTTATGGGGATGTCCTTGCTGTAAACTAAAGTCAGTCGGTCAGGCCGTTCTATCCAACCGATTTCCTTAATTTTTGGTTTAAAAGAAAGGTACTCATTCGCAGATTTGTCATAAAGTATCAGAATCAACTTAAGTCTCTCCATCCTTTATTTTTATTCAAACGCGATATCTTTGTCCTTGCATTGAATATTTTGATGAGTTTGTTTTACGATATCTTCGGTTCTGACTAAGGTAAGCAGTTCTTTTTGACCTAGGAACACTCAGTGGATCAAGCTGCTTTCATTTGCGCTTTTAAACACTTGCATTGATTGATTCTGATAAACCTAAGCGTGAACATTCAACTTTATTGCCATTTGCTCCCAAATTTTTTTCCCATTCCATTAACGATGCGAAGTATTCGCACGTGTCCTCTAGTTTTATACAGCAAGAGGAAATGGCAAATTTAATCTCGTGTTAAAGAGCTAGAATTTTTTACCATACCGTTAATTTCTTGCTAGTGAAAACGACTTACCTAACCTCATCACACCGTCCGTCCGTTCACTCAAATACGAGAAAATATATTTCTGAAAAGATACAGTTCAATATCTACATGCAAATCTAACATGATTCGACGAATTTCTTATTTATAATTGTATATTACGAGAGTTTGGATGGTAAAAGTAACCGCGTTTTAAAGATATATCCAGAACTCTAATTGTAATATAAGGTTTATTTTAGCAAAGTACTCGGCAGTGCGATAACGCTGTATAAAAACATAACCCTTCCCAAAATGTTTGCTCAATAAATCAACCCTTTCCAAAATGTTAGCTTAATACATTTTATCTGATAAAATGCCATTTCAATGTCACATGTAGCTTAGCGCACACAACACCTATCAAAATTTGGCACTAGAACAGAGGAAAACAAAGTGTATTAATTATAGATACCTTGATAAAAACGATTATATGAGACGTAACAACGTCAGTCCTCAGCTAATGAGAAAGCAGGAACGTCACTTATTGTGAAAGCAGTACATTTGGTTAAGGATATATAAAACTGCCAAGGCATCTGTATAGAAGTTTAATATTTTCTCGTATAGTTGTTGTCCTCGTACTATGTTTTTCTATAGTAATACTTTACAGTACACATTGACGATGGTACAATAAACAGGCCCATATTATCACGATACACGCACACTGTTTCATGGTTTCGAAACGTAGTTTTGAAACCTCACATTGGGCGGTTTCATTTGTTACAGATTCGCACTAAACGGTTTTTACTGCATATGAGATAGTTGAGGTAAGCTGGCCGCGGTGGCCGAGCGGTCTGCGGCGCGCCACTATGGTCGGGGGTCGAATCCCCCCTCGGCACGGATATTTGTGCCGTCCTTAGTATTAGCTAGTTCATAAGTAGTTTGTAAGTTTAGGGCAGATTAGCGTGGAGAGCTGCATCAAACCAGTCTGCGGACTGAAGACCACAACAACAAATAGGGACTGATGACCCCGTAGTTAAGTCCCATAAGCTCTACAAATATTCGAACTTTTTAGTGGAAGTAATTCCATTTTTATCATTCGCAACGTAGAAGAGACCACCATAAATTCGTCGGACTAGTAAAAAGAAAATCATGTTCACTTAGGTCTATATCAGATGATAATGAAAAATGCTCTATCACAGCACAACAAAATATATCCTGACCAGAGTCAAAGATTTAAAACAATAGAACTAGCTTTTGGATTTATCTGCCAGTTTCAAAAAATATTAATATTCAAGTTTATCTAAAGTAACACGACACAATGTAATGTCGCATGACATGACACATAATGTCATTTAATGTCGTGCAACATTACGTTACAGGCATTGAAGTTTTTCCCTGAACTGCTACACCCATGTTGCAAGCCCCTCATTAAGAATGTATGTTTACAAACTACAGTTGTTGCGATGTGGTATCAGATAACTACTGTAATGGATTCTTACTCTGGAAAATCGTTCAAATTGTAAAAGAAACTACGGAAAACTGATTTTCATATGCCGTAGTGACTTAATACGACAGATATTTATTTATTACTATGGTTTTCTCGACATATCATTGTCAGTCCAAGACTGGACGAGATAGTGAAGTGTGATATTTAAATATTATAATGTTGTAATTATGTTAAATGTGGTAAGGGCCTACTAGGTTTAGGAAACATATTAGTTACAAGAAATTCGTTTATATTGATCTTATGTGTACTTCTCAGACTTGAAGATGACAACATAGACTTGGCGAAATTGGTATCTTTATTTATAATTTTTTTTTCATAACGATCTTAGTTTGTCTATGTCTTGTCGTCCTCATCAGCCCCTGTTTAATCGTTCCCAGCTTCGTCTTTCAGGAAAGGTTTTATCAGGATTCGTGGACATGTATAACAGCTTTACAGGTTAGTAATACAAGTTTTATTTACTAAACTGTACAAAGATATTCAACTTCTGAAAAGTATGTCTTTTCTCTTTTATCGCGGCGACGTCTTATGTACGAGCCGCGCTGAGTCCTAGTGACTGACTATTTCGAAGCCGAATTCAGCTCTGCCCTTCCAGACGCATGTCGTCCTAGATATAGCCGCTTGTAGAGGGCGCGCTTGTAACTTACCCCCTCTAGGATGCGCGGCGCCTGCGTGTGATTGGCTGCCGGTCGTCCGCTGCCTTCTGCACGATCGTTCTCGAGCGTCTGGCGTGTGGCGCTGACTTTAAGCCACAACAGTCTACTTTCGCAGATATCCATTTTACAGTTGTGTAATATGTCTGTTATTGAATTTTAGTTTTTCTACGAATCCAATTCGATGCGCTGTGGGTAAACACATTGAGAAAGGAAGTTTGGAAACTGACGCAACGAATGAATTTTCTGAAGACGACATAAACCGAACGTCAGTTTCGTCAGTCCGTATCACATTCCCATCTTCTGGTAAAAGGTCTAAAATCCTGGCGCTATGCTATTCATAAAAGCACTGTGATATTTGCTATTTCAAATGTCTGTTAATCTATCGGACCAAACTGCGTGGTCATCAGTCCGTAGCTTACAAACTACTTAAACCTTGGTAAACTAACCTATGGAGAAACACACTCACCCATGCCCCAGGGAGGACTCGAACCTCCACGGCGAGCAACAGCGCGCTCCGCAGCGACGCGCCTTAGACCGCTCGGCTACTCCACCGCGGCGATATTTGCTATTTAAAACAATTCATACGTGCACAGTGCAAAAATTAAGAGTTAAAAGCAATCGTAATCAGTGACAATGTTGTGGTGGACGAAACATGGCGGCTCTAGCTTCGAAGCAACGTAAGCATAAGTTTGTTTCTTCAATTCTGCATGATTTTGTAAGATGTTAAATGACGCCTATTTCCCGTTGCTGTCCATTGTTGTCAATTGTTTTCTTTCTATTTCGTGCTTATAGGCTATTTTATTTATTTATTCATTTTTGTTGTTGTTGTTGTATTTGTCCTTTCAGCATCCATGCGACAATCGAATTGAAAGAACAAATAATCTTTACAGAATTCAGCGCATATAACTACAGCATGATAGTGTGTTTTGCATCGTGCAAACAAATCGGTCTGTGCATGAAAAAAAAAAAAAAAAAAATTCTTGCTCATTTCTTATTTTGAACTTTATCAACAATCGATGTAACCGGCTGATGTGGCGGCAGAACGGAAAAGTGATATATTGTTGCATCCTAGTGTAGTAGCTATGTTGTTATTTGAAAAAGAAACACAACATAAGGAGCAATAACTGCCACGATTACAGAGCTGGAGATAACAACCAATTAATATAGGCCTATAGATCACTGGTAGAAACTCTGTTGCGGTTTGTTGTGGTGAAACTATTTCCGAATTTATCATTTAGTATTTCAGATTCCATACAATCTTGTTACAATTTGGTGGTACTATATTTATCGGGAATTTGTACAGACGGCACCTATACACTGAGGCCATTGGTGCCATAAACGACGTAACTGATTTGTATTTTGTATATTAAAAGCCTCATGAAATCAGCTTGAATCAATCAACTAAACATACTTCTCTTTCCCATTTTTCGGTAACTATCAGCAAGGACCGAGCTTCATTTGTATCTAATATATAGCTGTCCTAATACGTTTCCAACGATGCATACTTGTCAGAAGACAAATACGAATTAGAGAATGATGTATATAAGATATATACTTGGTGAGAAAAATGTTAGTTGACCCAGAACTGTGAATACCCAGAAATCCTGTTAATAAGTGCTGAAAAAGACCCATTTGATTTAGGGTTCATGATAAATCACACAAATTTAAAAGTTTTTCTGTTCAACTGAATATCTTGAGATTATATTCACACTCAATTGGGTATCTCCTCGTGGTAATGCCTCTTGCAATATAAAGATCATTTGGCTCATATATCGGTGCTAGTATGTAACAATCTCTGAGGTCGTTTTACATATTTTAGCGGTAGTTGGTGTAGACATATAGACGGGACGAATGCTTGTCACTGACTCTATATGAAATGATCGTATGGCTTCTCGTGGCCGGGATATCCACAGAGGGGTTCGTCCGTCGACTGCAAGTCTTTCTACTAAAACCACTTCGGTGACTTGCTGTCGACGATGAAAGTAATAATGAGGACAAACACACAACACACATTCCCATGTCAGAAATCGAACCCGGGCTCCTCGATAACTTCCAATACGAAGACTGGTTTTGATACGCTACTTCGACGATGAAAAAATTTCATGCAGACATTTCGAACATTGTGATATGTAAGTAATGGTTTGCAAACATCTATCGTCATTCACATTATGCCCTGCAGTGTATGAGCTATGTATTAACATTTTCAGTTCAATTATTTGGAAATGGCTACAAATCCGAAATCGCGATAGTTGAAATGGTTCACGTTGGTAGTTTTTACAGTCTAATGGTGGAAATTTTGAACCACGGTTTTGTCATGTCGTGCTGTCTACAAAATTTTAAGGTGTTAGTCGTTAAGCCGACACTTTATCCTACAGTACTAAAATTTTCTTTGAATGCTGGTGAACACATTAATGCGAAAAAATTCTTGTGATCGTTAATTCCTATATCTACATTCGGTAATTTTCAAGAACCCGTGGAAGCAGAAGTGGAAGAGATATATAGCGTTCTAAATGCATGCGGACTCTAAGGAACGAGTGACTGTCGCGGCATGGAGAACGTATTCTACAAATAACGAATCGGATGGACGTATTTCAAATTCTGTATACTTGTATTCAATGCTGAAGTTGAAGAATTTGTAACAGTAGGTACTGTTGCCTCACTCGGAAATGCCGCTTACGTCCCGAGAGATTGCTGCACGTCGACATTCTAATTTACAATTACTCGTTGTCGTAATACGGATATTGTTGTGACCGTATTTAGCACTACGACGTTATCTTGTTCATGAGAAAGAACCGTATCTAATATATGCTACTACTTTTCCTTTTCATCGCACAAAACAACGTTCAATTTCGCCGCCTCGACAGTCACTACTCCAATAGATGTTGCTCTCAACTGAACGATATAATCGCTCCCGCTTCGATTTCCAAGAGCTTTGAGAAATTACCCAACAGTCCTTCTATCGGAAACCTAGCGCCTGCTTGTTGCAACGAGTCTAATACTAGTTTTTCCTGGGGACTGGGCTACTGTTTCTCTCTATGTAATTTTTCACTATGATTAGACCTAAATAACATCTACTTGTGAGCCTGGCAAAGTCTGGCAGTTCCTAAATATGATCCAATTTTCTCTCTCTCCACTCATTATCGAAGTCCTTCTTGTCATGTCTGTGTATGACTATCCCCTCCATTCCCCTCTATCAGTTTTCTTCATTTCTGAAGTTGTACAGTTCATATTCACAGAATTTGTGACATTAACTGCGAAATGAATCAAGTTGAAAATGTGTAATCGGCCGAGATTCGAACCTGCGACTCCCGCTTTCTATGCACTTGCATTGGAGACACAGCGATCACCACACCAACACCGAGGAAACTTGCCCACAAAAAACCTCATTGTTTCCGGAAGAATAAGAGTTTAGGAGTGGCACCACAACTTATAACTTGTACATTTTTGTAGTAAATATTTCATTTAATTGAAACGGGATTAATAAGGATAACAAATGTCTGTGTATGACTATGCACGCGCAAAACGTATTTTTATTTTATTTTATTTATTTATTTATTTATTGGTTTTTTCTGTTCCATAGGACCCACTTGAGGAGTAAGACTCCAGGGTCATGGAACAAGTCAATACATTGTTACACAAGAATGGTAATAGAAAAATTTTAAGTAGTCCTTTGCACACGACAATCTTAAGACAAAGTGAAAAGAATCAATACAGAAAAAAATGAATTAGTTTAATTGTTTAACTTTTCTAGGAGTTCCTCGACAGAATAAAAGGAGTAAGCCACGAGGTAACTCTTCAATTTAGATTTGAAAGCATTTGGATTAGTGCTAAGATTCTTTAGTTCTTGTGGCAGCTTATTGAAAATGGATGCCGCAGAATACTGCACCCCTTTCTGCACAAGTGTTAAGGTGGTGTGGTGCAAATGTAGATTAGACAGCTGTCTAGTATTCACCGAGTGAAAGCTACTAACTCGTGAGAATAAGCTGATATTATTAACAACAAACGTTCGCGAACTTACACCAGATATTGCTCGAACCGCCCGTTTTTGAGCCAGAAATATCCTTTTTGCATCAGGCGAGTTACCCCAAAAAACAATGCCGTCCGTCATAAGTGAGTGAAAGTAAGCGAAATAGACTACTTTTCGTGTTGAAAAATCACTTATCTCAGATATTGTTCTAATGGTAAATATAGCAGAATTTAGTTTTGGAACAAGATCCTGAACATGGGCTTTCCATGACAGCTTACTGTCTATATGAACACCTAGAAATTTGAACTGTTCAGTCTCACTTATCACATGCCCATTTTGTGTAATCATAATGTCAGCTTTCGTCAAATTATGTGTTAGAAATTGTAAAAACTGAGTTTTACTGTGATTTAACATCAACTTGTTTTCTACTAGCCATGAACTTATCTCTTGAACTGCATTATTTGATACTGTGTCAATATTACGAGCAACATCCTTCACTACCAAGCTGGTATCATCAGCAAACAAAAATATTTTACAATCACCTGTTATACTGGAAGGCATATCATTTATATAAATAAGAAACAGCAATGATCCCAAAACAGACCCCTGGGGCACCCCATACTTAATTGTGCCCCATTGGGATTGCACGTCATAGCCATTTTCTACACTGCAGAGAATTACCTTCTGTTGTCTATTATTAAAGTAAGAGGTGAACCAGTTGTGGGCTACTCCCCGTATTCCATAATGTTCCAACTTCTGCAACAATATTTTGTGATCAACACAATCAAACGCTTTTGTTAAATCAAAGAAGACGCCAAATGCCCGTAGCCTCTTATTTAACCCATCAAGTGCCTCACAGAGAAACGAAAATATAGCGTTTTCAGTCATTAAAAAGCTTCTAAAACCAAACTGTACGTTTGACAGGAAATTATGTGAACTGAAATGATCAATTAATCTTGAATATACAGCCTTTTCAATAACTTTGGAAAAAACCGATGGCATAGAAATAGGTCTATAGTTGTCTACATTATCCCTTTCTCCTTTTTTATAAAGCGGTTTCACTACTGAGTACTTTAATCTGTTAGGAAACTGACCATTCTGAAAGGAAAAATTACAAGTATGGCTTAGTACTGGGCTAACATATGGAGAACAGTACTTTAGAATTCTGCTAGATACCCCATCATATCCACAAGAGTCCTCAGTCTTTAGTGATTTAATTATTGACTCAATCTCACCTATGGAAGTATCATGAAGGATTATTTCAGGTAACAGCCTCGGAAAGGCATTTTCTAAAAACGTTATATGATTACCTGTAGAAACTAGAGTTTTGTTTAGTTCCTCTACTATCTTCAGAAAGTGATTATTGCATATTGCACATATATCTTACTTGTCAGTAACAGAAACATTCCTATTACGCACTGACGTTATATCTTCTACCTGCTGCTGCTGACCAGACACTTCCTTCACGACTGACCAGATAGTTTTAATTTTATCCCGAGAGTTTGATATTCTTTTTGCGTACCACATACTTTTTGCATTCTTAATGACATTTTTCAGAACCTTACAGTACTGTTTGTAATGAGCTACTGCATCTTCATTCTGACTGCTTCTAACATTCTGATACAACTCCCGCTTAGATCTACATGATACTCTTATCCCCTTTGTCAGCCACCCTGGCTGTCTGTTACTGAAAGTACCCTGTTTTGAGCGTTCTAGCGGAAAGCAACTTTCAAACAGCATAATAAATGTGTTCAGAAAAGCATTATATTTATCATCTTTATCATCTGCATTATCCCACTCCCATGAACCACAGACATTGATGAGGTGGGGTGACTTGCGTGCCTCAGCGATACAGATAGCCGTACCGTAGGTGCAACCACTGCGGAGGGGTATCTGTGGAGAGGCCAGACAAACGTGTGGTTCCTGAAGAGGGGCAGCAGCCTTTTCAGTAGTTACAGGGGCAACAGTCTGGATGATTGACTGAGCTGGCCTTGTAACATCAGCTAATGTGGCTTTACCACACAGCTACTGCGAACGGCTGAAAGCAAGGGGAAACTACAGCCGTTATCTTTCCCGAGGACATGCAGCTCTACTGTATGAACATATGATGATGGCATCCTCTCGGGTAAAATATTCCGGAGGTAAAATAGTCCCCCATTCGGACCTCCGGGCGGGGACTACTCAGGAGGATGTGATCATCAGGAAAGACAATACTGGCATTCTACGGGTCGGAGCGTGGAATGTTAGATCCCTTAACAGAGTAGGAAAATTAGAAAATTTAAAAAGGGAAATGGATAGGTTGAAGTTAGATATAGTGGGGCTTAGTGAAGTTCGGTGGCAGGATGAACAGGATTTCTGGTCAGGTGATTACAGGATTATAAATACAAATTGGGGGTATCACAGGAGGAGGGTTGACAATGAATAAGAAAATAGGAATGCGGGTAAACTACTATGACCAGCACAGTGATCGCATTATCATTGTCAAGGTAGATACAAAGCCAACACCGACAACAGTAGTACAGGTTTATATGCCAACTAGCTCTGCCGATGATGAGGAATTCGAAGAAATATATGAGGAGCTAAAGGAAATTATTCAGACAATTAAGGGAGAGGAAATCTTAATATTACGGGAGACTGGAATTCGGTAGTAGGACAAGGAAGGGAAGGGAAGATAGTAGGGAAATATGGTCTGGGCAAAAGGAATGAAAGAGGATGCCGCCTGGTAGAATTTTGCACAGAACATAATTTAGTTATAACAAACACCTAGTTCAAGAATCACAAAAGGAGGTTGTATACGTGGAAGAGACCAGCAGACACCGGTAGATACCAAATAGATTTTATAATGGTAAGACATAGGTTTAGGAACCAGGTTTTACAGTGTAAGACATACCCAGGGGCAGATATAGACTCTGACCATAACTTGTTGGTTATGAACTGTAGGCTGAAACTAAAGAAACTACAAAATGGTAGGAAAATAAGGAGTTGGGACCTGGATAAATTGAAGGAACCTGAAGTTCTTAAGAATTTCAGAGGGAGCTTCAGGCAACAATTGACAGAAACAGTGTAAAATAAAACAGTAGAGGAGGAATGGGGAAAATTGAGAGATGAAATAGTGAAGGCAGCAGAGGACAAAATAGGTAGGAAAGCAAGACCTACAAAAAATCCTTGGATATCACAGGAGATACTAAATTTAATCGATGAAAGGAGAAAGTATAAAAATGCAGTAAATGAAACAGGCAAAATGGAGTACACACGACTAAGAAATGAGATTGACAGGAAGTGCAAAATGGCTAAGCAGGAATGGCCAGAAGGCAAATGCAAGGATGTAGAAGAATGTGTAAATAGGGGAAAAATAGATACAGCCTATCGGAAAATAAAAGAAACATTTGGCGATAAGAAAAACAGCTCTATGAATATCAAAGACACTGATGGAAAACCAGTTCTCAGCAAAGAAGGGAAAGCTGAAAGGTGGAAAGAGTATATAGAGGGGCTCTACAAAGGAAATGAACTTCGAGACACTATTGTAGGACGGGAAGAGGATGTAGATGATGATGAAATAGGAGATACTATACTGAGAGATGAATTTGACAGAGCACTGAAAGATCTAAGTCGAAACAAGGCACCTGGAGTAGATGATATCCCGTCAGAGCTACTGAAGTCTCTGGGAGAACCAGCCATGACAAAATTGTTTCAAATTGTGTGTAAGATGTATGAGACAGGTGAAGTAGCCTCAGACTTTAAGAAAAATGTTATAATCCCCATTCCAAAGAAAGCGGGTGCAGACAGGTGTGAAAACTACAGAACCATCAGTTTAATAAGTTATGGTTGCAAAATATTAACACGAATTATATACAGAAGGATGGAAAAGCTGGTAGAAGCCGACCTCGGGGAAGATCAGTTTGGGTTCAGGAGAAATGTAGGAACACGGGAGGCAATACTCACTTTACGGCTTATTCTAGAAGATAGATTAAGAAAAGGCAAACCAACATTTCTAGCTTTTGTAGATTTGGAGAAGGCTTTTGACAATGTTGATTGGAATAAACTCTTTAAAGTTCTGAAGCAAGCAGGAGTAAAATATAGGGAGCGTAAGGTTATTTACAAGTTGTACAGAAACCAGACAGCGGTTGTCAGAGTTGAAGGGCATGAAAGGGATGCAGTGGTTGGACAGGGAGTAAGACAGGGTTGTAGCCTTTCCCCAATGTTGTTCAATTTGTACATTGAGCAAGCTATAAAGGAAAGCAAGGAGAAATTTGGAGAAGGAGTTAAAGTTCAGGGTGAAGAATTAAAAACATTGCGTTTTGCCGACGACATAGTAATTCTGTCAGACACAGCAAAGGACCTGGAAGAGCAATTGAACGGAATGGACAGTGTGCTGAAAGGTGCATATAAGATGAACATTAACAAGAGTAAAACTAGAGTAATGGAGTGCAGTGTAAGAAAATCAGGTGATGCTGAAGGAATTAGATTAGGTAACGAAACAATAAAGGAGGTAGATGAGTTTTGTTACTTGGGCAGTAAAATAACAAATGATGGTCGCAGTACAGAGTATATATAATGCAGAATGGCAGTGGGTAGAAAGGCGTTTTTGAAAAAGAGAAATTTGTTAACATCGAATATTGATTTAAGCCTAAGGAAGTCCTTTCTGAAGGCATTTGTATGGATTGTTGCCTTGTATGGGAATGAAACATGGAAGATAAGCAGTGTGGACAGAAAGAGGATAGAGGCGTTTGAAATGTGGTGCTACAGAAGAATGCTGAAGATTAGGTGGGTGGATCGCGTAACTAATGAGGAGGTACTGAACCGAATTGGGGAGAGAAGAAATTTCTGGCAAACCTTGACTAAAAGAAGGGATAGATTGGTAGGACACATTCTTAGACATCAAGGAATTGTGAATTTAGCGTTGGAGGGAAGTGTGTGGGGTAAAAATCGCAGAGGGAGACCAAGAGACGCGTATAGTAAGCAGATTCAAGTGGATGTGGGTTGTCGTTCTTATGAGGAGATGAAAAGGCTTGCTCAGGATAGAGTAGGGTGGAGAGCTGCATCAAACCAGTCTCTGGACTGAAGACCACAACAACAAGAACTGCATTATCAGCACTATAAACATCCTGCCATTCTTGTTCCTTAATTAGGCTTAAAAAGGTCTCAATTGCAACTGGATTAACTTTTATGAGTAGTTTATATTTATGTTTAACATTTGTTTGAGAACAAATACTTTTTAGAATTAAAAGTTGGGCATCGTGGTCTGATAGGCCATTTACTATTCTGCTGACAGAGTGCCCCTCTAATAATGAAGAATGAACAAAAATATTGTCAATGGTAGAACTGCTATTTCCTTGCACTCTCGTTGGAATAAATACTGTTTGCATCATGTTATAGGAATTAAATAGATCTAACAGCTGACTTTTCCTTAAGCTATCACCTACACAATTAATGTTGAAATCTCCACACACAATTAAATTTTTATACTTCCTATACAGTGAACCCAGAACCAATTCCAGCTTGGGCAGAAACATTTTAAAATTTGAGTCAGGGGATCTATAAATAACAACTATTACTAGTTTAGTTCCATTAACATTAACAAATCCTGCACATCATTCAAATATCTGTTCTGTGCAGTGTTTAGAAAAATCGATTGACTCCGATGAAAAATGGTTTTTTACATGCATGGCCACCTCCCCACACTGCAAGGAACTCCTAGAGTAGAAGGCAGCTAACCTGTATCCTGGCAAAGGAAGTCTCTGAATTGTCACACCACTTAAAAAGTGCTCTGAAATTCCAATAATGTCAGAATCAGTACTATTTTCATCTCTTACCATAGTAATAGTATACTGTTTAAATAAAAAAAAAACAATAAAAGGAATAGAAAATGAGCACAAAGTTCACAAAACAAAGATGTCAGTTACATTCTCAATGTCGTTGCAAAACAATCTGTACTTTTCCCAATATTTTTCGTTGTAAATTGAAAAGCTCTCTTTAAACGCCTTATTCTGTTGCCCTATGTACTCATTATCTGTTCCTTTTAGCCTACCTCGAGAACCATTAATAGGTAATTATGCTCTGAGGATCTATAACTGGTTCTTAGAATATATTTTAGGCTCCAGTGTTGTAAATACGTATGTTACACTCATGTATGTCAGTTTGTGTTTGGCAGAAAAAATATGTCAGGTGCCGAACAAACAAGGCAAACCCATTGTTTAGCGTCAGGGAAAAATTTCTAAGCGGGTAGCAAAGCTACGTTTGTCTTATTTAAGGCAGATAGCGTGACAATAGAGTGCTTTGGATTTTATTTTTACCCAGGTACTCTCTTATGGACTTATTCAGTCCATTTTACTCTTTCAGATTGTATACACAGACAAGAAAAAAATTACCGGCTCTTTCTGGAATATTCTGATTAAAAATACAGTTTTACATCGTGAAAAGACCTTGTTTTTGCTGGTGAAATATACTTTTGCAGACTGAAATACATATAAGTACATCTTATCAATCCTTTAAAGGTGCATGTTTTATACTCCCATATAGAATTTCCCGGGGTTATGATGCACTTACGGACGCGGCGTCTTTATTATTATTATTGTTTCCGTGATTGTAGATGTTCGTAACGGCGCAACAGTTGATGGGAAGTGAGAACGGCTAGTCATGTGTAGTTAGAAACAGCCAGTGAGAAATGTTTTTCATTTACCATTTACTTCGTTTTGTAAAACACTTCGCTAATTAGTACGAATATGTTACTATTTGTGAGTTTGTTGTTAGGGAGCAATCCATCAAAACTGCTTTAACTAAACTAGCGCTTTTACACTCTTTCTTGTCAAAAGTATTTCTTTGTTTTCTTCGACTGTGTCTGATTTTCGACTGTTTTGCTAGGCACAAATCTCATAACACAGTAGAAGTGCGAGCAAAGAGCGTAATGATACACATTATTTCCCATGGTGTTTTTTTTTTTTTTTTTTTTTTTTATTTTATTTTATTTTGGTACGCCATATCTCCCGTATTATTTACCCAAAATTAATGATTGAAGTATCATTTTCAAGGTTTCGTTCTACATTAAAGAAGAAAAATACACATGGTTTTAAGTTATTGTTTTCACACACACACAAAAAAAATTATTTAGAAAAAATTTGTACTCTTCGTACAATCTAAGTTGATACCCGGCAAACGATCGGATATGGAACATGTCTTTACGGTTGCTTCCATCAACCTAGTATCAACTTAGTTTGCCCGGCCGATACAAAAGCAATGTTGAAGGTGTAACTAACATGAACGACGGCTCTTGCAGTTGTTTAGATTCTTTATGCAAGCCAAAGCAAACGTAGTTTATCAAACAATATCCGTTATACACGTCGATGTAAAGCATAGTTTATCCTACGATTTCGGTTCTACACGTTGATGTAACGACGAAAAATACACAAATAATTTAATTTAGCTCGGAAGCTCTTGCAGTTGTTTAGATTTTTTACGCAATCGAATTTTATCACAAGATTTCTGTTTCACACGTCGATGCACATCATCAGCTGGAATTGCTGTTTGTCCAAGCAAGCGTTGTGAACTGCGCAAATGTACTGAATTACCTCAACGTTCATCATGACAAGTAAGTACCGCCTACTATTAAAACTTATAATAATTTATTTAACTTTTAATTCCCCGCTACTTTACAGTTCATGCAAAATTATTATTATTTTTATACATATATACTTGCATCTGCCTTTTCTCCATTACTAGCTTTCCTATCTGTGAGTGATCAAGATGGAGTGGGAATTATTCGCACGCGTCAACTAGTTATTGCAGACAGCCAATCAGGAGTTAGTAAACTGATTGGCTGTCTGCAATCCCTATAGTTTTGAGGATAATTATACTATTTGCCAACGTTATTGCAAAATAATGTCCCGGATTTCATTCTAATTCTTAGGTATTTCCCGGATGAAAGAATCCCGAGATTTTCCCTAATCTCCCGGTTATCCCCAGGCGGTCTATTAGGGTTTCTCTAGTTTAACACCCTACCTTTGGTGTTTAATGGTGCCACACCCGGCCTATCTAATCCATTTTAATTTCGGCAAGTTCAAATGTTCAAATGTTTGTATAGCTTATGGGACTTAACTACGGGGTCATCAGTCCCTAAGCTTACAAACTACTTATAAACTAGTTTATCCTAAGGACGGCACAAATATCCATGTCCGAGGGGGGATTCGAACCCCCGACCGTAGTGGCCGTGCAGACCGTGACTGGAGCGCCTCAGTCCCCTCGGCCACCGCGGCCGGCATTTCGACAAGTATTTGACCCATTTCTGAAAAAAAAAAAAAAAAAAAAAAACTATTTGATGCATGACCATTATATTTTTACTGTATGTTATATGATTCTAATAGAGTCAACTGTACTAAAATCTATTTTATCCATTTTATAGTTTTTAAGAAATACTTTTTTAAATGGAGTAACAAAAAATATTATTACTCTTTTTTTCGGAATATATATTTTTTTTTAATTTAAAAAAAAACAAATGTTTGTTAAGCTTATGGGTCTTAACTACGAGGTCATCAGCCCCTAAACTTACAAACTACTTATGAACTAGCTAATCCTAAGGACGGCACAAATATCCATACCCGAGGGGGGGGGGATTCGAACCCCCGACAGTAGTGGCCGTGCAGACCTTGACTGGAGCGCCTCAGTCTCCTCGGCCACTGCGGCCGGCTTGAATTTCATAATGGGTTATATTAATGAATGTAGTACAAGAGGTTGCTTTTTATGTTATGCAGAGTCTCTGAAAATTTCATTCGTTAAAACTTATATTTGATAGTTTCTGATGTAATGGGGCATACGTACTGAAATTTTTAGTTTGTGGGAAATTGACTTTAAAGAAAAAACTTTTGAAAGTTGTTAGTTACAGTTAATTAAAACTGCCCTGCTACATATGCTGGCCCTTAGTTGGCCTCTAGAGGTCTTCCAGCTTCTTTTTCACCTTCCTGAATATTTGTCTTGCTTTCTTGGCCATGTTAGATGCAAACCTGTTTGCATCGGCTATCCTCATTTTATCGCAATGTTGCAGCCCAGTGATCATATTTTCACCAGGGTCAATTCCCAGCTTTTTCAGTACCCAATACTTTCCAATATTACCACAATTCAATGCAATAACAGCATCGTGAACCCCTAGATTCATTGTATGCATACCTACAAATACAGTTTTAGGAAGCCGGTTCCAAATTATGCTGTTGAAACGTTCATTTGGGTTCTGTATCTGCCCATGCAGAGATTTCCTTAGAAGGTCAGGATGAGCCATGTCTCTAAAAATAGGTTTAATTGCTGTAACAATACCGACATGAAGAGAACGGTGGTGAGAATAAGATTCTCCAGTTGGCTGAGCCCTATTGTATTTGCACCACAATTTTCTCCTGAAGGACACGCATGATAAGGCTTATCATCAGTAGAGGACTTGTGGAAAAACGCCTTTACGTTTCATCATCTTCCATAAACACAACAAAACACATGTAAACAAGCACTGCAAACGTAGGTATAACAACTACTCGTAATCACACTTGAACAAAACTAAGCGCGTGTTTAAAAGCGTGTTGTTTACAAACAGCAGAAAAAAAGAATACCGACCGTTGCATTTCAAGAATAGCCAACACACTCGGAAGTAAAAAAGAATTCAGTAACGTGCAATCTAGGGGATGTAGAGATCTGAAATGCCGGGTGATCAAAAAGTCAGTATAAATTTGAAAACGTAATAAATCACGGAATAATGTAGATAGGTAAACATTGACACGCGTGCTTGGAATACATCCGGTTTTATCAGAAAAAAAAGAAAAAAAAAAAAAGAAAAAGAAAAACCACTCACAACATATTGCTAGACGCGTTAAAGATCTCTTGCGTGCGGGTACGTCGTTTGGTGGTGATCGTGTGCTCAGCCGCCACTTTCGTCATGCTTGGCCTCCCAGGTCCCCAGACTTCTTTCCGTGCGATTATTGGGTTCGGTGTTACCTGAATTCACAAGTGCATCGTGATCGACCGACGTCTCTAGGGATGCTGAAAGACAACATCCGACGCCAATGCCTCACCATAACTCCGGACATGCTTTACAGTAGTGCTCACAACATTACTCCTCGTCTACAACTATTGTTGAGGAATGATGTTGAATATATTGAGCATTTCCTGTAAAGAACATCATCATTGCTTTGTCTTAATTTCTTATGCTAATTATTGCTTTTCTGATCAGATGAAACGCCATCTGTCGGATATTTTTTGAATTTTTTTCTCTTTTTTTGGTTCTAATAAAACCCCATGATATTTCAAGCATGTGCGTCACTTTTTACCTCTTTATCTATAATTTTCCGTGATCTATTAAGTTTTCAAATTTATACTGACTTTTTGATCACCCGGTATTTGCAGAAAAGTGGGCGTGACACACAAACACACGTGGTAGGAAAATGCTCTCGATTTTTTTTTTTTTTTTTTCGACCTGAGCCACGGTGTGGTCCCCAGAAGTTAAGCAGCGTGTAGTGGGTGTGGTGTCGCACAAGTACAAAGTGCGCGCCACCTACTTTCGCCGCGCGCCGCCATGCACGCACGGCGCGGCGTTCTCACGACGACAGCCACGAGCGCCCTCTGCTGCAACCCCGCTCGTGGCCACCACGGAAAGACATCGGTCACTTCGGACTGAGATAGCAACGAGTTAGGACCTTCGTAATCAGATAGGCACCAGTGAAGACTTTGCTATTGTACAGGCACTAGGCAGGCCTCTAACAACTATGTATCAACGTTCTGCAGTACTATGTAAAAGTTAAGTATTGTTACATTCTGTGCAATATATCTCTTTCTAATTTACTCGAGTGTTTATAGTTTCTGGCTGCTCCCCTCCGTACCTGCACCAGCGTGTCGGTCTCATTCCACTCGGCCACCGACACCTACGACGAGGCTGGGACACAAAAGCGGCGACGAAGTCGGGACACAAAAGTGGCGACGAGGAGTGATAGAACCTTGGAGCAGCCCGCTTGCAGCAGCCAGACAGCAGCAGTCGGAGCACGCAGAAATTGCTCCCGCCCACCCACCCTTATTATAAGATTTTTGAGGGAACATTTTCAGTTACGTGTTTGTGGACTTTTTTGTTGCAGAGTGTCCTCTTTCATATTGCATTGGTGTTTTGTTATAATTTACTTGTATGCGCGGCGCCTAATCGGTCAGCATGGCCACTAACCCGAACCCAAACTTAATGGAAATTATTCAGTTACAGACGGCGCAAATAACCCAGCTCCTCCAGGCTGTGTCCCAGCTCACAGCGCAGGCAGCTAACCAACAACAACAGCCGTCGCATCAGCAGCCCACACCTGCCGCCGCACCGCTTCCGACGTTCCGCCAGTACAACGAACGTGAGGAAGAATGGAGCGACTACTTCGCACAGTTTCAAGAACTCGTCGCGGCTCATCAAATTACAGGTCAGAAAGTGAAGCATCTGCTATTATCTGTGGTGGGCCCCAAAACTTTCGTGTTACTGCAAAAACTATTCCCGCACGCATCTCCTCGTGATGTAGACTTTGAACAAATTGTAGAGGCACTAAATGCTCATTATGAGAGAAAAGTTCTTGTAGCCGCTGCACGGTACCGATTTTTCAGACTTAAAAAATTACCGCAGCAGTCACACCAAGAGTGGATTACGGAATTGAAGGGCTTAACCCGCCAATGTAAATTTACTTGCTCTTGTGGACTTTCGTATAGTGACGTGATGTTGAGGGATGCGATTACGCAGAACATTCAGGACCCCAGAATTAGAGCAGCAATTCTGAAACAGTCTGACCCCTCATTGGACAGTGTACTGCAGCTTATAGAAGCGCATGATACTTTTGACTTAGCAGATGTAGAAATGCAAAGCCACAGTGTAAATTCAGTGCGCCGCAACGGACGCTTTCCTAGCCGTAGTTCTCAGTATAGCACTAGTGATTCTTATTTTTCTACCGGCCGTGCTGAACAGACAGTGAACAGTAGTCAGTGTAAAAGTGCGACGCAAAGGTCGCCCCGTAGTGTTAGACACAGTAATTTGAATAACGGGCGCCAACGCTCATTTCAGAAAAATGTACGTAAATCTTGCCCCCAGTGTGTGTCTCGCCACAAGCGTGCTCATTGCCCTAGTCGCAACGCAACCTGTTATCAATGTGGCAAATCGTGACATGTACAGTCTGTGTGTATGCAAATTAAAAACTCAAAGAACGGTACCGTTAGAAACAGTGCTTCGCAGAGTGCGAGAACGGTTCATTCTGTAAATGTTATACGGGCTGTGGACTTGAACAGTGCTTTCCTTGGATCTCAATTTCAAGAAAGTCGTTCTGCGCCTATGGCAAAACTATATAGTGCACCACGTAGCAAGCGCCGACGAGCGCGTAAAACAGTGCAACGGAAAAGGGTTCGGGACAAGCAAAATGACTATGAACAGTGCATTCCTGTAGTGAAATTAGTGCCTTCTGCAACTGCTCCTTGTAATAGTGCCCAGTACTGTGTAGCTAGTGACAGTAGACATCAAGTAGCTACTCAAAAGTGTAGTGCAGTAGTTAGTAAATCTGGAGTAGCTTCGCAGGCTTGCGCGGACGCCGATCCGGCGGTAGTGTCATCTAGTGACAGTGTTGTTAATTCGCTGCGTGCCGAGTCTGCGCCGCTTCCTTCACTACGCGGCCCGCGCATACGCAGCACACAAACCGTAGCAGACGTTGCCCACATTCGCGCACCTGTCGTGCGCCAGAAGCACAAACTTTTTGTAAATCTCTCCATAGAAAATAAGACTGTGCAATTTCAGCTTGATACTGGTTCCGCTGTCACATTAATTAATAAAGATACTTACTAACTTCTGGGTTCGCCAAAATTGTCGCCGTCACAGCAAGTGTTAACAGCTAATACAGGTGAAAATATTCCCGTGCTAGGAACGTGTAGCCTGCCTGCCTCTTTTCAAGGTGTAACGAAAACAGTTGCTTTTGTTGTTCTTCAGGCCAAATCGACACAGAACATTTTTGGACTAGATGCTTTTGACTTGTTCGGTTTATCAATTCAAAGAGATGTGCTTCAAATTTCGTCAGTAGTGCCTCAGGACAAAATCAATGCTTTATGTGACAAATATAGTGACTTGTTTTCGCCGGAACTAGGTTGTGCAAAAGACTTCGTGGCACATGTAACTTTAAAAGAATCTGCAGTTCCAAAATTTCGTAAAGCTAGACCAGTGCCTATCGCAATGCGTGATACAGTTGCCGAAGAACTTCAACGTTGGCAAGATAGTGGGGTGATTTCTCCTGTTTCTGCAATTCAGTGGGCCTCGCCTATAGTAATTATACCCAAGCCGTCAGGAAAACTTCGTCTCTGTGCGGACTTCAAATCTACAGTAAACAGTCAAACAATTGTAGACACTTATCCCCTACCCAGACCTGAGGAACTGATGGACAAATTAGGACAGTCTCGTTTCTTTTCTAAGATTGATTTAGCAGAGGCATACTTACAGATTCCACTTGATGACGAGTCCAGAAAGTTTTTCGTCATTAATACTCACATGGGCCTTTTTCAATTTCAACGCCTACCCTTTGGCAGTTCTTCCGCCCCCGCTATTTTTCAGCGTTTTTTGGAACAGCTGACAGTTTCTGTACCGTGTTGTTCGAACTATTTAGATGATATTGTGGTATCCGGACGTACAGTTGAAGAACATTTAGCAAACCTGGAGTGCCTTTTCAAAGTTTTGACTGCAGCAGGTCTACGTTGCAATAAAGCAAAGTGTTCGTTTTTTCAAACTGAAATAGAGTACCTAGGCCATGTGATTAATGCCCAAGGAATTCATCCCTTACAGTCACATCTTCGAGCAATCAAAGACTTGCCTCCTCCTAAGAATGTGCATGAATTGCAAGCAGTAATGGGAAAGCTTAACTATTATTTCAGATTTATTCCCAATGCCTCTCAGATTGCAGCTCCACTGCATCGTTTACGTAGGAAGAATGTTCCTTTTGTTTGGTCCAAAGATTGCCAGGTTGCCTTTGACAAATTAAAGTCTGCACTACTCAGTGATGCATGTTTGATTCCCTTTGACCCCCAGAAGCCTGTAGTGTTAGCAGTTGACGCCTCATCGTACGGTCTGGGCGCTGTAATCTCACATCGTATTGGATGTCACGATCGTCCTATTGCCTTTGCATCCAAGCTACTGACGCCGACGCAACAGAATTACAGTCAGATAGAAAAGGAGGCCTTAGCAATCATTTACGGCGTCGCAAAGTTTCATCATTATCTCTATGGCAGAAAATTCTATTTGTTGACAGACCACAAGCCTCTCACGTCGTTGTTCTCACCCACAAAGCCAATTCCGCCACGTACGGCACAAAAGCTTCAGAGATGGTCCTTGATATTGTCAAATTATCAGTATGAGATTTTGTACCGACCTACCACTAAACATGCCAACGCGGACACACTTTCCCGACTTCCGGTTGGCCAGGATGTATCATTTGATTCTTCAGAAATGGCATGTTGTCAGATAGACTCCAGAGATGCTTCCGCTGTCGCAGACTTTCCTTTGAACTCTCGTCGGGTTGCACAGGAAACAGCTGCGGATGCAGACCTAAGTGTGGTAGCACGTTTTGTTCGCTCAGGGTGGCCTGCCAGAGCCAAAGACATTGATCGGCCTCTGGTTCGACGTTATTTTGCACAACGTCATGCATTATCTTTAAGTCAGGGTGTACTGTTGTTGCATACCGACAACGACCAAGCAAGAGTGATTGTTCCTCGTTCCCTGCAACGAGAAGTGTTACGCCTCCTGCATCAAGGACATTGGGGCATTGTTAGGACAAAGCAATTGGCCAGACGTCATTGTACCTGGGTTGGTATGGACGCTCAGATAGAGAGCATGACATCACAGTGTACAGTTTGTGCGGAGCATCAGGCGGCTCCTCCACAGCGTTTCTCAGACTGGCCACGCCCCAAGGGACCATGGCAACGTTTACACATTGACTTTGCCGGACCTTTCTGGAATACGCGATGGTTAATTGTTGTAGACGCTTTCAGCAAGTTTCCTTTTGTGATTGCCATGAACTCAACGACGGCGTCTAGTACAATCAGTGCCTTAACATCAGTGTTTTGCATCGAAGGCTTGCCTGAAACTATCGTCAGTGACAATGGACCTCAGTTTGTTAGTGCGGAATTTCAACAGTTTTGTCGTGTGAATGGCATTCAGCATATTACCACTGCACCTTTTCACCCTCAGTCCAATGGTGAAGCAGAACGTTTCGTTCGAACATTCAAGTCACACATGGAAAAGATGAAAGGTCAGCACTCCAGGCAGCAAGCTCTTCAGATTTTCCTGTCTACGTATCGGTGCATGCCACGTGACGGCCCGTCTCCTGCCGAGCTGCTACACGGCCGCCGTCACCGCACTCTCCTTCACCTGCTGTAGCCTCCCACGCACCGAGTCGGTTCGTATGGCGCTACGCGTTTTCAGGTTTCTACGCCGGTGCTGTACAGGGTGTTTGCTGGAAACAAGAAGAAATGGATGCCGGGCATCATTCAGCGCGTGCTCGGGCGCAATATGTTTGTTGTACGTTCTTCCACAGGGTCGGAGCTGCGGCGCCACGCAAACCAATTGCGCCTGCACAGGCCGCGCGATCCTGTCTCCGGTTTCTTGATTCCAGACCCAGTTCACCGCCAGGGAGCACAACCACATCGTTCGTCCCCGGACTACGAGATCGTCCCGATGGAGATCGACGCGACGCCGCCGCTGTCGCCGCCGCAGATGACAGCGTCACCAAGAGGGACTCCGGGACCGTGCGTGCCGCCGCCGCCTGGGCCACGCACCTCAGAAGAAGATGACCTGCTCCCTCTGGGCGGGGGCGGGCGCCCTTCCCCAGGTTTCGGCGGGTTCCCTGGAGGATCTCAAGGCGGATGCCGGGGCGCGGACGGCGTCTCGATCCCGGCCTCAGCTACGACGCCCGTCCCACCAGTAACGCCCCCGCCCAGGCCCTCCTCCCAGTGCCGTCGCCGTGGCCCTCAGCCCTACGCCACGACGGCGCGGCGGTTTGGGGGGGAGGGGTGTGGTGTCGCACAAGTACAAAGTGCGCGCCACCTACTTTCGCCGCGCGCCGCCATGCACGCACGGCGCGGCGTTCTCACGACGACAGCCACGAGCGCCCTCTGCTGCAACCCCGCTCGTGGCCACCACGGAAAGACATCGGTCACTTCGGACTGAGATAGCAACGAGTTAGGACCTTCGTAACCAGATAGGCACCAGTGAAGACTTTGCTATTGTACAGGCACTAGGCAGGCCTCTAACAACTATGTATCAACGTTCTGCAGTACTATGTAAAAGTTAAGTATTGTTACATTCTGTGCAATATATCTCTTTCTAATTTACTCGAGTGTTTATAGTTTCTGGCTGCTCCCCTCCGTACCTGCACCAGCGTGTCGGTCTCATTCCACTCGGCCACCGACACCTACGACGAGGCTGGGACACAAAAGCGGCGACGAAGTCGGGACACAAAAGTGGGATCTGAGTCGGCTGTTGCTACCTTGCTGTCTTCATACGTGCGAGACAGCGCAACTGCAGCGGCGCGTCGACGTGAGCGTGACCTTGGCCAGCCGGTAGCGAGAGGGTTACGGCACCGAAGGGTTGTCCGGGGTGGGGGCAGCGGGCGGTCATCAGTTGCAGTGCGCCAGTCATCGCTCACGCGGATGTTGCCGCGCCGTCGCCGGGGTAGCAGCTATATATGAGCAGGGCGGCCGGCCACGACGCACAGTGAAGCCAGCTCTCAGCAGTCATGGCTGCCAGGGGCGGCCTCATCGCGCTGCTCGTAAGTACACACTCTCATCTGGTGAAGGACTCCGAAAACTACGACCTCTGTCAACTGTACCAGATAATACGCATCTGGAACTTGTCCTCATTCTTCTAGCAGGACCCAGTGCAACCCAGATGATCGTGACCCCCTTCCAGAAGGATCGTGTTTCGCTTTTTAAACATTTAAAGTAAATTGTTTTCTTTTGGCACAAAAAGAAAACTTTCTCCAACATCGGACTGTCGTTTGAATGTCTATCATTAAAATGCATATACCATCACTGATTTAGCACGTTCTTCTATGTTAATCACCTTTGAAGATTGTGATTCAGAAGTAACGTATGAGTTAACTTATTATTTTGGGTGTGTAAGTACTTACATATCAATTTTATATTTATTGTTCAGAAATATATGGTTGGCTTTACAATTAAAACGTCATATCTCATAGGTAAGATTAGTGATTTCATTTTTACTTCGTTCCAGAAAGACGGCCTACTATGTCAAGACTAAGAGTGCAATTCGTGTAAAATCATCGATGTATTACGGATGTAATTAACTATCTTTTAAACCAGAAGTAACCAAAAAAACAAACTTCAGGAGCATCTGGGTTAATTTCTAAAATGTTAGGTGCCGGAACGCACGTAAAGTGTTCATATGTTTTGTAAACTGAAGGGACGAAAACGAAACTGTTGACGTCATCGGACCCTAGTCTTACAAAACACTTAAATTAAGCTAACAATAAACTCCGACGGGAGTGACCGCGAAATGCGTGATATGGCGCCTCAGACCGCGCGGCCGGAACGTACGTCTTCAATTATAAAATCCCCTTTCCCCTTCCATATTCCCCACCCCGCCACCCATAAAAATTACAAGTTCTGAAGTTTCTTTTAGGAAACATATGTAATTATGGCAATACAATCATAATACTTAATATCAACAACATATGCTACCATCTTTCACCATTGCAGTGTCACTTATGTCGCTAAACCTGATCGATAAGTATCGACACAAATCGGTAGTCTTCGGAGCTGTGACGTCGTGTCTACAGGTGTTTCAGGAGGAATAGTAAATATTTTAGGAATAGTAGTATAGACTAATAAGAATTAAAATTCCGTACAACATGTGTCCAATTTTTATTGAATACTAACTAAACACCCTGTGTTGCCGGGGTATTTATTTATTTATTCCTGCCTTGAGTTAGTACTTCTCCGATCCTTTCTCTCTCTGTCTGTCTCCCTTTTTTTCTAAAAACATGTTATATTTATAGGAGAATATATATACGAAATAAGACTGTGTTGCATAATTAAACGTCCAGTATCCAAACAAAGAAAGATAGCAATCAAAATACAAATGGCATATAAAATTAGCACGAAGTCAATGAGTTATATGTTGTACAATTGTATAATTTTTGAGGTATATATTCATTTGTGTAAGTGCTGTCTGCCTGCAAAATCTGTTGCGAATACATTTAGTTGTAAAGATGTAATGGATTAAACTTGGTGAGTGATAGGGCGGTTTTCTATGAACGTTACTGTTTATGTGCTCATATCTCATGAACCACGTGTCGTACTGTGATAAAATTTCGAAGGTATATTCAGCTGTATGTGTGTAAACTGTCTAAAATTTTCTGAGGTTACAATTCCTAGTATAGAAATTATAAATTGTAACGTCATACCGAATGCCGTAGTTTAGTCCATGAACAGCGGAAAGGTAGTAAGCTAGATACTTATTTACTTTCATAATTTTGCTATGGTTGTCAGCGAAAAATAGTTCAACAAACCTTCGGAATTATGTTTAAAGTTTGTTGCAAGTCGCAAAGTAATCTCGTCCTTATATACTGAACCAAGTGTCGTATGTGTATGTCATTACAGAATTGGTACCTCACGGTAAGGAAGATGTGTACATAATTTAGTTGAAATCGGGGTAAAATTTTACGACGCTTCTCGCAGGGCTCCAGTGTTTATGTTGGCAAAAGATGAACAATGAAGTGTTTAATTGCGCTAATATTTTTCACGAATTACAGAGTAAATGTTATTACTGCTCGTTTCACTCGCAGCAAAATTAATACTGTACCCACGCTATGGTTGACAGGTTCTTGTCTGTTCAGAAAAAAATTAATAATAATTTTCGTTTTAATTGAAGTTGCCACGAGAAAACATTTATTGGTCGTCTGAGTTGCCGCCATTACCATTGGTGCCAACATAACCACTGCAGCCCGGCGAGAAGCGTCGTACAATTTAACCGAAATCGGTCCAGTGATTTAGGACGAAATGTGCAACACTGTCGTTTGATGCAGCAGTTTTCCCGCACCTCATTGTTTACGACATATCTCGTGAACACCATGTTTTACTTGATCCTAACACGTATGGCGATCGTCCTCATGGATTGAAGCTTACGTTTACAAAATTTCATAAACATTGGGAGAAAACTGTAGATTTTTATACAGTACCTACAGACAAACATACGGACACTCTGATTTATATATAAAGAAGAAGACAGACATGCATCTGTTAGTATGTGACGTATACAGACTTAAAGAAAAGGCAAATGACAACTTTCAACACTCATTTTTAATAATTCCATTACTACCTTTCTCCACTTTTGATTTCTCTCGATAAAAAATATCACATATAGTTCTTCTGAGGTCGTCTTTGCGTTATTTTATTAGGGATGCACTATTCATAATCCCAAAGATAAAATTGGCTCTTGTGTTCACTTTTTCTTTGTAGAATTCGCCCTTCAACCAACCCAGCCTTGATGGCTAAGTAACGTGGCCATATCTATTACATCCATCTTACGAGGATTGATAGGTTTATATGATGTGTCACCTGGCAACTAGAATGTGCAGAAGCTCAGTCATACTGGAAGGATATACCTATTTTTGAAGCCAAAGGAAACTCTTCCAATAATGCTGGAAGCTCCCTTTCAAATTAGTGAAGATAACGGGGTATTGTAAGATTATACGATAATACAACAGGCTCAACCTACTGATTGTCTACCAAACCACACCACACATTCACAAAGAAGTGTTTTTCTAAATGTCTCTACGCGTGGTATGTGGTTTTTCTTCAGACGACTGATGTGAATTACAAGTATTATTGATGCCGTTATGAGTGAAAATGGCTTAATCAGTGAAGAGTAGAAATGGGATTACTTCGCGATTTTCCAGTTTCCAACAACAAAATTCCAATCGTTTGTCTTAATCTCCTGAAAATGCAAGGAATCTATGTGCTTGTTAAAGGACTACGTTCTAACTATTGAATAATGTCCTCTACTTCAACCACAATCTTTTTATTTAGACGTCCAGATGGAATATGACTGCTACGCACTTCAACATCGTCACGGAATCTATTGAACACGCGGGTCAACACGCTTGAATTTTGTAGTCTGCGGTTGGGATATCGTAGGTCGTATTATCAGACAGACAATATAGGACTGTCGGGAATCGTGCAAGGGTAACCGCGCGGCCGTAGTAATGGCGGTGTTCCTAATGGTGTAGTGGTCAACGCGACTGCCCAATAAGCATGAAGACTCGGGTTGAAATCGCTGCTAGGTACAATTTTGAACTTTCCCTATTGATTTATTTCGATACTCACTGGCAACTGACGTCTTAAATTCCTTTGTGTGTCAATTGATGCAAGCTGCAGGGTCACAAATGGTGTCTGTTTTTTTTTCACTTAATTTAGTCATCTTAGGGAGCGATCTTATTATATAAATAAAAGGGTAGATGCCGAGATAGCAATTTTTGTTTTCTTTTTTCAAGACGACCGGTTTCGACACACTATGTTGGTTATTATTTTGTGAATATTTCACTGTTTAATTTTTGTCCAGCCATCCATTTTATGTATGACTATCCACAAGCACAAGATTTTATATATAACTGTCATCCAGTACACCTACCAGATTTTATGTGGAGCACTATAATAAGCAGTGAGACCAGATGATGACACCACAGAGCGTCGAACTCGGTCGTCTTGCATAAATAAAACAAAAATTGCGATCTTTGCAGTTGTTTCAGACAAGTCAGAAAATATAGAGATCTCATATATCAAATTACTGAAGCCAGGATACATCTGAAGAAGTGATTTCTACAATCAAAAGTAACAATCCTTGGCGTTAACTGTTGTGGATACTTACGTTTGCAACCCCAGTAGTTGTATGTATTGTTTCCACTTTGTACCAAGAATTTTCGTGCAGCTAGGGTTATGAGCATCATACATTTACGCATACGTATGTGGGATAAGTAAAAGTCTGTTGCAAATAAGGTGCTTGAAAGTAACTGTATATCCATCTCGTTATACATAATGGTACACTTCCACACCTATACGGGTACTTCGGAGATTTTACATTCGTATTTAGTGTAGGTCATCAGAAAAGCAACTTAGTTTTGCAATAGTTTCCTTTTTAATGTGTTTTGTCAGACCATTACCATCACTCGCTTTGAAACATTCCTCAAGACTTACAACATGAAAAACAATAATACGAGGAGGCGAAAAATTCTGCCCACTTGTGAAACATCTTGCTCACAGTCTTGGGAAACTGAGCGAAAGCGGGAAGACACACACACACACACTCGCCTACACACACACACACACGCACACACTCTCACACTCACACTCTACACTTACGTACGCGCGCACACAAAATAGCCGTACAATAGTGCAGACGTAAATTGCTTTTCGTACGAATGCAAATATGAAAATCAGATCAGATGTTAATTTTTTTAAACATATACCATACAAAAGGAGTTGGATGTCTCTTGATAGTAGATGAACGTTATATTTTCATAAGGTAAAGTAGTCAACAATCCGAAGATTGGTTTGAACTCCGCAGTGGCATGGCCGTGTTTGGAGTTCGTATATCGTTGCGTTTCTCCGACCTTCGAACTAATTTATCTAACCAGATACAGGGGACCTACAGTTTAACGTGGATTCCGAACCACGGTGCAACTCGACATTTTCTCACAACAGCAACATTGCCAGAGGCGAAGGAAGTGTTAAGCGACAGGTAAAATTCCGCGTACCTGGCAGGGACGGAAACCACACCCTTTCGATTCATAACCTGACACTCTACTACTATGCTACTGAGCCGTGATTTTGTGTCGATGATTTCTTAATCTGTTTGCTTGGCTAGAAGTGCTGAGCTATCCCAACACATTCGGTATTAGTCGATAGGGTGAGGTGTACCAAAAATGTTCAAATGCTTGTTAAGCTTATGGGACTTAACTACGGGGTCATCAGTCCCTAAATTTACAAACTACTTATCAACTACCTTATACTAAGGACGGCACAAATATCCATGCCCGAGGGGGATTCGAACCCCCGACCGTAGTGGCCGTGCAGACCGTGACTGAAGCTCCTCAGTCCCCTCGGCCACCGCGGCCGGCTTGAGGTGTACCGTTCCTGTTAGAAGGAACGTTGGTTTCTGTTGTTAAATAGAACTGTGCAGTTCTTGGGAATTAAAAGCCAAATAAACTATGGACAGGGATATTGTAAGGACTTCTTCAGGGTACTAGTGAATCGCCCCGGCTTTGTACGGGTACCACCTGCAGAGGACACGCTGTGTGCCGCAATAAAAGACATACAATAGCTTAATGGTAAAAGGTACGAAAATGAATGTTTATACAATGGTACCGCGAAAACAGAAGTGTTACGTTATATTGCAACATTTTCACAATTTTTTAACTATGCCATTTTCGCATTCTTTTAGAATAAATACAAACCCCACTGATGACGGCGGGATTTCCGTTGAAACTAGTTTGGGTATGAAAATAATAAGTGTTTTGTATCAAGGCAGATCCACAACTCCACTTTTGAGAAGTTAAGGATTATTAGCTTTTCCAAAGAGTAATTTGTACTATATTTCGAGTTATATTGTTCAAATCAATAAATATCTTGATCCGATCACTACCAAAGTTCACAGGATCACCCGCTGAGATAATATGAATATTTTCTGAAGATTTCATCGAAATTCCCATCTTGGAGGACTTAGAAAACATGCATAAATACATACATCGAGTTTCGTAGATAAGTTGAAGAATAAAATGTGCCGTATTTTGAGATATAGTGGTATGAACCAAAACAAGAAATACTCTTTAGTGGACATATAAGGAATGGTCATTTATTCCTTTCGGCTATTGTGCGACGTATCTCCCATACCTCTCTGGTGTTACGATCTCTCAAAATGTGATGTATAAACAAATAGCTACATAAATTAGAACAAATTTTTGCGTTACTGTAAGACAGTAGAAGTTTTTGTGTAATCTGTATACCACCTCAACCTTTGAGACATCGCTAAAAGTGCTCCTTGTAGTATCTAATCAATCGTATGGCAAGCTTCTGTCCCACGTCTTAGATAATCATATACTCTCTGATGATAAACTCCAGATTTTTCCCGGATGAGTCGGCAGGAATTGAATACGTATTCACCGAGCGAGGTGGCGCAGTGGTAAGACACTGGACTCGCATTCGGGAGGACGGTGGTTCAAATCCATCTCCGACCATCCAGATGTAGTTTTTCCGTGATTTCCCTATATCACTCCAGGCAAAGGCCGGGATGGTTCATTTCAAAGGGTACGGCCGATTTACTTCCCCAATCCTTCCCCAAACAATCGAAGTGTAAGCTCCGTCTCTAATGACCATGCTGTCGACGGGACGTTAAGCCCTAAGATTACATTCAATTCCATTGAATTCGTGTTCCTTTTGTTTGTGCAACATTAATGGGAACTTCTACACACTCTGAGGTGTTGCCACAACGAAAGTTCCAAGGGAATAACATCGAAGGAACGCGCTAGCCAACGTACTAAATCACTCTGCCCAATACATTGGCGTTCGTAATAGCATAACGCTTTCAGTAAAAGAATTGTGACAATGGCGAAAATGAAAAATTGCTCATAGCCTGTGTTTACTAGTCATTTTTGTCCTGTTTTGGTTCATACTAGAATCTGCCAAAATATAAAAGGAGTTCTGTAATTTCCTTTGTATGACATGAACGGCAGATCTTCTGCGGGTTTACAGCTGGAGAAAGCAGTAGGGGATCCATCCAGGATCTTCTCTGAACTAATAAACACACAAATTACTTATTTTGCTTGCGTTTTTTTCCAGTTAGAAGTTGAATAAATCTTTCATCTAACGTAAAGGCTCATATATTCATATGACAGAACCTTACCTTGCAATATTTCCTCTAGCCCGTGTGAAGTGTACCACTTTTCTTAAGGTAAATAAGGTAAACCAGTCAACTATCCGAAGATTCCTTATAACATCACAATGATTTTCTAGGCATGGTCTTGTTTGGAGGTTGCCTTAAAAAAAAAAAAAAAAAAAAAAAAAAAACAAAAAAAAAAAACAAAAAAAAAAAAAACTCAAATGTTTGTTAAGCTTATGGGACTTTACTACGGGGTCATCAGTCCCTAAACTTACAAACTACTTATCCACTACCTTATACTAAGGACGGCACAAATATCCATGCCCGAGTGGGGATTCGAACCCCCGACCGTAGTGGCCGTGCAGACCGTGACTGGAGCACTTCAGTCCCCTCGGCCACCGCGGCCGGCCCGTTACCTTCCTCCGACCTTCGAACTGACTTACCCAGCCAGTTATAGGGTGACCTACAGTTTAACGTGGACTCCGAATCACGGTGCTACTCGATATTTTTCACACCAGCAACTTTGCCAGAGGTAAAAGAAGTGACAGATAAAAATCCTAGGACCTAGAGAAAATCGCACCCACGACCTTGATATGCGTAGTCTGGCACTCTACCACTGTACTATCGAGCCACTTGTCTTAGCTCAAGGTAATGAGCTGTTTTCAAGAAAATGAGACAATATCTTAATCCAAGAGTGTTTTCTCTCTCGCTGATTCTAACTTTATATTCTATTAAGTCAGCGACGCTAAAACAGTAGGTTTGGACGTATGGAACGGAACAGTAAAATGTTTTGTTAAGTCTAAGATCTCAATCAAATGGGACAGTATACTGTTTTTTTTTTTTTTTTTTTTTTTTTAAATATTCAAATGTTTGAAGAGCTTATGGGACTAAACTTACAAACTACTTATTAACTAATACTAAGGACGGCACAAATATCCATGCCCGAGTGGGGATTCGAACCCCCGACCGTAGTGGCCGTGCAGACCGTGACTGGAGCGCCTCAGTCCCCTCGGCCACCGCGGCCGGCTACTTTTATTTATTTTGAATTTAGTCTGTGGACAGTATACAACATACATCAGCACTCACGAGCACCCAAGTACTCTAACAGAAAAGGTTAACAACTCGTTGCTGCTGCTTTTTTCCTATGTACACACAGACACCAGGCTGTTCATCCGAGATCTATTTCGTACACACTTTCAGTTCTTTCTTCCCAGAGTAGCTTCTTATATTACAGTCTAGATGTCTGTTTATATAAGCCGTCTACGTAAGACAAATAAGTTATTTCTGCCATACGCATGTGCCTAGTTCTGAAGCGATGAAATGAAAAATCCAATGGAATAAAAGAAAACAGAACACAACGATCTGATCCACCAAAGCAACCCATGTAAACCAGCATCTACCATAAATTGTCACTGAAGATGCCTTGCAAATAAAGATGAAACGTTTAACGCTTATGGCAGAAAAACTTGTCTTATTTCAGTTTCATAGACGGCTTATATAAATAAAAATCTACATTAAAAAATACAAAGTTTACGATAATTTCTAATCCATTTACGTCCCACACTTTGAACTGTTGTAAACACTGTATTGTTACCAACGACATTGTATAATTTTGCAACGGAATGTTTTTAGACAGCTCCTATAAGACGCAGTAAGAAAAAAAATGTTTCTACGTTCTGTAAATACAGCCAAGTGATAAGCATTGACTACCTCCTTCAACACTCCGAAGTGCACAACTCTACGTGGCATAGACGCAACATGTCGTCAGAAGTCCCGTACAGGAATACCGAGTCATTTAGCCTCTACAACCGTCAGAAATTAATAAAGTGTTGCCCCGGGCAGCATTTTGTGTGCGAACTGACCTCTCCATTACGTCCCACAGATGCTCATTTTTGCTATTCATATCGTGCAATCTGGCTAGCCAAATCATTCGCTGGAAATCTCCAGAATATTCTTCAAAACAATCGCGAAAAATTCTGTGCCAGTAACATGACATATTGTCACTCATAAAATGCAATGCTATGTGTAAGAAGCATACGAGCATACAAATACAGGGTACGTTTACACATAAAGAATGTTCAAATGTTTGTGAATCTATCAGACTCAACTGTGTGGTCATTAGTCTGTAGCTTACAGACTACTTAAACTAAGTTAAACTAACCAAAGGACAACACAAACACACATGCCCGTGTGGGGACTCGAATCCCCGACGGCGAACGGCCGCGCACCGCAACAAGGCGACTCATTACGCGCGTATAATCCGCCGCGGCACACATAAAGACAGGTATCCTCTTGCAGATAAGTCCAAACGAGGCTGAATACTGTAGGTGCATACTGTAGACATCGTGAAATGTTTCAAAGACATGGATCACAAGAGGCACCGCTACTCCCGTCACTGACTCGTAATGCTGGATCACTTACTTGTGAAGCGTGCATACTTTCTAGCTGTATCTCTTGGTCATCTCCAAACTAACTTTCAATATCTTCTTCATCGGCGACTTCTCGAACTACCTTAAGTGTTTATACTCCGCAACAACAACGTCTTCATCGTGTAGCTGTTTTCTAATCTGTTGGAAAACTATACGCTCTACCCTTCTTGGCCTTTCTTCCGAAATTCCAAAGACATCCACTAACAACTTAACAATCACAGCTGGATTCACTTCGTACCCGGCCTACGCACACAACACATCCTATCCAGCTCCAGTACACAATCAGCAAACTGGTACCACGTCGCCTCTCCTTTGCGCTCCCATGCTCCATGCACTCCTTCACCTTCCCAATGGTCACAACACGTCATATTGCTCCCAGTGTCTTTTCTTACGTTCTGTAACTTAAATAAACTGATCTCGTTCAGACGACAGCGATGTCTATGGGTTCCTTGCCTTGTTAGAAATGACTCCAATCGGTTGTCTGCTGCCATAGACAATAAACGCCATACTACGTCAGACTGACCAAACGAAAATGCAGCCTATATTGATTTGTGTGGCTACTTCGCGCAGTGTCGCATATCTGTTCATAGCCTGTTCTTTTCCTAAAAAAATGTTCAAATGTTTGTAGAGATTATGGGACTTAAGTACAGGATCATCAGTCCCTAAACTTACAAACTTCTTCTGAACTAGCTTGTACTAAAGACGGCACAAACATCCATGCACGTGGGAGGATTCGAACTCCCGACCGCAGGGGCCGTGCAGACCGTGACTGGCACGCCGCAGACCGCTCGGCCACTGCGGCCGGCCTGTACTTTTCCTCACATTGCCTTTATCACGTTAGAAAACTATATGAATCACAGGAATACAAATGGTACCTCTTCCTATACACCGTCCCTGTGTACGCGAAATGACCACACTCTGTACCACTGCATATCGCAATCAAATGAATTCGTCACCTCAAATTAGGCCGGGTGCTCTAAGACGTCATGTTACGACGTCAAGAGACTGTTGACCGTAGCACTTTGATTGAACAAGTTTACAGATATTTGAACATATTCTGAAATGTAAATAGCAAAATAAAATAATTTGTAAAGAAAAAAAATCTTGAGTGTTGAGGTATTATACACTACTGGCCATTAATATTGCAACACCAAGAAGAAATGAAAATGATAAACGGGTATTCATTGGACAAATATACTAGAACTGACATGTAATTACATTTTCACGCAATTTGGGTGCATAGATCCTGAGAAATCAGTACCCTGAACAACCACCTCTGGCCGTAATAACGGCCTTGATACGCCTGGGCATTGAGTCAAACAGAGCTTGGATGGCGTGAACAGGTACAGATGCCCATGTAGCTTCAACACGATACCACAGTTAATTAAGAGTAGTGACTGGCGTATTGTGTCGAGCCAGTTGCTCGGCCACCATTGACCAGACGTTTTCAACTGGTGAAAGATCTGGAGAATGTCCTGGCCAGGGCAGAAGTCGAACATTTTCCGTATCCAGAAAGGCCCGTATAGGACCTACAAAATGTCGTCGAGCATTATCCTGCTGAAATGTAGAGTTTCGCAGGGATCGAATGAAAGGTAGAGCCACGGGTCGTAACACATCTGAAATGTAACGGCCACTGTTCAAAGTGTCGTCGATGCGAACAAGAGGTGACAGAGACCTGTAACCAATTGCACCCCATATCATCACGCCGGGTATATACGCCAGTATGGCGATGACAAATACACGCTTCCAATGTGCGTTCACCACGATGTCGTCAAACACGGATGCGATCATCATGATGCTGTAGACAGAACCTGGAATCATCCGAAAAAAATGACGTTTTGCTATTCGTGTACCCAGATTCGTCGTTGCGTACTCCATCGCAGGCGCTCCTGTCTGCGATGCAGCGTCAAGGGTAACCGCAGCCGTGGTCTCCGAGCTGATAGTCTATGCTGCTGCAAACGTCGTCGAACTGTTCGCGCAGATGGTTGTTGCATTGCAAACGGGCCCATCTGTTGACTCAAGGATCGAGACGTAGCTGCATGATCCGTTACAGTCATGCGGATAACATGCCTGTCATCTCGACTGCTAGTGATACGAGGCCGTTGGGATTCAGCATGGCGTTCTGTATTGCCCTCCTGAACTCACCGTTCCACATTCTGCTAACAGTCATTGGATCGCGACCAACGCGAGCAGCAATGTCGTGATACGATAATCCGCAATCGAGATAGGCTACAATCCAACCTTGGAAGCGTGACGCCGCGGTGGAGTAGCCGAGCGGTCAAAAGCGTCTCTCTGCGGAGCGTGCGGTTGCTCGCCGTGGAGGTTCGAGTCCTCCCTGGGGCATGGGTGTATGTGTTTGTCCTTGGGTTAGTTTACCTAGGTTTAAGTAATTTGTAAGCCACGGACTGATGACCACGCAGTTTGGTGCGATAGATTTACAAACACTTGAACATTTTTGAAACGTGACGGTACGCATTTTTCCTCCTTACACGAGGCATCACAACAAAGTTTCACCAGACAACGCCGGTCAACTGCTGTTTGTGTATGAGAAATCGGTTGTAAAGTTTCTTCATTGCAGCACGTTGTAGGTGTCGCCACCGGCACCAACCTTGTGTGAACGCTCTGAATAGCTATCATTTGCATATCACAGCATCTTCTTCCTGTCGGTTAGATTTCGCGTCTGTAGCACGTCATATTCGTGGTGTAGTAATTTTAATAGCCAGGAGTGTATTATGTCGGGGTGCATTATCACCAGTAATCTCACTTTTTTTTGTCCGGTACAACGTTGATTGCGTGCAGAAAACATAAGGTTTCAGAAGAATATATTGCGTCTATATAAAAACAACTTCAATTATAACTTTTAACATATTCGATAAACTAAAAGGTAGCATGCATTCATATTATTATTAAAATAGAAACTATTAATAAAATCTGCTTCTGAAAAGTTTAGAGAATGGTCCCATATTTAAAAAACCGCACCGGCGAGGATGAGGTGCCAGCTTATACTCATTGAGTGACATGTCGACAAGCGCCCCTATCGTGCAAAGCACTGCAGCCATGCGGTGGTGTACGCTATTACTCCGGTGGCCGAGTGGGCTCCGGCGCGCCAGTAAAAGTCTGCACGGCCGCTACGATCGGGGGTTCCCCCCTCGGGCATGGATGATTGTGTCGTCTTTAGTACAAGCTAGTTCATAAGTAGTTTGTAAGTTTAGGAAATGATGACCCCGCAGTTAAGTCCCTTAAACTTAACAAACATTTGAACAACAACACGCTATGACGCTAACAGAGTCAGTGTGAGAACTCGTGTCATTGCGACATGGAGCGCAAAATGGAGGTACGCGTTAACATCAAGTTTTGTTTCAAATTATGCAAAACGTCGATGAGACCCGTGGGATGTTAGTGCAAGTGTATGGTGTTGCAGCAGTGAGTGTAAAGTGTATGTCTGAGTCGTTTAAACCCTTTGGAGACGGAAAGCAAGGTGTCCACAATAACAGTCCCAGACAACCTCGAATGAGTGCAACGGATGCTCGCGGATGATCGGCGGCTGTCTTTGAGAATCATAGCAGACAAATTGGAGATTAGCAATAGTTGCGGTGATCCAACAACGCGTGACCTCAGTGCTACGAACGATTCCACAAGAAGCGTTTGCTGACAGTTTCCAAAAGCTGTACAATCGATGTCAGAAGTGTAATGTAGCTAATGGCCATTACTTTTTTTGTGTCGGTGGCCGAGTGGAGAGAGACCGACACAGGGAAATAGGATGCACGCGTGTGCGGGAACGGAGACTGAGGTGACCAGCCAGTGGGACAGCAGAAACTAGAAACACTCAGCTAGATTAGTACTTGCTGCAGACTAGTGAAATGCTGATACATAGTTTAACTAGGTAGAGGTCTGCCTACTAAGGCGAACCTTTTCTTGTGCCTGTTCTATTGTCAAGTGTCCGATGCAGTTCAGTGATGGCCGCGAGCGGGATTGCAGCAGAGGGCGCTCGTGGCCGACGTTGTAAGAACACCGTGCCGTGCTTGCATAGCGGTGCGCGGCGAAAGTACGTGGCGCGCACTTCAGACTTGTGCGACACCACAACTTTGAAGGTTAGTAAAGGTATTTTGTTGGTAACTCTTGTCTCCTGTATTTCCTGAGAACTTTTCAGACGCATCTTATAGGAAGTTAGATTCGTTTTGCAGCAGTGTGATTTTAGGGCTTTCATGTTTTATTCCAAGTTCGGTAATCCTGGGGCTAATACTGTTACTCAAAGCTACACGCATGTCAGCAATTACTTTCGATTCTTAGATTTGTTTTAAAGCAGGGAGCCCTTATTCACATAAATAAGCCTTGGGTAAAATCGTAAGAAGGTGGAAGACGATTTCCGGGATGTTATAGAATGATTTTATGTTTTTACAACAAAACTGCCGAAGAGAATGGATTCAAATGCGTTCTTCTAGTTTCGGTCACAATGCAGCGACCCTTTCCATTTCTGTTATCACCAGTGGCCGTGTTATCGTGAGCACTCAGTACGATTGGCTGACCACGTAACAACGATTTCAGAATTTAAAATGAAGAAAAGTTTGAAGTTTTATAACTTTTGTGGTACATTAGCTCCTGCGGACCACATGGCTGCTGGTTTAAACACAAAAGCACGTAAACACCCTAATTTCTCACACCTTCGTGATTTTTTTCCTTTTAATTATGTTAAACGTAACATAGAAGTGGTAATCTTTCTCAAATATGAGACACTTACTTGGTATATTGTTACTTATCCGCACTCCGTGAAAATTCCCATGAGGCTCAAGAGTACAGATTCAGCAGTGCTCGTTTTCTGCAGCTTATGCGCATGCGCTTCAGGTTTACCACATGCGCAAAAACATTGATGGAAATAAGGAATTAGAAACCATCTCCGTGTTTTCGAAGTCATTCAAGATTCATTGTTGAAATCTGCATATGGAATACGTGAAATGATTGACTCTTCAGATCAATACTTTAAGCGGTCCTGGGATACAACATACCGTCATATGTCACACGTGCTCGATTAGAAACAAGTCGGGAGACCGTGCTAACGAGGGAAGTTCATGCATGTTTTACCGAGAACGTTAAGCTTTTCGAAAAGTCTTTTGGTGAGCAGTACGCTTTTGGAGCAACACGTCACCTTCCTGTTGCATGAAAGGCAGAAGAATGAGTCTTAAGACATTCTGCACTGACCGACTGCTAATTCGCGTTGCCTTTACGAACGCCAGGGGAGTTGTGGCTTATCACACTCAGACCATAAGAGCTGGGGTGTGGCCAGTGTCTCTTGATGAATGCACTTTACGAGACAGCATTCGCCAGGTCTACGTCGTAATCGTGGCTTCACTTGTGTGCAGGCAACAACTACTATCATTTCTGAAAACCAGGGCCCGCCATTCCATCTTGCAAGTGATTCTCTGACGGCACCAGTAGAGCAATGTGGCGTGAGTGGAACACGGGATCGAGGAGTGCGTGCCTTAATCCCATTGCTTGTAGCCGTTTGTCAATAGTTGGTTTGACACTTCCGGTTTGATGAACTCTCTTGTCTGTGCGATGGTAGCTCTACTTCTGCCCATGAAATATGACAATCTTGCCGAGAATTTGTGCTGCGTGGACATGCAGAAACTCGTCTACAGGTGTGAGAATTTCGTGACCGGTGGTCTTGATGGTAAAGTGCTAGACTGGAAACCGACGGGTCGCGGGTTCAAAACCCGGAAGGGACTCGAATTTTTTCATTCTCCGCTTCAACCATCTTTCACCTCTCAACGATGTGACGAGTCGCCAGAAACGACAAGTGGATTGGGTTCCACGTTAAGCTGTAGGTCCTCTTTCCTCAGTTGGATAACTAGGGTAGGCTAAGGACACGCAAGTCGCAGAAGTGGCGTCCAATTGAAAGACTTACACCAGGCCAATGAGCCACATGATATTATTATTATTAATTCGATGACACTTCGGGAACATGCGTATCCCTAGCCTACCCTAGTCATGCAACAGAGGAAAGGGGACCTAGAGCTTAACATCACATCGTTGCGGAGGTAAAGGATGGGTTAAAACGCAGACTGAAAAAATCCGAGGCCCGAGAGGATTTCGAACCCGCGGCCCTTCGGTTTCCAGTCGAGCGCTTTATCGCATGACTACCAGGCCGTCGGCGTCCAATTGAAAGCTCTGCACCAGGTCAGTGAGCCATACGAAATTATTATTTAGCATGAGAATGTTCACGTGACCTTTGCAACCAGCATAGTTCCACAACTAAAGGAGCACGCCCAACTTGGAGGCAGTTCTCCGAAAGGACCGGCTCGTCAATCGGTGACCTCCATTCGACCCCATTCAAACTCGCTCAGTGGGCTGTATGAAGAGCGAGTGCTTTCCGCGGCAGGGTACCTGTTTGCTTCAGTAGTTGAAATCGCACTGAGCCTTATGACTGTACACTTTCCCTGTTAAATGATACACATAGATGGGCTTCTGGCAGCTATATTACTACTGTCCATCAAAAGTCATCTTTTGTCATCGTATTATAATCGACATTGTCTTTCCAGGTATATATTTTTTTCTTGCACTGTACTTACGGATCTGATACTGAAAGTACTCAGATGACTGCGTGCTCACGTATAACAAAGTTATTATTTACACCAGATCAAAACCAACTGCAGAACGATTTGAATGAGATGTCAGTAAGGTGTAGGAATTGGCAGTTGACTCTAAATAATGAGAAGTGTGAAGTCGTCCACATGAGCACGAAACGAAATCCGTTAAACTTTGTTTACATGATAAATCAATCAAGTGTGAAGGCCGTAAACTCCACAAAATACCTAGGAATTACTATTACTTCAGACTTAAACTGGAAAGAACACGTAGGTAATGTCGTGGGAAAGGCGAACCAGAGACTGCGTTTTATTGGCAGAACCCTTAAAAGATGCAACAGAACTACAAAAGAAACTGCATACACTATGCTCTTCCGTCCATTTTTGGAGTATTGCTACCAAGTATGGGATCCTTATCAGGTAGGTTTGACGGAGGACATCGAAAGAGTCGAGAGAAGGGCAGCTCGTTTCGTATTGTCCCGATACTGGGGAGTCAGCGTTACGGAAATGATACAGGATCTGGGATGGGAATCATTACAACAACGGCGCTTATCGCTGCGGCGTGGGCTACTTACGAAACTTCAGTCGCCAACATATCCTCCGAATGCGAAAATATATTGTTGACTCCCACTTACATAGGTAGAAATGATCATCAGAATAAAATACGAGAAATCAGAGCCCGAGCGGAGAGATTCAGGTGTTCATTGTTCCCGCGCGCTATTCGAGAATGGAATGGGAGGTAAAATAGTATAACGGTGGTTCGATGAACCCTCTTCCAGGCACTTAAATGTGATTTGCAGAGTATCCCATGTAGATGTAGATGTAGTGGCACATAGAGAACCGCACGAGATTTTACAGCCTGTTCTGTCATCAAATAGGTGAACCTAAAACGATTGTCACCGTTGTACTCATATATGCGCAATTGTTCGTTCATGTTAACGGTTCCAGAGAGAGAGATAGAGTAGATATCGTTTCTACTTTGAGGCTCATAGATATGTTGAATAAGATCGTCAAAGGTATGCTAATCTGTTCCTTGAGAGGCATGTTCCTTCTGCAACGCCTTTTCGCATTATTCTGGAACTGGAAATCTTAAACCCAGGGAAAGAGTCCGATGTCAATTTTTTCGTAATATTAGCGTTTTCAACTCTTTTTTATTTTCGACGATTACAGCGTCATCTATCATAAAAAGAAAAATGTTTGAAACAAATCTGCAATAAAAAATACGTGTTCCTATTTAAGATTTCATAGTCACCCCCTTCCCGCCCCCGAAGGTGATGCAGGGGCTTCGAGTTTTATGTTAATGCAAGTCCCTCTTTGAAGTCAAGAACTTTTATTACAACTTTATTTAATCCTCGCAGCATACATCAAATCAGCAAATGACATTTTAATGTCTACTCCTTTTTAAACATAATAATAATAGTGCAGTATTAAAAAGAAATAGATATTTAAAATCTAATTTGCTGATTTTAAAATGCGTCAACCTGTACGTAATTAACAGCAACTTGTCGCTTTTATACGCTTTTGTTTTTACACGACGTTTCACGATGGCTCATAACTCATCTTCATATATTCACAAACTTATTTACGTGTCATCGTGTCATGAAAATCGTTTCTTTAGCATGACGTTGCAGAATTTGGCAGTGGTTGTTTCTAGGACTGCTGTTTGTAACTTCGAAAACAGCTATGTTCACGACGCTTAAATAAATATAAACTTCTGATATCTGAAGATGAGAAAACGTGCAATTAATGTATTCGTGTTTTGACATATAGTTCGTTGGCGTGTCGTATCCGGAATGGTGCGCCATTTGTACTATAGACATACATAACTGCACTAGAAAAAACGAAACATATTATTGAGGCATGACGCCGCCTTCTTAGCAATAAAAAGTGGAGAGATTTGAATATTATGCGAAACACGGTACCGTAAACGTGGGCTACTTGAGCCCAGTTTTCTAAACGTCTAACATTATGTTATGGGCACAACAGATTTGTTGCACCATTATACTCACCTTATATTATTAAACTATAGTTTACTAGCTGTAAACCCGGCGTTGCCCGGGTGTTTATTTATCCTACACTCTAGCAGTCCACATCCTCTTCCCCCCTCTGAATCCATGTATTTCTCTCCCATCTCCCTGTTCGTTTCCACCTTCCCCTCTTCCCCTCTCTCGGGAAAGTTTTCTTCAAGGTACCCTCTGTCATGTACCAACAAACGTTTATGTGCCCAGTGATCTTCCTCTTGGTTTAAAGCTCATGTGTGCAAAAATTTACAAAGATTGGAGTAAAACTATCCATTTTTAAACTCCACCATGCACCGAACGAAATTTTATACAGGCAGTGGCATTCCTCTTGTTTTTAAGGTAGAGTGTGCAAAATTTCATCAATATCTGGAAAAAAAAAAAGAAAAAAAAAAAAAAAAAAAAAAAAAAAAAAAAAAAAAAAAAAAAAGAATCTGTGAAATCGGTCGAGCCGTTCCCGTTTTCAAGTAATGGCGCGAACAAGGTATTTAGGGATCCGTTTTTATGTTGCAAAGTATCCTCCCTCGTGCACCATGTTTTCAAGTTCAAGCGTGCGAAATTTCGTGAAGATCGGAATGAAACTGTAGATTTCGTGAGACTGTAGGAGAAGTATGCTCCGCCATGCACCTTTCAGGAAATACTTACTTATCTGACGTTTTCAAGCTATGAACTATATTCCTGCCAAGTTCAGATTTATAAGTGAAGTAGTTTTCGAGATCTCGTGTTTAGTCAGTGAGTGAGTGTCCTTTCGCTTTTTTATGGATAGAGATTAAGAAAACAGATTGATTAATTTTGGATGCAAGAGAATTAAGGGAGACTTGTAGATAAAAATCAAAAGTAACGAGCAAGTCTGTAATGCTAACTTTATTTGATACAAGGTCATGCCTTAAGTGACAGTATTGCGGCGCCGGCCGCGGTGGCCGAGGAGACTGAGGCACTTCAGTCAGGGTCTGCACGGTCACTACGGTCGGGGGTTCGAATCCCCCCTCGGGCATGGATATTTGTGACGTCCTAGTTTGTAAGTAGTTCATAAGTAGTTTGTAAGTTTAGGGACTGATGACCCCGTAGTTAAGTCCCATAAGGTATACAAAGATTTTAACATTGTTGTGAGCGGTAGACTTCATTTCATCATTATGGGGAGGGGGGACAGATACAAAACGCAAACTTTGTTACAGGTCCGTAACTATTCCCATTTTCCAATAAGTGACGCATACATCTGGTTATTCTCACGCGTTGGCCTCTCGTTATTTATGACGTCTTATCTCCTGAGCTATGTGTCGTGCTCTTTTGTTTTCGGGTTAGGGACCTTCGTGGGCGTACCGTGAACAGTTCACCAAAGTTTCATTTCAATCGAATCAATGGTTTATGAACACATAGAAAACATACAGATAAACAATAATGAATACTTTAACATGCAGTACGCATTGTTTGTGACATAGTAAAAAATTTTATTTTCCTATTTATTTGGGTTTAGGTTAACTTTACTGTTGGTTTACTTGAACCCAGACTATAATTCCCATAGATACTACCATTTCAAGGCAGTTTTTCGTCTATGTACGTTAATGGTTATTTGAATAACATGATTTCTGAACATCTAGTGAACTTCCACAAGTTTAAAGACAAATATTAATTTGAAAAACAATTTGGAGATATTGTAAAGACGATAGAATGTAGGGATATAGCAATGTTTAGAGTCCAGTTAAAGAAAACAAACCCCTTTTTATTAATTTTGGGGGTTCTATTATCATTATCACATTTTCAAATTTATAATTCAAGACGTCTTTATTTTTGTGCCACCTCCAGGCTTTTAGTGTAGGCTCCATGCAGTCGTCTGTAACACCTTCCTCTTCTATAGCGAGGATGACTCCTCGGTATTCCTTCTCGTTCCATTTTACCAGAACAAACTTGCCTATCTAGGTTATCATTCGTTACAGGAGCAAGTGATGGTGCTGATTTGGTTGTGGTTTGGCAAAAAGTCATAGACAAGTGTTCTATATGTTCCTCATCACTATTGTGGAGGCCGACGTTGCTGTCACCTCCTGATACCGAACTGAATGCGTCATGTTCTTCTGATGTGATGTCTTCCAATTTTTGTTTTCTTTTTCGTATGTTGGTCTTGGGCTCAAGTAACCCGCATTTGCATGTAAAGTGTACCATTTGTAGTTAACCACATATTGTACCCTTAATGAGTTATTCAGGACATGAACACTCCTCAGTTGGCTTTGATGGTAAACTAAATATGAAATATATGCACTTTACTCAAGTTTTAGGCTATCCTGATAGCTATACAAACGAAATTTTGCAGAGTGAAATAAACAACAAACACGTGTGTAGGTAGCATAACCAGTGCTGCAACTAGTAGCGACTTCCCAAACCTCAGAGACTCAGGCTGTGGTCTGCTTAGTGCTGCCGCCTACCAGCTAAGCAGTAAACTACGTCGTTATACTGATGTTGAGAGTGCGCAGAGTACCAAACAAAATTTTTCTGTTTTGGGCTCAACTTATCCTCCAAGGCTCAAGTAGCCCGCGTTTACGGTATACCGGGTGATCAATAAGTCAGTATAAATTTGAAAACTTAATAAATCACGGAATAATGTAGATAGAGAGGTAAAAATTGGCAGACATGCCTGGAATGACATGGGGTTTTATTAGAACCCCCCCCCCCCCCCGCAAAAAAAATCAAATATCAAAAATCAATAATTAGCATAACAAATTAACACAAAGCAATGGTGATGTTCTTTACAGGAAACGCTCAATATGTTCACCATCATTCCTCAACAATAGCTGTAGTCGAGGGAAAACGTTGTGAACAGCATTGTGAAGTATGTTCGGAGTTATGGTGAGGCATTGGCGTCGGATGTTGTCTTTCAGCATTCCTAGAGATGTCGGTCGATCACGATACATTTGCGACTTCAGGTAACCCCAAAGCCAATAATCGCACGGACTGAGGTCGGTGACCTGGGAGGCCAAGCATGACGAAAGCGGCGGCAGAGTACACGATCATAACCAAACGACGCGCGCAAGAGTACTTTCACGCGTATAGCAGTATGGGGTGGAGCGCCATCCTGCATAAAAGTCGTACGTTCCAGCAGGTGTTTATCAGCCAGGCTGAGTATGATGCGATTCTGTAACATATCGGCGTACCTCTCACCCGTCACGGTAGCAGTTACAAAACCAGAATCAAGCAGTTCCTCGAAGAAAAAAGGCCCAATAACGGTAGATGCGGTGAATCCAACTCATACCGTGACTTTCTCGTCATGCAATGAAGTTTCCATGACAGTTCTATGATTGTCGGTAGCCCAAATTCTGCAGTTGTGGGCGTTGACAGACCATCGGGGAGTGAAACGAGCTTCGTCGGTCCACAACACGTTACTCAAACAATCGGCATCTTCCGCCATCTTTTAAAACGCCCACATCGCAAATGCCCTCCGCTTCACTAAATCGCCAGGTAACAGTGGTGCATGATGCCGATGGATTTTGTAAGGATGGCATCGGAGGGTACGCCAACCAAACAGTTGTGTATGGAATGCCGGTGGAACCTGCGACTGCACGAGAGCTGACTTCCCCGTGCGTAGACGAACCCGCTACAGTCTCCATTTCCTCCTGAATTGTCTCGGCAGCATTACGCCTTGTGCTCGGTTGGCCACTACGGGGTCTATCGTCTAAACAATCCATAGCTTCGAATTTCGAATTCATTCTCGCCATAGATGCATTTGTCAATGGACCTTTACGCGTTCGAATCCCCTTCCTATGGCGATAGGATCGTAACGCTGAACTAGCACATTCCCCATTCTGACAATACAGCTTCACTAAAAGCGCCTTTTCAGGTAACGTCAACATGCTGCGACTGCTGGTGCATCTGATTCTCTCTCTCATTACAGATCCTTTTATACACGATTTTCATGCGTAGTCACTGACGTTTTGCTGTCCCAGCCCCATCTGACATTGTTTGAACTTTTTTTTCATTTCTTTTTGTCTAATAAATTCCCATTAAATTGCAAGCATATGTGTCAATTTTTACGTCTCTATCTACATTAGTCTGTGATTTATTAAGTTTTCAAATTTATACTGACTTTTTAAAAACTTAATAAATCACGGAATAATTTAGATAGGTAAAAATTGGCACACGTGCTTTGAATGACATAGAGTTTTATTAAAAAAATTGTACTGACTATTTTCCACCCACATGAACCACAGACATTGCCGAGGTGGGGTGGCTTGCGTGCCTCATCGATACAGATAGCCGTACCGTAGGTGCAACCACAGCGGAGGGGTAACTGTGGAGAGGCCAGACAAATTTGTGATTCCTGAAGAGGGGCAGCAGCCTTTTCAGTAGCTACAGGAGCAACAGTCTGGATGATTGACTGCGCTCGTCTTGTAATATCACCTAACATGACCTGTACCATGCAGTTTCGTTTAACGGCTGAAAGCAATGGGAAACTACAGTCGTTAATTTTCCCGAGAACATGCAGCTCTACTGTATGAATATATGATGGTGGCATCCTCACGGGTAAAATTTTCCGGAGGTAAAATAGTTCCCCATTCGGATCTCCGGGCGGGGACTACTCAGGAGGATGTGACCATCAGAAAAGACAGAAGTCTACTGGCATTCTACGGATCGGAGCGTGGAATGTTAGATCCCTTAATCGGGTGGGAAAATTAGAAAATTTAAAAAGGGAAATGGATAGGTGGAAGTTAGATGTAGTGGGGATTAGTGAAGTTTGGTGGAAAGAGGAACAAGATTTCTGGTTAGGTGAGTACAGGATTATAAATACAAACTCAGGAGTAGGACTGTTAATGAATAAGAAAATAGGAATGCGGGTAAACTACTATGAACAACACTATGATCGCATTATCGTAGTCAAGATACTTAGTCAACACCGACCACAGTAGTACAGGTTTATATGCCAAATAGCTATGCCGATGATGAGGAGATGGAAGAAATATATGAGGAGCTAAAGGAAATTATTCAGACAATTAAGGGAGAGGAAAACTTAATTGTGATGGGAGACTGGAATTTGGTAGTAGGAAAAGGAAGAGAAGGAAAAATAGTACGTGAATATGGACTGGGCAGAATTTTGCACGGAACATAATTTAATCGTAACAAACACCTGGTTTAAGAATCATAAAAGAAGGTTGTATCCGTAGAAGAGATTAGGAGACACCGGAAGGTATCAGATTTTATAATGGTAAAACATAGATTTCGGAACCAGGTTTTAAACTGTAAGACATTACCAGGGGCAGATAGAGACTCTGACCATAAATTATTGGTCATTAACTGTAGGCTGAAACTGAAAAAAAGGCAGAAAGGTAGGAAAATAAGGAGATGGGACTTGGATAAATTGAGGGAACCTGAAGTTCTTAAGAATTTCAGAGGGAGCTTTAGGCAACAATTGACAAAAACTGGGGGAAATAAAACAGTAGAAGAGGAATGGGTAGCATTGAGAGATGAAATAGTAAAGGCAGCAGAGGACAAAATAGGTAGAAAGGCAAGACCTACAAAAAATCTTTGTATATCACAGGAAATACTAAATTTAATTGATGAAAGTAAAAAACTATAACATTGCAGTAAATGAAACAGGCAAAATTGAGTACAGACGACTAAGAAATGAGATTGACAGGAGTGGCTAGAAGCCAAATGCAAATCTGTAGAAGAATGTATAACAAGGGGAAAAGTAGATACTGCCTACAGGAAAATAAACGAGACATTTGGGAACAAGAAAAACAGCTCTACGAATATCAAGAACTCAGATGGAAAACCGTTCTCAGCAAAGAAGGGAAAGCTGAAAGGTGGAAAGAGTACATAGAGGATCTCTACAAGGGAAATGAACTTAGAGGCAATGTTGTAGGAAGGGAAGAGGAAGTAGATAAAGAAAATAGGAGATACTATACTAAGAGATGTATTTGACCGAGCCCTGAAAGATCTAGGTCGGAACAAGGCCCCGGGAGTAAATGACATTCCGTCAGAGCTACTAAAGGCTGTAGGAGAGCCAATCACGAGGAAACTATTTCACCTGGTGTGTAAGATGTATGAGACAGGCGAAATACTCTGACTTTAAGAAAAATGTAATAATCCCGATTCCAAAGAAATCAGGAGCAGACAGGTGTGAAAATTACATAACCATCAGTTTGATAAGTCATGGTTACAAAATTTTAACACGAATTATCTACAGGAGAATGGAAAAGCTGGTAGAAGCTGACCTTGGGGAAGATCAGTTTGGAATCAGGAGGAACGTAGGAACCCGGAAGGCAATACTCACTTTACGACTTATCTTAAGACATAGATTAAGGAAAGGCAAACCTATAATTTTAGCTTTTCTAGAATTGTAGAAAGCTTTTGACAATGTTGACTGGAATACACTCTTCCAAATTCTGAAGTCCTCAGGGGTAAAATACCGGGAAAGGAGAGTTATTTACAAATTGTACAAAACCCAGACAGCAGTTATTAGACTCGAAGGGCATAAAAGGAAAGCGATGGGAAGGAATATGACGGTCGCAGTACAGAGGATATTAAATGCAGAATGGCAATGGGAAGAAAAGCATTTTTGAAAAAGAGAAATTTGCTAACATCAAATATTAAAATAAGTGTAAGGAAGCCATTCTGAAGGCATTTGTGTGGAGTGTGGCCTTGTCCGGGAGTGAAACATGGACGATACAGAGTGTGGATAGGAAGAGAATAGAGGCTTTTAAAATCTGGTGCTACAGAGGATTGCTGAAGATTAGGTGAGTAGATCGCATAACTAATGAAGAGGTACTGAACAGAATTGGTGAGAAAAGGAAATTTTGGCATACCTTGACTAAAAGAAAGGACCGCTTGGTAGGACACATTCTTAGACATCGAGGAATCGGGAATCGTAAATTTAGCATTGGAGGGAAGTGTGTGGGGTAAAAATCGTAGATGGAGACCAAAATACGCACATAGTAAACAGATTCAAATGGATGTGGGTTGCCTTTCTTATGAGGAGATGAAAAGGCTTGCTGAGGATGGAGTAGGGTGGAGAGCTGCATCAAACCAGTCTCCGGACTGAACACCATAACAACGACAACTTACTTTTTGATCACCCAGTACGTATTGACTAATTAGTTAAAATCTCTAGAGTTGGCGTTGTTTGTTCATATTTTTATTGCGGTTTTATCCGTGCACAAGTAGTTGTTTACACTCGTTTTGCTGCATGGGAGTGTCCACGCGTATATAGATGCCTTGTCGGGGTCTGCGCTGCCGCTTTCGCTTGAAGTTCGTCCCCCTCGGGCATGGGTGTGTGTGTTCGTGTGATGACCTAGCATAAGTTTTAAATTTATTAAAGTAGTTTGTAAGTCTAGGGACCGATGACCACAGTGGTTTGGTCTCATAGGGCTACAAACATCTGAACATGTAAACACGCGTTTTGCAATGGTATTATGGCGGCGAGTACAAAAACGCTGACTTCACTAACTGCCCTAATACTGCTATCAGTATTGCCGATATAGTTAATGTCTGTCTGTCTGTCTGTTTGTGATTCATATCAGAGAGATGTATCTTCAACATTGTAACGGACATTATAGTATTGACTTCCTTCGCTGGAAGCTCTGTTGTACACTCACGTGGAGATGCAGTTCGCGAGCTCCTATACGTGGATTAGGCCCGCAGTCACGGTAGCCTGCGGCTAGCTTTTTCCTAGGCTGCCACATTAGTTTCGAAACAGTGCGCACACGTCAGTAATCACCTTCCATTTAACTAACGTATTATGTAAAAATGCATGTCAGTAAGCAAGTACGTTAGTACTCACGGACCTTAGAAATCCCGACAGAGGCTTTCCCTGCCTGTTCCGTAGTTTTCCAGAATCTTGTTTTCTCGAGGTCTAGGCGTTTCCACCCTTAACGATCATATTTGTTACCTGAAGTGAATACTTCAATTTACTCGACCTTCGAACGTAGTCCGTCGAACGATGTTAACCGAAAGATCATTTTTGTGTCTGAATTTCAGTGCAGTCCGGTGTAAAAGCCCTTCCGCTATGCAAGCACGATATTAGGAAGTGTATGGAAAAAATGCGAAATAAACAGTGAACGGTCGAAGCTCAAGATGTATAACACAGTACAGCAGAGTCCAAACCATTACGAGATTTGTATCCGGCATCTTGTGTTTTCATCGTTATTTGACACAGGGATCCCGTGATTACAAAGCGATGAGCTTCCAGACACACGTAGGGTGTGCCTTCTATTTGTGATACACAAGTGTCATGTTGTGAATGACTCTTGGAGATTTGGAAACCTGAATGTCTTTGTTCTAAACTTGTCCGCACACGGCTAGATGTCTTTATTTGTGTGATAGGTCTCTGCGGCAACTCACTTTATATTCAACACATTTATTTGCGATGGTAATATATTCATATCATATGACACATATCTGGTCTCTCGCGTCGCATGCCAACACCAGGATCATAGAAAGCAATTTCGCAGTCTTGCACACCTTATGCTTGGACTGTCCACTGTTAATATTATGAGTCTATTCAACAGTACTGTCCGTAGCCGGCCGCGGTGGCTGAGGGTACTGAGGCGCTTCAGTCACGGTCTGCACGGCCACTACGGTCGGGGGTTCGAATCCTCCCTGGGGCATGGATATTTGTGCCGTCCTTAGTTGTAAGTAGTTCATAAGTAGTTTGTACGTTTAGGGACTGATGACCCCGTAGTTAAGTCCCATAAGATTTACAAACATTTAAACATTTTACTGTCCGTATCTCCATCTTAGCACTGAAAGTGAAAGGGGGTTGCGTATTGTTCAAGACATTTTCCTTTCTGTGTTTAAGGAGCTTGATGCAGGGCTCGGTAAAAAATGGTCCCGCATTTCAAAACATAACTCCATAGAAAGATACAGAGAAAATACCGGCACAAGAAAGGATGGAAACGGCTGCGAGCAAGATCAGCACTGTATGCTAGATGATCAGACCGCTCCCAAACGAACTTTTTAGAATAACGAAATGCCAAGATCACGGTATTTCGTCTTTATTTATAACAGACGACCGGTTTCGATGTACAGAGACATCTTGTACACAATATGGTACTTTTTATGTACATATAATCACACGAGTTTTATATCTGACAACCAAACGGCATGTTTTAATGTGTGACGACCTACCAGCACTATCCAACTTGCTACAATATGCATTTATGTAATAATGTTATAATATTTGTGCAGAGACCAAAAGATGCTATCTGTGTACATCGAAACCGGTCGTCTGTTATAAATAAAGACGAAATACATCGAAACCGGTCGTCTGTTATAGATAAAGTCGAAATACCGCGATCTCAGCATTTCATTATTCACAAAATACATTTATAATATCGCTCCCTGCTATGAGAATTTTAGAAGAACTTTTTAGAGCTGTAGCAAACTGTATGTGTTCGGTAGAGAGTAACGAATACTTTTTGCTGACTCCAAGTAATGAATCGTTGCCGCGGCGGAGCGACCAAGTGCATTGTGGCGCTATGCTACGATGCGCGAGGCCGTTCCACGTCGAGGGTTCGAATCCCCCCATGGGCATGTATGTTTGTGCCGCCTTTCGTATAAGGTAGTTTATAAGTAGTTTGTAAGTTTAGTGACTGATGTCCCCGCAGTTAAGTCCCATAAGCTTAATAAACACTTGAAATGAATCGTTACTCACAAATAAATTTCGTTACTCGCATGAATGCATTCAGTTACTCTCATATACCGTATCGATACGAACTCTGTAACAAAAACCGATACGGCGAATGCATATATTTTGTGATACTATTTATCATGAGATGAGTAATTTATATAGACATCTGTAACGAATTTTAAGCCCGTATTGCGTAGCTCTATGAGTTCACAAGGTTATTTTTGTTATTAAACATTTTCGATTATACTTCTTGGCCTCGATGATCTGACGTACGCTTTTAATGCAAACATACGTTTTATGGTACTTTTTACCTGTAAATGTTTCAGTTTAGTGGTTAATTATATGTTTTTGAACTTGTATGCTAAAAGAAAAAGAAATGTAAAAGATACTCAAAATTTATCATGTACATATTTTCATTCATGACAGTATTATCTAAATTGTTAATTCAGGAAGGCCGTCAAGGACACGCGTGTTTTCAGAAGGTTCTTTGATGATGAAGATCATCATTTAATCTGCAGTGAAAATGGTTTTTAGGCCAAAAGTGCAGACATTCAGGTCCATATGGAGAAGGATAAGGGTGGAGATGCTTCAGGACAAGGAAATTAGACACAAATACATAACAATGATCTCAAAAACGTATCGGTTAGTTAACTGTAGTCGTTTACAGTCATTGGAAGAGGAATGGACAAGGTACAGGGACACACCACTAGAAGTGGCTAGAGAATGTCTAGGAACAGAAGTGTGTAGAGACAGGAAGAAGCAGACAGCTTGGTGGAAGGACACAGTGAAGGCAGCCTGTAAAAAGGAAAAGAAGGCATTTCAAAATTGGCTCCATAGTAAAAATAAGGCAGACAGAGAAAGTTATGTCGAAGAAAGAAAAAAATCCAAACGGGTAATTGCAGAATCCAAGCAGAAATCGTAGGAGTACCTTCGAAATAAGCTAGGAACTAAGGTTCAAGCCACGGGAAAGCCATTCTGAAGCATAATTATCAATCTCCGAAAGGAGAGAAAAAGGAATTAACAAGTGTTTTGGACAAGGCAGGAAAGCTGCTGGTGAAATCTGTGGATGCCTTGGGTAGATGGAGGGAATATTTTGAAGAATTGCTCAATGTTAATTGTTTAATGATGTGTCAGATTTTGAGAAAGAATGGGATAGGAATGACGATAGAAGTAAGCTCACACTCTAGGAAGTGGAGAAAATGTTCAATAGATTGCATTGTAATAAAGCGTCTGGGATGGATGAAATTAAGCCGGAATTCGTCAAATTTAGTTACACAGGATAACTGAAAAGGCGTTGGAGCGGGCCAGATCTTGAATGAAGGTGTAGCAATGCTAATGCAATGAGTGCTCAGCTAAGATCTACTCTCTTCTGCAAGAAGGAAGTCAGTACCAAGACTAAGTTAGCAGTACACCGCTCTAACTTTCAACCAAATTTGTTATATGGGAGTGAAATCAAATGTTTGTTCAAATGCGCGCAGCTAATCCTCCGTGGCTGTATGGGAGTGAAAGCTGGGTGGATACAGGTTACTTTATTAATGAGATTGAGGTTACAGATATGAAAGTAGCAAGAATTATTGGAGGTACTAATAGATGAGAATAATAGCGGGAGGGTGTCCATAATGAGGAATTCCAAGAAAAATTGGAAATGAACACCATAGACATGCAGTTAGAGCGAACAGGCTGAGATGATGGGGTCATGTTACACGCATGGGAGAAGTAAGGTTACCTAAAAGCCGCGGCAGCGGAGTGTAAGAGGAGTCGAGGAAGACCAAGCAGAAAGTACTTAGAGTCTGTGAAGAATGAAGTAAAAGGCATAACATCACACGAAGCATCAATGTTAACACTTTTGTGTCCCGTTGCCGCCGATTGTCCTAGGTGTCGGTGGCCGAGTAGAGAGAGACCGACATAGGGAAATAGGATGCACGCGTGTGCGGGTACAGAGACTGAGGTGATCAGCCAGTGGGACGGCAGAAACTAGAAACACTAAGCTAGATTAGAACAAGATATATATTTCGTAGAAATAATACAATACTTAACTTGGAGGGCAGCATACTAGTGGAATGCTGGTACATAGTTTAACTAAGTAGCGGCCTGCCTACTGATGAGAGACTTATCGGGTGCCTGTCCTATAGCCAAGTGACCGATGCAGTTCAGTGGTGTCCACGAGCGGAGTTGCAGCAGAGGGCGATCGTGACCGACGTCTTAAGAACGCCGCGCCGCTATTAAATGAAACCTTACAACTTATTCACTTACATAAAATTGTCACATTTGTTTACTTTTTAACATAATGATAAAATCTATTCACAGGTTGTCACATCTTTAAAAAATTTCTGACCCAGTTAATAAGGAGGTTTCGAACAGAGAGCAGACGGGAACTGAAAGGACATACGAACAGAAAGGATACACGAACACAAACGAGGCAGAGACATATCTGCTAATCGTATTTATACTTAATTGAACTAAGCGTATGTCATTTTTGGCCGGGAGATCCCATAGGGGATTTTTCGGCCGCCATATAGCAGGTCCTTTAGTTAACGCCGCTTGGGCGTCTTGCGTGCCGATGAAGATGAGATGATGATATTTAGGACAACACACAACACCCAGTCCACTGCCGGGAATCGAACCCAGCTCCCCGGCGTTGTAGTCAGCGACGCTGTCGACTGAACTATGGAAGTTGACGTATTTATAGTAAATGTTAGACAGAACAATTCCATTATATGAAGTGCTTTGACCGTTTTACCCTTAGACTTCTAACTGTACCTTGGATTCTTTTTACCTGATTTTGTTTTAAACTTAATAACATTAACTCTGCCTCGACAAAAAAGTTTTATATTGGCTTAAATATGGTAATAGTACTGCCACGATTGCGGTGTATTGTTATACATCATATCTCCTGAACTATGTGCCGCACGTCATCCTTTCTCTCACAGTGACCTTCCTCTTGGTCTGAAGGTCTTGTACGCAAGGAAAGTGGGAAAAATCTTTGGAGTTGTGTGCAATACCATTATACGAAGACATAAACTCGTTTTGATGCTTCTATGATTATAACGTAACATGAGGGCTTTTCATCTCATAGAAGCATCAAACATTTAATTACGTAAGTTAGGATATGAAGATAGCGGCAAAGATTGTAATCCATACATATCGAATTATAAAAATGTGACTATGCTCCACATAATCCTTCTAAACTGCCTGACCGGTTTCAACCACATTTGGTTAAGAGATTCCTTCCTGTCTTTCAACACTCGCTGTGTGGGTAAGAACCACATACGACTACGAAATTCGCGAAAAACTGTCACTTAATGTCACAACGTTACACCTGTTCTAAACTGATGGATCGATTTCAACCAGATTTGGTACAAACAGTCTTTACCGTCTGACGACATTGGCTTTGAGGGGGGGGGGGGGGGGGAAGTAGCACCTACGACGTATATGAAGTCGTAAATAATAAGTCGCCCAGAATACTGCCGTATCAAACGAGAATTTCCCCATCCAGTATTTGAGAACGAAGCATTACCGACTTGGAACTACATTTACACGTAATTTCAAATATTTAGTAACCTTTTTCTCTCTGACAACCCCAGAAAAATAATGAAATGAAAGAAGCTTACTGTTTACAACTTTTCCGCTCTTTAGTCGTAAAACTACGGCTCTCCGCTTGCCGTTAGGAATGTGAAATGTTTTCCGCGGTGGAGTAGCCGAGCGGTCTAAAGCGTCTCGCTGCGGAGCGCGAAGTTGCTCGCCGTGGAGGTTTGAGTCCTCCCTGGGGCATGGGTGTGTGTGTGTGTGTGTTTGTCCTTAGGTTGGTTTACCTAGGTTTAAGTAGTTTGTAAGCTACGGACTGATGACCACGCAGTTTCGTCCGATAGATTTACAAACATTTGAACAATGTGAAATGTTTGTACACCTAAGGGACAATCAGCTGAGGCCATCGGTACTTAGACTTACAAACTACTTACACTTCCTATGCTAAAGACAGCACACACACCCATGCCCGAGGGATAATTCGAACCTCAGATGGGAAGCAACCACGCAATACGTGTCATGAGGCTTTAGACCGCACAGCCATTACTTTATAATGTATTACTTCACGAATTGTAGTCGCGAGACACTTCACAAACAGTATACACACATACCACTGAATGTACCTTCGAAATTATATCGTGGTAAGAGATAATGATAATAATTCATTATAAACAGTTAGGTTAATGAATCACCGCCCCATTACACAAGAGCTTTCTTCACTACAATGTCTATTACCAAAAAATGTTCAAATGTTTGTATAGCTTATGGGACTTAACTACGGGGTCATCAGTCCCTAAACTTATAAACTACTTATCAACTAGCTTATCCTAAGGACGGCACAAATATCCATGCCCGAGGGGGGATTCGAACCCCCGACCGTAGTGGCCGTTCAGATCGTGACTGAAGCGCCTCAGTCCACTCGGTGTCTATTACCAACATTTATTGTAGATTGCATGCATATATACCACTGAGTGTACCTAGGAATTTATGTCTCAGTACAACACACAGTTCAAGAAATGACACCATAAAAATTGAAATGCATATAAACCTGCCGCATCACACATGAAATTGTAGTTTATTACGTCTTTACTACCAGCTATATTCGCAATACGTTTAGTAGACGCTTTCCTAATATTCCATCCTACGTACCTCGAAAATTACCTTATTGTAGGACACATTGTTCAGGAGATATGAAGTCATAAGTATTGCGCTTTGTGAAAAGAGAGAACAGGGTAGAAGGCAATATAGAGAGAGAGTGAGGAATCAGATTGACTAACATTATAATGGAATACACACCCTGACAACGACAGGAACTAATACTTCACAGTAACTTCAAGAAATACTGTGGTGGTTCTGTGACTTTCACAGTTATGAGGACGAGCGGAGTGGTATATGGCTAACACAATGGGCTTGTATTCGGGAGAACTTTAGTTCAAATCCACCCATCCATATTTAGATTTCCCTATTTCTTAGATAATCCCGGATAAAGTCCAGGATGGTTACTCCGAAAGGTCACGACCCATTTCCGTCTCTATCCTTACCCAAACAATCAGAGCGTGATGTTCGCCTCTAGTGACCACGCTGTCGACGGGACGTTAAACCCTAAGCTTCTTTCCTTGTTTCATGTATGAAAGACTTGTAAATTATTTTAAATGTGTTTATTTTCGTCAACAGTTGCAATATAATTGTTTAATTACATGTTTCGATCACTTAGATCATCTTCAGATCTTATAATTGCGCCTGAAACTCGTCTGGCTGAGTGCAGTTGCCGACACTCTCCAGTCGATCATGTCGACTGTAATTAAAAAAAAAAAAACTTATAAATTACATATTCATTCCTTTAAAAAGTTAAAACAAAGAAGTCGCTACTGCTGCTTATAGCCCACGAACACTGAATCTGTTCATCAGTTTTCCACAGCTTATATGGATCGAGAGTGGAAAGTACTTGGGTGTCAGGTTCAACGTATTTGTGCCAGGCGACGGCCCGCATACCAGAGGGTTTCTTCACGCTGCGCAAACAGATCTCTAACGGGCGGGCTGGCCGGTCGCGCAGTACGGCTTTTACGCGTTCACCTGGGCCCGCCCTCAATAACAGCACGATGTTCCCTCCTGTTATTCACAGCTACAATGACCTCGACCATTGCGACATAACCATCTACACATTCTACGGCCGGCTTAAATAGTTCACCAAACCGGAACGGATATTCCTAGAGGCGGACTATATCATTCTGTACTGAATGTGTGCGCGATGTACAGTGTAACATCTACATCTACAGTGAATAACTTTAATATTCGGACACTAAGATATTTTTAGTTTGCTGCTTTATAACTATATTCTGAACAGGCAAAAATGTAATATTACCAAATATTATATGAAGGTACATGTCTTGTAAATAACAGTATGAACGTTGTTTACATAACGTAAAATAAAGAATGGGATTAAAATAAACCACTCTGCGATGATTACGTTACTTTAATATCCGGACAGATGGCAGTGTCGCACTTGTCACCGTTCACACCGGGGTGAGTAGGGCTGCTTCTAGTCAGAAGGCAAGTGTGTGTTCACAAGCGCGGTCGACTGTCCAGACGGTACGATGCCACGCAAAGCTAATACCAGCTTTGAGATACGATAACTTACTATTTTTCACAATGCGAAAGGAAAATCATATCGACAAATTGCTGTCATGCTCAACATGAGTAAGAGTACTGTGGCAGATATTGTTAGGCGTTTCAGAAACGAGGACCGTGTAGACTGCATACCACAAATGGGACAGCCACAGAAGTTGGACGAACGTGACAAGAGGAATCTAATATGGAAATAAAGAAGGATCCTACACTCAGTGCACCGATATTAGCACCTGAGCTCCTAAACAAGACTGGCAAGAAGGTACATCCTCAAACGATTCGCAGAGCATTGAAAGAAAGTGGATACAATGGAAGATGGCTAGGAAGAAACCGTGTTTGAATCAACAGAAAAGATTGGACTTTTTTAGGGGGCTTATTACGAAGGATGCAATTGGGTGGAATGACGTCATTTTTTCCGACGAAAATAAATTTAACGTTTGTGGGTCGGATGGACGAAGCATGGTGTGGTGGAAGAAGAATGAGGAATTTAGAGTCATAAATATTAAACCAACTGTAAAACATGGAGGTGGCAGCGTCCTCGTCTGGGGCTGTTTATCGACATTTGGACCGGGCGAATTCTTGTTCATCGACAATACTATGGACAAATATGTCTATTGGAACATATTAAAGAACAATTTACGAAAAAGTGCTGAAACCATGGGGATATCAAACAACTTCAAATTTTACGAGGACAATGACCCGGAACATAAGCCTCGCATTGTGCAGGAATATTTGTTGTACAACTGCCTCAAAGTCCTACAACTACCACCTCAGTCACCAGATCTCAACCCGATTGAGAATGTGTGGGGAGAACTGAAGCGACGTATTAGAAGTACACCAATATCTTCCAAAGAAAGTCTGAAGCGTCGACTAAAAGAAGAATGGGACGCTCTACGTGAGGACTATTTAAAAAATATCATTAGCAGTATGCCGGAGCGTTTGAAAGAAGTGATAAAACAGAATGACTACCCGACAAAATATTGAAACATTTATTTTCCATAAAATTTTGTCTTGAAATGCTTAGTTCTGCAAAGTGTCCGAATATTAAACTAACGTGAATATAGGACCGAGTTGTATTTAAATTGTATTATTAAGGAAGTTATGTAAGTTATCTTAATAAAATTTATATTATTACTTACAAGACGCATCACTTGATGCAATAATTGCTTATGTGTTTTCTTTGTTTTGTTATAAATAAAGTTATGATGTTCCAAGACTGAAATATCACAGTGTCCGAATATTAAAGTTATTCACTCTACGTAAATATTCTGCAAGACATATTGAAGGACATGGCAGACGGTTCATCGAACCGCTTTTATGACATTTGTCTACAGTTCCACTCTCTAATAGCTCGCGGGAAAAAGGAACATCCAAACCATTCCGTTTTTGATCTGATTTATCTAATTTTATTATGATGATCATGTCTCGGAAGAGAAAGAAAGTTAATCAAAAAAATTTCTCAAATAGATTTCACCGCAACATCACAACTAGTGCATCATTTCGGTGACATACTTTCCACTGTATCGTGATAGTAGAAAATCACTTTCCCTTCTCTTAAGTTTCTGTAAATCGTAAGTCATTCCCGTCTGCTGTGGATCCCATAATATGCAGCAATACAACTGTTGTGTAGGCAGTTTCTTTTGTAGAACTATTGCATCTTCTAAGTGTTCTGCCAATGAAAAGTGGTCTTTGGTTCACCTTAATGACAATATTCTCAATGTGTTTTTGTTTTCCAACTGAAGTTCTTCGTAATTGTTACTCCGAGGTATTTAGTTGAATTGACGGCCTGTAGATTTGACTGATTTATCGTGCAAATTAAATTTACCGGATTTATTTTAGTGGTCATATGGATAATTTCGCACTTCTCATTATTAACGGTTAAATGCCAAGTTTTGCACCATATAGATAGCTGATTTATAATATTTTGCAGTTTCTTTTGATCTTCTGGAGACTTTACTAACAGGTAAATGACAGCATCATCTGCAAACTGTCTAAGAGAGCACAATAAAAGGGCACTATAACACTTGCCTGGGGCTCGCCAGATATCATTATTGTTCTTCTCGATCACTTACCGTCAGTTTCAACGTACGGTGTCCTTTCTTACTGGAAATCACGAATACAATCGCACAAGTGTGACGGTATTCCATAAGCATGCAATTTGATTAGAAGACGCTTGTGAGGTACACTGTCGAAAGACTTCCGGAAATCTAGAAATACGGAATCTATTGACATCCTTTGTCTACAACACTCATCACATCATGTGACTAAATGTAAATTGCACAAGAATGATGCTTTCTGAATCCATCTTGACTATGGGTTAATAAGTCGTTCTCTTCGAGATTGTTCTTAATATTTGAGGAAAGTATATGTCCTAAAATTCTTCAGCAAACGGATGTCAATGATATAGGCCTGAATTCTGCGGATCACTCCTATTACCTTTCTTGAATAATGGAGTGACCTTTACAGCTTTTCATTCTTGGCGTACGGATATTTCGCTGAATGACCGGTTGTGTATAATAGCTAGATATGGGGCTATTGTATCAGCATACTTTGAACGTAACCTAATTGGTATTCAATTGGGGTCGGGAGACTTACTTTGTTAAGTGATTTAAGTTGCTTCTCACGTAGTCCAGATTTCTGACTTAGACGTAACACCTGGTCGTACTAGAAAATAGTATGATCGCAATTCGATTGTTCCCTGTTATTGTAACACAGCAGGCTGAGGTTTTTGCTTGTTTTCTTTCTCTAGTAAATTTTATCATATGAAAGCTTGTTAACAGGACACCTGGGTAATGGAAGCAGATGGCAAGTTTTTTAATGGAGGCTTTTAAGTAATGTGGTCCACTTCCTTGACCAGTTCAACACATTCCCATGTATTTTATCTTATATTCATTTGCAGTGCGTTCGATTTTCCTCCTTTTTCTTCATTTATGTCATATGTTAGATCAAGCGCGTTTCATATCTGGCCACAATTACAAAATAATCTGCATATGCACATAATCTGACACGATGTCATCGCTGTAGTATGTAAATAAACTGATGTCCATTCGCATTTCCGACTTACAGTAGCTCTTATTAAGGCGTTATATCTTTTGATGACAAATGAAAAGGTGTCTGTTTCTTCGAACAGATATTTCATTATTGTAGTGTCAGTTTTAAGTTCCTTTTATTTTATTCTTTATCTGATTATAAAGTTCTAAGTTACAGGACTGTAGAGAGACTATTACCCTGTTTCACTCCATATAAGAAGTTGAAGCATTTATTTCTGGGATCCATGTGTAACGGGAATTCAAATATTACTTATCATCTTCTAATCATTGACTCATCCCGGCAGAAAGAGTTTTATTACTCGTCTTTGTCTTCGTAAAATGAATTTAGTATGCCAATTGAACTGATCATAGATGCTTATGCTTATGCCGGCCGGGGTTACCGAGCCGTCTGCGGCGCGCCAGTCACAGTCTGCACGGTCACTACGCTCGGGGGTTCGAATCCCCCCTCGGGCACGGATATTTGTGCCGTCCTTAGTCTTAGCTAGTTCATAAATGGTTTGTAAGTTTAGGGACTGATGACCTCGCAATTAAGTCCCATAAGCTCTACATACATTTGATATTTCACTGCTTATGCGTTTCTTTTGTAGATCTCTGAAAAGGTCCCGTATTATTCTTTGCAGTAAAGAACACCATACTTCCGGTATTCCATTAATAAGACCTCTATACAGGTAATACAGTGACCGATACGCAATATTTGCACGTAATTTGTAGTTCACTCTGTTTTTCGAGATTATTTCGCTGTAGTAACCACTTAATTCGTTCATAGGCGTAACAAAGGATCTTTTAAATATGCGTCTAGAACCGTCTTGAAGGAAGTAGTTTTCCTGTTTGAATGTTCTTTCATTTTGAAATAACCATTTCATTTAATTATTTACCAGTGAGTTAATTTCCCTTGAGTGTTGGCAAGCTATATCACATTTTAAACTGTAGTTTTGCTGTGCTGCACACATCACTGTAGCGAAACAAAGCATCCGATGGCGTCCATAGTAACATTGACATCTACACATACTCTCAAAGCCAACATATGGTACATGGTCGAGAGTACCACGTACAACCAATAAGAATTTCCTTTTCTATTTCACTCGGATAACGAATGGGGAAAAACGGCTGTCTAAAAGGCTACCTATGAGCACCATTTATTCTTATGTTTGTTAGCGCAGTAAAATGCATGCATGTGTAAAGGAAACTGCACCGAACACGGCTCTACAAAATACATGAAAAGTTTGGTAGCAGTTTAAAATATAATTATGCAACCTCTGACAATAAAGTTCGGTGAATAATTTTGCAACATTAACGTAAGTGAACTATGATCTACAGGAAGAAGGCTGGAGGATTGAGGTCCGGAGTTATGGTCGATATCCAAGGTGCAACATCCCGTTTGTTTGAAGGAACTATTTGACGATATGGGCTGTGTGCGGGTGAGCGTTGTAGTGAACAAATAACCAGAAACCTTGTTGTGCTCACTTGGGTCGAATCATGCGTAGATGTTGTACGAAACGTGTGGAAATTCCAACGTACCTTGAAGCGTTCAACGTCGCACCCTATGGTAGAAATTCGTTGCGGATAATGCCTTGGCTATCGAAAAGGTGAAGAGTATCATTTTGATGCGTGATTTTTCGGATCTGGCGCTTTTCCGACAAGATGATGTCGCCATTCCATACTTTGCCGTTTCGTTTCATGGTCGTACCGGAGACACCAGGTTTCTTCCTCAATGACCATATGGTTCAATAAATTGAGTGTCACATCCGAGGTTTACAAAATCCCGTTAAGCCTCTCAACGTGCCCTCTTCTGATAGTAAAGAGGACAACACGATTTCCTCTTCCCTAACTTCTGGGTCCTGTTTTCAGTTGAGAACCAACGCACTAAGTAGGCACTTCGTCCATCAGGTCTATCACGTACCACACACGACGCTCAACTGAACTACAGTCTGGGCAAATTGTGAACACCGGCCAGTACGCAGGTGCAGCGTTGCGATTTGACTGTGTTGCTCAATCGACCGTTCTGACTTCATTGGAAGGAACTTTATTGTCAGAGGTTGTGCACCAATTGTACAGTCTATTTGTGCCATGTGAAAATGAGTTTCTGGGACCTAGATTTTCCGACATCTGCGCGTCAACCATTACGGTATCCTTGCACGCTTCCCAGACCGCTCTAAATTTCCATTTTCACATATCTACTAGCATTCAGTGTTCGCCCGTTAGCCAACGTCCTGTTATTCTCGTACAGGAAGAGTAGTATATTGTCTGAGGGCTTTGATTTCCGCCGCGGTGGAGTAGCCGAGCGATCTAAAGCACCTCGCTGCGGAGCGCGCGGTTGCTCGCCGTGGAGGTTCGAGTCCTCCCTTGGGCATGGGTGTGTGTGTTTGTCCGTAGGTTAGTTTACCTAGGTTTACGTAGTTTGTAAGCTACGAACTGATGACCACGCTGTTTGGTCCGTTAGATTTACAGACATTTGAACATTTGAGCTTTGCTTTTTCCTTGTAATCCGATGTACAGTGTCAATATTTTAACGATCTAACGTATGCAATATCCTCCAATCATACAAGAAAACATCTCTCCAGCCGTGCGGAAAACACAGGATCTAATGTGTCAACACTCAGTAGTAGTATAAACACGGGACTGATTCGTTCTTTCCCAAGAACACAATTGAAGTTTAGAAAACCTCCATCTGGAGTCAACTGTTGATCGACTCTCGTACCCTCGGGTTATATTTCACGTAAGTCCCACAGAGGTAACAGAATCAGGGCTTTTATAGAGGTATATAAACATTTTTCTCTTCCTCTGTTTGGGAGTAGAGCTCAAAAAGAGTTGACTATTAGAGGTACGAGGTCCCACGAACCATTTGTTATACGGCGGCACCAGTAGGTATATAGATGTGAATATTGAGCTAGTCCTTTAAAATTTGAAACGCAGGAAATCTCTCACCAATATCCTTAGATTGGGTAGCACATAATAGAAAATTCGTTATTGTAGTCGCGTATTTCTGCGTGGATAAACTCTAATAAGAAACCAACATCATGAAAATTTTAGTGGCATTTTGACAAGATACTGCTTCTCGCCTGTTTAAAATGAAAGCAATATGTTTCGCTAACATAACTATTCCTTAGAATTTAAGATATCTACAATCTCTGTCAGTAGTGGTGTAATATTAAAGTAGATTAACTATGAACTACAGTTACCTTACTGTCCTTCGAAATAGTCACCTCCCATAAGTGTGCACCGGTGAGCTCTACGTTACGTGACATGGAAACTTTGCACGAAGTCTTCCTTTGGGACGGTGTTCAAAAGCGTCGTTATGTTAATTTTAATGTCAAGAATATCGCGAATTCTCTGTCCTTTCAAAGCGAGTTTGAGTCGATGTAACAGGAAGAAGTATGAAGGATTGAGATCTGGAGCGTATGGTGCATGTTCAAGCTGAACAACAACGCTCGCCCACACGCAGCCAATATCATCAAACTTCCTGATAAGAAAAGGGATGATGCAACTTGAATATCCACTATAATGCAGGATGTATATCCTTCCTACTCAAATGTTCAATTGTTTGTACAGCTTAAGGGACTTAACTACGGGGTCATCAGTCCCTAAACTTACAAACTACTTATGAACTAACTAATACTAAGGACGGCACAAATATCCATACCCGAGGGGGGATTCGAACCTCCGACCGAAGTGGCCATGCAGACCGTGACTGGAGCGCCTCAGTCTCCTCGGCCACCTCGGCCGGCTCCTTCCTACTCCCACGGCTCAAATCGCTTTGAAAGGAATGAGATTTGGCGATATTCCTCATATCCAAGGACTCGTGACGAGGCCTTTGAGCAACATCCCAAAGGAAGACTTCGTCTTAATTTTCCAGGAGATGTATCGCAGAGCTCAGCAGTACGTAGTTATGTGAGGCGACTATTTCGAAGGACAGTAAGGTAACTGTACTTCATAGTTTATCTACGTTAATGTTACAGAACCACTCACCGAATTTTATTGTCAGAGGTTATGTATTACCCCAAATGAAAGTAATTATCCTACAGCAGTTTTACAAATAAATTTCTCAAATGTACCCACATAAAGCCAGACCTAATTTTTCTTCTTTGAATGTATTACTTTTAAAAATTGAAGACTTCCAGATAAAATTCCACTAAAATGGTTTTTGCCAGGTACCACTTTTATTGGTGATTTATAACGTGGTTATTATTGAAAATGAATGTTAATATTTCCTGTGCAAATAAAATCGTCGTTAACAGTCGTAATGAGTCGTAATTATGTTCAGCAGTATTGTCGAGTGAGTTATTTCCATACATATTGCATTTTGGGCGCTTCATACTATACATTCAATTAAATGTTTCAGGTACATATCGCCATCCGCTAATCTAAAACTCACTTCTTACGGGGTAAAAAAATTACTCTCAACATGGAACAAAGAAAAGGATCTTGTTTGAAGTAGAAACAATGCATGAGCATGACCACCTCTCATCGAGAGCCCAATGCATCCTTCAGACAAGAGGACTAGGTAGGCCTTTCTGTGTACCTACTGAATGGATGCTGTTCAAATTCAAATGTTTGTAAATCTATCGGGCCAATCTGCGTGGTCATCTGTCCGTAGCTTACAAACTACTTAAACCTAGGTAAACTAACCTAAGGACAAACACAGACACCTATGCCCCAGGGAGGACTCGAACCTCCACGCGAGCAACCGCGCGCTCCGCAGCGAGACGCTTTAGACCGCTCGGCTACTCGACCGCGGCTGAATGGCTGCTATTTCGTCTTAGCGTTATAACGCGATGTAGTACATAGCGTTATGTACTGAATTTTAGAGCTCATATAGTAGATCTTGGTAGATCTTGGTGGAATATCTCGGAGTAGGCTATTCATCTTCATGAAAGTAGTGAAAAAGTAGTAACAAAATAAAGTAAACGATTTGGGAACGTTCTAATATCACTGTGTACGTTATCAAAAGACAGTCATTAATTAAATATATTAAGCATATACATTTGTTTCTGCTACTTTCATCTTGGTGTTATTACTATTACAGAATATATCTGACATTTCTCGACTGTCAAGTATCCCTTACATACAGCCGACAGACATGGTTTACTTTTAACTGGCTAACTACCTTAATATCAATTTTTTGTTTCTCAGCTAACATTGTGCCATTCCTCATCTTTTGTGTATTTTGCTCATTGATCTCTATACTACCTGGATGTTGAAACGCCGCGGCGAAGCGGCCGAGCATATTGAGACGCTATGCTGCGATGCGCGAAAACGTTCCGGCATGGATGTCTGTGCTGTCTTTAGTATTCAAAGAGTTCAAATGTTTGTAAATCTATCGGACCAAATTGCGTGGTCATCAGTCCGTAGCTTACAAACTACTTAAACCTAGGTAAACTAACCTAAGAACAACATACACACTCATGCCCCAGGAAGGACTCGAACCTCCACGGCGAGCAACCGCGCGCTCCGCAGCGAGACTCTTTAGACCGCTCGGCTCCTCCACCGCGGCGTCTTTAGTATTAGCTAGTTCATAAGTAGTCTGTAAGTTTAGGGGCTGATGACCCTGCGGAAAGTCCCATAAGCTTTACAAACATTTGAACATTTTTGATGTTGAACTTCAGGTGCCTGTTCGTGTCAGCCATAGATGTTCATATTCTGTTTTGGCGAATTTCAAACTTGACCAATATCAAGTATTACAAGAAAACAAGAAGGAAATACGTTTCGATTACGATAGCATATCAGTATATTACATCGCACATTCACATGTTTTCAAATCATGAGGTAAGAAAACAATTCTTTGCCACTTAATTATACCTGATGTAATTTCATTTGCAATATTAAAATGTGGCGGCAGAAGCAAAATTATGTACAAAGCATATGAATGTGTGGGAACTCTGCATTTCTATACTCAGACACCACAGTTATACATCTAGATTGTATAGAGATCATTCTGCGCCGGCTCCGGTGGCCGAGAGGACTGAGGCGCTACAGTCATGGTCTGCACGGCCACTACGATCGGGGGTTCGAATCCCCCCTCGGGCATGGATATTTGTGCCGTCCTTAGTTGTAAATAGTTCATAAGTAGTTTGTAAGTTTAGGGACTGATGACCCTGTAGTTAAGTCCCATGGACTCTACAAACTTTTGAACTGATTTTGCCATAATCTTAATTGAACCGCAAATATTACCGCTTTCGTCTTTAATGATAACGATATTTTCGACAAAGATATTAGGTGTACCTAAGCACCTGAGTTCAATAATTACACCATTAATCATGTTCTGTTGTATCCACAGAATATAAAATTGATTAGTATTACATTATTACATTCACAGTCCAAAATGGGAAAAAGTGAAAGAATTGAGTTGTCCTTGCACATTAAAAGCAATACAGACACGGTAAAATCCTACCTTTGAATATATTTTAATAGTTTATAACGAAATATGGTTCGGAACGTAAAAACATATTGAACGGTACAAGTATTAAGTAATTACTGATATCACAGTTACCGGTGCTTGTTTTAAGAATTTTTAGGGGAAGTCTTAGTTTTAGCCGAGAAAACATAATGATCTTACAATTTTCGGTAATTATGTTGAGTCGCCTACACTTAAGATGATTTTCAACTTATATTCCATAATCGAGAGTGTGGGATTCATTGAAATAAGAGGTCAGTGACATATACTCTGTATATGCTTGACATTGCACCAGCCGAGGAGAGATGTGCTGTAAGCTACTGACAAAACAGCTGCCCTGAGTTTAATTCCGTGACCGGTTACGACATTCGTTATTTTTCATCTTCTGTACATTCATTTGTGTACTGATCAGTCCTCTGTACGTTGCACAAGTGACAACTGAGAAATGTAGAATCTGTAATGAAATTAAAAAAAAAAAACCCTTATTAAACATTGTAGACATCTCTGAGTACTTAAAAGAAGAGAAAAACTACAGCAAAGTTTCAATTTTGACGACCAATCATTACTGCTCCGCTTTTTCTACAAATTCCAACATTCGAGAATGGATTCCATACTACTATTACATGTGAGAGGAAGATCTTTGTTGTCTTCTTTTGCGCAATCACGCTACAAATTAGAGTTTCCCAGTCATTATTTAAGGTTCGAATAATTAAGATTCAGTCAGTACAGGGAGGCAATAATTTAACTATTTTAGATAATATCAGCACGTTTCTTAAATGGTTAATGTTACGACGTTCAAACTACACGAGAAGCCATGGAGCATGGTGATAATTAGTTCGCTCCTACGCATGTGAATACTGTATGGTTTAGTAACCAAGCCTACGTTCATTTCGATGGGTTCGTTAATCAGCAATATTAGAGCATTCGGGGGTGTATATAAAATGCAAGGTGTACAGCAATAACCCCAAAACCACTGCTAAGCCGAAACAGCCATTTAGAGAGTCATCGAGAGCATCAATGGTCCGACACTTCAGTGGGCCACGCAGAAATTCGTCTCTGCCACATCATGCCCATGGAAGGCAGGTATATCGAACATAATGTAACCTAAACCCTTATATATGTAGTGACGTTTATATATTGGATATAGTGTGTGCACGCAGTAGTTTGTAACTAATTTACGTTTCGTTTCATACAGGTCAATAATTGTCACCCTGTAAATGCATGTGTGGCTCTAGAATAGTTCAATTTCTGCATTTTTAAAATTAACCTAAATTTTCCCATACTCTAGTCTATGTGTTTCGAAAATTCTTATTTGACTTTAGTTCGAATATGTACCGATCATTTCCTTTCAGGCGTGTACATTACTAGTCGAATCAACTACTTTTTTGAGATTCTTCAGAATTAAACGCACCATTTAGAAATTCGAAATCTAATCACCAAAAACATCCGCAAAATGGGTACATTAACTATATAGCAAACATATGCCATCACTTATTTCTTCAAAAAGGGAGCAATTACAAAATTGTTTGGCGCTGATAATAATATCGACTAACGTTGCTGATTAGTGTTGTATTGTCGACGAAATTAAACTGGAGTATCGTAATTTGAAACTTCCGCGCTGAGATACTGTGGTCCATGCGTAAGATTTTCCCCTGACGTTTCTCCTTCGACTGCGAAAGGCATACTCGGAGGTGAAGCGGCAAACTGCAAGGGAACTCTTTTTTTTCCTTTATTGTATTTTTGAAGCAAACTGTGTGAAACAGTTGGCAGGCTGGCAGCAGCTGCGGTGGCTGCTCTTCAGCCATGTGACATACATGTTAAGACAATAAAAAACAATGTATAAAAAGAGGAATAAAATTGCGGAAAGTAAAAACAATTTACACACTGAGTTTTTGATGGATTAAAACGTACATGGACAAACGGGACTAACATATATCAGGGAACGAGAACAGACGAGTAGTAATAAGAAACACACACAGTCAGTAAAAACAGTTGGCCATGGCGACGATTTAAAAGTACATTGCAGAATGACTAAGGACAAAAACACGAAGACACTGGACGGTGCACAGAATAAAACTTGGGGACGGCAATTACGGGGGCACTGATTAAAAACACACGACACTGGATACACGGCACTGTACGCGTTGGTAAAAAGTCTAGACGCTCCTGCGGGGGGTGGGTAGGGGGATGGAGGGAGGGGAGGTGGGACAGGGATGGGGGAAGCGCGGGGGAGAGGGAAGGGGAGGGAAGAGAGAGAAAGGAGGGGAGAGAAGGATTGACGAGACTCTGGGCATGGGAGAGGGGTAGCCAAGCGGGTGGGAAGGAAAGAAATGTTCAAATGTTTGTTAAGCTAATGGGACTTAACTACGGGGTCATCAATCCCTAAACTTACAAACTACTTATGAACTACTTACGAACTAGGACTGCACAAATATCCATGCCCGAGGGGGGATTCGAACCCCCGACCGTAGTGGCCGTGCTGACCGTGACTGGAAGGAAAGAGACGGGAGAGAAGGGAGGGGTGCTGATGCTACGGGGAAGGGATCAGAGTTGGTAGGAGGGGTAGATATCGGGACGAAGTTCGGTATCCGGTAGAGGAAGGGTGCGGAAATTGCCCTGGGAGAGGATACGGAGCGTATGTAGGTGAAGGCCAGGAGGAACGGTTTGGCGGAGGCGTGGCGGAGGCCCGGGATTGGTGAGAATAGGGTAAACCAGAGGGTTTCGGGACTCGATTCTGCGGGATGTGTATAGGAGTCGGAGATGTTCGAGGTGCTGTAGGAGAGTAGGGAAGGGGATTAGGTCATAGAGGATCCGCGTGGGGGAAGGGAGTCTGATACGGTATGCGAGGTGGAGGGTGTGGCGTTCTAGGATCTGGAGGGATTAGTAGAAAGTAGGAGGGGCTGAAATCCAGGTGGGGTGGAAGGAACAAAGGACGGGGCGCATGATTGATTTATAGGTGTGAAGGACAGTGGAAGGGTTGAGGCCCCACGTCCGGCCGGTAAGGAGTTTGAGGAGGTTGAGGCGGGACAGAGCTTTCTCACGGAGGGATTTGAGGTATGGAGTCCAGGACAGTTGGCGGTCAAGGGTAAGGCCAAGGTATTTTAGGGTGGGGGTGTGGCGGATTGGGCGGTTGTGGAGGGTAAGATAGATATCGTGGAGACGGAAGGAGCGGGTAATACGACCTATGACTATTGCCTCGGATTTTCTGGATTGACGGATAGCAGCCACCAGTTACACCATGAGGCGAACTCGGTGAGGTGGCACTGGATCAAAACCTGGGAACGGGCAAGGGAGGGGGCGAGGGCCAGGAAGGCGGTGTCGTCAGCATATTGGTGGAGATAGACGGGAGGTTTGGGTTGAGGCATGTCGGCAGTGTAGAGGAGATAGAGGAGGGGAGAGAGGACTGAGCCCTGGGGCACCCCAGCGGAGGGGTAGAACATACGGGAGTTGGAGTTGCAGACAGTGACATAGGAGGGGTGGGGGGTAAGGAAGGAAGCGATGAGGCGGACATAATTAATGGGAAGGGCGTAGAACAGGATCTTGAAGAGGAGACCGGAATGCCATACACGGTCGTAGGCTTTTTTGGTGTCGAGGGATACAAAAATTGCGGAGCGAAGGGAATTGAGTTGGACGGAGAGGAGATGAGTCAGGCGAAGGAGATGGTCGTCGGCAGAGAAAGAGCCACATTGGGAGAGGGGGAGAAACTGGTGGCGGTGGAGGTGCTGGTGGATTCGACGGGATAGGATGGTTTCCAGGACCTTGTTGAACACGGAGGTAAGACTGATGACACAAACAGAATATTACTCACAGTTTGCTACAACTTACTGTACGAAATCAAATATCACCTTTGTCCTAAAAATAATTTATCTCCTTCGAATAATCGGTTTTGATAATATTATATGAATATTTTAAGTTCATATAAAATGAACGACAAAATGAAGAGATATATGTCAATAGCGCCATTAAATCATAATATTTATGCAACGAAATAGGCTTTGTTACATCTGAAAGATGGTTAAAATATGGAAAATTAAATCCAGATCTGCGGAACCCGCTAAAGGCAGCATGTGTGTTGTCGCCTTCAAAAGGTGTTTTGAAATACAGATTTTCCATGCTTCGCTATTTCAATTTTTTTTTTTTTTTTTTTTTTTTTTTTAATTTTATACTGGGAAGTGAAATTCGCGCACTCTGGTTTCGCAGCGTGATTCCTTCCATCAAGATGAAAGGAAAAAAGTTTCTCGATTGCTACTTTTGCGCCGCTCATGTAATAAATCTACAGCATTCCGTATGACGACACAATTTATGATTTATACACTACAAATTGTATTTTCGGGGAATTTTACAGACAGTATACAAACGTACAGGTGAATGTATCTTCGACATTGTATGAGAGTACGACAGGTAGTTCATGAGAAATGAGGACATAAACAGTAACTTTCATGCAAAACAGCCACATCATGTATCGGGTTTTAGTCTACTACTTCTTTATTGCTAACTGTATACGCAGCAGATTTTACCGACATACTGGACTTATACAAATTAATATATATCTGCAAAATTATATACTTGTACCTCATATAATTCAATAAATATGAGTTCCCATATAATGCGATGGGTAAAAACCTGTCACATCATGCACCACGTTTTAATAAATTTCATATTTACTGCTAAGACACTCATGTATTCCAGTCAGCTTAAGGAAATTCCTCAAACATGACAGTGCTGCTGACAACTTTGAACCAACTTTGAAGTGCAAAGCACACCCAGCTGTAGGCGAAAACATTAGACTTCTATACAGCTACCGGGAAAGTAAGAGTATGAAACAGTGTACCACCAACGAATACTCATTATTTACGGTATATCTGTCTTTTAATTTCAAGAGAATTCAGTGAGACTTTATTTTTCCAATACGATTAATGACAGAGCTATCTATTATATAATACGGAGTGGATTTTGACATCTCCATGCTTCTATGTTACTTCCTCAGGAGTGGGCTTACCAAAGAATTTATTCATATTAGACCCGGGACAAGAAACAAGAAATATTGTTTATAGTAAAGTATTGAATTAAATGAATTTATGTAAGATACGCATTATTTTTATAATGATTACTACCTTTCTTTGTTTGGATACTGCAATATTATAATTAGCTGGAAACCGAGTCATGCACGTGCATTTAATTCAAGGCTTGAGTTAGCACGTCCGCTCTCCCTTCTCTCTGTGTACATGACTTTTTTCAAACGCATGTTACATTTATGGCAGAATATATAAGAAATAATGCTGTCTTCGATAATGTACAAGATTCTAAGAAATGTAAAAAAGAATATCCAGATGGTGTGGTACAAGATGAACATAACATGGACTTGTTATTATTTTACAGCGTAATAGCATTTGACTTATGATGTACTGCGCTATATCTATGCCGCGGTGAGTAGCCGAGCGGTCAAAATCGTCTCGTTGCGGAGCGCGCGGTTGCTCGCCGTGGAGGTTCGAGTCCTCCCTGGGGTATGGGTTTGTGTGTTTGTCCTTAGGTTAGTTTACCTAGGTTTAAGTAGTTTGTAAGCTATGGGCTGATGACCATGTAGTTTGGTCCGATAGATCTACAAACATTTGAACATTTTGATCTATCTTTGGTAGAGGAGATGAAACCAATCTGACTCTGGCAATACACACATTTTGGCCATAAATGACGTTAGTGTCCTATACCTCTGGACCACGGGCATGGAGATGTAGATATTAACCATGAGAAGCCATTTACGTGAATGCTACATGCTTGTGCTTGCTGGTGCTCCCGCAGGTATGGACTGCGTCACTGTGGGCGCCGGGTGGCAGTTTGCCCGCGGGCTCGGTGACCCCGGCGCTGGAGTACGGCCCCCCGGGCCTGGTGGCGGGCCGACCGCTGGGGGCGGTGCCCGGTGCCGCCCCCGCCCCCGGCCCCGCCCCCTCGGCCGCCGGCCCTGGGGCGCCGCCCACACTCGGCGTCGGCGTGGTACCCGCGCCACCGCCGGCCTTCGCCCCCCTGCCTGCACCGGCACCGTCTGCAGTCAACCGACCCTCGCGTCCAGTCCTTCCCAGTGTGGGTAAGCCGCCGCAGGCGCCCATGGCGCAACCTCCGGGAGGCAGGCAGCCGGGCGTTCCACAACTGCCTGCAGCTCCACCTTTCCCTACAAATTTCGTCTCCAAACCTGGAGTTACAGGAGGGCCTAAACCTTCAAATCTCCCATCTGGTGTTGCCCATAAGCCGCCACAACCACCACCACCCCCACCTTTTCCTAAAATACCATCAAGTAATTTGTCGCCACCTGTAACGTTTCTACCATCACCCGCACCTCTGCCAATGCCTTTTGAATTAACACCATCGCCTGTTAAAGGAAATCAATTGAAGCCTCCAGCAGGTGGCTTCATTGTGAAGCTCCCTAATATACCACCATCACCATCCCAACATGGTCGTCCTCCTTCTCCACCACTTCCATCTAAACCTTCCCAACTTCCTTCACCACCATCACCACCACTGCCACCAACACCAACACCATCACCACCACCACCACAGCTTCTACCTCAACTTTCACAACTGCCTTCACCACCACCTGCACCACCCCCACCACCACCACCACCACAACTTCCACCTCAACCTCACGTACTTCCTTCACCTGCACCACCACCACCACCACCACCACCGCCGCCACCACCACAACTTCCACCTCAACCTCACCTACTACCTTCACCTGCAGCACCCCCACCACCACCACCACCACCACCGCCACCACCACCACCACAACTTCCACCTCAACCTCACTTACTTCCTTCACCTGCACCACCACCACCACCACCACCACCACCACCACCGCCAACACCACAACTTCCACCTCAACCTCACCTACTACCTTCACCTGCAGCTTCCCCACCACCACCACCACCACCACCACCGCCGCCGCCACCACCACCACCACCACCACCACCACCACCACCACCACAACTTCCACCTCAATCTCACTTACTTCCTTCACCTGCACCACCATCACCACCACCACCGCCACCACCACCACCACAACTTCCACCTCAACCTCACTTACTTCCTTCACCTGCAGCACCCCCACCCGCACCACCACCACCACCACCAGCACCAAAGCCATTTGTGTTTCCAAAAGCCCCTCTCTCTGGTGTGTCACCAAGCCCATCATTCAAACCATCTAGACCTTCACCACCAACTCCTCCTAAGCCATTCGAGCTACCGACAACACAATCATTGCCACCTACTGGTGCTCAAAAACCCATTGTTCCAATACCAGTTCCACCACAGCCATTTGAGCTACCAACGCAGCCTCATGTGCCTGGTGGCGCCATTTCACTTCCACCTACTACCCCATCTATCCAAATTCCCATACCTGCACCACCACCACCACCAAAGCCGTTTGAACTACCCCTTTCACCACCTTCAAATGAAGTGGTTTCACCAGGGCGTAGACAGCCAAGTGGTCATCCACCATCTCCACCTCCACCACCACCACCTCCACCACCTCCTCCACCTCCACCTCCACCACCTTCTCCTCCTGCCCCAACTAGACCTCCCCTGCCATCTCCTCCAAAGCCATTCGAGCTGCCTACAACACAATCATTTCCGCCTACTACTATAGATGTTAGGAAACCCAGTGCTCCAATACCAGCTCCACCACAGCCATTTGAGCTACCAATGGCCCATCGTGTCCCTGACAATACCATCCCACTTTCACCTGTTATCCCATCTGTTCCAATACCTGCACCGCCGCCACCACCAAAGCCATTTGAACTACCTCTTCCAACACCCCCTTCTATTGCTCCAGCTGGTAAACAATCAAGTGGTCCAATACCAACCCCACCAAAACTATTCTCACCTCTGTCACCTAATGTGATTGAAAAATTGCCTACTCCACCACCACCACCACCACCACCACCACCACTACCTAAACTTGCACATCAAGCACCTCAACCTTCTCTATTTCCAGCTCCACCACCACCACCGCCGCCACCGCCGCCGCTGCCACCGCCAGCACCATCATCTCAACTTCCAACTCAGGCATCTCAACCCTCTCTATTGCCAGCTCCACCACCCCCGCCGCCGCCACCACCACCACCACCACCACCTCCACTTCCACCTCAAGCACATCAACCTTCTCCATTAGCAGCTCCAACACTTCTACCACCACCACCACCACCACCACCTCCACCACCACCGCCGCCACCGCCACCGCCACCACCACCACCACCACCACCTTTGCCAGCACCACCGCCACCACCACCACCACCACCACCACCACCCCAAATTCCAACTCAGGCATCTCAACCTTCACCACCTTCAAATGCAGTAATTTCACCACAGAATAGACAGCCCAGTGGGCGTTCACCATCTCCACCTCCACCACCTCGTCCACCTCCACCTCCATCTCCACCACCACCCCCACCACCACCACCATCACCTCAAGCACCTCAACCTTCTTCTCTGTTCATACCACCACCAACACACCAACTTTCTCCTCAACCTTTCACTCCATCAGCTCCTCCCCCACCTCCTCCTCCTCCACCACCACCACCAGCACTGCAACTGCCAACTACACGTCCATTACCATCTGCCCCAAAGCCATTTGAGGTACCTACAACTCCATCGCTGGTACCCAGTATTGAAGGTGTTAGGAAACCCAATATCCCGATACCACCTCCACCACAGCCATTTGAGCAACCAATGTTTCCTGTGTCAGGGGACATTTTCTCATTGCCGCCTTCAAGCCCATCAGCCAAACGTCCCCTAGCTGCACCACCGCCACCAAAGCCGTTTGAACTACCTCTAAGCCCTCCTTCCAGGAATGTGCCTTCCTTGCCAGAAGCTGGATTACCTAAGGTTCCATCAGTGTCGGCAGTGGCACCATCGCCACCACCACCACCACCACCTCCACCTCCTCCTCCTCCTCCACCACCACCACCACCACCACCACCACCACCACCACCATCTCCTCCTCCTCCTCCTCCTCCTCCTCCTTCCCCTTCCCCTCCTCCCTCCTTTTCCCTGCAGAGACAACCTTCATCCACAGCTCCAGGTGGACCACAACTTCCAGGCATTCCCAGTCAGTTTGGACCAGCTGGTGCGCCTTCTCCACCTACTCTTGGCGCCCCAACTGTCGGTGCACCTGAAAGGAATGTTGGCGTACCTCCAACAGGTAACACTGTTTACTTTATCTGCTAGAGTCTTATGTAATAGTGGACACAGTATATCATTTATTAGCTCCATAATTTTGACTGGTAACAATGTATTTGGTAGTTGCATAATTTTTTAATATACAGTTCTTATAATGAATTTCTTTGCCATGAAATTTATATGCATTTAATTCGATTTCTTTCTATTTTTTCGAAAATACCAGGAAAAATCTGAGTCTTAGCCACTGTTTTTATTAGCCAAAATATGGTACATACAACTCATTACAAATATACATCCTATTCTTCAGATCTTGTACAATTGTCGGCCGCGGTGGCCGAGCGGACTGAGGCGCGCCAGTCACGGTCTGCACGGCCAGTACGGTCGGGGGTTCGAATCCCCCTCGGGCATGGATATTTGTGCCGTCCTTAATGTTAGCTAGTTTATAAGTAGCTTGAAAGTTTAGGGACTGATTACCCCGTAGTTAAGTCCCATAAGCTATACAAACATTTACAAGTTCACATAAACTAGCCTTTTTTCATTCCGCTATCAATCGTGCTTTCACAACTCCCCTGTCGCCTGCTAACTTAGAAAAGGAGATTAACACAATAAAATCCATAGCCATCAATAACGGTTACGATACAGATATAGTGCAACGCATCGTTGATCAAAAGACTTCCCAACAGTTTTCAACATTACTCAGTAGCAAATCGCACCTTGATAAAACTGCCAGTCAGAGATTCATTTCTATTCCGTTTTTAGGCAACGTATCGTACAGATTACAACGTCTATTGACGAAGAAATATGATTGCAAGGTAACTTTTTCTAGTAACAATAATTTAAAGAAAAACCTTGTTCATACACTGGAGACCTTAGTAGATCCTTTTTCAAATTCTGGCATTTACAAAATAACATGTAACAACTGTCCCTGTTATTACATAGGTCAGATAGGAAGAGCAATCAAGGTGCGGTATAAAGAACATCTTCTAGGGAGGACAGGACGCAATGTGCATAATTCTACCTTTGCCGAGCGTTTGTTTGTAGCCGATCATGTTCCTAAATCGTTGGAAGACACTGTAATTTTGCATAGGTAGGCCAAGGGAAGAAAACTTGATTTATGGGAGGACTATGATATTTTCAAACACCTTATCGTCAACGATGGCAATATGCTGAACGACCAACTCCAACTTGCAAGTAGACAGTACATAGAAGGTTTCAAACCTATACTGTTTTAGACATTTGTTAATGCAATACGTGTTCCTGCATGGTGTTTATTGTCCTCAAAATACTAGTGTAGCATTTGTTTGTAGTTTTATAGTGTTGTGATGCATAATGTTTATCCTCAGAATTCTAGTGGCGCACTTGTTTATAGTTTTATAATGTTGTGATGCATAATCTTCGTACCGTTCCCTCCCACCGGGTGCGTGCTGTTTGTTCTTAGGTTGTGTTTCTTGTACTATGTCTGGCCGCTGAATATTTCCTAACTTTTCTATCTTCAATTTTTGCGTGTATGCACATATATATATTCTGTCATGCACATGACTCGGCTCCAGATTTCTTTGCACGTTATTTCCCATGTTTCTTTATTTTATGTTTACTGTCAGTGTCATATTACACGTAGTTTCTGCTTGTCAAATTCATTCGCGTCCGCGACTGCGCGCACGCCCATCTTTGGCTCCACCTAGTACGGATGCACGTCACTAGGGTTCCTACGCCTCTGCCAGTACGCAGTGCTCACTCGACCTGTGTGTGGACGTGCTTCACAATTTTATGATGTGACATTGTTTAAAAATTTTACTTTTTAGTCTATTGACATGGAGTCAGCCACAGTTTATTTAACATCTTTTTTAATGTGAGCTTTATGTAAGTACATTCTCACCTATGCTGTAATTTTAATTTCTTATTTTAGAAACATTTTTGTATTTCACTATTATTCATATTTGTTGTATCACATTTTATTAGGTATACTTCTGAAGAAGGCAAAATTACTTTTGCCGAAACCTAGGTAAAAGTTTATTCTTCTAAACTATTTTATGCAACTGGCCGGCTGAAACTGTGTTGACTTTTGGTTCGTGTTCCACCGTTGCTGAATTGCAGCCATGTTTAAAATTAAAATTTTAAACATTTGAAACATTTTTCTTGTACAATTTTTCCATATAATTCCCACAGCAGTTGACTCATTAGTCCCATCGCAGCACTAAATTTGAGACGCCCCTATGGTAGAATTTGTTCTGCTATCTATGGAACCACCGTCGCACTGCTGCCTTCGCTTCATCGTTCCTGCCACGAACTTCCTCAGCGGTTCGAAAAATTAGTAAAAGCGACGTCTCGACGGTATGGTGTATGGCGCAATATTTTCCAGCAATGATCGCAGCCTCCCCAAACGCTCACTGCCATGCAAGACTTCACTGACCTTTTTCCAACACAGAGCAACAACTTTTCACACTTCTCAAAGCGAGACAGTTTTCCCTAAATGTGAGCTGCATTTCCCTGAGATCTTGACGGGCTTTCGTCCACGAATCACACTTCGTTGCTTTAACGCAAAGGACGCCATCCTTAGCAAATCACAGCAGCTCCATGCGGCTCCGCTAGCGGCAGATGAAACTGAGAGAGGTCCAACGCTGTGAATGGATAAGGTGACTTCACATTTACAGCCGTAATTTGGCGAAAACGTAGGGGCAAAAACTTTATGATTTGCGTCGTTTACTATGTAGGGCAGTGTAGAATACAACGTTTTCATACTCTGAACTAGTCTCTAAAACGTGTTTTTCAACCTGTGGGTCGCGACCCCCAGAGGGGTCGTCAGGTCTTTCTCGGGGGGTCGCCGCCACTGGAGAAAGTTGTCGTGTCGCACAAGTCTAAAGTGCGCGCCACCTACTTTCGCCGCGCGCCGCCATGCACGCACGGCGCGGCGTTCTTACGACGTCAGCCACGAGCGTCCTCTGCTACAACTCCGCTCGTGGCCACCACTGAATGACATCGTTCACTTGGGACTGAGATAGGAACCAGCTAACACTTCGGAATCAGATAGGCATCAGTGAAGACTTTGCTATCGGATAGGCACTAGGCAGGCCTCTAGCTCAACTATGTATCAGCATTCTGCAGTACTGAGCTATGTAAAAGTTAACTATTACTAAGTCTCTAAGAACTATATATCTCGTTCTAATTTACTATAGTGTTTCTAGTTTCTGCTGTCCCACTGGCTGGTCACCTCCTACCTGCACAAGCGTGCATCCTTTATTCCTATGTCGGTCTTTCTACTCCACCACCGAACCTACGACGGAAACGAGACACAAAAGCGGCGACGAGGCTGGGACACAAAAGAAGTAATTGCACCATAAAATAACTGGGGGTTCAGTAATAGAAAAATGTATGCGTAAGTGAAATTTATTGTCAACATTACGGAGTTCTTGATGTAACAATTAAAAATTTTGAATACAACATAGATTATTAATGATGAATAAGCGCCATGTGTGAAAACTCTTTTCAGGAAGCAATCGATATGTATATGAACACGATAAAATCAGTAATTCTGAAAAATTCGACAGAAAATTTTACTTGATTACAAATTGTCTGTGCAGTGGGACTTAATGAGCATAATTCGCTATTGCGTATTGCCTGAAATGTAAAACACTCGTTAACAAACTATAGGGTAAGGTGGTTCAATTTCGATCATTTCGGACAAATGTTATTGAAACTGGAAATATATTGGGAAAAGAAATAATTTTAACTATGGCACTTGTTCTTGGATGTTTGATGATTATGTAACACAAATATTAGACAATAACAAATGTTGGTATAAACACAAAAGAAGGTTACCGAATTGAGATAACTCGATCGAAAATGTACCATACTACGTACAATTGTGATCACTTCCTTGTACAATTTTTATTACTGGCATCTTCCACATAAAAAACACTTTTTCCGTCAGGTACCAATGCATACGTCGTGGTACCAAACATTGAATTTTTGTCAGCGAATCCAGTCACCCATAACTATAAAATTTACAAGAGCATGTTAGACTAAGTAGCTTCGCTTACCCCTTAACAGGAAAAAAATTATATCTTCTTAGCACAAAGTGGTGTAATCTTAGAAAAGACAGGAGGAGCTCTAGGAACCTGCTACACTACAACGCCACACAACGTGACACTACGGGACTGGGGACTGACAAATGGCGCGAAAAATTACGTTGATCAGAATTGTACCTATGTCGAATTTGTACCTACTTACCCTATTTTTATGTCAGAACTCGTGTAAAAATAGAGTAATGGGTTCCATTCCGAAATACAAACACACACAAGGTAAAAAAATCCGTCCATCAATTTCAAGGCTAATGGCTTTTCTGTTCGTTAAGTTCAATCTCTATAAATTAAAACATTATTTTTATGTCATGGTACCTTTGGTGTTAAGACATTGTTAATCTTTCCAGGTTTAGAATGTTTTCTAGAATAAACTTTATTTGATTAAGTTCATTAGCGTGATACTTTTTGAAAATTATGCATGAGTCAAGATGCGTAAATTTACTTGGAAATTACACACGTGAAAAAAAAGTGTTACATCACCTTCGTTCCAAGGTTTTTCTGAGCGCCGTCAATGTTTATATTGCTTCAATGATACAGTTCCTTAGATTGTTCATAGATGCCACTCAACCCCACAAAGATGTAAATAACCACGCATAAGCAGTTACAATCCAACGGAGTGGGTAACACGGTCGATCAAGTTCAATCGTGACTCCAGAAAAAAAGTACACTGGTTGTGTTGACTGTAGTTCTACCACGCCTAGAAAGTCAATTAACCCTTTGTGGCCCAAGAAACCAAATTGAGTTTTGAAACAATTATGTTTTGTGTAATTAAATTACAAATCATATATAAAACTAATATGTAAAGTGAGTACTTGAGTGAGTACTTGAGTGTTTACAAATTTTTTAGAAGACATGGTTATGTAATGAAACCAGTGGTTCGTTACATAAAGTTCTGAAAGACATGCATCAAAATGAAATATTACTCTACTCTGCAATGCATAGTTTTTCGTAATTTACCAGAACTATGGCATCTCAGAAGAAAATACAGCGGAAACTATAATATATGTAACCTCTCGGTCCTCAGCAACAGCTAACTCCGGCACATACTGCGCTGAGCAGCTGAATATTTTCGTTGCTTTCTCTCGCAAACGTATTATCGGAGCCGGTAGCGAGTTGATTTTCTTTATGGAGGAGGCTAGCACACTCCAGTGCCGTAGTGGTTTTACAGAACAGCCACTGAGCCGCTTTTGAGACATTAAATTAAAAGTGGTCTCAGTGTAAAACCAGTTGTATACAAAGGGTTAACACAAGGTAGGAAGTACACGGCTTGTATTGACTGCAGTTCTGCCACGCCTAAAAAGTCAATTGCGAAGTTTGTTCGCATCCGCATTATTAATTGCTGTCAGCAGTTTGAAATGTTCAAATGTTTGTCACTCTAAGAGACTTCGTTGGTCATCAGTCCCTAGGCTTACAAACTTCTTAGACTAACTTCAAATGTCAAAAGCCCTGATCGCAATATAATTATTTATTTTATGAAAACCGGTTTCAATGGGCTATGCCACCATTATCTGGTCATATAAAATTATACAAGAGGGTAATCTTGCATTATTTAAAAATTGGAGGTTAAATAGAACGTGCGAAATAGCACTTAGTAGAAAAAAAACGTAAGTTAAATAATCAACAGCTTTTAAGAGACTCATGCTAAGGTCAACACAAGACTTATGCTAAGGACAACACAAACACCCATGCCGGAGAGGGGACTCGAACCTCCGACGGCGAGCAACAGCACGCTCTGCAGCAAGGCGCCTTAGAACGCTCGGCCACTCCATCGCTGCGGTGTTATGAGACACTCTCAAGTAAAGTTTCCAGACCTCTCGGAGTGAAGCGATGTCGTTCAGATTTGAAGGAGGTACAAATGTTCAAATGTTTGTATAGCTTATGGAACTTAACTGCGGGGTCATCAGTCCCTAAACTTACAAACTACTTATCAACTAGCTTATCCTAAGGACGGCAAAAATATCCATGCCCGAGGGGGGAATGGAACTCCCGACCGTAGTGGAAGGAGGTACAGAGATATAGTAACTGTAGATGACTTACCCCTGTCCTGCCGTCCAAAGGCTACCACAGGAGGTGATGGTCGTTACTGAAACCTGAGAGGAAGCCTCCATTCTGAATAGTGATTTTCGTGCAACCAGAGGTAGTCTTGTTACGTCTCAGGCTGTACGTGATAGGCTGCTTGACTTACAACTTCACTCCCGACAACCACGGGGAGGTGCAGCTTTGGCAACTAGTCACCGTGCAGCGTGGTACAGATAGGTCCAACAGCATGTTGAACGAACTCGTAAGAATTGGCTCAAGTGCTATTCACTAATGATGCTCGTATCTGACTTCAACCAAATAATAGTCGGAGACGATTTCGGAGACAGTGTGAACGTCTTAGACCAACACCACCTAAAAGACAAAGCCTCACAACTAGCCGTGCCTACTTCACACCGACAGGCGGCGAACGCAAGCTGACTGACTTGCCGCTGGGGCACGCTCAACGCCTCGCAGCCACCAGCCAGTCAGCTTGCGTTCGCCGCCTGTCGGTGTGAAGTAGGCACGGCCAGTTGTGAGGCCTTGTCTTCTAGGTGCTGTTGCTTAGACCAGCGAGCACAGAGAGGCTATACCGCCTACATCAGCTTACAGGCATTGAAGACCGGCAGCCATCTTGATAGGTTGTAGAAACGGAGTTGGGCCGATAAATGCGTAGTTCTTCAAGTCGCGCTCGCGTTAATTACATGGCCATTTGAACCACTTAGGATTGGAAAAAAATTACCACATTTTTCACATAAACTTGTGAACTCTGAAGGAATTCAACAGTGTTCTTAGCAAGTAGAATATGTACTGTGTTTGTATAAAGATAATAATTGAAACTATTACTTGTCTATGAAATTAAAGTTACGACATGAAAAAGTTAGTCGCCTGCCACTTTTTTTTTTTTTTTTTGTTTTGTGGTCAGGAAATTTTCGTCAGCGAGAAAGTTGTAGATAATGAAATGAACTTTTCTTTTTATTTATACAACTTTTTTTTATAGCTCCCCTGGTTTTCTCACAAATTTGGATACAATAGAACGGAGAAACTTTTCAAATTCTACTCGGTACTTACAGCTTGCCCACCACCGAGCACAAATTCTGTTGTCCACTCACGATGTACTTTCTGACCAATATTGATAAACATTTGAAATATGGGATACAATTTTCGGTATCCAATAATTACGACTTAACACTTTTTATTTATTTTATTAATAACTGATACGGATGCGCTTCGGCTTTGCACAGGTAATCTTTAAACTACTTTAACTCGAGAACTGCTAAACGTATTGTGATGCGGTTTCCTTCAATTTCTTCGGTAAAATCCTGTGTTTAACGTAGGCTACAATAAATGCCAATACGAAAATGAGCAATAATTGAAATAAGAATAATAACGTAGACTGTTTTACACCGTTCAACGAGTGCTACAAGGTGTTGGTTCCCTGATGTTCTTGGTTCCCTGATGTTCATTTTGTGGTACACCGTACGACACTGGTGATCGTAGGAAGGAATCAAACCAATACTCGGTACAGGGATGATATCCTCCGACGCATGGTGCAACCTTATCGGCAGCGTTTAAGCAAGGGATGCTTCTTACTGGTGGATAATTCCATGCTTACCGTGCACATTTTGTGAATGCGTTCCTTCAAGATGAGGGCATTGCAAGATCAGAAAGGACAAAACGTTCTCTAAACACGAACACTGGGGAACATGCATGGCATACAATGAAAGAGGCTGATTTTTAATAGACGGTCCACCAACTAATGTGACAGATCTACGTCGAATCGTCATTAATAGGACAATCTGGACGAACAGTCCCTTGATGATCAAGTAGAGGGAATGCCACAGAAAATACAGACCTGCATCAGTCCAAGAGGACCTGTTACGGGGTATTAGGGGTACCGGTGTACGCTGAAATCTGGAAGACGAGCTCAGAATATCTACTTGTCAGTTTCTGTTTTCGACCGCGGCGGAGCGGCCGAGAGAATTGAGGCGCTATGCTACGATGCGCGAGCTCGTTCCCCGACGGAGATTCGAATACCCCTCGGGCGAGGATGTTTGTGCCGTATTTACTATAAAGCAGTTCATAAGTAGTTTGCAAGTTTATGGACTGATGATCCCGCAGTTAAGTCCCTTAAGCTCCACAAACATTTCAACATCTTCTGTTTTCGTAAGGAATACAGACAAATGAATCGTTGTATGTATATATGTCTATTCCATTTTTGTTCTAAATATCAAATATTTGTAATAATAAGGGACCAAACTAGGGATGTGCTACAAGCGCGCTCATGAAACACGCGACGCTAAAGTAAATTCTCGAGAATTTCTCGAGTACTCTCGATTCCGTATTTCTTGATTTCCAGAAGGCTTTTGACACCGTACCTCAAAAACGGCTTTTAATCAAATTGCGTGATTATGGTTTATCGGCACAAATTTGCGACTGGATAGGTGATTTCCTGCGAGAGAGGACACAGTTTGTAAAGCATCGACTAAAACAGAGGTGATATCGGGCATTCCAAAGTGTAGTGTTATTAGTCCGCTGCTGTTCCTTATTTACATAAAAGATTTGGGAGAAAATTAAGTAGCTCTTAGGTTGTTTGCAGATGACGCCGACGTTTCCCGTCTAGTAAAATCATCTGAAGATCAAAATCAACTGCAGAACGATCTGAATAAGATATCACTATGGTGCAAAAATTGGCAATTGATTCTAAATCATGAGAAGTGTGAAATCGTTCACATGAGTACGAAAAGGAATCTGTTAAACTTAGTTTACAAGATAAATCAGTCAAAAGTGAAGCCAGTAAACTCCACTAAGTATCTAGGAATTACTATTACTTCAGACTTAATCTGGAAAGAACACGTAGATAATGTCGTGGGAAAGGCGAAACAGAGACTGCGTTTTATTGGCAGAACCCTTGAAAAATGCAACAGAACTACTAAAGAAACTGCATACATTCCGCTTCTTCGTCCTTTATTGGAGTATTGCTGCTCAGTGTGGGATCCTTATCAGATGGTTTTGACGGAGGACATCGAAAGATTCCAAAGAAGAGCAACTCGTTTTGTATTGTCACGATACAGGGGAGACAACGTTATGGAAATGATATAGGATGTGTGCTGGGAATCATTAGAATAACGGCGCTTATCGCTCTGGCGTGGGCTACTTATGAAACTCCAATCGCGAACATTCTCCGCCTAATGCGAAAACATATTGTTGACTCCCACTTACATAGGTAGAAATGGTCATCAGAATAAAATACGAGAAATCAGAGCTGGAACGGAGAGATTCACGTGTTCTTTCTTCCCGCGCGCTATTCGAGAATGGAATGGGAGATAAATAGTATAAAGGAGGTTCGATGAACCCTCTGCCAGGCACTTAACTGTGCTTTGCAGAGAGTATCCCATGTAGATGTAGATGTAGATGTAGAAGTTGTCGACCGTGCTGCGCTCTATGAAGGCTGAAATCATGCCAGAAGGAAACTGAGTCAGAGCAGCCATAATCGTTGTCTTTCTTACGTATAAGGAAGCGATTGTACTTTACACATTGGTTTCTTTTGTTTGTATTGAATTAGTAGAAGTAGAACGTTTATCACAAGAAAATAATCATAGGACTATTATTAAGACAAGCTTCTCAAATGAAACAAGTATGCATTGCGTGTGCAAAGAATTGTTCAAATGTTTGTAATTCCATGGGAGCAAACGACTTTGGTGATAAGTCCCTAGACTTACAAACTACTTAAACAAACCTAGAGACAACACACACATCGATGCCTGAGGCGTGATTCGAACTTTCTGAACACAGCTATCACAATTTACAATACTGATTCTTGGTTGTTGGATCTAAAAACTGCTCAAAAGTTTGGATAGTGTTGAGTTTGATGCGTGTTCTATGATATCGGAGAAAAATTAAAGTTTCCCGATACTTGCGGACTGTTTCCGGCTCTATCCAACCTTTTTTAGCGAATTTCTTTAGTTGAAATGGATAACATAAATATATACGTATTTTTCTATTTTGATGGCTTTCATTAATAGAAGAATATGCTTCTCTTTCCATGGACGTCTGCGTTTGATTGCTACATATATTGTGTAATTTTAAATGTCTGTCATGCCTGTTGTACCTTGTCGCTTTTTAGAACGTCTGGTGCAACAGTCTAGAAGTACTGCAAGCTCCACGACTTTCGTTTCCGTGTGTCCATATTCGAATAACAATCACAGCGAGTTGCGAACGTTGCCCGTCAGCGTATGCAGGCAGTACAGATAAACGTAGCGTCATCCCTAGACCAAACTTCTCTGGTCATTGGTTCCTAGACTTACAAACTACTTAAACTAATGTAAACTATCTTACACTAAGCACAACACACACCGATGCCCGAGGGAGGAACGGAACCAACGACGCGAGAGACCGCACGATCCATAACGTGGCGCTCCAGCCCGCAAGGCCAGTCTCTATTTTTGTGTGAACCCCGTACAAAAATGGTGATATAACGCGTTTGTGTTGTTTGTATAACTTATGGGTCACATAAAAGTGGCTCGGAGAAGTGAATTTCAGGATAGAAACAAACAAAGTGCAGGAAAGTACTAGCCGTACAGGCATTCCATGAGTGACGGACGGGACATTCAGTCGCAGAACAATCAAAATAAAATGTTTGTTTTTATATTATTCTGTGGATTCTGTCTGGAATCCAAACATTCATTATTTGGTGTAGATGATTAATGGAAAATTTTTCTAGTCCATCATTATTTTATTCTGCAATATGGAAAAATAATAGTCTGACGGACGGGACAAAAAATGAGCCTCAAGTAATGCAGCTTGCAAAACATTGCATTAATTCTGTGATTTATGTATACGCATGAAACTATAAGTAACGTGTACAGAACTTCAAACTCCAAAATTTAACATCTGCTATGTACAATATAGGACCATTAATAAATTTAAGCTTCTGAAACAATAAATATTACGTGACGCATGGAACAGGTAACGTGACGGACGGGACTCGTCCAATGACGTGACTTACAAAATTATATTTTACATCTTTGAGAGACACAACATTAAACAAAATGGTTTTAGTAACAACAATAATGCTTAATTGAAAGTTAGGTGTCTTAAAAACAAGCAAAACAATGAACTGTCAGTCAACTAATTTGACAACCTATTCTACTACTACCACCCATGATTGTAATGGCGATAAATTAAAGAAAAAAAGGAAATTGCAAAATGTTTCTATCCTGTACAGCTACCTTCAGTACCTTAAGATTTTTGTGGGCGTATTCATAACCACGACTTTCAGATTTTCAATCTTTAGTCGTAGGCTCACTCACTCGCGGAATGCCTGCATACTATAGCCAATCACCTTTTGGCAAGTTTCTGAAGGTGGATCGAAAATTGACTGCTCGTATTACTGCCATCTCATCCAAAATTTTCTGGTTAATTACTTGAAGGCCGTGCGGTTTGTTGGGATACAACTTAGAATTTTGGCACCCGACACAAACTTATCGCAGTGACGGATCAGATCACCTGAATAAGCAGGTATGGCCGCGACAAAACTGACCTCTACTAATAACTCTGTTAGGCGATAATTCTATGTAAATGTGCTCCAAGATTCACCCGACAGTATGTACGGCTGCTCTATCGTGTTGTAGATCTGTTCTTCCTCCGTTAATAATGCTATAACTGGTTTTCAAAACCGTATCCTCTTGTCTGGGCCACTTTCATACTTTCTAAAATAAAATAGTTATCATTATAGTATAATCCACTGGTTGCCAACAAAAATAGTTAGCATTATCCGCTGGCTGCCAAGAAAGATAAAAAAATAGTATACGTAAGGTAAACTGAAAAAATTCAAATGTTTGTTAAGCTTATGGGACTTAACTGCGGGGTAATAAGTGCCTAAACTTATAAACTACTTATGAACTACCTTATACTAAAGACGACACAAACATCTTTGCCCGATAGGGGATCCGAATCTCCGACGGGGAGCGGCCTCGCATCGCAGCATAGGGCCTCAATGCGCTGCGCCAAGATAAACTGATATTGTTAATTATGTAGGTATAGCAAACGCAAACGCGATATGGAACATGAACTTTAGTGAATTGTTAAAAGTTGATTTACATCATTTTGATATTTTATAAATCTAATATATGAAAATTAATGTTTATTTTTTCAAATGTTTGTATAGTCTATGGGACTTAACTACGGGGTCATCAGTCCCTAAACTTACAAACTACTTATGAACTACTTACGAACTAGGACGGCACAAATATCCATGCCCGAGGGGGGATTCGAACCCCCGACCGTAGTGGCCGTGCAGACCGTGACTGGAGCGCCTTAGTCTCCTGGGCCACCGCGGCCGGCAATGTTTGTTTGTCTTTTTGTTCGTATGTTAGGCACTACTATACCGTACATCCGAATGCGATAAAACTTTGTAAACATATTTCTTGGGGTTTCGTGAAGATTAGAGGCATAATTATGTCACAGTACGACATGTAGTTGAGGAGACTGACGTTTAGATTTATTACTTCTTTGTTCTTTTATGTATTCGAAAAATATTTTGCAGATAGTATCCTTTTATGCCAACGAATGTAAATACCAAATTATTTCTTTTTACTAATTGTAGTTTATGACATATGACGTGATAAACCCTGAGACGCGTGGGAAACTGTCGCATCATGTTTGTTCGTATTTTACGCGCTGCCGTACCGCTAATCTGATTGTGATTAAACTTTGCACACTTAATCTTCAAAACAAGACGAAAGACACCATCTATACAAAATTTTGTATGGTGCATATACATATATCTACAGTTTTATTCGGATCTTAACGATATTTTGTACACCTCAACTTCAAAGTAGAAGAACGTAATCATGTACGTAATATTTCATACGATGCATGCGTAGAAACCACTTCACTAATCACCGTGTTTACATAATGTTTAACAGATGGTGCGACGGAGGGGGCGTAGGAGACTGGCAGAGAGAGAAGGTGGTCAGGGAGACAAAGGGGAAGAAAGATGGACTAAACACTGGAATGAATATGTACCCGGAAGATACCAGTTTTCAGCTAGTTCCTAATAAATATAACCCAAAATACGGTATTGGAAATATGGATGTAATTAGCGGCACTTTTACTGTACGAAGAAGGAAAGAAGCTTAGGGTTTAACGCCCCGTCGACAGAGTGGTCATTAGAGGCGGAGCTAACGCTCGGATTGTGTGGACAAGGATGGGGAAGGAAATCGGTCGTGCCCTTTTGAAAGGAACCATCCCGGCATTTGCCTTGGGTGATTTTAGGGAAGTCACGGAAAACCTAAATCTGGATGGCCGGAGGTGGATTTGAACCACTTTCCTCCAGTGCGTTACCACTGCGTCGCCTCGCTCGGTTTTACTGTACGACAGGATGAACGAATGGTAATACAAGGTGTCATAAACCTTTTTGATCAAATTGAACATGTGATAGTGGGATCAGAACCATTTTTTGTGTGTATGCCTGCATCACTCAGCCGATACGGTGGCTCAGTCCGTTCCGAAAAATGGCTGAATCCTCTCTGTAGCAACAATAATAATAAAAAATTATAAAAAAAACTGTGCCAAGAACTTAACAGTCAACATAGTTGTTGTGTTGGTGGTCTTCAGTCCGCAGACTGGTTTGATGCAGCTCTCAACGCTAGCCGGTCCTGTGAAATTCTCTTCATCTGAGACTATGTTCGCCAACCTACATCCTTTTGAATCAGTTTACTGTATTTGTTCCTCGGTCTCCCTCTACGGTTTTTACCCCACACACTTCCTTCTAATGCTAAGTTAACAATTCCTTGATGTCTCAGAATGTGTCCTACCAATCTATTCCTTCTCTTAGTCAGGATATGCCAGAAACTCAATTTCTCTCCAATTCGGTTAAGCACCTCCTCATTAGTCACACGATTTTCCCATCTAATCTTCATCATTCGTCTGTAGCACCACATTTCAAAAGCTTCTATAATCTTTTTCTCTGAACTTCTCATTGTCCACGTTTCACTGCCATACAATGCTACAGTCTGCATTTTACATCTTCTTTACTACGGCCATCAGAAGTTATCTTGCTACCGAAATAACAAAATTCATCTACTACTTTTATTGTATCATTACCTGATTTTCTGACATGACATTCCATTTACTTCGTTTTACTCTTGTTAATGTTCATTTTATATCTCCCTTTCAAGACACTGTCCATTCCATTCAATTGCTCTTCCAGATCCTTTGCTGTCTCTGATAAAATTACTATGTCATCGGCAAACCGCAATCTTTTTATTTCTTCTCCCTGAACTTTAATTCCCTCTCCAAATTTCTCCTTCCATTCCTTCACTGCTTGCTCAGTGTACAGATTGAACAACATTGGGGAAAGGCTACAACCCTGTCTTACTCCCTTCCCAACCTCTGCGTGCCTTTCTTGCCCTTCGACTCTGATAACCGCTGTCTGGTTTTTGTATAGGTTGAATATTAATCTTCACTCCCTATATTTTACCCCTGCTACCTTCAGAGTTTGAAAGAGTGTATTCCATTCGAAATTTTCAAAAGCTTTCTCTAAATCTACAAACGCCAAAAACGTAGGTTTGCCCTTCCTTAGCCTGTCTTCTAACATAAGTCGTAATGTATTGCCTCCCGTGTTCCTACATTTTTCTTAAGTTCAAACTGATCTTCCCCGACGTCAGATTCCACAAGTGAACATAGAACAAGCACGATTCCACGTCTGCAACGTAGCTATCCATCCGCGAAACAGAGCCGCGGCGTGTTAGCCGTGCGTACTGGGGCGCCGTGCTGCGGTGCGCGCGACCGTTCGCTTCCGGGGGTTCGAGTCCCCCCTCGGGTATGGGTTTTTGTGTTGTCCTTAGGTTAGTTTATCTTAGTTTAAGTAGTTTGTAAGCTACGGACTGTTGACCACGCAGTTGAGTCCAATAGATTTCCAAACAATTTGACATTTTTGGAGAAACAGAAAACAAAATAAACAAAAAGTGGCAGCGTCGCTGGCCGCTATGCAAGGGGCCCAAATTCGATTCCCGGCAGCGCAGTGGTTGTACTGTATTTACACTCATCATAACATTCATAACTGTCATGAAAATTGCCGAAGTGGCGTAATTAAATAGACTTGTAGTAGTCTGATTGGATTTTCAAGCTACTAATAGCCCTATGAACAGTTCATTTATTCTTCTTGTGCGTATATGTGTCTGTTTTTGTGTGTGTGTATGTGTGTGTGTGAGACTACACAGTGTAGCTCATGACTAAGAATGTAACCACAATTCTCTATTTTCCAGGAGTGGTAGTGCTGCATGGTTGTTCAAGTTTCGAAGGTAGCAAACGTAGCAGGGAATAAAATCGAAATGACGGCCCTTGAAACGTAGTCTGGGGCCTCATTCAGTACACTACCTGCACATTTACTGGGTTCGGGTCATAAAATTAGCTTCAAAATTTTTCTACGAGAAGTAATAACTGACTATCTTAAGGATTAGTAACTGACAAATGTTCAAATGTTAGTAAATCTATCGGACCAAACTGCGTGGTCATCAGTCGGTAGCTTACAAACTACTCAAAATAAGGTAAACTAACCTAAGGACAACACACACCCCCATGCCCCAGGAAGGACTCGAACCTCCGACGGCGAGCAACCGCGCGCTCCGCAGCGAGGCGCTTTAGACCGCTCGGCTGCTCCACCGCGGCATTAATAACTGAAAGTCGTTGAGAAGAATCCTACATTGTCTACTACGCGGTATGTTATTCCAGATGCAAAACATTGGCCAAAACTATTGCAGGAGCCTAAATATTAATATGCATTATACAAGTGTGAAAATCGGGTTTGCTATGTTAAATGAATTGCGATGAATTCTAGTGCCATTTATTAATGTATCAGTAAGAAGTGTAATGTGAACGGTATGGCATCCTACGAATTACTGAACAGTAGCATTTCTCAACAGGTGCTTCTTGATACAGTCGCGTTGTTCAGATATCTACGTAATCACATCTAGGTGTAACATTGCAGAGAGATATGAAATGGAACGAACATGTAAGGACAATTGTAAGACGGACAGCCGACTTCGGTTTGTTGAGAGAATTTTGGGAGACCGCGTGTAAAAGGAGAGCGCGTGTAAAACGCTAGTACGACCGTGTCTTGAGTATTGCTCGTTTGGGACCCGCAGCAGATCAGTTTAAAGGGACACATGGAAGCAGTTCAGAGGCGAGAACTAGGTTCGTTACTGGTAGGTTCGACCAATGCGCTAGCGTCACGGAAATCTTATAGAGAAACTCGTTTGAGCAAATTTAGAGGGCCGGAATTTGAAGCTACCTGCAGAGCGGTCTTGCCGCCGCCTACTTACGTTTCGCTAAAAGATCACAAAAGCAAAATAAGAGAAATTAGAGCTCCTACAGAGGCTTCCAGACATTCTTTTTTCCTCGTTCTATTTGGGAGTGGAACTGGAAAGAAAATGCCTAGCAGTAGTACAGTGTACCTTCCGCCGCACACCTTATGGTGGACTACGAAGTATAAATATAAATGGTTCTCCAAATGTAATGTTTATTTTCTTGTTAATAAATAAATTAAATAAGTTGAAAAGATATAAGTAAATAGTGCACTTCAAATATATACAGAACATTATGTTTTGTAACAACCATCCAAGTTTGTGTGAAATTAGACACTGTTTTGTTCGAACTATGAAGTTTTGTAATGTCTCGTTAAATCTGTTTAAACAACCTTAACAAATACACGTGAATTTAGTAATAAACTATTTAGTTTGTTCTGTAACCGCCAGTTAGCGTCACACATCACACTTTTTTCTTCTTTTTTATTTATTTTATGTATTTATTTATTTATTTTTACTTTGGGGACCGCAGTTTGGAATACGTCGTTGAGTGACATAAATTACGTTTATCCTTTCGCACTGCTGTTATAATGCTTTATTTGTTTACTATGAGCTCATTTCGGCTTTATATTGCCATCATCAGGTATTATTTAATGTCGTTCTTATTGCTGTCCTTTTTGTTTAAGATGATATTGATTTTATTTAAACTATGACTGGCTTATATGCCTGTCACGGATTTTTTATTTTCTGTCTGATTAAAAGAACAGCTATTTCCAAAGAATTTAAAAGGACAGCTATGTTCAAAGACTTTGAAAATAGCTATCCTTTTAATCAGGCAGAAAATAAAAAATTCGTTACAGGCATATAAGCCAGTGATAATTTAAATAAAATCAATATCATCTTAAACAAAAAGGACAGCAATAAGAACGACATTAAATAAAACCTGATGATGGCAATATAAAGCCAAAATGAGCTCATAGTAAATAAATAAAGCATTATGACAGCAGTGTGAAAGGTATGAACGTCATTTACATTTTCTTCGTTAAAATCGTCTTGATAGAACGTATATATTTTTATAAAAACACAAAAAATAGTAAACCATTTATAATATAGTAACGCAATCTAGATTATAATATTTTCTTATAAGAAATTGTCTAAAGACAAGAAATTTAAATATGTTGTATTTGATATATACCGTTTTTATTCCTGTTATGGGGATTCGCAAGATAATTTTTTTACTTTGAAGAGGTCGTGTATTGAAAAACATTTACAGACACTGCTTCACAACATGCACGCATTAACTGTGTTAATCGTTACTATGAGGGGGCAGTCCTAAAATGTGTGCATAACATACACTTCTTTACAACATTCGTGTTTCCTTCTCTATCTTCGGAGTTCTGCTTCACTCATGTTTGAAACGCTGTAACATTGTAGACGTATTTGCTAAGAAGTAGAGCAATGTAATGAAAATAAGGTATATGAGTTGCATTTTAGTCCTATAATTTTATAATACTGAATGTCAGTTGTTCAGCAGTCACGTACAACATCCTTAGAAATGAAGTAAACTACCAAGGTAGTCAACCAGAACTCAGAATAGTATTTCCACTCCTTGAATGAAGAAACGCTCTAGGCGATTGAACAGAACACGTTTCTGAACAAGACAGTGAAACTTACTATTTCATAATATGTAAACGTGTAGGCGGACATGAGTTGCATCCACCACAATCAATGTCGCTTCCATAATCTGAGGTTACGTGGACGCTAAAAGCGAACATTTTTATATATTTAGTACCAAAAAGTAGTCTAAAACAGTAAGTTTTCTGAAATTATAAATTATTTTGTAATTGTGATATTTTTCTAAAGGAATATTTCAAATTAAATTTTAATTTTCATATGTGTGTAATAAATTACTGAAATTTTGGTTCAAGTAACTCCTGGGTTTGTCTAATTTGGTTCCAAGGATTTTTTCCCATATGAAACGTGGTAGCAGACTACGTCAGATCAAGTAGAATCTGGGCTGTGGGAATAGAGACATTTATAGATATGTTAGTTTGAAGAAAATTTAATTTGACAGTACATTTGAAAATATTCTAAAAGTACGTAATAAACTGTGGCTGGTTGAAAATCATGTATTAGCAATCGTTTACACTTTTGTAAGTAGTAATAATAATAGTAATAGTAGTGCACAATAAAGTTTAACTCAATCCAATGAAAGTTGATGTTTGGACCCTTTATAACACCAACCAACCAACCAAAGTTGGTGAGCTTCTTATTGTCACACAACTCTGATAGGAAATCGTGAATCCAATCGCACAATTGGGAGATATTCCATAAGCACGCAATTTCATTAGAAGCCGCTTGTGGGGTACAGTGTCAAAAGCCTTCCGGAAAACCAGAAATATGGAATCGATTTGAGATCCCATGTCGATGGCACTTATCACTTCATGTGAATAAAACTTACGTTCTGCTCCCGGACGATATTTTGTAATTTCGAGTAATTTTTGGCTCCAGATCTGAAAATAAAAACTTGAATAGTATCCAAAAATTGGTCCAAGTAATCCCGTTTTTAGGTTACAATCACAGAGCTGGTACATGTTGACTAAATGGTTGATGAGACGTATATGCGCATTAGCGAAGATCCTGGACGATTTGAAACTTTTCTTACATCCTAGGACTCAAGTAACCTCAGTTTACGGTAGCTAAAAGATACATAGATTAGATTATATTAATACTTGTTCCATAGATCATATATACGACATTTAGTAATGATGTGGAACGTGTCAGTTTAGTAAATGTTGTCTATACTTGACACTCAATATTTTAAGGATTTTTTTTTTATTTTTTTTTTTCATTTCTTTATAAAGTTTTATCTTAAAATTCATCTACGTTGTAGAAGGAGTTGCCATTCAGAAATTTCTTTAATTTCTTTTTAAGTACTAGTTGGCTATCTGTCAGACTTTTGATGCTACTTGGTAAGTGACCAAGTACTTTTGTGGCAGCATAATTCACCCCTTTCTGAGCCAAAGTTAGATTTAACCTTGAATAGTGAATATCATCCTATCTCCTAGTGTTGTAGCTTTACACACTGCTATTACTTTTGAATTGGGTCGGATTGTTAATAACAAATTTCATGAGTGAATATATATATATATATATATATATATATATATATATATATATATATATATATATATATATATATATATATGGTGAAGCTACAGTGAAGATCCCTAGATCCCTAAATAAATGTCTGCAGGATGCTCTTGTGTGGGCTCCAGCAATTATTCTGATTACACGCTTTTGTGCAACGAATAATTTTTTACTCAATTTTGAATTGCCGCAGAATATGATCCCATATGAAAGCAGTGATTGAAAATAGGCGTAGTAAGCTAATTTACTGAGATGTATATCACCAAATTTTGCAATGACTCTGATAGCATAAGTAGCTGAACTCAGACGTTTCAGGAGATCTTCAACATGTTCCTTCCAATTCAGTTCCTCGTCAATGCAAACACCTAAAAATTTTGAATAATCTACCTTAGCTACAGATTTATTTTCAAAGTCTAAATTTATTAATGGTGTCATGCTATTTACCGTATGAAACTGTATATACTGGGTTTTATCAAAGTTTAATGAGAGTCCATTTGTAGAGAACCCCTTAGTAACTTTCTGTAAGATATCATTTACAATTTTATCAGTTAATTCCTGTTTGTCAGGTGTGATAGCTATACTTGTATCATCGATAAAAAGTACTAGCTTAGCATCTTCGTGAATGTAGAATGGCAAGTCATTAATATATATTAATAACAGCAAAGGACCCAAGTTCGAACCTTGTGGGAATCCATTTTTGATAACTCCCCAGTTAGAAGAATTAATTGTTTCATCGATATCACGTGAACTGCTTATTTCTACTTTCTGCCCTCTTCCAGTGAAGTATGATTTAAACCATTTGTGCACTACCACAATAATTAAGCTTATCTAGAAGAATCCCATGATTTACACAATCAAAAGCCTTTGAGAGATCACAAAAAAACCCTACTGGTGATGTCCGGTTATTCAAAGCATATAATTTTTCATTAGTGAAGGTATGTATAGCATTTTCAGTTGAAAAGCTTTTTTGAAATCAAACTGACATTTTGTTAGAACTTTATTTTTACTAAAAACCTGTCGATATTTCATATTGAATATATGGTGGCCTTGATGAGTTTCTGATTTTATCTATTCAAGTGTAAGCGAGACATTAAGTAATTTTCCTAGCAGTGGCTGTGCCCTGAGCGTTGGCGGTGTGTTGCAGGCGCTCCTAGCGCCCCCGGTGGCCCGCCGCCGCCCCCGCCGCCGCCACCGACGTCTCCGCTGTCCTTCCCTGTCGGCTCGCGCGTCCACTTCGCCGACAACCTGGGCCAGTTCACGCACGGGTACGTATGACATGCATCGCTAACCACCTGTCGCCGCCAGTTGAGTTATTATCTGCACGAGTCTATTATTTGGTCATCTCGTTTCTTCAAATAAATCTATTTTCTTCTTTGTCGTCTACTTCTTTGTCATCTCCTACATCGTCTTCTTCTTCTTATTTGTCTTCTTCGTTTTCTTCTACTTCCTATATTCTTTACTTGTCACCTTATCTTATTTGTGACGTTCTTCTTCATTATCATCTCCTTCTTTGACGTTTTCTTGTACATCTTTGTACTGTTTTCCTTTGTCACATTCTTCTTCTCAATCTCCGTCTTCTACTTTGTCATCTTTCTCTTCTTCTTTGTGGTTTCCTTTTTGATGTTGTTGTTCTTCTTCTGCTTGCTGTTCTTCTTGTTTTACTTCTACTGCACGGCCACTACGGTTGGGGGTTCGAATCCCCCCTCGGGATGTTTGTGCCATCCTAGTTCGTAAGTAGTTGATAAGTAGTTTGTAAGTTTAGGGACTAATGACCCCGTAGTTAAGTCCCATAGACAATACAAACATTTGAAAATTTTTTTTATTCTACTCCATTTTCTTTTTTTTCCGTACTTGTGGCCTTCGTCTTATTCTACATCTACATTCATATTCCGCAAGCCACTCGATGGTGTGTGGCGGAGGGTACCTCGAGTACCACTATCGGTTCTCCCTCCTATTCAGATCCCGTATTGTTCGCGTAAAAAAAGATTGTCGGTATGCCTCAGGTAGAGTTTCAAGTACCTGGGATGTATTTTCTCACAGGATGACAACATAGTGAAAGAACTGGAATCGAGGTGCAGCAAAGCTAATGCAGTGAGTGCTCAGCTAAGATCTTCTCTCTTCTGCAAGAAGGAATTAAGTACCATGAGCAGTGCACCGCTCAATCTTTCGACCAACTTTGTCGCATGGGAGTGAAAGTTGGGTGGGTACAGGTTACGTTATTCATAAGGTAGAGGTTACACATATGAAAGTAGCAAGAATGATTGCAGGTACTAATAGATGGGAACAATGGCAGGAGGGTGTCCATAATGAGGAAATCAAGGAAAAACTGGGAATGAACACCATAGATGAAGCAGTTAGAGCGAAGAAACTGAGATGGTGGGGTCATGTTACACGCATGGAAGAATCAAGGTTACCTAAGAGACGCATGAGCTCGGCAGCGGAGGATAAGAGGAGTCGAGGTAGACCAAGAAGGAAGTACTTAGATTCGGTGCAGAATGATTTTGAAGTAAAAGGCGTAACATCAGACGAAGCATCAATGTTAGCATTGAATAGGGGATCATGGAGGAATTTTATTAGAGGTACTGAATGCTGGAAGGCATATTCAGTTTCTAATGATGATGATGATGATTATCTCTACGCGAGATATACGTAGGAGAGAGCAATATACTGCTCGACTCCTCGGTAAAGGTATCTTCTCGAAACTTCGACAAAAGCCCTTACCGGTCGACAGGGCGTCTCTCCTGCATAGACTTCCACTGGAATTTATCCATCATCTCCGTAACGTTTTCTCGATTACTAAATGATCCTGTAACGAAGCGCGCTGCACTGCGTTAGATCTATTCTACTTCCTCTATCAACCCCACCTGGTACGGATCCCACACCGGTGAGTAGTTTTTAAGCTGTGGGCGAACAAGTGTACTGTAACCTACTTTTGTTTTCGCACTGCATTTCCTCAGGATTCCTCCAATGAATCTATGTCTGGCAGCTGCTTTACCGACGATTGATTTTATATGGTCGTTGCAATTTAAATCACTCCTAATGCCTACTCCCAAATAATTTATGGAATTAACTGCTTCCAGTTGCTGACCGCTATAGTGTAGATAAATGATACTGGATCTTTCTTTCTATGTATTCGCAGCACATTACACTTGTCTACATTGAGATTCAATTGCCATTCCCTGCACCATGCGTCAATTCGATACAGATCCTCAATTTTCCATTGTTACAACCTCTCTATATAATACAGCGTCATCTGCAAAAAGCCTCAGTGAGCTACCGATGTTATCCGAAAGGTTATTTATATATATCGTGAACAGCAACGGACCCACGACACTCCTCTGTGGCACACCTGACATCACTCTTACATCGGAAGACTTCTCTCCATTGATAATGACCTGCTGCTTTCTGTTACCTAGGAACTCCCCAATCTAATCACACAATTGGTCTGATAGACCATATGCTCTTACTTTGTTCATTAAACGTCTGTGGGGTACTGTATCTAACGCCTTACGGAAGTCAAAAAACACAGCATCTACCTGAGAACCCGTGTCTATGGCCCTCTGAGTCTCGTGGACGAATAGCGCGAGCTGGGTTTCACACGACCATGGCCTTCTTCTTCTTCTTCTTTGCCATCACCTTCTTCTTTTTCTTTTTTCTCATTCTTGCCATTACCCTCTTTCTTCTTGCTCTTCTTTTTATTCTCCTTGTCATTGTTCTTCTTCTTCATGTTCTCGTTTTTGTTCTCAACTTTTTTTTCTTCGTGTTTATCGTCGTCGTTGTCTTTTTTGTCTTCTTCTTCATCATCATCACCATCTTCGACTCGTTTCCGACGTCGTCGTGGTCGTCGTTCATCCATTTTCTGTTCACCCTCTACTTTTTCCTCCCGCTTCGTCCATTTGCTCCTACCTTCCTGTCTTCTTCATTCTCTTACCCATAAACGACATTGGGGTTCAAAGTCCCGTCAACGTGGATGGCTCTTACGCATATTTCTAAATTTAATCTTTCTTTAGTGGTACCACAAACCAGTCCTAGATTGCGAATTGCACTGTAAAAATGAATGGGAAAAATGGTTGGAATCATGATAGAGAACTCTGCAGTTGCTGTACCAGTGAGCAGATTCAGTATGTGAAATAATCTTACGAATTAGCAGTTTTCACTCGTTGAATACTAGGCCATAATATAATATACATTTGGATCACAGCTCCTTGACTCTTGTGCATAAAGGTGTGCAGTATTCTGCACCATCCATTTTCAATAAGCTGCCACAAAAACTCAAGAATCTTAGTACCATACCACGCGCTTTCAATCCTAAATTGAAAAGTTACCTCATGCCTCACTCCTATTCTATCAAGGGACTCCTGGATAAATTAAAAATTAAGCTAATTCATTTGTTTCGTTACTGATTATTTTTACTTAGGCTTAAGATTCTCATGTGTGTAGGACTAATTTAAGTTTTTTCAGTGACATCTTGCTCCTCAGTCAGGTACTACAGAACAAAAAAGCATTTATTGTTATAAATAGTTTTGTTTGGGGAATGGGTATTTATAAATGTTTTCGATAATTTATATTCGGTACTAATGTAATCCTAAGCTGGTAAGGCATAAGTCCAACTGTCCTATTTCCTACAATGTTAGTGGTGAGCAAGAAAACAAAGTACATAGTTCTGTATAGCATTTTTCTTTACATTTTTTTTACACTGAATACATATGGGAGCAACACTTTTCACTCGCAGTCGTCTTTACCACAAAACGTCTACATGAGGCTTAAAAGTAGACTTGGCATCGACGCACAGGATACCGTGCCCACGGGTGCGGTTCCTGTAGGGAGATGCTTGTCCACTGTTGGTCGAGCTGATCTCTACGAGATTACGTGAGTAACTCGGGCGTCCGATCCTTGATTGTCGTGAGTGCATTCGTGTTCTCTCGATAATCCATTTTTGTCCGGGGCAAGTCCCGGAGATAAATTAAATTGGTCCCAATCCCCCGGCTCCGACCAAGGTTTTCGGGAGGTTTTCCTTGGTTGTAAGGCGTATGCCGGAGCTGGTAAGCCCCTCCCACTTATTCCCAATTGGGATCCCCCTTTGCCCCACTATCAGCTTGTCTGATATTGGCTGAATAGAACCGCGACTCTTTATGGGCCGGATCTCAAACAGCCCGCTCCACTCCTCGGAGTGGAGAATGAAAAGAGATAAGTTTTTACACTCCTCGGAGTGGAGAATGAAAAGAGATAAAGTAACTTTTAGTGCGATTTCGTAACAGGTTTAGATACACTTAACATCATAAATGCTTTATCAGCACCGTCTGCTATAATCAAGCTTATCCTGTCAGTGCTTCGGGCTGAGCGACCGTTAAGTTAGTTGATACATATGGTAGAAACAGAAAAGCGATTCCAACACGCTTAAATTTGTTCGTAGTTAACAAATAAATGTAACAAGGTTGGATCTACATCGAAATGTGCATAAATACTCTGCAAATCGAACTGAAGTGCATAGTAAAGGGTTCATCCAACCGCCGTGGTGGAGTGGCCGGGCGGATTGAGTTGCTATTTCCGATTCGCGAGGCCGTTCCCCGTCGGGAGTTCGAATCCCCCTCGGGCATGGATCTTTATGCTGTCTTTAGTATAAGTTAGTTCATAAGTAGTTTGTAAGTTTAGGGACTGATGAACCCGCAGTTAAGTCCCATAAACTAACCAAACATTTGAACATTTTTTTGTTCATTCAACAGATTTTAAGATATTTCTGTACAGTTCTATTCACTAATAGCTCACGGGAAAGAGGAACACCTGAATCTTTCAGTTTTCGATCTCATTTTTCTTATGTTATCATGATAACCATATCTCCCTATGTAGGTGGGTGCTAACAAAATATGTTAGCATTCGTAAGAGTTGGTGAAAGACATTTCGCAAATAAATCCCGCCGCAACAAGTATCGCCTTTCTCTTAATGATTTCCATACCTCCGGCATCATATCCATGATACTCTCTCCGTAAACAACCCAACCCATAGCCCCCCACTCGCGATAGACTGCTCTTGATTTCTGCCTTTAGTAACGGAGTGCAGCCACGGTGGCTGGAAGTGGATGAGGTGCGTGGCAAAACTCTTTCTTACTACTGTGTATATTATAACGATATGACATGTGTCATAAGGGAAATATGTAACAATGAGAGAATTTCATCAACAATAAATAATTATAAATTAATATTCTGACGGTTCCCCCCTCCTGTAAATTTATTTATAACGATTTAATTTTCAACATTTTGATTGTACTACCACATTAAAGGCAAATATGACATTTTCCTATGCGCTTGAATATAGTTATAAACGAGTAACACACATTTTAAGTCTGTTTCTAAACAATGTAACTTATTTGGGAAGAGAGTAAAGTGTAAATATGGGTTGAAAATACTTCGCACATGGAGATACACTGAAGCCACAGACGACTACTATCCGAAAACCGTGTTGAAGTGTCTTGAATGTTGCAAAAGATTATTCCATATTTTTTCTTCTCTACGTGACCATAGCAGTTTGGTCCAATAGGTCTACAGACATTTCATCAGTTTCGAATCCTCCCTCGGGCATGTGTGTGTGTGTGTGTGGGGGGGGGGGGGGGGAGTGCGTTTTCTCCTTAGCGTAAATTAGTTTAAGTAGTTTGTAAATCTAAGTTTTCAAATACATTGTTCTTTGGGAAGGGCGCGCGTGGTTTCATTGAATGTCAGTGTGCTGTGATCATTTGTTTGTTCCGTCACTGGCTGTACGAGCCACAGGTCGTAAAATAAAAATTCCTAGCACTTGGACCTATTTCATAGTGTCACGGTTTTCATTTGCATGGAACTTCCTCTGCTCTCCTCTTGGTGCTAAGTGCTCTCAGCGACTTAAATTTGCGCATACTGGTGAACATCTTAAACATTATCCACAGTACAGTAAAGTACATCATTCCGCATGGTTTGCGGAACAGTTAAATGTGGGCGGGTGTATCGCTCAGCTTACTGCGCATGTCCGCGGAAGCCAGCGCTATGAGTTCAAAAACTCGCCGGTAGATGGAACCACCCAACAGCCTTACTGCTTGACGTAGCCCACGATATTGTTTCCCGTAATAATTGTATATGTTACACTGTGGTTTCAGTTTGCACTCTGCTCGTCTAAGCAAGACGCAAAATATTGGAAACTTTAATTCCTCTCTGACTGTTAAATAAAACGTTGATACAAGTAAATTTTAATTTTTTTAATTTTTTATTTATTTATTTATTTTTATAACGGAAATTTATACTTAATTAGGAATATGAATCAGGATCGGATTTCTCTCCTCGAGCAAGCTGTCGCCTTAATCATTATGCTATCCATGACGCTTCCTTGACCAACTGAAACCCTCGTATGGTACACAATGCCTACTACTCACCAGAACTGTTTTTTCTTTCTTTCTTGTGCGCCCTTGTCCTGTAGTTCTGGGGCCTCCAAATATTGTAAGCTATTGTTTATAGTCTGTCCCGTGCCCTCGTCCTGGGGTCTCCAAATCTTAAAAGTTACTTTTTTTTGTAGTAACACATGTATTTCCATTTTATTTTGCCACCGCCCAGGGCCTCCGATAGCCCTGGTCCGCCGTTGCTACTCATGAGTGCTTGTACAGGGAGAAGAGTTTATTTCACGGAATCATCATCGTCATTCTCTAGACTTACATGCTAACTAATTATGATAGCCGGCCGCGGTGACCGAGTGGACTGCGGCGCGCCTGTCACGGTCTGCACGGCCACTACGGTCGGGGGTTCGCATTCCCCCTCGGGCATGGATATTTGTGCCGTCCTTAGTGTTAGCTAGTTCATAAGTAGTTTGTAAGTTTAGGGACTGATGACCCCGTAGTTAAGTCCCATAAGCTATACAAACATTTGAACATTTTAAATCATTATTTACAATTCTGTAAACTGCACACAGCTATGGCATACGAGTGGCCCTTCAGCTCCAAAAGCCCATATCGATTTGGTTTCGTTGAATGGTTCCCACGATGACACTTGATGATGGCCCAGCATTAAAATCCGCGGAAAGGTTGCACTTTTGTCACGTTGAACGGTTCTCTTCAGTCGTCGTTGGCTCCGTTCTTGCAGGATCGTTTTCCGGCCGCAGTCATGTCGGACATTGGATGTTTTGCCGCATTCCCGATATTCAAAGTGCACTGGTGGAATGATCGTATGCGAGAATACATACGTCATCGCTACCTCTGCGATGCTGTGCCCCTTCTTCCGTGCGCCGACTATAACACCATGTTGAAACTTACTTAAATCGTGGTAACCTTCTGCTGTAACGGATCTGATTCCTGCGCTAGACACCTGTTGTCTTCTATAGGTGTCGGAAGGCCGCAGCGCCGTTCTCTGAGTGTTTATATTGTGTTTGCCTACGCTTAACTACTGACACTTGGCTGTCCAGTGTATTCGTACGGTGAATTCCTCGGATCTACTCTGTTGTGATCGAAGAACACTGCTTCAACACAACAAAACACAATTTATTACCAAGAATTTTACACAAGCTGATAAGTGGAAGTCTGTGGCACGTAAAGGCCTTTAAGATACAAATAAATGTCCTTATCGCTTGAACAAAACTAAACTCTTCTTCTAGATGGGTCGAGTGACCAATGAAAGTCTATCACTGATACCGAGCATCTCCGTAGTCGTTCCACTCGAAGCGGCGTCCAGCGGTTGAGTCCGTAGGCAAACGACGGCCGAAGTCCAGGAGCCGGGACGAAATTCGGAGGTGCAGTAGTAGAGTCCAGTGATGGTGTCGTGGTTCCGGTATAGCTCGTGCAACAAGTCGTAGTCCATGTCGAGAAACGCATTGTTGAGTTGTGCCAAAGCGAGTTTATTCGTTTGTTTCTGAGGGGCTGCCGGCTCAGTTGCACCGGCATTGTTGCCAACCATAGGGACATGTGCAAAAAAAATCAAAATGTTCAAATGTTTGTATAGTCTATGGGACTTAACTACGGGGTCAACAGTCCCTAAACTTACAAACTACTTATGAACTAACTACGACTAAGGACGGCACAAGTATACATGCCCGAGGGGGGATTCGAACCCCCGACCGTAGTGGTCTTGCAGACCGTGACTGAAGCGCCTCAGTCCCCTCGGCCACCGCGCCCTGCCGGGACATGTCCCTACGCGTAGGGACTTTCGACTCTTTTTTTTATAAACTGTAGGATCGGATTTCCGATCTCTTTGCAAAACTTAGGGACTTTTTCAGAGAACAAGCAGAACAAAAGTATCTCTTTTTTTATTCATAACAGTGACAATTCATTGTACAACTATGTTAATCAAGGGGAAAAATCACTACCCAACACGTAAGTAGCTTCTTTTCTTAAGAAAAGAATTATACCTCTTTGTGGTGAATCCGGGTACACAGAAATCAGTTTGGTCCTTGGTCCGTAGGGACTTTCATGGTGAACGTAGGGATTTTTGACACCTAATCTACATCTACATACATACTCCGCAATTCACCGTACGGTGCGTCGCGGAGGGTACACTGTACCACTACTAGGCATTTCCTTTCCTATTCCACTCCCAAATTGAACGAGGAAAAAAAGAATGCCTATATACCTCCGTACGAGCCCTAGTTTCTCTTATCTTGTCTTTGTGATCTTTACGCGAAATGTAAGTAGGCGGCAGCAAGATCGTACTACACTCAGCTTCAAATACCGGCCCTCTAAATTTACTTAACAGAAATTCACGAAAAGAACGTCGTCTTTCTTCCAGCGATCCCCAGTTGAGTTGTCGGAGCATTTCCGTGACACTCGCGCATTGGTCGAACCTACCGGTAACAAATCTAGCTGCTCGTCTCTGAACCGCCTCTATGTCTTCCTTTAAATTGATCTGCTGCGGGTCCCAAACACTTGAGCAATACTCAAGACGCGGTCGTACAAGCGTTTTATACGCGGTCTCCTTTACAGGTGAGGTACTTCTTCACAAAATTCTCCCAATAAACCTAAGTCGGCTGTCCGCCTTACTCACAACTGTCCTTACATGCTCGTTCCATTTCATATCGCTCTGCAATGTTACGCCTAGATATTTGAACGACGCGACAGCTTCAAGAAGTTCACTACTAATGCTGTATTCGAACATTATGGGATTGTTTTTTCTACTCATGCGCATCACCTTACATTTTTCTACATTGAGAGCTAGCTGCCAATCTTCGCACCAACTAGAAATTTTGTCCTAAGTCATCCTGTATGCTATTACAGTCAGTTACAGACGACACCCTCCCATACACCACAGCATCGTCAGCAAACAGCCGCAAATTACAAGTTACTCTGTCCATCAGATCATTTATATAGATAGAAAATAATAGCGGTTCTATCACACTCCCCTGGGGCACGCCTGACGATAGACTCGTCTCTGATGAACACTCGCCGTCGAGAACAACGTACAGCGTTCTATTACTTAGGAAGTCTTCCAGCCAGTCACAAATCTGTGAACCTATTCCATAAGCTCGTATCTTCGTTAGCAGTCTACAGTGTGGCACCGCGTCGAACGCCTTTTTGAAGTCGAGAAAAACACAATCCACCTGTTTCCTTCGTCCATGGCTCGCAAGATTTCATGTGAGAAAAGGAAAAGCTGAGTTTCACATGAACGATGTTTCCTAAACCCATGCTGATTCATGGAAAGAAGCTTTTCCGATTCAAGGAAATTTACTATGTTCGAACTGAGAATATGCTCCAAAATTCTACATGAAACTGATGTCAACGATATTGGCCTGTAATTGTATGGGTCAGTTCTCTTTCCTTTCTTATACACGGGAGTCACCTGCGCTTTTTTCCAATCACTAGGAACTTTGCGCTGAATTAAAGATTCGCTATAAATGCAAGCTAAGTAGGGGGCCAACGCTGCAGAATAGTCTTTGTAAAACCGAACTGGTATTCCATCCGGACCAGCAGAATTTTTCGTATTTAGCTCTCTCAGCTGCTTCTCTACACCGGACATACCTATTGCTATGTCCCCCATTTCGGAATTAGTACGTTGATCAAATGATGGTACGTCATTGGAAACGAGTTGCCAACACTACTTGCACGTTGCCTGCTGGTCCGTACACTTCGTCTGTTAAGCCGGCAGTCAACTGAGCCCCACGACCAATAGGCAAAACGCAGCTGAGATGGCCACTCCTCCAAAGCAAAGGAGCGCCCAAGTTGAGAAGACAGGGCCACGACTTCTTGCATGAGCTATACGTCTTCCATAGACGTAGGCGGCAACGGAACTGGCTCTCTGCCGCGGTGGAGTAGCCGTGGCGGTGTAAGGCGCTGCGCTGCGGAGCGCGCGATTGCTCGCCGTCGGAGGTTCGAGTCCTCCCTGGGGCATGGGTGTGTGTGTAATGTCTTTAGGTTAGTTTACCTTAGTTTAAGTAGTTTGTAAGCTACGGACTGATGACCACGCAGTTTGGTCCGATAGATTTACAAACATTTGGAACTGGCTCTGGTGCTGGGCGTGTGGCCAGATATAGGCCGTTGCGGGCAATCACGCGTGGACGTAGGAATACTGCCATCCGCCTCGTTCATGGAACGCCCTCTAAGCTCTTAAGCCCCCCCCCCCCTGTAAGAATTGGTGCAAGTTAGGCTGGTTTTGATTGTGTTCTCCGTGATTAGGGCGGTTTGTTGTCTTGCGCCGTGCTGTGCCCGCAACCCGCTCAGCTTGCCTGTACGATATGTTGCCAGCTCATCAGGGGCAGGCTTGGAGCCGGCAGAACGTACTCCTGTATGTGTATGTGTTGTTGTTGTCTGCAGGTTCGCGGAGAAGGGCGGCCCTGTGGTGACGGAGCATGGCCGACTGGTGCCGGTGAACAACGGCTGGGAGGCGGTGCTGGTCAAGGAGGGCACCTACACCTACACCAGCCCCGACGGCCAGCAGGTGTCGCTCAGCTACGTCGCCGACGAGACCGGCTTCCACCCCGTCGGCGACCACCTGCCCGTCGCCCCGGTCCCCGAGCCGCCCGTCTTCGTCTAGACCGCCCCGACTGGGATCCACCGCGCTCCGACGGTGGCCTCTCTAGTCGCGACCTGCCGCCAACGTCAGCGGCGACGGCCACATTCATCGCATACATTCAACAGTCGCGATTGCCAATAGCCTCCAGCAAGCAGTGCCGCATCGGTGACTGTGAATCTGAGACAGGCATAGTGCTCGCTCATCACCTGCGGTGTAGTTTCGTTGACATTTCAGTTTCTGTAACCCCTCTATCTCCTCCTCGACAGTGTTTTCCAGATAAACGCAATCGTAGGTACACTGCCCACCTTCTATGAATAGTACCTTCGCGATAATGCGAAAAATTATCTGCATATCTACTTCCTGGTCACGGCATGAGCTGCTTCTATGATCCCCGTCAGTACTGTCTGCTGTCCAACCACTTGCTGACCGCGACAGTTACTCTCCCCGTGTCAGGACACGTCACAGGGACAGGTGCGCCAGATGGCTGTGACGCCACAGCCTTAGCTGCCGAGTCAACGTCCGGCTGATGGTTGCCGCTACAACTCGGTTGCTTTCAGGGTACATCCATCTCCAGTGTCTCTTAAATCTCATAGCTTCACCATAACTGCAAATGTAGGACTGGACTCAGCACCGCATTGGAAACACGCTATGAGAAAATAAAAATATTCCACACGCCAAAACAAGGAGCAATCGAGGACACCACTGGTCGATGTTCCGGTGACGTCATACTTTCAAGTCCTCCAAGGTATGGTCACTGGTCCATCGTGAAGTGATCTGTCCCGTCACTCTCATAGCCCAATTTCTTCGTATAACATTCTTCTTTGCAAGAATTTGAATCAAGACTACCGCACAGAAGTCGTCCGAGATGCCAAGGAAACATAAATTGCAACAATAATTTTTTGTTTCGTGGTTCATAATTTGTAACACTCCACCTTCAAAATACCTCCCCCCTAGTCTCAGATAGGAACCACTTGGGCGACGAATCCGATACCCAGAGTTGGGAACCTAGAACTGCAGCTGATCCATTATGTGTGTTCTGAATTGTATGCAAGGAAATTATATGTTCTTAAATAACAACTACATCTTACGGCAATTGGTAAAGAAAGTATCATAGGTAACATGGCACTAATTTGTACTCTCCACGGTGTATTATAGGTAAATACCAATTAAACATGTCATCTGTAGTTCCTATGTAGTTTCGAGCTGACATATTGCAACATGAGACAAACACCTTGGCTCCATATATCGATGCATGGTATCAATGCAGTAGCGGCAGCAGCAACAGTAGGTCATTATCTGAAATCTGAAGACAACCCATTGAGTATATTTATCAGTTCCGCTGTGAAGGACAAGCATTAAGTTTCCATTATTAGCTCCAATAAGTGTAGGTGAAACAGACTACTCCAGAGTACAAGGTGACACTAAAACAAAGCAAATGGACTGCGTATGGGTGGTGGAGTAATATTTCAAATCTCACATTTCTCTCAGATCGAAATATTTACGTTACAGAAAGTATACGCTTTTCTGGTACATATCGGAAGTGTGGGTTATTTGGGTCATAGGAGTTACGAAAGGTATCTGGTAATATGGGAGAAGTGTAAGAAACGAGACTATTTCTTGTAGGCCTACATCGTTTCAGTCCATCATAGTAACAGATAGAATATAACGTGAAATATACATACAAAATGATCTGGTATAAAGTGGCATTCTTTTGTCACAGTAACGCGATCCAAACGTGTCTGTGATTTATGGGTCTGTATTGTCTACTTTGTATTTTATTTTGACGTACTATTACAAAAAAGTGCCGAACATATCGTGATTTCCTACGTAATTTAGTTTTTTCTTTGTTTGGATGACAGTTTGTTGGAAGCTCGTAAGCTTGAAAAAGTTTTCTTGAAGATTGTCTGCCTAAACGTCTTGTAATGATTGATGGCAAGAATTAATTCAACGAACGTTCAAAAAATACAAAAATAACCAGTGTCGTATCTAGCGTTCCCACCCCACGCAAACTTATTTTGTAAGAAGGGGAGAAAAACACTTTTTAAGCTACTCCTTCATGAAACGTGTGCCCCAAGCCACTAGCTACGACGTTAAAAATAAATCTCATTGTTATGCACTACACATGACACTAATAATTTATCCTGAGAATAGTTTGTTATTTTATCATCTCACAAAGCTGTGTTTAGATGACAATTGCATGACGGTTACATATGTGCTTAAAAGTTACTGATTAAACTTTCTATGCTGTAATGCTGTTGATTACATTAAATCGATCTTAATTGTATCAGATGGTGTGATAATTCATAGAATAGCGAATAAAATTATTACTGCTTACTGCTGTCACTGTACCGTGCCTATATTAGGTTTATTAAGCTCAAATTAAATTAACTCATAACAAGATTGTGAAATAATTACGCTTGCGTTATCTGGCTATAAATGCCTCGGCGCTTAACTGTCAACGAGATTACTCCACAATTTTTCTGATTTACTTAATCTAATAATATATTTATTTAATTACTTTGTTTGTGTGTAAAATATTTTTTAATAAAGTATATAGCTCCGCATGATATACCGTTTCTTATATTGCGCTACAAATTCCCAAACTGACCGCTAGATGGCAAGCGGATACAGAGGGTGCGGGTGGTTACGCTCCGCAACACACAGATGGCAGCTGTGTGAGCAGTGGCTGTTATTTCGTAGGGTGCAAGTGGCGGGCAAATGGAATGCGTCGAAGTACATCCCTTGAAGTTCTTCGTTGACGCCGAAAGAAATGGGTTGTGGTTATGGACCGATAGGGTGCAAATGTCTAACTGTAGAATGTGGCACATCTTTTTTTGATACACAAACATGGCATTGAAGTATCTTACATTTTTCTGCTACATTTCATGTCTGCATCATTGTTAAACCAAAATATAGCCCAGTACCTCCATAAAAATTAAGCTTAACATTGATATTTCCACGTTAAAAACCAAGAGAAATTCCTTGAACTTTTCATAATTTTTGGAAACATTCCTCTGAGGAACAGCGCCCTTATAATAATTTTTTTCATAACAACAGTGTAGAGCGAAAAATTTTGTTGATTTTCAACTATTTTAGACCCAGTCAGGGTCGGATTTAGCGGTTGGCTCACTAGAAGCTCAACTGCGGCCCACGGCTTTTTGCGTGGCTGTGGTGTTGGTGGGGGGGGGGGAGGAGTAACAATATTACAACTACTCAGATCATTAAAACACAGTTACAATCAGACTCTCGAAATCGAAATTTTGAAACATTTCGACCGTTTCGGAGCGCTGAAATAAATTCAACGACAAAGTAAAAATTTGTGCTGGACCGGATTCGAAGCCAGATTTCCTGCTTGGCAATGCCTGTTGAGGGCATATTTACAATTATTGATACAGTGCCTGTTCCGACATGTCCGAAAAGGGCAGACACCATATCAATAACTATAAATATCAATAAACAATTAGAATTATGTTCATTATAAAATATAGTTATGTGCAAGTTTAGAACCATCAGTGATACTTTGTTTACGTAAAACTACTTCGATTAACAATAATTGTTAATATGTCCACAACAGGCAATGACAATTTCAGTGAGGACGCATTTCTCGGTCCCACACAGTAAATACATAAATAAAAAAAACAAAAAAACAAAAATAAAAAAAAAACAAAAAAATCAACAACTTTGCCACTTTGCCAAATGCTCAACGAACAACTACGAACTAACACGAACAAACGACCGCAAACCATTGATCTACCTGAAGGGAAAAAAATGTTTTAAGGTTACCTCTGGCCCTAAGCGAGAAATCCCGAATCCCGCTCCAGTAAAAATTTTTGACTTTGTTACTCAATTTATTTTAACGCCCCGAAACGGTCGAAATCTTTCAAAATTTAGATTTCGTAAATTTACGGCCTTTATTGTCAAATAATGGTGTCTGTTCTTTTGGTCATGTCTGAAAAGAACAAACAGCATTTCAATGAAACAATCACACTTACATTCATTACAAAATTTAATTACGTACAAGTTTTGAACCATCAATGATACTTTGTTTATGTAAACATAATTTAATTAACAACAACCGCCATTACCACACTGGCTACAGTAATAAAAATTTGTCATTGTAGCATTCCCCCAGGGGACAGCAGAGGAAGAGAAACATTACATTAACCGATTACTAAATAATGGAGTCGATGGTAGCAGCAGACTCGAATTATTCACCTGTGCTGCCCAATTCGTACCACGTACAGTCATATTACTAACTGGAGTCGCCGGACGTGGTGGTTATGTGTGTGTGTATAGTTATCTGACTGACTGTATCTGTTTCTTTTTCTGACGAAGGCCATGGCCGAAAATGTAAGTTGTGTGAATATGATTGTCTATTTTCGTGTCTGTCAGCATATCATCGAGCCTCTTTACGGTGAGTTGTTACCTATCCTCCACTATTAACATTCATGGTAGATGTAAACGTCCGAAAGTCATAGATTTCACGAGACATCTACAGGACACAACTGGCTGCATCTCCCAGAACATAATATCCCGTTTCGGTAACGTAAGTGATTTTCGATAATGTGTCGTGCGTATAATGAAAGTGTTGTTGTACTTGTAGCTTCTGCCTTACGCTGATGTGCTTATATTTCTGAGTCTTATCTAATGTAGTTTTTATTTGTAAATATTTTTTTCTTTGGGGTGTTATAATTACTTTGTGATTTAAGCAACATAAGAGAAACATGTTGCTACAACTCAAACGATCTGTGTAAAAGTCATCAAAAGTATATGTTTATCTTTCATGGTAGAGCCGTAAAAAATGTTTAAATTTGCGTTAAGTCCTATGGAATGTAACTGCTATGATTCTAGGTCCCTAGCCTTGCGAGCAAATTAATTAGCATGTACTCAAATGTTCAAATGTTTGTATAGCTTATGGGACTTAACTACGGGGTCATCAGTCCCTTAACTTACAAACTACTTATGAACTACCTTATACTAAGGACGGCACAAATATCCATGCCAGAGGGGGGATTCGAACCCCCGACCGTAGTGGCCGTGCAGACCGTGACTGGAGCGCCTCAGTCCCCTCGACCGGCTATCATGTACTAGTAGCAACAAAAAATTCATAGCTGATCAGCTATATAGTGCTTCCATGATGATGTACCCGATGCAGTAAATGTCACTATTATGCCTCTCATATTTCCAGTAAGTAACTCATAATGCAACAGTAATATGTGACTGACTACATTTACATGTGAAAGGAGGAATACTAATGTAAACAAATGCACGTGTTAGAAGTAACTCAATGCAGTTAACTATCGAAATGATTTAGTAGCACTCTGTAGTTTATAATTTCTAAGACGAGCTATTAGTATATGTAACACTATGTATACAAGCAACTACAGATGAATTTATAGTGAAATGTTGATCAGTCTGGGAGATAATGGGAAAAATAAGGTATGTAACTGATCAGCTATACTGTGCATTAAAGGGCTAAATTAACTTATTCTAAGGGCAACACACACACACACACACACTCATACACACACACACACACACACACACACACACACACACACACACACACACATGCTCGAGGGAGGACACGCACCTCTGACGGGAGCAACGGCGCCTTAGACCGCACGGATAACCCCGCGCGGCCGTGAAAGATTAATCTTATCACGGTCTTTTATCTACAGTATATCGTTTGCAGTTTTAATTTACCACTGTATCATCTTGAGAAATTATATTTTGCTGTGGCTAGAGTACTGCAATAGAGTCATCGTTAGTAAGCTATTTTCTGATTTCGTTCAAAAATGCCGATGATGCCTGTTGATTGTTTTGCCTAAAATAGCAAATAGGGATTTGAAACAAAGAATGATTATGTTTCAAAAATTTTCCTCGTTTTTCGAAATGTTCAAAAATTTGTAAGCCTATTTGACCAAGCTGCAATGTCCATCAGTCTCTAGACTTTACGAACCACTTAAACTAACTGCCACTTCGCTCAAAACAAATCTGTTACAATGATTACTGTCGCACTGTCGCACAAAGGACGCCGAGTGAAAACGGCTGCTATTAAAGTATCAACTGTAGCCAGCCTCGGATCTACGATATTTCCGAAGTGGGGCAAAAACTCATAGGAGCGCCCCTCCCCCACTCTAGCTTTTCAGACAACGTTGCCATTAAAGAAATTTTTTTCTTCCGTTAAACCAGCGATCTCTGTACAACCTGGATGAATAACTCTGGTCTCTGAGAATAGAACTGTAGCGTGCCTTCACATTCATGTTTTACAGATGATTTTGCTTTGCCCGTCATATTTTAATTTGACAAACGAAATTTCATCAGTTTGTACGTGACAAAGAATTGCCTCTTTACTTCTTGTTTTGAACTTTATATGAATATGCGATGTAATAGGCTGGTATTTTCTTATTTTAGTTACCTACATGCGTCAATAATTAAGTTCGGCAAGAAGCGAAGTATGAACAGCTATTGCTCCCATGCTGAAACAGATGAAATTCATTATCCAGGTAGTATACAGATCAATCGTTCGACTAAAGTAAAAAACCCGCTGAATTTTATTGTTATTTATCCCGCCCCTACTCCAAAACAATTGTATTTGCAAAGCACTGCTAACTAACAAACAAATAACTTTTCATTGTCGTTGCATATTATTATTATTTCTAAAAAGAAAAGATGTATAGGTCTATGCTGTTATTCACCTCAGAGGACGATCTAAATTTTTATATGTTCTGAAAATATACCAAGATCGCTGTTTTCAAATCTTTATTTGACCGGTTTCGACAATGCTAAGTTGTCATCTTCAGCCCTCATTTACTTCTCCATATCTCATTTAACAGCAGACCACCATACATCATTAAAATTATTAAATAAAAACGTCCTGTGTCATCATGCATGTTACACTGTCAAGCAGTGATACGCAGGGCAGCTGTATAGAGAATATAAATAACCCGTATTTTTCTATTATATCCAAGACTTTAAATACCAATTTTCTTAGTTGTAGCTTCAAAATTTCCGTAACTGCGACATACTTTGAAAAGTTTCATTCCCTATTTCACGCCCTTCAGGATTGAATTTCCAAAACTGCCGAAACACATATTTTATTAAATTTAAACAAGGATCCAAATACCAATTTTCAAAATAGTGATATATTTTCAGAAAACATTTCATTCTCTACTTCACCCCCTTGGGAATGGAATATCGCTTTTTAAACGACGCCTATAGTGTAAGATCAACCCGCTTTACAAATTTCAAGTTCCTATCGCCCGTGGTTTGGACTGGGCGATGATGTATCAGTCAATCACGAAATCTAAATAATCAGGCACATTTGGTTTTATATATATAGAGATGACAGAAAGCAGGAGCTGGCAATATTCCGTCGAGAGTCCGATCGCAATATGGATAAACAAGGAAATGATGAAATTTTTATTTACGAATAGATGTTAAAATATTTAGAAATCTAAGGGACTTAATTCTACGCCCTGTCACATTAAGTTCCGAAATGTCAAATGATCACCGGGTTTCAGTTCTTGTTCCCACCCTGTACTGAAACCAACTATGTCTGGCTTTTTGTCTTCGTCGTCATCTTCCTCTGATGTTTCAGACTACTACGCCATCAAATAAAATGAGGTGCAAAATGCTGTATAAACTTACATTTAGATGAATGTATGCTTGTGCAAACAAGTGTCGTAGTATAAAACGAACAGTTGAGCCCACAATCCAGATCAGTAATAGCAGTATCATAACGATTACGTAACAAAAATCAAAAGAAAACTATTAACATTTAACACTTGTCAGTAAATGTCATCTTTATTTTAATGTCAGTTAATTACCCATCAACGATACAATTTCAATCCCCGCACAAAAGGCCCGAAGTCGCATATAATTTCAGTAGTGGACAGAACCACAGCCCTCGGAGGAACAATAAGGGGCGAAATGGGTTCGCGCCCTAATACACGTTATTTTATTTTATTTTATTTTTTATTTTTAATATTAGTGTCACACACATTTCCTACGAAATTGTTTTGGTTGTAGAATGGTCGAACAAATTCCCAGTGTGGAAATCGTCTCTGGAAACCTAACTGCAAAGGATCACGAGAATAATCCTCTGTGTCTTCCACGAATAAAAGAAGTACGCAAGAACCTCTTTTATCTATACGATGTGGGACTGGATGTAATCTGGATCATCGAAAATCCCGAAAGCTTACAAGATATACAAAAGATCTATTATGTACTCTATAATACGTACATACTTTTATTCTGGCACTAACAAGAGACTTTTACGTCACTTAAGCTGTATATGTACTGCAGTCAACTGCAGTTTATTTACTGAAATAGTATGTAAGTTTCTTCCACTTCAAATTTGTGTGGCGTTTTACTGGAGCACGATCACGATTTATAAGTTTTCGGAGGAAATAATTTCTTTAAATCTTTTTTGATGTTTTTCGTAGACACTGTATCTTCAGAAAAACTCATTCGCACTATCAGCTGACGTATTCCATGACGAGATTCGCATATTTCCAACCAACTTTGGCTGGTAGTGAAGTTAGAATCACCGTCGGGTAGCTTGCTTGCTGTTTAGCGCCATTTCCTGTAGAATTGGACTGGATATTGGAACATCAAGCTGTCTTTTCTCACTGAACTAAATGGAGAGTGTCCTGTTTCTTGTTTCATTATTGTACTGCTAATGTCCTAACACCATATTATGCGGCTAGGTTTTCCAGTATTTCTCCTTTTTCTATTCTGTTTAGTCCTTCCAAATTTTTGTTTATCGAAACACCTTTCTTTCCTTTCACTCACGTACACTCAAAACACTCAAAAACACAATACAGTTCTCAGGGCCGGCGCAAGCCCAACTGCCACCCCGTGCGAGCTGCTAAATTGCCGCCACCACGTTTTTTTTTTTTTTTTTTCGTTTTACAGAACGTTTATGAAATTTTATTTAAACAAATCTGTAGGAAATGTCACCAATCAACCGCAATTTTAGTTTTTACTTTTCATATCAATCTATTCTGCAATTTTGAAGGAGAAAAATTTTAAGTTATATGTAACGTGCTTGCGCAATACTACTTGTACGTTATATGAAAAGCACTTACCTGCTATATCCCAAGTTGCAAGAAATATGGACGAACCAGTTCCTCTGTTCAAATGCAATGAAAGCGCTTCTGGCCAATCTTGACTCCCTCGACCACCTACTGAAACCAATTATGTAGTTTTCGTTGTACAGAATCCAATAATAACTATTGCTTGGAAAGGCAAAGTGGTACGGGGAAGTGCCAGGAACTAGGTTACGTGACAAGTACCGGGAGGCTACGGTTAAATTAGCGCCCAAGAAGAAGAAGCAAGAAGCTTACAATAAGTATGTGACCGATGATATGGATAAATGTAATATCAGGCAGCAATTTCTATGGCATTACGAGCAATAGAAAGAAATATGAACTTCGCGAAAACTGTACAACTTTTGTCAAACAGAAATGAGCTTTAAAGCTAGCAAGGAAACACACAGAAGCAATGTTCTGCCTATGGATTTTCGTTTTAGAAGGTGTCAAAATGAACGTTTTGTTTTATGCGGACGAGAGGGCATTGTTGCTAAAAGACCATATTTTCTCAGGTTTTCATCAGTATCAAAGCGACCAGTAGTTTACTTAGATGAAACATGGAATCACACGCATTATATAGTAAATAAATGTTGGCAAGGTTCAAAAATGCTCAAATGTTTGTTAATCTATCGGACTCAAGTGCGTGGTTATCTTTAGGTAGGTTACAAACTACTGAAACTATGGTAAACTAACCTAAGGACAACATAAACACCCAGGCCCGAAGGGGGGATTCGAACCCCCGACGGCGAACGGCCGCGCGCACCGCAGCACGGCGCCCCAGTGTGCACGGATAATCCGCCGCGGAGTTGGCAAAGTGATAGTGTGCGAGTAGTATTGTTAAACAAAATTGCCGGTCACAGTTTATTTGTTGTTCATGCACGCGGAGACAGGTGTTTCATGACTCAAAAACCAAAACTTCCGACTATCACTCAGAAACGGATAGCAAAAATTTTCAAAAATACGTCGAAACCCAACATATGCCAGGCTTACTACCAAAGTCTTTATCGCTTGTAATTACTCGCAGAGTATTTACCCATTCGGAATACTTGTAGCCATTATAGGTGTTGGACAAGTTTGACTGTGGTAATATTCAACAATTTTTTTCTTTAATGCGGGAAGAATAAAACCCTTGGAAACTGCCACTGAAGGGATTAGCAAAATTGCTTCAGGCTTAACATGTAACCGCAGAATCGAACATTTCATTCGAAGTTCCAAATTAGATTTCGTCTTCTGCAAAATTAGTTGTGAGTAAACGCACGTCGCGTAAAAGGCTGGCAGGGCTCCACTCATAAGAATACTGGAGCAAGGTAGCTAGACAATTTGACTGGCATGTACGCCAGACTGCTTCCCCTTCTCTGTTCCCCCGGCGAAGGCGCTGCCCAGCGGCGAGGAAGAAATTAGGCCTCCTCCTTCCCGTTGTTCAACAGGGGCGGCCGGCAGGCAGTCGAGGCACCACGGCACAGTTCCCGAAGCCGCTCCCTCCGATGTTTGGTTTAGAATCCCCTCTTGGGCACTAATGTTGAGTTTGTCCAAAAAGAAAAGAAAGGGAAAAAGGAAAAAGGTTTGCCGCCTCTCGGAAAGTGCCGCCCCGTCTGGCCGCACGTTTCGCACGTGCCTTGCGCCGGCCCTTACCGTACTGGTAGGTAAAAAAATCAACAATGACCCTAGTAAATGTAACTGAAAGCGTGGGACCGCTAATCTCTTTGTTGACTGCGTTCCAAACAGAACTATGATAGGGTAAGGTGGTACAATTCCGATCATTTCGGACAAATGTTGTTGGTACTAGAAATATGTTGAGAAAAGAGACAATTTTAACTATGACACTTGTTCTTGGATGTTTAACGAATATGTAACAAAAATACTAGACCATTAAAAATGTTGGTATAAACACAAAAAAATGTTACAGAAGTGTGAAAAATCGATCGAAAATGTACCACACTAGGTACAATTATGATCACTTCCTCTAAAATTTTGATCACTGGCTTCTTCCACATAAAAAGCACTTTTTCCCTTGGGCACCAACGCATACTTCTAGGTTACAAACATTGCATAATATAGAATTTGCAATCGCGTGGAAACTAGACAATTTATAAGAGCCTGTTCGACGACGTTGCTCCACGTACCACTTAACAGGAAAAAAATTGTATCTCCGTAGAGCAAAGTGGAGTATTCTTGGAAAAGATAGGAGGAACTGTAGAAACCTGCTTCACTACAACGCCATACAAAGGCGAGTGCTACCAACACTACGAGACTGACAAATTATGTTGATCGGAATTGTACCCATATCGAATTTGTACCACCTTACCCAACACATATTGCACCGTAATACAGTAATATTTACTGTATATTACTGTATGTATAATGGTGTGCTATCTGTTCCTTCACAATTAGGTTGTCAGCCTGTTAATATGTTTTGTGAAGAGAGAAGGAAGGGGGAAAGGATGGATATTATTAACTTTTGGTGCGTAGGACATTGAAATAAATCAAAGTTGACCAGTGAAAATATGTGCCGGACCGGGAATCAACCCAGGATTCCCCATTTCGGCCAGTAATAATTCTATACCGCACATTTTCGCAGAAAAACAATCCGGAAAAATGCAGAAATCCCAATGATTTGGAACTGAATGTACGTGATTTTGTTGCGATTCTGACGTAATTATTTTGTCAAACCGAGAAGATATAGAAAAATACATGTGGAACCTTTGTGACAAGCAACATTGTAATCAATAAGACGATAGAACTGCATTGCCATGTTATCTCTACTGTTTGGAGACTCAAAAATATATTATCTTATATATTAAACCGCCGCGGTGAAGTAGCCGAGCGGTCTAAAGCGTCTCGCTGCGGAGCGCGTGGTTGCTCGCCGTGGAGGTTCGAGTCCTCTCTGGGGGATGGGTGTGTGTGTTGTCCTTAGGTTAGTTTACCTAGGTTTAAGTAGTTTGTAAGCTACGGACTGATGACCACGCAGTTTGGTCCGATAGATTTACAAACATTTGAACATTTATATATTAAACCAGTAAAATCCCAGCAGCCAACAGAATTGACTGCTGTTCTAGAGATTATGAATTGTGAATAAGAATATCTGTGCTAAGGTGTCTGCTAATTCAAATTGAATTAGCCAGGGCAGGCGGCGATGACGCTCCTTTGCTAACGGGGTTTCCCCCATTTACTTGCTAAACTGCTCAAAGTAGAGTGCAATGGAGGGAACCACTGGCGGCACATTGGTAAAGAGGCACCGCAAGCTCAATAAATAAAGGTGATTTAAATAATGAAATATTAATTTAGATGTCAAAGATTTCTTTGTACACATTTTTGTGTAATTCTTTCCATCTTTATTTAAGCTCTTCTTGCACAGTACCATCAATAATTTTTAACTTTAAGCTCTTTCTTTCACGGACTCTTGAACAGACAACATAAAATTGACCATTGAATACAGGCTCAGGTAAAAAAATGCTGACGTGCTTGAGCGTTTGCCCCTGAGACGTATTGATGGTCATAGCAAAAGCAAGTTTTACGAGAAATTGTCTGCGCCTCAATTGATATTGTAATCTTGTTTAAGAATGGAGACAAGTCAATTCTTAAGATGACATGAATTTTACCTTTAGAGGACCCAGTTAAAGACTAAGGCTGTTCAGTGGCGTATCTTGAGGGTGGGGGGTGGGGGGGGGGGCTACCCTAGAGAGAGGGGGGGGGGAAGAAGAAAGATCCCAGTATGAGTAGCTGCTTATGGAACTCGACAACGGCTCTGCGCATGCGCAGTTCTATTGGTGACAAACTGACACACACTTCAACCGCTTATGAATAAGAAGAATCTACGAAAGCTAAAGTGAGTCTGCCAGACCAAACTACCCTACCAATTTCCTCCATTTTTTTTTAACGAAAAGAATTCATTCACCGATTTGTCATCAAGTATCAGAATTAATTAAAGTCTCTCCATCATTTATTTTTATTCAAATGCGATATCCTTATGTCCTTACACTGAATATTTTAATCGGCTTGCTTTACGATATCTTCGGTTCTAATGGAGCTACGTAGTTCATTTTGCAACACTCATCGGATCAACCTCTTTCATTTGCGCTTTTAAGGACTTGCTTTGATTGATTCTGAAGAAAGCTATGCTTGAACATTTAACTTTACTTCCATTTTTCCCGACTTTTTGTCATTCCACTACATCTACATGTGATACTCTGCAAATCACATTTAAGTGCCTGGCAGAGGTTTCATCGAACCATCTTTATACTGTTTATCTCCCATTCCATTCTCGAATAGCGCGCGGGAAGAAAGAACACTCGAAGCTCTCCGTTCGAGCTCTGATTTCTCGTATTTTATTCTGATGATAATTCCTACCTATGTAAGTGGGACTCAACAATATATTTTCGCATTCACGAGAATGTTGGAGATTGGAGTTTCGTAAGTAGGCCACGTCGCATCGATATGCGCCGTTGTTGTAATGATTCCCATCCCAGATCTTGTATCATTTTCGTAACGCTGGCTCCCCTGTATCGTGACAATACGAAACGAGCTGCCCTTATTTTGACTCTTTCGATGTCCTCCGTCAATCCGACTGGAAAATATCCCACTCTGGGAAGCAATACTCCAAAAACGGACGGACAAGCGTAGTGTATGCAGTTTCTTTAGTAGTTCTGTTGCATCTTTGAAGGGTTCTGCCAATAAAACTCAGTCTCTGATTCATCTTTCTCACGACACGGCTTTCACTTTTGATTGATTTATCTTGTAAACAAAGTTTAACAGATTTCCTTTCGTACTCCTTTGTAGACGGCTACACACTTCTCATTATTTAGAGTCAATTGCCAATTTTTACACCATAGTGATATCTCATTCAGATCGTTCTGCAGTTGGTTTTCATCTTCAGATGATTTTACTAGATGGTAAATGACGGCGTCATCTCCAAACAACCTAAGAGAGCTACTTTCATTTTCTCCCAAATCGTTTATGAAAATAAGGAACAGCAGAGGACCAATAACACTACCCTGTGGAACGCCCGATATCACCTCTGTTTTAGTCGATGCTTTACCATCGATTACTGAAAACTGTGTTCTCTCTGACGGGAAATCCCATATACAGTCACAAATTTGGACCTATATACCATAACCACGCAATTTGATTAAAAGCCGTTTGTCCGTTGGTGAGTTACGGTGTCAAAAGCCTTCTGTAAATCAAGAAATACGGAATCGATTTGAGAACCCTTGTTGATAGCACTCATCTCTTCATGTGAGTAGAGACCTAGTTGTGTTTCGCATGAACGATATTTTCTGAATCCGTCTTCACCTTGGATCAATAGATAATTCTGTTCGAGATAATTCGTAACATTTGAATACAGGATGTGTTCCAAAACCCTGCTGAAAACACACGTCAATGAAGTAGGCCTGTAGTTTAGTGGGTTACTTCTACTGCCTTTCTTGATTATAGGTGTGACCTGTGCAACTTTCCAATCTTTTGGTACAGATACTTCATTGAGAGAGCGGTTGTATATGGCTGTTAAGTAATGGGTATACAGTCCGGACCAGAAGACATGTTCTTGTTAAGTGATGTTGCTTCACTACTCCGATGATATCTACTTCTACGTTACTCATTATTAACTCTATTCGTAATTCGAAATCTGAAATATTGGTTTCGTCTTCTGTGTTAAATGAGTTTCTAAAAGCTATGTCTAGTAACTCTGCTTTAATATCGCTAACATCGGCAGGATCGCCATTACTATCCCGTAGTGAGGTTATTGTTTGTGCTTTGCCCCTATTATGTTTAACAAATGACCAAAATCTCTTAGGGTTTTCAGTTATATTTCGATAGAGAGTTTCGTTGTGATAAAAATTGTAGGCATATCCCATTGAAGTCCTCGTCAAATTTCGAGCTTCTATGTAGGATCGCCAATCCTGGGGATTTTGTGTTCGTTTGAATTTAGCATACCTTTTCCATTGCTTTTGCATCAGTGTTCTGGCCTGTTTTGTGTACCAAGGGAAATCACCTTCTTCTTTTTTTAAAATTTTTTTGGTATAAAATTGCTGTCGATACCACTTCTTTGAATTTGAGCCACATCTGGTCTACACTTACGTTTCTTGTTAGGAGCGAGTGGAAACTGTCTTCCAGAAGCAATGTATTTTATTTCTATCTGCTTTCATGAAAAAATATTCTTTTCGTCAGTTTTTGGTATCTTCTGGACTTTCAGTATTCAATCTCGCTACGACAGCTCTGTGTTCATACATGTATTCTCTTTGATGCTCGTTATGGGCTCAGGATTATTTGTTGATAAGAGTTCAAGTGTGTTTTGACATCCATTTACAATTCTAGTTGGCTCTAGTTGGCCCCCATGGGGCTCACGGTTCTTTCGTGAGTACGTGCATGGTGAGCCCGGAGCCCCGAGCTAATGCAGTCTTCCTTCCATCTTTACTTCCTGGACTGCATTTCCTTTCTCCTCCCCTCCTTTCCTGCCCTCACTCCTTCCTCTCCCCAACGGGGGACTGATAACCTCAGTAATTTAGTCCCCCTATCCCAAACAAACAAACAAGTAATTGTTCGAAATAAATCTCAGAGAATGTGTTGAGTACAACAGAACAAAGAATTTGCACGGGTTGTCTAGTGGCATTAATAGTCTTTAGTAGCGACCGAGAGGCAAGTAATTAATGCTGTTCCTGCTCTATGGGTGATAGGTTCTTGTATGTACGTCGTGTCCTTTCAGTAAATAAAATATCCTCTTAGAGAGGGTATTTTATTACAAAATATTTGCATTTTAATATAAAGATTCTTGTCATTTGTGGGATATCTGACTGGACTATTACCCAAAAAAGATAATATATGTAATCCTCTTTACCAGTTATTACTGGAAATTGTTCGTTTCCGCTACGGTTGTTTTAACATTTAGTTATCGCTAGCACTCTTAACAACGCTGATTTGTGACTGGCTAGAAGACTTCCTTAGTAATAGAACGCAGTACGTTGTTCTCGACGGCGAGTGTTCATCAGAGACGAGAGTATCGTCAGGCGTGTCCCAGGGGAGTGTGATAGGACAGCCATTATTTTCTATATATATAAATGATCTGATGGACTAACCTGTAATTTGCGGCTGTTTGCTGACGATGCTGTGGTGTATGGGAGGTTGTCGTCTTTAACTGACTATAATAGCATACAGGATGACTTAGACAAAATTTGTAGTTGATGCGAAGAATGGCAGCTAGCTCTCATTGTAGAAAAATGTAAGGTGATGCGCATGAGTAGGGAAAACAATCCCATAATGTTCACATACAGCATTAGTAGTGAGCTTCTTGATACAGTCGCGTCGTCTAAATATCTAGACGTAACATTGCAGAGCGATATGAAATGTAACGAACATGTAAGGACAGTTGTTAGTAAGGCGGACAGCCGACTTCGCTTTATTGGGAGAATTTTGGGAACATGTAGTTCATCTGTAAAGGAGACCACGTATAAAACGCTTGTACGACCACGTCTTGAGTATTGCTCAAGTGTTTGGGACCCGCAGCAGATCAGTTTAAAGGAAGATATAGAAGCAGTTCAGAGGTGAGCAGCTAGGTTTGTTACTGGTAGGTTCGACCAATGCACGAGTGTCACGGAAATGCTCCGGCAACTCAACTGGCGATCGCTGGAGGAAAGATGACGCTCTTTTTGGGAATTTCTGTTGAGGAAATTTAGAGGGCAGGAATTTGAAGCTGAGTGTAGTACGATCTTGCTGCCACATACTTATATTTCGCATAGTGATCACAATGATAAGATAAGAGAAATTAGGGCTCGTACGGAGGCATATAGGCATTCTTTTTTCCTCGTTCTATTTGGGAATGGAATAGGAAGGGAAATGCCCAATAGTGGTACAGTGTACCCTCCACCACGCACCTTACGGTGTATTGAGGAGTATGTATGTAGATTTGCAGAACCGTACAACCAATGAACCACATAAGTAAACGGTGATCGTCGCCTAAAGAGTGACCGATCGGGTTTATTCGGCTCAGCTCGTGTAGACAACTGCCCTTTCGTCTGTGAGATTACTCGTATTTTTGTAGATGCGACGGGGATTTCCCTGGCTTAGTGTGTACGGATGTTCCATCTCAAAGCAGGACACCCATGGGAACCGGCGGGAAGAAGCGAGGTAACATCTGGACAGGGTGGCAGGCAACCAGCAAGCAAGCACCAGGCTCTGGCTAGGGAGGCTTACTGATTAGAATTAACAGAAAGCATTCAATATAAACCAAACATTCCCACGACATACCTTGGATGCTAGACACTTTGTGAAATGAGGTAGTATGTTTTTTCTTTCCTTTCTTTCTTTTTTTGCCTCCCCGTTTCAGCCAGTCCTTACCTAATGCTCTTTCTGAAACTTTCAACAACCTCTGGTTCCATCAATTCGTCCAGGTTCCATATCCTTAATTTTCTACCTTAACTTTTATTCCACAGTTCATAATAAGTTATTGTCGGAGTCTATATCTGCCACTGGATATGTCTCACAGCTTAAAACCTGGTTAATAAACCTTTGCCTTACCAATATAAAGTAAATCTTATACCCCCCAGTGCCTTCTGATGTCTTCCAAGTGTATATCCTTCTTTCCTGATGATTAAACCAAGTGTTTGTGATGATTAAATTGTGCTCTGCATAAAATTCTACCAGGGGATCAACTCTTTCATTACTTTTCCTCAGTCCATATTCACTTACTACCTTTCCTTTCCCACTGCGGAGTTCTCAATAATTTCTTTTAGCTCCTCATACATTTCTCCGATCTGCTCGTCATCGGCAGAGCTAGTTGGCATATAAATTTGTATTATGTGGTCGGTGTTTGCTTCGTGTCTATCTCTGCTACGATAATGCGTTCAGTATGCTGCTCATAGTAACTTACCCGCATTCCTATTTTCTTATTCATTATCAGACCTACTCCTCCGTTATCACCAACTGATTTTGTTCTTATAACCCTGTACTCACCGGACCAAAAATCCTGTTCATCCTGCCAGCGAACTTCCATATCTAACTTTAACCTATCCATTTCTCTTTTCAAATTTTCTAACTTACCTACCCGAATAAGGGATAGAACATTCCACGCTTCGATCCGTAGAATGCCAGTTTTTTTTTTTTTGATGATGACATGCTCCTGAATAATCCCCCCCCCAGATATCCGAATGGGGGACTATTTTACCTCCGGAATATTTTACCCAAGAAGACGCCATCATCAAATATTCATACATTAGAGCTGCAAGTCCGCAGGAAAAGTAACGGCTGTAGTTTCCGCTTGCTTTCGGCCGTTCGCAGTAAGTGCGTGGCAAAGCCATGTTAGCTGGTGGTACAAGACCAGCTTAGTGAACCATGCAGACTGTTGCTCCTGAAACTATAGAAAAGGCTGCTGCCCCTCTTCAGGAACCACAGGTTTGCCTGGCCTCTCCACAGAAACCCCTCCACTGTAGTTGCACCTACGGTACGGCTATCTGTATCGTTGAGGCATGCAAGCCACCCCACCTCGCAGCCGAGCCTGCCTCCTCGTCTGCGCACGAGTTGACAGACCGCCGTCCGACTATCCTGGATATGTCGGCGACCACGTTGGGACCTCCATCTATGACGACCCGGCCCTGTCACATAGATTTCGATGGGATTTCAGATTCTGAAGATTCCAGCACCGGCACTGTCATGGACGCTTGGAAGGCGTCGCTGGCAGAGGTAACCTCTCTCTTCAGTTTGGCGTTAGCTGGAACCATGTCCATGTCATCGCCGATGCTGGTATCTTCAGAATCGGAAATCCCATCGAAATCTATGTGAAAGTCCCTGGTCGTAATAGATTGAGGTCCCAAGGAGGTCGCCGACGTATCTAGGATAGTCGGACGGCGGTCTGTCAACTCCTGCGCAGACGACGAGGCAGGATTGGCTGCGCGCGCAACGAATACATCCGTACTCGCCGACATCGCGCTTGCGACTGTGTAGCCGCAGCCTCAGCGGGAGCTCAGTGCAGCTGCAGCTACTGGGAGGCCGCAAAGAGCCGCAACTGACGCAGCAGTTCGTGTGTAAATTTAATGCCAGCAACGGCTACTCGCAGAAGTCGTCTGCCTCAGTTGAAGGATACATTTCTGTTTATTGCGAGAGACGATCGTCCACAGCACCCTGTGTCTCACAAGGTACACAACTACATCTACAGCTACATAAATACTCTGAAAGTCAGATTGAAGTGCATGGCAGAGGGTTCATCGAACCGATTTTATTGTGTTTCCAGTGGCGGCGGGTCATACGTGTTCACCGGTCCAGTGAACCCTCTATTAATAGTTCGTCGTGAAAAGAGAGTAAATAAATGAATAAAAATTGTTTCTAAACTATAATTCTTCGGTTAAGTCTTCTATCAGATTTTATATGCACATTCAAAGTATTTTTATTGCATGAGAAACGTGTTATGTCGCGGAGACAGCACGTTTACTAGTCGTAGCGTGACCGCTTAATATAGGCGGCAGTGGCCGCAGCGTTGCATGCGCATGCGTGTTTTAGGTTCAAATTCCCTTCTGTACCCTGTGAAGGCAGCATATGGACGTTTCCGCGGCAGGGAGGGGCGAGGGAAAACGCTGCTTTTAACATTGGCGTTGGATTTCGTAGAGACACCTGCTCCTGGTTACTCGAGCTGTGGCGGTTATGCACGAATGGTCCTGAAATAAGACAATGGAGCTGCTGTGCACCTCACCTTGCGCATTGGCCAATCTTCCATAAAAGCAACATCCACCCTTCATATTTGCTTTTGGTGCATTGAAGATTTATGAAAAACATGTCATACTTGGTAAAATATGTTATAAATATAAATTAAAACGGCATCGACTGAAATCCTTCAGCAGATCCGATCATGAATAATAATGAAATCACTGCTCTGCAATTAGAAAGAATAGCCGTGTGGTTAGCGACGTCGTGTTGCGTCGTCGTAGGTCGTGGGTTCGAAACCGTCTGTAAGAATTTTTTTTAAAACCCCATCTTCGTTTCAACAGATTTGGGAACAATAATGACTTTTGTATTGTTAGCTCAAATGTTCAAATGTTTGTTAGGCTTAAGGGACTTAACTACGGGGTCATCAGTCCCTAAACTTACAAACTACTTATGAAATTCCTTATACTAAAGACGAACAAACATCCATGCCCGAGGGGGGATTCGAACCCCAGACCGAAGCGGCCGTGCAGACTGTGACTGGAGCGCTGCAGAACGCTCGGCCACTGTCAGTGACATTTATACTCTTCGTTGTAACAAATATTTAACTGTTTGAAAATATGTGCGGGAGAACAGCCTTTGTGCATGCGTAAGGTTAGGAGGGGATCCTTCTTACAGTGTTATGTGATCCGAAGGCAGCTTGTCTCTTCATTCATTATGTTACAGTCACTTAACATTGTAATCAGTGGCTTACTGTGTTTTTGCGTACATGAGCAATTTCATATATCTTGATGTTTATTATCGAAGAAAAATGAACAACTTTCACTATCTTTTAGAAACAAATTACTCAGCTATAAGCTTGGAACAAAAGTGTGACATAAAGAAGCTTGGTAGGTCGACGCCTCAGCTCGAATTGAAGCAAGAGCAAACAAGTCGAGGTAAGAAGACATCCTGCAGATCTTTCAACGAATATCTAAAGAGGGGGAGGGGCAAATTGTGGCACATTTCCCCGGCGGCAAATTGTCTCTTTGGACGACACCAGCACTATGCAATCTAAATAACTAACAGTCATATGTAGGGAGCCGTACTTTGCTATGTCATAGATCTGAATCTATACAACACGCCATAAAGAATATATCTAAAATCAAAGGATGCGTTGTACGTCTCGCCCATTAGTGGGTTATTTGGTCTTTCGCCTAGAAATATCACTCGAAAGCATAATTTGGAGAACGCGTTGGTCATACTAGGAGATGATCCGTTGCTCGTGGTGTGAATTTTTGTGCTTAGTAGCTTGATTTACCCTAAAAAGAGATCGAGGTCGGCCTGTTGCACTTTAAGTTTCCCGTGCCTCTGCACAATTTTTCGTGTTGTTGCGGGTGCGAATAGAAACAATCTAGTAATATTCTTCTGCAGACAGGCCCTTTACCGTTCGGTGGTGTATGTGGATTTGCGAGTTGTCTCTTGGCATCTTAGGATACCTTATACTGTTTCTGCAGTGTTGTCGATGTGCGCTGAAGTATCTGTGGTAACGTAAAATACGTTACAGTATGTTTTCTACAAAGTTAAGCAAAATTTGCTCTGGATGGTTAATAATTCTGTAGTCTGCTGTTACTATGGATATATTCTGTAAGGTGGGTGTGGTGTATACCATATTTGTAATAAGAGTTTAATAACGAAGACAGTGTTCTGTCTCTCCATTTTGTATTTTTCTCGGGTTATCAGAGGCACATTATGTGAACGTTAACGTCTGCATCGCCTTATGTCTGGAAAACATATTCGATAACTGGTTCCATTCTGTTGTTAGTATAATACATGACCCGAACTAGAGGGGTTTATATTCTCTTTTATCAGCTGTGTTTCTTCCTCTGCACGCTGATTTACCTTTCATAGGATCGACTGGTAAGGTACATCAAAGCTATTCCATGTTGTACTTACCTGTGTAAGTACCTTTAGGGTCTAAAGGTCTGATCTATTGGTGCGATTTCCTCTTAAGCACAAATACGTGGCTAGTCGCAGGAGTCGTACAACATTCGCGATGTGTTTGGATTTAAATAGTTCTCCAGCTACAATATTACACAAAAGCATAATCCGACGAACATACCGCTGTCTCAATAGAAAAGCAATAGAAGGGTGTGATGTGTATTTCTTTGATCTGTGGGTCTATTTATCTTAGAAAAGGATTGATGTGGCTCTGTTGTTTTTTTTTTTTTTTTTTTTTTTTTTTTTTTTTGCAGTTATCGTAGCTTTGTACATTTTTCGCTATGCATGGTGTCGACGATGCTGCCCCTGGCGGGGGGAGACCCCGCATGTTTATTATTTGTTCTACTATCTCTGGGAAATAAAGATGTTCGTTACATTAAGTGTGTGGCGGGGGGGGGGGGGGTTGCGATTCACCTCGCATGTTTATTATTTGTTCTATTATCTCTGGAAAATAAAGATGTTCGTTACATTAAGTGTGTGTAGTTTTTCTAAAGTCCTGAATAATAGTGTAGCAATATATTTTTTGGTACCGAAACCCGCCTGTAACAAAGGAAAGATACGTATGTCTAACACTTCAAGAAGATTTCACGAAGCCGGAAAGTATTTGGAGTGACTTCAATCTCAAATACGATCACGCCGGAGCGACGTTCGACGTATGCATATAAACTGCAGCATTGCTTTTAACGCTTCTATACTTAGTTTGGTCTTGCCATTAGTTGCATGCATATTGATAACAACACTTTAATAGCCACTAATAGCGTAGTTAACGTCTTACAAGTAGCGTTGGGCTTATTAAATAGTAAACGCATTTGTAAACAACGAACGTTACCTTAGGAGCAGTTGATCAAAACAGCTGATCGGAGCTTGATAAGCAGCGCTATTTGTTAGTGGACGCTCACAACGCATTGATTTACGACTATACCACACACTAGAGTGTAACATAACGTACAGTGTAACAGCAATAACCAGAATCATGACAGACGCAACCGCTATATTATCAAAACTGCGACGAAGGCGCGCAACATTTCAAATGCGACGCGCTTCGTTAACCAAGTACACGCGTTCGATGAATCCACATCGGCAACAGACATTAAGCATTCCCAATACCGTTTACAGGAAATTGTAGATGCATTAAAGGCGTTAAACAATGAGATACTAGATTTGCTGGAAGACACTGAGTATGAAAATGACGCACACACTTGTGAAGACTACACCGACAATTGCACACGTTCTATTCAAAAGACAATGGAATTGTTACAAGCAACAGCTTCGGTAGGTCTATATAGCACTAACAGTCATTTGACAACCCCATAAGCACAAAAAATATTCCTACACTAGTCCTAAAATATGAGAAGTCGTTCTACTTCAATAGGACATAAAACCGAGGACTCTATGAAAAAGAGCGGTGGTGGAAGAGATACGATCTGGTAGAGGTGACAAGATCAGGTGTATCATACCTTCGGCAGGCTGACGGAACAAGGATTTGTCTACCGATTCAGCTGGCTATCCCCCTGAGGAGGATGTGAATGATGGTGTCGACGGTGCTGCCCCTGGGGGGGGGGGGGGGGGGGCAGTGGGCGTGTTGTGATTCACCTCGCCTGTTTATTCTTTGTTCAATTATCTCTGGAAAATGAATAGAGATGTTCGTTACGTTAAGTGTGTGTGTCGTTTTCTAAAGTCCTAAATACTAGTGTAGCAATAGTGCTGATCTAAACTTAACCTTTCGAATGTATAAATTATATATACAAACGTTACTTGTTGTTTGCTGGTGATAATAAGACGAATGGCTCTGGTCCTGTTGTGTAGGAAGATTGGTGGAACATGCACGCATCTGCCAATATTTTATTAGTGTTGAGCTGTGTTTTGACATCTGCCGAATCATCCTCTATATGTCGCATCCTCGTATTGCAATCTATTGTAAATGGCTAAGCGTTCAGTGTGTTGGCTACTTGGACTGTAGGTGGTTCACTTGTCTTTCTAGTTGTGGTTAGTTTCGTCCAAAAAAGGGTTATATATGATTGTTCTGAGTTGTAATCCTATGGTTTTGATGTGAAAATCAGCGACCTGTGTGTCGCTTTGTCCTGTAAAGGGTTAGAGTTGGATCTAATGTAAGATGTTGTAGCACAAAATCGTTTACGCGATTTGGGAATCTATTCATACGCATACTAGGTTTCGTCCCTCTGTGGAAAGAGCCTATTACTCTTCTGCGGTGTATATAGACTACCCTTACGAGGTGTTTGCTGTAGGTCCTAAGATCTGTAGGGGGGATCTAGTGTGTTGTGGAGCATTCCAGCGTCCATTACCTATTTGTTTTTAAGACTTAAAGCTTTTTCTATAGAACGTTTCCGTTGTACAGGTCTATGGATCTAGGAAAAAATACTGGAAGGCAAGTTACGTGTCGGAAGAACAATGCTTCAATCGGTAGAGTATCTTCTAATTGGTCAGTTATTGCAGATGTTGTTCTGAGCTGTTGTAGTCTATAGCTAAGTAAGCGTTTGTTTAAATCGATATTGTGCCATACGTTGGTGTGTAGACTGGAGTTTACATCTCAATTTAGCGCTTATTTTCATCATGCAAGTTATAACGGATTGTGTAGTCGACTCATGCGGTAAATACCTCGCTTGTGTCAACTGCGAGAAAATGATCCATTGAAGTGGTGCAGTGTTGTCGGTAATACCTTTGTGCGCGGATGTCTCTTTACGACCTGTAGAGGTTAGTTAGAGATGGTCTTTATTATGTTTAAGAGCGATGGTATAGGTATGACAAATTATTCTTTTTTATTCTTGTGGCTGTTGATAGGAGCAATGTAATATTCTATCTTCGTAAAATTAGTTCTCATGTATTCATAATCTGGTGCGGACAATGTACCCTGGCTTGTGCGAAATACCGATTTCATCTGTTTAGTTGTGCGGTTCATTGCCACATTTAGGTGTTCTACATTTGTTGACTGCATATTGATACTTAGTAGTATGGTTATGTGTTAGTGTTGTGGTGTATTTATCTTGTTTTTTGGTGGTGTTTACGAATGTTCGCCTCTCGGTAGCGTAGTGTAGATGCTTTTGGTGGTAAATTACTCTTCTTCAGTCGGGAAGCCTCGATTTTACTAAATCCTATAGGTAAGTAATTTATAGTTGGGTAGTTACCTTATTTGGATGTGTGTTTAACCGTTTTGTTTAGTCTCTAAAGGATTTCCCTTGGCATTCAATAAAATTTTTCGGGTGTTGCATTAGTTCGAAATGATACAGACTACTCTGAATTGTTGGTTGTAAGGATTAGATAAATATAAGAAAATGTATTTGGTGTTGATCTGGATCATTCCTTTTTAGCTATTCTGTGTATGTGATTCATTTTTTACTATGTAATTAGGTGTAATTAGGTTTGTTAAGAGTATCGATTTGTTAGAAGGGGGAATATGATTGCTGTTTGTATGTGTTTGTAAAGTGTATGGGACTTAACTACGGGGTCATCAGTCCCTAAACTTAAAAACTACTTATGAACTAGCTAATCCTAAGGACGGCACAAATATCCATGACCGAGGGGGGATTCGAACCCCCGACCGTAGTGGCCGTGCAGACCGTGACTGAAGCGCCTCAGTCTCCTCGGCCACCGCGGCCAGCGATTACTGTTTGTGCTCGAGTGATTGTTAAAGGCACAAGGTATGGAAACCGTTTCAGAAATACAGTCGGGTGGAGTATGTAATGCAAAAAGATGCAGGATCAATCATATCTTCAGGAGGGATCCACCAACAATGTTGAGATATTGAGATTGTTGCATTCTAATTAGATTAAAAGTTTAGTTAAAAAGAGCTGTGGTGGCTAGATCCATTTGTTGTAGATTTGTGTTGATTGCAATTGTAGTTAGGTCGTTGGGTTCTAAATGGTTATTGTTACAAGCGCTTACAGAGAATGTCGCAGGCTAGTTGGGATAGAATTTAAGTAAAAAATGTTTGAAATGCTCTAAATATGCTATGGAGTCTCTGTTTCCATTTGTGGATGATGTTGTGTTGCGATAGAGCTCTAAATAAGTCGATAGGATTATGTTCATGTGATTGTAAAAGCTTTGCGCTGTGTATTTTACGAAGTATTGCCTATTTGATACTGTGTTAGTGGTGTTTACTTTACGACTGGTGTCATTTATCTATCGTAGATGCTTACGGTGGTAAATTATTGCTGATCATTAAACTTATACCCGCTTAGTAAATTCGACAAGCTCATCACTGCTGACCATGGAGATAAGGCGAAGTTTCCTTTTCTCCTACCTGGTAGCATCGTTGTAATAATAGGGAAACTCGGCAAGGAAGTACTGGAGAAAATCTCGAGGACATACGAAAATCCTGTGGCTATACCTTATAAAGCAGGGCTGTCCGATGTTAAACTAGATGTTGTAATGAAGGGACTCCAATCCATACTACAACAGTTTCGTGTAGGTGACTTCTATCTTTTGGATTTGGACGTCGCACAACATTTTGCAGGGATTTTAACAAACTGGACAGGTGCGAGCACCTAGTATCATCCCATAACTTTCGCCTGGAAAGAAGCTGTACCGGGAACAGCGCTATGATTGTGGGCAATGATAAGACAGTTAAAATCGATTATTTAACGTGGTTGACGTCAAATTACGATTTTATAGTGTCCTGACAGTCGATTGCGGGAGACTTTTCCATTTGGCCAAAACCAAGGCTTACCTGACTTGAGGCTACAATATGCACTTAGGGAATCGATCGTGGTTTTGACTCTCTACCGTACTGTTGAAGTGTTTTAAACAGAGATAGCTAATATTTACAAAGTGCATACCTGTGTAGTGTGTCAATCCCATCCATGTGGTCTCGGCTAACAAATTCCTTAAAGAACAGTTGTTGTGTTCTGTTCAATCATGTTTTGTAAATTGTTTATTTGCTTAAAAAGAGCACCAAAAACTGACTGGTGTGTCTGTAAATCTAGGGAACTCCTCTGTCCAATAGCACGTTCGCGGTATTAAGGCTCAGTCGACTGGTACATTGCGCTTGCATAGTAATCAGAAAAAAACGTGTAGATAATGGTCGATGTATCTATCGGAGACCTATCGCGTTCTCTCGCATTGTCATGATCAGGTCTCTTGTTGGGGAGCGATAGAAGCGTTTGCGGTAATTACGTTGCACTTACGAAGTTGTATTGTAACAAAATATAGAGTGTAGACACAACATGTTCGATACCTGTTTAACTGACGTTATCCCCCACTGTGTGCTGTTGTTTGTGAGGTCTACGGTTTACTACTTTCGTCTTCAAGTTGTTGGTTTAAACGGTTTTGTTTGTGTAATACTATTCCTAGAGAGGATGATAGTACAGACGGCCTCATTGATGAATGTTTTGCCTATAGAGGATCTACTGAATTTCATTGTGTTTAAACAGTCTACTATTATTATTAGGATGGATCATCTCTCATCATTTGTACGTTGACATAAGACTTCAAAATATCTGAGGTTTACTGGTGTCTAATGGTGATGGCGACAGACTTCTGCTTTAAACGATTGGGTGTTGCGGTTTGTAGGTTAGCATTCCAGTTCAAACAGTATGCATCTTCGTTTGAGGTAGACATCTACTTGTAATTACTGATTTAAAAAAGTGATAAATCTGAGTTCGGTTTAGAGGATTGACAAAAAGAAATCTCAGTTAACATAGGAAAAGAGCTTAATTTGTATTTGGAGTATGAATTTTTGTTTCTCTATTTTTATATTTTGGGTAATGGGCTGGTCGATGTTGCTCTACAGAAATGTTAATCTTTTGTAGATCTATTGCATCCAAACTATCGGGCCGGTATACTATTACCATTATGTCCTCTCGGTTATGGGGGAAAATGTTTGCGGTTCTGTGGTTGTTGTATTGGCGAGTGTCAATTCGAAGAAGTATGTTGTAAGGTCAGTGCTTTTCAAAATAAAAACCATTTAGTGTAGACTGTCGGAAATCGGTAAACTACTGTTTACTTCATAAATTTTTTATTCTTTATTGTGAATCTCCCAGGAAATATCGTTGAACAATAGGGTTTAGTTTTGTTTAAACGTGTAAAAGAACAACTATACGTCTTCTGGACTGTTTGATTATGGGTATTTGGAAGTTGGTCCTGTGTCAATTAAATGTTGTAAAGACTTGGAGCATTTCAAGAAGAATTGTTACATGGCAATAAATACTGGAGTTCGAAAACTTAACTGTCAAAATACTGGTGGGGGGGGGGGGTGGAGGAAATAGAAGATATCTGTACATCGATCTAAGGAAATGTTGTTGAGACTTGGTACATTTCGAAAAAAAAATGCAGTGTCTAATATTGTAACAGAGCATGGTCACTAAAGAGAGAATATTAAATTTCGCAACTAGTTTTAAGAACGGTCACAAACTGTGGCTATATTATTTTAAAGGAGAGTGGGTTGTCGCAAGTCTGTCTATACAATGGACAGCATCGCGGCGAAAGGTGTATTTGACAATGGAGCTCTTCCAGGTACAGTGGTATGAGTGACAGCAGGGGTCCGCCTATAGCCAATGACGACTGCTGTAGCCGACCGCAGGCGGAACCTGAGCGCGTGTGGTCATGTATTATGTGTCTCTTGTGTGCATCGAAAGAAGGTGTTGCTGCCTCTTAGATCATTTGAAGATGTGATGCTTAAAATAATAATAAAAAATTGTAATATTTTGATTAAACATTTAGCGCACTCTATGATTTGTTTTACGTAGCTTGCTGACAGAATACTCTCTCTCTCTCTCTCTCTCTCTCTCTCTCTCTCTCTCTGTGTGTGTGTGTGTGTGTGTGTGTATGTGAGTGTGCTGGCCTGAGGACAGAGCATCTTAAGCTACCCTAGTCATCGTTTTCTCCACAGGGAGGCCATGAGATCGAAAAAATGTTCAAATGTTTGTTAAGCTTATGGGACTTAACTACAGGGTCATCAGTCCCTAAACTTACAAACTACTTATGAACTACTTACAAACTAGGACGGCACAAATATCCATGCCCGAGGGGGGATTCGAACCCCCGACCGTAGTGGCCGTGCTGACCGTGACTGGAGCGCCTCAGTCACCTCGGCCACCGCGGCCGGCGCCATGAGATCGTTTCCATGTGTGTGTGGATAGATAATTCCTAAATAATTATTAGCGCAATTACAATATATACTGCTGGCAATATCAACGATTTTCTTTACGTTTCCTCTATACGCACATGTATATTTGCTTGCAGTATGACTAGTAATTATGGTTCAGCGTATTATGTTACTTAAACTAAGTGTACAGACTTTGTACTATATATAATACTGGTCTGAGTGAATGGTCTCCCTCGATATTGAGTAGGCCTACGACCATATATGGCATTCCGATCTCCTTTTCAAACTCAAACTCTATGCGCTTCTCATTAATTATGTCCGGTTCGTCGCTTTCTTTCACTCCCATCACCCGTCCTATGTCACTGTCAACAACTCCAACTCCCGTTTGTTTTTCCCCTCTGCCGGGGTGGCCCAGGGCTCCGTCCTCTCCTCCCCCGTCTACCTTATCTATTCGGATGACATGCCAAAACTACAGCCTCCTGTATCTCCTCCAATAGGCTGATGACACCGTCTTCCTTGCCATCGCCCCCTCCCTCACCCACTCCCAACACCTCCTTCACTCCCATCTCTCCGAATTCTCCTCCCAGGCAAGCATCATAGGTCACACCACCCCTTCCTTCCGTCACCGCGACCTCACACTCCATGGCCGTCCCATCCCACAAACCAAAACCCTCAAGTACCTTGGCCTCACCCTTGACCGCTCCCTCTCCTGGAAACCGCACTACCAATTCGTCTGTGAAAAAGCCCTCTGCCGCCTCAACCTGCTGAAGCTTCTGTCCATCCTCTTCACCTACAGCTTAATCATGCGCCCTATCCTCTGCTGCTTCCATCCTGCTTGGATCTCGACTCCCCCTACCCTCTACAAATCCCTCCAGTTCCTAGAACGCCTCACCCTCTGCCTCGCTTACCGTATCCGCCTCCCGTCCCCCACACGTATCCTCTACGACTTGATTCCATTTCCTCATCTTCTGAGGTTCCTCGAACACCTCCACCTTCACTATGTGTCCTGTAAAATAGAATCTCGCCACCCAGTTGTCTCCCACTCTTGCTGCATCCTGGGCCTCTGCCACGCCGATATCTTATTATCCCTTCCTCATTTCACCTCCACACTCTCCACGTCCTATCTGAGGGTAATTTCCGTCTACTCCCTCTCCCGGATGACGCCCTCCGTCCTGACATCTGTCCCTCCTTTCAACCTTCGTCCATCCCCGTATTTGTACGTCTCCCTTCCTCTCCCTCCCATCCCTGTGCCCTCCCTCGCTCGGTTCTCCTCTCCCAGCTCCTTCCTACGATAAGTCCTTGCGCCTTCCCCCCTCCTCCCTTTCCCACTCCCCTTCCGTCCTTCTCCCACCGTGCTTCACCTTCCTCCCCTTTTCCCATTGCGGAGCCCCCATTTCGACATATTACAACACTGTGCCATTTAGTGTTCTGCCAGTGCTAGTGCTTCATGCCCAAGTTGTGTTTTAATACTTAACCAGCCGCTGATCAGGCAGAATATTATTGTTGCCATGTGTTTTAAGCAGTGTCATCGTTGTTGTGTAGTGTGATCCACCAATGTGATTTTAACCACCCTGGATTTTTAACTTGTATCTCTGTGTAATTTTACCCACCGTGGTAGTTTTCATATTGAATATGTTTTACCTCAATTCTTGGCTCTGTTCTCTTCATTTTACTCTCCATTCTAGTGTCTAAATTCATCAAATTTTATCACATTTCTCTGTTTTTTATCCACTGGTCAACTCTGTTAATACACTTGGCTGAAGAGCAGCAATAAAGCTGCTGCCAGCCTGCCATCTCCAATAATGAGGAAAAAAAGTGAGTGGGCCTGAAGGCAAAGTTTCCATACCAACCAGGAATTGGTCATCTACCAATTTGTGGTTATTTGATGCGCATTATTCCTGCACCAGTCACATAATCTTGCAAGGGCTGATCTCTTTTACTTTATGTCTTGTTGCTAGCGATTTCCGACAAACACAGTGATGTTTCGCCACAATAATTTTTTGATGTTACATATAATTGTTTAAAATTTTTTGTCGTTAAATGTTACTTACAATCTACGTTGCAGTTGCTGCTGGAGGGACGAGGTCCTCACCTTGCTGGCTCTAGGACCAGACTGATTGAGATTCCGCCAATTACCTAGTCAGAGAGGGGATGGGGACAATGTGATCTTAACATGGTGGGGACAACACGTGATCTGGTAGTCAGTTCAAGTCCGGAAGACTAGGAGGACATATGGAAGGCTCCACTGCAAACAGGATTTAATAAAATTAAATGGATCGTGGCGCCGGAGGCTCGCTTTGTTCCAGGCGGCCAGCGGCGCGCTTTTCTCGCACCGCGCTTGAATAATTCTCTGCAATGGCGGCGAGCGGCGAGGGCTCCGTTACCGCACTGCGACGACTTTTTCACGTATACACGCAAGAGCGCCATTGTCCGGGGCGGAAGCCTGGTGAGTGGGCAACACTTGGGATGGACAGGTTTTAACCTGCCGTGGATGGAGGCAAGCTGTCGGGAGCCAGGAGGATGAGTCTGGACCAGTCCCTTCAAACTCCTTTTAGAGCAGTTACATCATGTTCATTGTCTGGCTTCCCTCAGGGGTGGACAGGTCTGGATCTGCCAGGGATGTCAGGCATCTTAAAATTTGGGGTGGGTCCCTGGAAGGGTGGGGTTGGTGGCCGGGCTAGTCTGCCTGCCGAGGTTGCGGTCATCTTGAAATTTGGGATGGGCTCCCAGAGGGGTGGGGGTGAGGTTTTCCCGACCGCCATGTTGAATTTTGCGGTGAGCTGCTCCATTCATAACTACTTTTGGCTTAGTCAAGGTAAAGTTCTCGACGTTACCTTTTAAATTCTTGAAGAAATTAGTCTTTTTCTGGAAATGAAAGGGGAACAAATGGGCTTTCTGAAACATTGAAAGTGGGTATATGTAGCGCTTTTAGCTGACGTATGTACCTAAATAATTTGCTTCAGTGTTGCAAGGGGAAGAGCAGTTAATAGTTGAGATGCATGACAAGATCAGAGCATTAATGGAAAACTTTTCACAGGCAGTTGATTAATGGAAATATAACGTTCTCTTATAGTCTGGCTTCTTTCCCTGAGGTAGGATGTTGCTTTGTCATAGCAGCTACAGCGAACGATATCGAGTTGTCAATCATTTGGATGTGACAGGCAAATCTAAATCCTCGCCAAGCCATCTGCGTCGGCCGCGCTATTCGCAGTACAGTGCCTTGCCGGCCCGTTTTACTGTTCACGCCAGCAACCAGTGTTGCCAGGTCCTCCGAAAAATCGGAAGAGCTTCCGATTTTTTCAATAATTCCGGAAAATACGAAATTTCTAGTGCATTTTCCGAATTTTCCTGTAATTTCGAAGGAATCTTCCTTCGCCGATGCTAAAATCCCCTACATAACGCTTACAATATCAGTTCGATCCGGAAAATCCTGGAGGGGGCTGAGTGTTTTCGCGCGCCGAGAAGCACCTCATTTCTTGAAAAGCAAAAACAATGCGGCAAATATTGAAAAGTGATTTCATATAACGGTATATTAGTAAGACATATCTCTCTTTAAAAGAAAAAAAAGGCGGAATTATTGCTGTTGTTGTGGTCTTCAGTTAGGAGACTGGTTTGATGCAGCTCTTCACAATACCCTATCCTGAGAAATCCTCTTCACATAAGAATGGCAACCTACATCTGTCACAATCTGCTTACTGTATCCATCTCTTTGCCCTTCCTCTGGGGTTTTTATCCCACAAACTTCCCTCCAAAGCTAGATTCACAATTCCTTTGTGTCTAAGAATGTGCCCTACTAATCGATCACTTCTTTTTTTTGTAAAGGTATGCCAGAAATTCCTTTTCTCCCCAATTCCGTTCAGTACCTCCTCATTAGTTACACGATCCACCCACCTAATCTTCAGCATTCTTCTGTAGCACCACATTTCAAAAACCTCTATCCTCTTCCTGTTCGCACTGTTTATCGTCCATGTTTCACTCCCATACAAGGCAACAGTCCACACAAATGCCTTCAGAAAGGACTTCCTAAGGCTTAATTCAATTTCTCTTTTTTAAGAACGCTTTTCTACCTATTGCCATTCTGCATTTTATGTCCTCTATACTACGACCATCATTTCTTACTTTACTGCCCAAGTAACAAAACTCATATACCTCCTTTATTGTTTTGTTACCTAATCTAATATCTTCAGCATCACCTTATTTTCTTAGCCTGCACTACATTACCCTTGTTTTGCTCTTGTTAATGTTCATCTTATATGCACCTTTCAGCACACTGGCCATTCCGTTCAATTGCTCTTCCAGGTCCTTTGCTGTATCTGACAGAATTACTATGTCGTCGGCAAAACGCAATGTTTTTAATTCTTCCCTCTGAACTTTAATTCCTTCTCCAAATTTCTCCTTGCTTTCCTTTATAGCTTGCTCAATGTACAAATTGAATAACATTGGAGAAAGGTACAACCCTGTCTTACTCCTTTCCCAACCACTGCACCCCTTTCATGCCCTTCATTTCTGACAACTGCTGTCTTGTTTTTGTACAAGTTGTATATAACCTTACACTACCTATAATTTACTCCTGCTTGCTTCAGAACTTGAAAGAGTTTATTCCAATCAACATTTTCAAAAGCCTTCTGCAAATCTACAAAAAACTAGAAATGTAGGTTTGACTTTTCTTAATCTATCTTCTAGGATAAGCCGTAAAGTGAGTATTGCCTCCCGTGTTCCTACATTTCTCCTGAATCCAAACTGATCTTCCCCGAGGTCGGCTTCTACCGGCTTTTCCATCTTTCTGTAAATAATTCGTGTTAATATTTTGCAACCATGACTTATTAAGCTGATGGTTCTGTAGTTTCCACACATGTCTGTGCCTGATTTCTTTGGAATGGGGATTATTACGTTTTCCTTAAAGTCTGAGGGTACTTCGCCAGTCTCATACATCCTACACACCAGGCGAAACTGTTTTGTTATGACTGGTTCTCCCAGAGACTTCAGTAGTTCTGAGTGAATGTCATCTACTACAGGGACCTTGTTTCGACTTAGGTGCTCTGTCAGATTTCATCTCTCAGTATAGTATCTCCTATTTCATCTTGATCTACTTCCTCTTCCCTTCCTACAACATCGTCTCTAAATTCAGTTCCTTTGTAGAGCTGCTCTATGTACTCTTTCCACCTTTCAGCTTTCCCTTCTTTGCTGAGAACTGGTTTTCCATCTGTGTTCTTGATATTAATAGAGCTGTTTTTCTTATCTCCAAATACATATTTTATTTTCCTGTAGGCTGTATCTATTTTTCCTTATTTATACATTTTTCTGCATCCTTGCATTTGCCTTCTAGCCACTCCTGCTTAGCCATTTTGCACTTCCTGTCAATCTCATTTCTTAGTCGCCTGTACTCCATTTTCCCTGTTTCATTTACTACATTATAAAATCTATCTGGTATCTCCCAGTGTCTCCTGGTCTCTTCCACGTATACAACATTCTATTGTGATTCTTAAACCAGGTATTTGCTATAACTAAATCATGTTCCGTGCAAAATTCTACCAGGCGGCTTCCTCTTTCATTCCTTTTGCCCAGACCTTATTCACCTACTATCTTCCCTTCCCTTTCTTGTTCTACTACCGAATTCCAATCTCCCATAACAATTCAGTTTTCCTCTCTCTTAATTGTCTGAATAACTTCCTTTACCTCCTCATATATTTCTTCGATCTCCTCATCATCCGCAGAGCTACTTGGCATGTAAACCTGTTCTACTGTGGTCGGTGTTGGCTTAGTATCTATGTTGACTACGATAATGCGATCACTGTGTTGCTCATAGTAGTTTACCAGCATTTTTTTCTTATTCATTATCAGACCTACTCCTGTAATACCCCCAACTGATTTTGTATTTATAATCCTGTACTCACCTGACCAGAAATCCTGTTCCTCTTTCCACCGAACTTCACTAATCGCCACTATCTTCAACTTACCCATTCCCCTTTTTAAATTTTCTAGCTTTCCTTCCCGATTAAGGGATCTAACATTCAACGCTCCGATCCGTAGAATGCCAGGAATTATTATATCTTAAAACAATTAAGAAAAGGTTACGTAGGATCGAGATTAGCCCTGACAGGGGGTGTAGTCTCTCCCCCACCGTGATGGGCCACTGGTTTGACCGCAACGAAACATTTCATTAACAATGACTACCACTGTACTACTGCAATATTGTTTGGGCGAAGAACCAGCAAAGCGACGAAAATCGCCGAGTCATGGAGACGAACACCATCTGTCAGACAACCTTGCCAAAAAAAACTGAGTATGAATAAGAATTAAATTTATTATAAGAGATTATTTTCACTCCCTTAGTTCTAAAATAAATGATTTGGCTGGTTTTTTTTTTTAACTTTTATTGAGGTATATTTTCCGATTTTGTACTGTATCTCCCGAAATTTTTAAGTTTCGTCTCCTTAGGGCAAAATTTAGAACCTGGCAACACTGCCAGCAACAATGATACAAAGAGCAAGGAGCACTCCGCACGGAGCTCGCGATTTGGAACAGCCAGTGAGCGGCGGCCTGGGCTCTGGGGACCCCGGCCATCCTGATTTAGGTTTCTACTTATTTCCCTTAACTACTCCAGGAAAAAGGCGGGATAGGTCTGGGTCCCTTCTAAGTGTACGGCCGATTTCCTTCCCCATCCTTAGGAAAAATCTGTCGTACTTTTTTGTGTCCCTGCCTCGTCGCCGCTTTTGTGTTCCAGCCTCGTCGTAGGTGTCGGTGGCCGAGTGGAATGAGACCGACACAGGAATAAAGATAGCACGCTGGTGCAGGTACGGAGGGGAGCAGCCAGAAACTAGAAAAACTATGTCGTTCACTGGTGGCCACGAGCGGAGTTGCCGCAGAGGGCGCTCGTGGCTGTCGTCGTAAGAACGCCGCGCCGTGCGTGCACGGCGGCGCGCGGCGAAAGTAGGTGGCGCGCACTTTGGACTTGTGCGACACCACACCCCTCCCCCCCCAAACCGCCGCGCCGTCGTGGCGTAGGGCTGAGGGCCACGGCGACTGCACTGGGAGGAGGGCCTGGGCGGGGGCGTTACTGGTGGGACGGACGTCGTAGCTAAGGCTGGGATCGAGACGCCGTCCGCGCCCCGGCATCCGCCTTGCGATCCTCCAGGAAACACGTCGAAACCTGAGGAAGGGCGCACACCCCCGCCCAGAGGGAGCAGGTCATCTTCTGAGGTGCGTGGCCCAAGCTGCGGGGCCCGCACGGTCCCGGAGTCCCTCCCGGTGACGCTGTCATCTCCGGCGGCGACGGAGGCGGAGGTGCCGACTGTGTAGGAGGCGCGTCGACATCCATCGGGAGCTGGTAGCCCGGGGAAGCTGGGCCCGGCGGCGAGCGATGTGGCTGTGCTCCCTAGCGGTGAACTGGGTCTGGAATCAAGAAACCGGAGACAGGATCGCGCGGCCTGTGCAAGCGCAATTGGTTTGCGTGGCGCCGCAGCTCCGACCCCGTGGAAGAACGTACAACATACATATTGCGACCGAGCACACGCTGAATGGTGCCTGGCAACCATGTCTTCTTCATACCAGCAAACATCCTGTACAGCACCGGCGTAGAAACCTGAAAACGCGAAGCGCCATACGAACCGACTCGGTGCGTGGGAGGCTGCAGCAGGTGAAGGAGAGTGCGGTGACGGCGGCCGTGTAGCAGCTTGGCAGGACACGGGCCGTCACGTGGCATGGACTGATACGTAGACAGGAAAATTTGAAGAGCTTGCTGCCTGGAGTACTGACCTTTCATCTTCTCCATGTGAGACTTGAATGTTCGAACGAAACGTTCTGCTTCACCATTGGACTGAGGGTGAAAAGGTGCGGTGGTAATTTGCTGAATGCCATTCACACGACAAAACTGTTGAATTTCCGCACTAACAAACTGAGGTCCATTGTCACTGACGATAGTTTCAGGCAAGCCTTCGATGCAAAACACTGATGTTAAGGCACTGATTGTACTAGAAGCTGTCGTTGAGTTCATGGCAATCACAAAAGGAAACTTGCTGAAAGCGTCTACAACAATTAACCAGCGCGTATTCCAGAAAGGTCCGGCAAAGTCAATATGTAAACGTTGCCATGGTCCCTTGGGGCGTGGCCAGTCTGAGAAACGCTGTGGAGGAGCCGCCTGATGCTCCGCACAAACCGTACACTGTGATGTCATGCTCTCTATCTGAGCGTCCATACCAACCCAGGTACAATGACGTCTGGCCAGTTGCTTTATCCTAACAATACCCCAATGTACTTGATGCAGGAGGCGTAACACTTCTCGTTGCAGGGAACGAGGAACAATCACTCTTGTTTGGTCGTTGTCCGTATGTAACAACAGAACACCCTGACTTAAAGATAATGCATGACGTTGTGCAAAATAACGTCGAACCAGAGGCCGATCAATGTCTTTGGCTCTGGCAGGCCACCCTGAGCGAACAAAACGTGCTACCACACTTAGGTCTGACAACATGCCATTTCTGAAGAATCAAACGATACATCCTGGCCAACCGGAAGTCGGGAAAGTGTGTCCGCGTTGGCATGTTTAGTGGTAGGTCGGTACAAAATCTCATACTGATAATTTGACAATATCAAGGACCATCTCTGAAGCTTTTGTGCCGTTCGTGGCGGAATTGGCTTTGTGGGTGTGAACAACGACGTGAGGGGCTTGTGGTCTGTCAACAAATAGAATTTTCTGCCATAGAGATAATGATGAAACTTTGTGACGCCGTAAATTATTGCTATCTGACATATTCTGTTGCGTCGGCGTCAGTATCTTTGATGCAAAGGCAATAGGGCGATCGTGACATCCAACACGATGCGACAAAACTGCACCCAGACCGTACGACGAGGCGTCAACTGCTAACACTACAGGCTTCTGTGGGTCAAAGGGAATCAAACATGCATCACTGATTAGTGCAGACTTTAAGTTGTCAAAGGCAACCTGGCAATCTTTCGACCATACAAAAGGAACATTCTTCCTACGTAAGTGATGCAGTGGAGCTGCAATCTGAGACGCATTGGGAATAAATCTGAAATAATAGTTAAGTTTTCCCATTACTGCTTGCAATTCGTGCACATTCTTAGGAGGAGGCAAGTCTTTGATTGCTCGAAGATGTGACTAAAGGATGGATTCCTTGCGCATTAATCACATGGCCTAGGTACTCTATTTTAGTTTGAAAAAACGAACACTTTGCTTTATTGCAACGTAGACCTGCTGCAGTCAAAACTTTGAAAAGGCACTCCAGGTTTGCTAAATGTTCTTCAACTGTACGTCCGGATACCACAGTATCATTTAAATAGTTCGAGCAACACAGTACAGAAACTGTCAGCTGTTCCAAAAAGCGCTGAAAAATTGCGGGGGCGGAAGAACTGCCAAAGGGTAGGAGTTGAAATTGAAAAAGGCCCATGTGAGTAATAATGACGAAAAACTTTTTTGACTCGTCATCAAGTGGAATCTGTAAGTATGCCTCTGCTAAATCAATCTTAGAGAAGAAACGAGACTGTCGTAATTTGTCCATTAGTTCGTCAGGTCTGGGCAGGGGATAAGTGTCTACAATTGTTTGACTGTTCACTGTTGATTTAAAGTCCGCACAGAGACGAAGTTTTCCTGACGGCTTGGGTATAATTACTAAAGGCGAGGCCCACTGACTCCCAGAAACAGGAGAAATCACCCCACTATCTTGCCAACGTTTAAGTTCGTCTGCAACTGTATCACGCATTGCGATAGGCACTGGTCCAGCTTTACGAAATTTTGGAACTGCAGATTCTTTTAAAGTTACATGTGCCACGAAGTCTTTTACTCAACCTAGTTCCGGCGAAAACAAGTCACTATATTTGTCACACAATGCTTTGATTTTATCATGAGGCACTATTGACGAAATTTGAAGCACATCTCTTTGAATTGATAAACCAAACAAGTCAAAAGCATCTAGTCCAAAAATGTTCTGCGTAGATTTGGCCTGAAGAACTACAAAAGCAACTGTTTTTGTTACACCTTGAAAAGAGGCGGGCAGGCTACACGTTCCTAGCACGGGAATATTTTGACCTGTATAAGCTGTTAACACTTGCTGTGACGGCGACAATTTTGGCGAACCCACAAGTTCATAAGTATCTTTATTTATTAATGTGACAGCGGAACCAGTATCAAGCTGAAATTGCACCGTCTTATTTTCTATGAAGAGAGTCACAAACAGTTTTTGCTTGCGGCGCTCGACAGGTGCGCGAATGTGGCAACATCTGCTACGGTTTGTTTACTGCGCTTGCGCGGGCCGCGTAGTGAAGTAAGCGGCGCAGACTTGGCACGCAGCGGATTAACAACACTGTCACTAGATGGCACTACCGCCGGATCGGCGTCCGCGCAAGCATGCGAAACTACTCCAGATGTACTAACTACTGCACTAACTTTTTGAGTAGCTACTTGATGTCTACTGTCACTAGCTACACAGTACTGGGCACTTTTACAATAAGAAGTTGCAGAAGGCACTAGGTTCAGTACAGGATTGCACTGTACATTGTCACTTTGCTTGTCCTGAACCCTTTTCCGTTGCACAGATGTACGCGCTCGTCGGCGCTTGCGGCGTGGCTCAATACATAGTTTTGCAATAGCTGCAGAAGCATTTCCTTGCAATTGAGAACCAAGTAAAGCACTGATCAATTCCACAGCGTCTATGACATTGACTGTATGCACTGCTCTCGCACTTTGCGAAGCACTGTTTCTAACGTTACTGTTCTTTGAGTTTTTTATTTGCATACACACAGACTGTACGTGTCCCGATTTGCCACATTGATAACAGGTTGCGTTGCGACTAGGGCAATGAGCACGCTTGTGGCGAGACACACACTGGGGGCAACATTTACGTACATTTTTCTGAAATGAGCGTTGGCGCCCGTTATTCAAATCACTGTTTCTAACACGACGGGGCAACCTTTGTGTCGCACTTTTACACTGTCTACTGTTCACTGTCTGTTCAGCACGGCCTGTACTATTGTAGAATCACTAGTGCTACACTGAGAACTACGGCTAGGAAAGCGTCCGTTACGGCACACTGAATTTACACTGTGGCTTTGCATTTCTACATCTGCTAAGTCAAAAGTATCATGCGCTTCTATAATCTGCAGTACACTGTCTAATGAAGGGTCTGACTCTTTTAGAATTGCTGTCCTAATTCTGGGGTTCTGAATGTTCTGCGTAATCGCATCCCTCAACATCACGTCACTATACGAAAGTCCACAAGAGCAAGTAAATTTACATTTGCGGGTTAAGCCCTTCAATTCCGTGATCCACTCTTGGTGTGACTGCTGCGGTAATTTTTAAGTCTGAAAAATCGGTACTGTGCCGCAGCTACGAGAACTTTTCTCTCATAATGAGCATTTAGTGCCTCTACTATTTGTGCAAAGTCTACATCACGAGGAGATACGTCGGGGAAAAGTTTTTTCATTAACACGAAGGTGTTGATGCCCACCACAGATAATAGCAGATGCTTCACTTTCTGTCCTGTAATTCTGAAACTGTGCGAAGTAGTCGCTCCATTCTTCCCCACGTTCGTTGTACTGGCGAAACGTAGGAAGCGTTGTGGCAGCAGGTGTGGGCTGCTGAAGCGGCGGCTGTTGTTGTTGTTGGTTAGCTGCTTGCGCTGTGAGCTGGGCCACAGTCTGCAAGAGTTGTGTTATTTGCGCCATCTGTAACTGAATAATTTCCTTTAAGTTTGGGTTCGGGGTAGTGGCCATGCTGACCTAATAGGTGCTGCGCATGCAAGTAAATTATAACAAAACACAAATGCAATATGAAAGAGGACGCTCTGCAACAAAAAAGTCCACAAAACACGTAACAAAATATCTTCCCCCAAAATTCTTATAATAAGGGTGGGTAGGCGGGAGCAATTTCTGTGTGCTCCGACTACTACTGCTGTCTGGCTGCTGCAAGCGGGCTGGTCCACGGATCGTCTATCACTCCTAGTCGCCACTTTTGTGTCCCTGCCTCGTCGCCGCTTTTGTGTCCTAGCCCCTGTCATAGGTGTCGGTGGCCGAGTGGAATGAGACCGACACAGGAATAAAGATAGCATGCTGGTGCAGGTACGGAGGGGAGCAGCCAGTAACTAGAAACACTAAATTAGAATGAGATATATATTGCACAGAATTTATACAATACTTAACTTTTACATAGTACTGCAGAATGCTGATACGTAGTTGTTAGAGGCCTGCCTAGTGCCTGTACGATAGCACAGTCTTCGCTGGTGCCTATCTGATTCCGAAGGTCCTAACTGGTTGCTATCTCAGTCCCAAGTGAACGATGTCGTTCACTGGTGGCCACGAGCGGAGTTGCCGCAGAGGGCGCTCGTGGCTGTCGTCGTAAGAACGCCGCGCCGTGCGTGCATGGTGGCGCGCGGCGAAAGTAGGTGGCGCGCACTTTGGACTTGTGCGACACCACATACTTTGTGCTCCATCACTAATAACCACGATGTCGACGGGACGTTAACGTGTAAACCTTGATGTTCTCTGTGTATATTTTTCAGGCTCCTGTGGATGTCATCAAAACTGCACCCTTTTTTTGTCAACAAATCAATGTCTGCCCGCTGTTTTAAATTCTAATCTTTGTACGCAACATAAATTAAGCAACATAAATATCCAGGGAGAACTACTCCACCACATGTGAAATTTTGAATTTTGAAGTATGTACATCAGAACACAAAAAAAAGTTGCACCATAATGTTTCATTTCTTCCGACTACCATCGTATACATACACAAACAGTGTTGGAAACGACCATTTTACTACAAATCGAGCAAAAGACAAACGCATCTCGCAACATCGAATCAGAGCACAAGACATGGGGAGTAGCTGGTAGATTTCAAAGTAGAATAATATGAAATATTTATTGGCCGTGTTAGTTCACGAGAAAAATATGAAGAATGAGGAGAACGACATAGAAAAAAGTGAATAACCTTAATATTCAGATATTTAGAAAAACAAAAAGGCAAAGCATGAGAACTATTCATGATCATACTAAAACGTAGAACAATTGTGTTGTTATAGTTGACCACTGATTATGCTTTTAAATAAAACGAAACGCGTCAGGTCTTATACTGCTATTTACAACTGCAAAAGATGGTTAATTAACCTATATAAACTGTATAATGTGCGGAAAGGGGGCCGAAGAAATCAAAGAAGAAACACATATACATAAAATTGTTCCACACCTACGTAACAAAATCCATAGACCACAAAGCAGCTGAGGCTGATCATGTTATCACACTTTGTTAATGACCAACAAATAAAATTGGTGTTGTTAAGGAAAACAATGAACACTGAAGTACAATTGCAGCATTATTGTCGACGTGCTATTACAACAATACGATTTAAATAGGCTGTAATCTCCTGAAACAGAGTAAACATAAAGTTAATGATGATGAATTTGTTCTATTATGAATATGTAGGTCGCTCTTAACGCCGATGGAAGCTTGTAGGTCTACTAACACATTCTCGGCTATCTTACAACTAGTCCGCTTACAGTCCAGGTTTTTTTGGAATTGTTATTGGTTCTATTATTGTATCTTTTCACCCCCTGTTAGTCGTCACTATTAATTATGAACACCCAGTCTATTTGACATAAAAGTTTTCTGGTGTTGAACCGCGTCATGATGTAAGAAGACTATTACTTAAATAACCGACGTTTCGGCCAACGTTACAGTGGCCTTCATCTGGTTATTTAAGTAATAGCCTTCCTACACCTTGACGTGGTACAACATCCAGAAAACTTTTATGTCATCTGAATCTGGCCGCGGAAGCCTACGTAATTATACCCTGTCTATTTGTTTCTTTCAGAAAGCTAAGTTTGCATTAGGTAATGACTGACTTATTTCGTGCTCACTGCGCACTAAAACGCTGTAGTACACCTGTTACCGGCTCCAGAAGCATATTACAACCATGTGCATTATCAGATGATCATGCTACGCAGAAATTACGTAATCGTGTTACCTATGTTCCTGGTACATAATGAAATTTTGAAATCTCAGAATAAGTCACAGACATTATTTGAGGGTCATAATTCATTGAAGTGTAAATAAAACGTGAACGAATGAAGAAATGGTAACAGTTGTAAAACGGTTCCTCTTACCAGAATCAAATTGTAAACTTCGAGCAGTCGATTTTATCAAGATTGCAGACGATCAATCAGACTTTTGTGCAATAGAAGTTGCGCCATGTCTAGACTGAAGTTGATTAATTATCTGCCAGCTAAAGGAACCTGTTCCTTGAAGCTCAATTCTTCCTGCTTCAATTGGAGCTTTAGCAACAATAAACGGAATTGCTAGCGTCTCAACCTTTGCGAATGAGAATCGTAATTAACGTTTCTTATTAATTTTTATTTCGGCAATTTTCAGAAACCTTGTTAGGTAATGTATTTCTGTATCTTCAGATATAATCAAAACTCCGCGACAGTTACTCATGAATCGAAAACAATGAACTAGTTATACACTCCATTTAGTAACATGTCACGACACGAAATTTGTAAATAGTAATTGCAAATAACTGTGCTTAGAAGAGATCTGCCATTCTCGTTTTTGTACCAAATTGCCCGCTGTAAATGGCGTTATGGTTTTCTCAGCAACATAAGAGCAGACGCCTTCCCTTTTGTCGTCCACTAATTAACCACGGGAATTTAACGTCCTCTGCTGAACAAACGATATGGCTGAGAGAAAAAGTCTTTGCCTTCCGTATGCTGCTTGATATACTAGATGGCTTTGTGATGGAAGAGTTTCCAATAGCATCTTTCTTTATTTTTTATATTTTTCTTTGTGTTATTAGCCAATTGTGAATGTTACTAAAGACTGTATAAGGTATTTGCATGCATCTGAACGTAAATGGCAGGACACCAGAGTAATGAGTAAAGTTATCACACATAAGTCACAGAAATGTGTACAAATATATGTGACAGAGCTGAAGTGGTTTCTTAAAAATCGGACAATATGCGTAGTACTACAGTAAAATGCAAAATAGAACGAAAAGCGTTGGTGCGGGAAGAAAAGAATTGGTAATCGAAATATGCAAGTCGGCGCTTAAAGATGTGAGGCAAAAATCTCATATATCAGTAAACAAAAAAATCTATATTTTCTGTTTTTTGGGTATAGGGAAACGAAAGAGATTGTGGATATCTGTCATTGGAGACCATTGAAGATAATTTACATTCGATAAAACGAACGCTTCTGCTGAAAAAGAGCTTATTGTAGTTACATAATCGAACAAATAATACTCTTCAGAAACAGCCATAGTGTCTCAGTCCAATATGTCATATTGAAGATAATACGTTGACAATTATAGTAATATTGTCAACTGATCACAAGGCAATAAGGTTTTTAGCGGTGAGTCAAGAGCAGCTGAAGAGAGTGTTTCTAAAATACAGAAAACAGAAATGGAACACAGAACGGAAGTAAAAAGTAACAAAAAAAGAGGCTAACTCTCTGTTCAGCTTAATTGAGGCACGAAAAGAAAGACTCATATTCAAACTAAAATTTTATTAAAAAAGAGAAGGTGGTGCAAGGATTCGAACAACGTAGTAGTAGTAACCGTAGGTGATTTAACATTGCAGTTAAAAACGATGAGATACCTACTCAGCAACACCTGAAAACTTCCATCCGCGATACTGAGGCCTGACACTTGAACAATAATTACAAGAATCGTCTGATCGTAATCTAAAATACAGGGCAGATCCAACGGGGATTCGCTTTTGCCGTCTCAAGATATCACTCACAGGGGCTATATAGATATCGTATCTTTTTTAAATTTCTTTCTGATTATTGTACAGCACTCAAATAGAAATCAACCTAGGGTATTCAGTATAACTCTGAATGCGTTTCGATAAATTTCTTTAGGCCCTATAATTGCATATACTGTCGGCAAATTTCCCGACAGTCACCCTAGCTCACCGAAGTCGTTGTAAATCGATAATCAAGAATTCGTAGGGTCAACGGTACAAATATCAAATATCAGTTTAAATTTAAAATTCACGTAATTTATGATAACTAATACTGATCTAGTCATTTATTGCAGTGGAATTTAGCAGTCCACAGGTTGCTTAGTGAAATATAAAACACTTTAGAAGGTTTGGATTTCTACTCCAATTGTTCAGTTGTTTGTAAATCTAAGGGACTCAACTGCTTGGTTATTAGTCCATAGCTTACAAACTACTTAATCTAAGGTAAACTAAACTAAGGACAACACAATCACCCATGACCGAGGGAGAAATCGAACGCCCCCCCCCCCCCCATCCTCCCCGGACGGCGGACATCTAACGAAGCCTTCATCAGAAGGATTGATAAAAATATTACATGAGACGTGTTAGCTTAGAGCACGAACTGATGTTAATTTTATGTGACATGAGCAATTCGTGAAGGCATACTTAGTATATGTCGAAACATCGAAAAGTGTTTAAAATTTTACTACGAAACTTGTGGGTTACTAATTTTTACTGCCACAAAAAGCTATGACAGTTGCTGCCTCCAGAGAAGCGATGTTTAAAATTATAATACTTGTATAGTCGTGATCTTATGTATTGAAAAAAATGAAAACTAAATTCAGACAGGCCGTTCAGTTGGCCGATTTCCTTCATTTTATTCACCCGCAAATCTGTCAGCAAGTGTCAAACTTTACTTTACTCTCGCCTTCCTTAATTTATACTCAAACACGATATGCTTCTGTCCCTGCTGAGAATATTTTAATCGGTTTGTTTTACGATATCTTCGATCCTGATTAAGGCATGCACTCGGTTTTGGCCTTAGAACACTCAACGGATCAAGTTATTTCATTTGCACTTTTAAACACTTCCACTGATTGATTCTAAAGAAAGGTTTGAGCGCACATTCAACATGACTCAACAAGGTTCTATTGTAATGCTACTTACAAATTTGAATGGATCTAAGGGATTACTGAATGGAATGAGGCCAATAGTATGAGAAATGTATGGAACTCATTGTTCCTTGGGGCGATCTGAATTAATTTATACAAGTTTCCAGCCAAGATCGCGTTATTTATTTATGGAAACCGGTTATCAATAAATAAGTAACCCGATCTTAGCTGGAAACTTGTACAAAAAGTATGAAAAAATTGAAAGTAGCATGTAAAATTATTTAAGCAAGATCTCGGGCAGTTGAAATCTGCAAATGTAAGTTAAAACGCTCACTGCTGCTGTCAATTACTTTATGAGTGGCCTCAGTACTTGCGCAACGGAAATTTGTTTAATTGCTCAGTCCATGAGGGAGCAGCTAACGTTTTAAAAACACACAAAATTAATGTTAGAAAATAAATGAATAGATAATTAAACATGGGACAGGGAGCTTGAAATTATAAAGCAGAGGTTTGAGCCTTTAAATCATCATCTATTCAATAAAATAACAAGCAAATATATGTGGGAAGACCAAATTAAGCACACACCTTGTACAATAGTGAATTAAATCATGAAGTTACTGCCTATAATAAAATTGTTTCTTCTGTTTATGAATATGGAGGTAACGTGTGACGAAAATTGCAAACACACAATGGATAGATGAAAGCACACTCATTCATTCACATAATACTTGTGACATTTACTCGTGCAGGAACACCTCATAGCAGCGACAGACGAAGCGTCGGTGGCGTTTTTGATGAGATGGCAGGTGTCTTGAAGCACAAATTTAAAGACACTATGCACTAAACCAACTCATGTTCAGGGAGACAGCGGCGTACAATCCTAAAATCACATGGTGTGGGAACATGAGGAATTACACTGAATTTACAAAAGAAATTAATTTAGAATAAGCACGTAAAGCACAGGCGAAAATTCATATAGAAGAAAGCTAGTATGAATAAAAGCATGGCTGAAGGCTGAAGTAATGACTGTTACAAAAGTATGTGGTGCAATTGGTCATACAAGACAGGAAAAACAATTAAACTAGAAAATCTGAGAAATATTTAGCATACTTGCGGATACAGACATGACATGAAAGCGTTAGTTAAAAAAACAACAAGGATATTTAAACATACTAAGCTTAATCAAAGGCTGAAGGTCAAACATGAGTATTCTATCTAGAGAAAAACCGGACACAAATCATCACCGGAATGAAAATGCAAATACAAAATTTAAACTGCATTACTCGAGTTCTGTAAATTAAGAAACACTTCGCCTCGCATAGCGAAAGAAATACTCAAGAAAACTATCACTGATAAACCAAGACTGCTTGATCACAAAGAAAGAAAAATTCTAACAGCATGCCATCCCGTCAGCATGATTCGACGAAGTACTTACTCTCACGGTCGTAGCAAGAGAGTGAAGGCCTAAGGCCACGCCTAAACCTTCCCCACCACACACCGGATATAGGACGCGCTAAAAACCCATACAGATTGCGTATAGAGCATAGTGTCTACCTACCCTCTCTACCAGAGGAAGATAATACCCTCTTTAACGGCTCCCAGAGAGGTCTCTTGTCACCTCTATCGTCCAAGATTAGGTTTGCACCACACTAAGAACATGGCCATCTCGTCATCTTGCCAAGTAAGCTTGTCTCTGGCCATCGATCAGACGCCAGTGCAGACGACAAACCATGCGTTCTTAATTAAAGTAAACGAGGCCCTAAAGCGCGAGACGGAGACTGTGAGCTATTGCGCGGCAGTCAGTCAATATTAAAAGCAACCTTCCACATTCACATGAACAAATGTTCAAATGTTTGTAAATCTATCGGACCAGACTGCGTGGTCATCAGTCCGTAGCCTATCACAGAAATCTACAAGTAGGAGGCAAAACAACAAACTAAAGAGCGAAGAATACACAATTTGTGCGCTTTCAGAGTGAGATAAATATATGTAATCTGTAACATCAGAAGAAAGTAAGACGGCCAAAATGGAATTCTTCCTAGAGAAAATCTATCTATGTTAATAAAAATGAATTGCCACATGTATGAAAGAGTATCACTTGAGAATGGGTTCACCGATTTTGCTGATTTTATTTTGCTGCTCGTAATTTCCAAGACGAGGTTTTTATGAAAGAAAATTTTGGAAAATCCACCGGAAAATATCGGAATTTGAGAAAAACTGATAGTAAGCGTCCACTTCGAATCATTTTCTAAATTCTCCAACTATCAGCTTACTCATTCCCTTTCGCCTAGCGACAAAATACGTTGTAAAGGAGCGAACAAAATGCGCCAAGGAGATTAAAATAAAGGGCAATGTCCTTATGCACACAAGGTTAAAACAGCCAGACAGATTTAACATGAAAAGTTGTATCTTTAGAAGTCCCTCCGTATCATTCTTACCTCCATGGTGTTGCCAGTGGTGATCATATCTTTGGAGCGTTGCAAAGATAGAATAGATGTCAGTTAGTAGTATTTTTTAGTGTTACAAGCAAATGGAGTACAGATCCTGGTTTATTTTTTTTATTTTCTTTATTTTTTATTTATTTATTTATTTATTTATTTATTTTTTTTTTTTTTAGAACAATGCTTCCGTTGCGGCGGCGTAATATCGGTCGGCGTACGCGAAACGTAATCTATTTCCATTATGGAAGTCCATTTCACTCTTATAAATGGAAAACGTGATCTTCCTCAGGAAGTTTAATGTGTTCGAAACTAAATTATTAATCGGATTATCAAAATAATTTTATTTACTAGGGAGGGAAAATAATTCCCGCCATGTAAAATTTCATTGGCTATCTCAAACTTTGATACGATTGGTAAGTCTCATTCCCATGATCCAACAACTGTTGCCAACAAGCAACCACGCATGTATCAATGTTGTTAATCGTGTTTCAAATATTACTAATAAGAATTCGTTACCGCACTGTTCGTTTTCTCTCCAGACGGAAAGACAAAAAATATCATTCATCAACAAGCTTGACAATGAACGCATCACAAAGACTTTTTAACATTAAAGTATCTTAATCCTTCAATTATTTTGTTCTCAATTCAAAAGCTCTCATGAAGATATAAACAAATTATAAAACTATTTGTAATCTGTTAGCTGCGAGAAAAATTGCTAAGCTGTGCTGTAAAAATATACAGTTTTGTTTTTCTTTTCCCAGTCGTTTTAACATAAATCAGGAAAAGTGTTTTTATGCATAAATTTATAATCATACCTCTTCGTACAATAAAACCATTAAAAATAAGGTTATTAAAGCTACTAACTCACAGATAGAGCAGCCCGTTTCCAACTGATTTACCCATCCATTTTGACTTCTATTCATAATCAGGGTCCCGACTGCAATAACAGTGAATAAGATCAGAGAGAGGAGGAGGAGGAGATAGACAATGGGGGAAAGTAATGGATTTAAAAAGGGGGGATGATAGGAGGGGGGAGGAGATGGATGTCGTGTGGGATAAGATGGAGTGGTGTGAAGGTGATGAAGAAAGATTGGTGGAGGAGGCAATAGAGAAAGGAAGGGAGAAGGAGGCGATGGGGAGATAGAGGAAGGAATGGATGGACATAGGGAGAAGAAGAAATTACGGTATATATCCCATACACATTAGCTACTTCGAAGCGTTGCTGGGTTGCTTCATTAATAAATATGAATTGCCGATTTCGCTGATATTTTCTTTGTTCTGTTCTTAATTCTCAGGACAAGGTTTATATAAAAGAAAAGTCTTGGAAAATCTACCGAAAAAAAAAAAAAGAATTTGAGAAAAACTGAAAGTACGTTTCCAGCTTGTATCATTTTCCAGATTCTCCTACAATCAGCTTATTCATTCGCTATCATATTTTTGGAGCGTTACAAAGATATAATTGATGTCAGTTTGAGGTAGGAGGAGGAGGAGGTTGACAAAGGAAGGGGGAGGAGACGATGGAGAATAGAGGAGGAAGGAAGGGATATACACATTAGCTACTGCGAAGCGTTGCCGGGTTTGCTAGTAAAAACGCACACACATTTAAAAATCAACCCGCTGGAGTAAGTTACAAAACAGAGCGTCATTTAGCAATAATGCTTACCGAGAGATTACAAATATGACAGAGATTCTACTTTAAAATTGCCCAATAGGCTTACTCGTCCCCTTTTCGTTGGTGATATTTGGAAGAAACGGGGTTATGGCTTTGATGAAGTCAGGTTTGGAAGCAGACGCAACTACGCCAGACGGTGGTACTATGTTGTTGGTAGTATGTCAATTAAGTAACAACTGCAATATTTTCGCCAATAAACGGTGTGGGGAAAATCAACCAATGCTTGTTTGCGGTCTTAAGTGAAACTGCCGCTCAGTATAGCCCGCATCAGTCGGCAGACAGCGCTCTACGGCGACCTGCTGCACTACATGGAGTAACAAGCGCAGGCAACGAGTGCCGAGGCTGTTAGTGCATACTAGCGTTCTGTGATTCAGTGTTAATTTATTTCGTCCAGCTCCTGTATGTACTGTGATTCATATCGTCCATCTGCTCCAATGTTTATTCCTACCTACCAATGTGTGGTAGAGTACTGACGGTTTTATCTGTCTGATGGCTGCTGCCAAAACCACTCGAGCTGCAGGCAGGATCTTTTCTGGGTGGAAACGCAATTCTCGTCGAGGGGAAATCTATCGCCTTGGCGGGCAAAGACGGCGGCTCGTTCTGGTCTGCGCGACAGGCCGCAACGTCGGGGCTCGTTTCCGGCCCGTCAGGCGGGCGTCGCGCCCTGGTGATGGATGGACCGGCGCTGCCGCGGCCACCACCACCACCGGGTCCTCGGCAGGTCGCCACCTGCCGCGCTTCACACGCCATGCACGCAGAGCGCTGCTAAAGCCACGCTGAACGTACGAGGGCCACTGAAAAAGTCTTGACAGCTATACAGAAATTGTTGATTCAGCACCATTCTAGGGGTTCATGACCCTTTTCATAACAGATAAATAAAAGAAACAATGTTTCCGCTCACTTTAATGCTCATGAAAACGGCAACTGACAATTTGAACCAATTTATTATTGTTTATAAAACTCTTCTGGGTGTTGGACCGCATCGTCAATATATCAAATACTTCACCGACGTTTCGGCCACTATTGCAAGTGGCCATCTTCTGGGTGTTACGTTTACTGCTGGGTGACGGAAAGCTGGTGTCTTAAATACTAAATGTTGCTAGTTGTTATTGGTGGTTTCAGCTCTCTTTCATTGGTGTTTACTTTATTTCTTCCTATTGGTGGAAAAGGAAGTCCAGGATTGTTGTTTATATTAATGTTTGCCATTGGTTGAACCTAGCGAATGAGGAGCGGTGGTAGCAGTGACGTAGCAGTGACGCCTAGCGCCGGCTAGAGCGTGCTGTTTGCTCTGTGTACGCGCGGCCGCTGTTGTCTCCGGGCTATGTGAGCCCCTATGGACTGCACTGCGCGCGGTGTCGTCGCCAAGCGCTGCTACTGCTGGCAACCAAGACGCGGGAAGTCTGTACCCGTCTTCTCTGTTCATATTTCCGCGTCGTTTAGCTATTTCGATTGCTTCCCTTATTTTCCTCTTCAAAGTATAGGGTTGTTTTGCCAGTACAGTAACTTTATGAAAATCTATATGTTTGTGTGGTGTCGCACAAGTACAAAGTGCGCGCCACCTACTTTCGCCGCGCGCCGCCATGCACACACGGCGCGGCGTTCTCACGACAGCCACGAGCGCCCCCTGCTGCAACCCCGATCGTGGCCACCACGGAAAGACAGCTTGCCACTTCGGACTGAGATAGCAACCAGTTAGGACCTTCGTAATCAGCTACCAGTGAAGACTTTGCTATTGTACAGGCACTAGGCAGGCCTCTAACAACTATGTATCAACATTCTGCAGTACTATGTAAAAGTTAAGTATTGTTACATTCTGTGCAATATATATCTCTTTCTAATTTACTCTAGTGTTTATAGTTTCTGGCTGCTCTCCTCCACACCGCACAAGCGTGCTTCCTTTTTCCTGTGTCGGTCTCATCCACCCGGCCACCGACACCTACGACGAGGCTGGGACACAAAAGCGGCGACGAAGTCGGGACACAAAAGTTTGCCGCACTGTTCTTGATGTTCAGCTACTGCCGACTTTGTATACTCTCCCAGCCGAATGTACCTCTCGTGCTCGGCTATCCTTGTTTTAATCGGCCGCCCAGTTTCTCCAATGTACCCCTGGCCGCACTCACAGCCGATTTCGTAGACTCCAGCTGCGTGCAACTTATCAGTTTTGTCCTTCATTGAGCCTAGGACATCTCTTATTTTATTGTTGCTGCGAAATATAGCTTTGATGCCCTCTCGACGAAGAATTTTGCCTACTCGTTCGGTGATCCCTTTTACATATGGCAATAGGGCGATGGTTTGTCCTTCCTTTAGCTCTTCCCTTTTGTTTCTATCATTAGATGTCATAGTTTGCTCAATCATCCTCTTCCCATAATCGTTTGCTTCGAAGGTGGACCTGATGTTTTTTAGTTCCGCTTTCAGGTGTTGTTCATCGCCCAATCCTGGACTTCCTTTTCCACCAATAGGAAGAAATAAAGTAAACACCAATGAAAGAGAGCTGAAACCACCAATAACAACTAGCAACATTTAGTATTTAAGACACCAGCTTTCCGTCACCCAGCAGTAAACTTAACACCCAGAAGATGGCCACTTGCAATAGTGGCCGAAACGTGAAGTATTTGATATATTGACGATGCGGTCCAACACCCAGAAGAGTTTTATAAACAATGACAACGGCCGCGGAAGCCTTCGTTTACAATTTATTATTATTAGCGAATGTCCCCATGGGAGAACGATAAGCAGATGATTATCAATATTTCTTAAGGTTCTTCTTATTTTCCCAATATTTCTTCATTTTCTTCCCAAAGGCCATCTTTCTTTCTTCGGCCCACTTTGGTCGGTATGGTTTTGGTGCCGTCTCTGAAGTAAACATCCATTTGTCAATTTTTCTTGTGAATGTATCCCTATCTGATGCGTTTGTTACGTGAATTTTTGCTTTTGTCAAATCCTTATTAATTTCAGTTACCCAGGGTATTCTTGCTTTAACTCATTGCTTCCCAAAAATAGAAATAGTGAAAAAGTGTTATATTTAGTCATCAGGTTCTCTTTAAAATAATTGAAATAACATTACAATTATTACAAACTAGCAGTATGTGTTGTAATTTGCACCACCCATAATGTTGCGCTGTTTCCTAGTAAAAAAATAGGAAAATTTAGTGTTTGTGATCACCTTCTTCTATTTGTTCAAACTGTGCAATATTGTCTATTATATGATAACTTTGACTTACATTGATGGTATTACTCATTAAATACTGAAAACACTCTGTGTGAAGCTGAACTTGACATTTGTTGTGTATGTAGATCGTCTGACGTTTGTAAATCTTGCATCTTTTTACGAAGTGTTAAGGTAATTGTGAAACTTTAACACATCTACAGAGAGCTCGTGAATGCCTTTTAACACATGTGTGGTGAGTTTTGTATATTAAGTCCATTTAGACTGCATTTTGTAAGGCTAAATTTTGTGTTGCGTGAACGCAACACTGGGAAGAAATGGATTAAGTGAAGTCACATAGTCCGGTAGACGTTTAGTTAACCTGTTTCCAGGTAATCTGTGTAGGTGTCCATAAAATTTCATTCGTCTCTTTCTGATGTCAGTTTCGATATTTGATAGTTTTTCGGTTGTCTCGAAGCTCTGCAGTCTGTATTCATCTTGTGTGTATCGTGGTTCCAGAATTTTCGTAATAATTTTTCTCTCTACTTTGTTAATTTCTTGTAAATCTAGTTTTCCATTCAGTGAGAGCGTTTCACTTGCATATGTGACTATAGGTTTGATAACTGTCTTGTAGTGTCTGACAATAGTTTCTTTTGACATGCATTTTTTGTTATACATGTTTTGAACAAGTCCGAATGCTTTCTTGATTTTCTCCAACCGGTTGTTTTGCGCTATTTTCTCGAGTCTTGTTGGTTCACCCACATCGCCGAGATACTTAAAGTGTTCACTCTTTTGATTTTACCATAATTTGTTTTGAGTTTTGGAATATCTAATTTGGAGCAAATAAATTCAGTCTTCTCAAAGGAGATTTGCAGGCCAACCTTATCTGCACATTCTTTGAGAATATCATTTTGTTTTATTGTGGTTTCTTCACTGTCAGTTATAATTGCTAGGTCATCTGCAAAATATCTAATTTGGAGCAAATAAATTCAGTCTTCTCAAAGGAGATTTGCAGGCCAACCTTCTTTGCACATTCTTGGAGGATCTCAATTTGTTTTATTGTGGTTTCTTCACTGTCAGTTATAATTGCTAGGACATCTGCAAACGCTAAATAAGGGATGTTCAATTTTCCTTTACCTCTTCCTGGTTCAATTAGCTTCCAGAAGTTTTATTTCCTGAGTTCGATTTCCCATTCTTTCATTACTTTGTCTAAAACTATGTTGAATAATAGTGGCGAGATCCCATCTCCTTGTCTTACTCCTGTTTTAATTAAGAATGGTTCCGAAATTTCATCTATGAATTTAATTTTTTATTTGGTTTCTGTCAGTGTTTGTTCAATTAGTTTTTGGGCTTTGGTGTCTAGTCTACGTTCTTCGAGAATGTTAAGTAGAGACTGTCTGTCTATAGAGTCATATCCTTTCTTACAATCAAGGAATGTGCTCACCATTGGTTTAGACCGGATTGCTTTAATTTTTAAAATAGGTTTAAGGTTAAAGACCTGTTCAGGGCATGATCTATTAGGTCGAGAGTGTGTCAGTGTGAAGTTGTATGTTCTAGTTCTTGTGCCCTCTTTAGCAGACACGCGGATAATATTTTATAGGTCACAGTGAAATGCCTCTGTAGTTGTTTACGTCTGCTCTCTCCCCCTTTTTGTGCAATGGATGAATTAGTCCACACTTCCAATCCTCTGATTTGGGTGATCTCTTTTAGCGAGTTTGGGCCAAGGTTCTTCTACATCTACATAGGATACTCTGCAAATCACATTTAAGTGCCTGGCAGAGGCTTCATCGAACCACAATTTTACTATTTATCTCCCATTCCATTCTCGAATAGCGCGCGGGAAGAAAGAACACCTGAATCTCTCTGTTCGAGCTCTGATTTCTCTTATTTTATTCTGATGATCATTTCTACCTATGTAAATGGGAGTCAACAATATATTTTCGCATTCGGAGGAGAATGTTAGCGATTGGAGTTTCGCAAGTAGCCCACGCCGGAGCGATAAGCGCCGTTGTTGTAATGATTCCCCTCCCAGATCCTGTATCATTTCCGTAACGCTGTCTCCCCTGTATCGTGTCAATACGAAATGAGCTGGCCTTCTTTGGACTCTTTCGATGTCCTCCGTCAAACCCACCTGATAAGGATCCCACACTGGGCTGCAATACTCCAAAAATGGACGGACAAGCGCAGTGTATGCAGTTTCTTTAGTAGTTCTGTTGCATCTTTTAAGGGTTCTGCCAATAAAACGCAGTCTCTGGTTCGTCTTTCCCACGATATTATCTACGTGTTCTTTCCAGTTTACGTCTGAAGTAATAGTAATTCCTAGGTATTTTGTGGAGTTTACGGCCTTCACATTTGATTGATTTATCTCGTAAACAAAGTTTAAGGGATTTCTTTTCGTACTCATGTGGACGACTTCACACTTCTCATTATTTAGAGTCAATTGCCAATTTTTACACCATACTGATATCTTATTCAGATCGTTCTACAGTTGGTTTTGATCTTCAGATGATTTTACTAGACGGTAAATGACGTCGTCATCTGCAAACAACCTAACAGAGCTACTTAGATTTTCCCCTAAATCGTTTATGTAAATAAGGAATAGCAGAGGGCCAATAACACTACCCTGTGGAACGCCCGATATCACCCCTGTTTTAGTCGATGCCTTACTATCGATTACTACGAACTGTGTCCTCGCTGACAAGAAATCTCCTATCCAATCGTAAATTTGGGGCGATATACCATAACCACGCAATTTGATTAAAAGCCGTTTGTGAGGTACGGTGTCAAAAGCTTTCTGGAAATCAAGAAATACGGAATCGATTTGCGAACCTTTGTCAATAGCACCCATCACTTCGTGTGAATAAAGAGCTAGTTGTGTTTCGCATGAACGATATTTTCTAAATCCGTGTTGACCTTGGGTCAATAGATCGTTCTGTTCGAGATAATTCATAATATTTGAATACAGGATATGTCCCTGCTGCAAATTGACGTCAATGAAATAGGCCTGTAGTTGAGTGGGTTACTCCTACTGCCTTTCATGCATATAGGTGTGACCTGTGCAACTTTCCAATCTTTTGGTACAGATCCTTCTATGAGAGAGCGGTTGTATATGACTGTTAAGTAAGGAGCTATCGCTTCAGCATAATCAGATAGAAATCTAATGGGTATACAATCCGGACCAGAAGACTTGTTCTTGTTAAGTGATTTTAGTTGCTGCACTACTCCGATGATATCTACTTCTATGTTACTCATTACGGCATCTGTTCGTAATTCGAAATCTGGAATATTGGTTTCGTCTTCTTTGGTGAATGAGTTTCTAAAAGCTAAGTTTAGTAACTCTGCTTTAGTAGCGCTGTCATCGGCAGGATCGCCATTACTATCACGTAGTGAAGGTATTGTTTGTGACTTGCCCCGAGTATATTTAACATATGACCAAAATCTCTTTGGGTTTTCAGTCAAATTACGAGAAAGAGTTTCGTTGTGATAAATATTGTAGGCATCTCGCATTGAAATCCTCGCTAAATTTCGAGCTTCTGAGTACGATCGCAAATCCTGGTAGTTCAGCTACAATTCCATCCTCTCCTGATGAGTTTGTATTTTTGAGCTTCTTAATGTGACTATATATTTCTTCTTGAGCTAGCGCTAAATATATACTAACTGATATTGTTACAATGACTTGATTTAACGTAAAATCTATTCAATTTCCAATCAATATTGTAAAAATATCAGTTAATACATATTTAATTTTTCATCTTGTTTTAGATTCTGAAGGATTAAAGAATTTTAATGTAAAATAAATAAAAATAAAAAATAAATAAAAATTCGCAACTGTTTGCTGGTAACCATTTATGATAAGTTATAAATATCAAATAAACAATGTCCAGAGACATATTTTGTCTTGATATTTATTAAAGATTTTAAACTGAAGTTGAGGCATTGAATTAAAATTTATGTCACAGCCAGGATTCGAACCCATGACCTTGTGCTTACTAGGCAGATGCCATAACCACTACGCCACTGAGTTTTAGAGCCTCGTCATGGAGGAACCGCCTTTTTGATTTAGTTCTTTTTGTTTATTTTGTTTTTTCATTTGTTTTTGTTTTACTGTTTTTTATTTTAATTTTTTGTTCTTGTTTTTTTTTTATTTTTTGTTGTTTCTCTTTCCTCTTTTTCCTCTTTTTATGTTTTCATTTATTTTTTATTTTATTTTGTCAGATGATTCACTTTTCGCCGGCCGCGGTGGTCGAGAGGACTGCGGCGCTCCAGTCACGGTCTGCACGACCACTACGGTCGGGGGTTCGAATCCCCCCTCGGGCAGGGATATTTGTGCTGTCATTAGTGTTAGCTAGTTCATACGTAGTTTGTAAGTTTAGGGACTGATGACCCCGTAGTTAAGTCCAATAACCTGTACAAACATTTGAAACATTTGATTTACTCTGCACAAATGTGGAGATTTTGTTTACTTTTAATGAGGCCAGATCTGCGCTAACACAGTCCCGACTACCAAAAATTATGCACCTGAGTAACCCACATTAGGGGTAATTGCATGGACCAGCCCAACCCAAGTGCAATGTTAGAGCCTCCTGCTGGGGGATTTTTTCTCCTTCAAATTAACCAAAATATAGACTGGTACAACCCAAATACTGGTTTCCATGGCTGTTCCACTTAATGGTTGTTGGCTCATCCTAGAGAAACCGCAATTTTTAAGGGTTTTTTAAATAACAGTTAAATGTCTTGAAACACAATACAATTTCAATAAAAGAAAAACAGAAAGAAACATGTTATACACTAAAACAACAATCTCAAATAAAACTACAACACCCAGGTACCTACTGCTGGGGGGGGAGGGGTGGGGAGAGAGAGAGAGAGAGAGACAGAATTGCCCCACATCTTGTGATCTTGTGGCGTGAAAGGAGAGTACGAAGCCCTCATAAACATATAATACACACAACGCAGTTAAGACACCGAGACTTAATGGATACAGCGACTGCACAGACGGTCTTAAAGCACAGCCCCCTCCACTACATGAACTTCAACCCTGCCTCATGTTCCATTCATAAATACAAATAAAACTGACAAGGCTCTCCAACAGCGGAATAGCACCCCAACAAAGAACGTTAATGGGAATGTTCCTGCCTTATTCCTCCTGCAGTGGTTATGGCGTCTGCCTCGTAAGCAGGAGGTCCCGGGTTAGATATAAATTTTAATAAAATGCTTCTAGTTCAGTTTAAAATCTTTATTAGACGATAAATTGCTTCAAATATTAGTGCAGTGGCTGACACTCGTAAAACCGATTACGTCGGCTATAGTAAAAACTGACAAGTTGTAACGACAATAACCTAAACATTTTCGATGTGGTTCCAGATTCCACATTACATACTCCTATCAGCCGGTAACACGTCCTCCTGCACTGATTCATGCCTGTGTTCGTCGTGGCATGCTATCCACTAGATCATTCAGGGACTATTTCTCCAGACTGTCTCTGAGATTGTTTGGTGGGTCGTATCGTTAAGAAAACAGTCCCTTTGAATGTTCGATACAATTCCTTTCTGGACGAAATCTTCTAAACTTGCGGTGTAGTTATCATGAAGGAATCCATTCATCAGATGTCAACGAGCAGTGCGAGAATTGTTGTCCGTCAAGTCTGCACCTCGCCGGAATGTTGACGATATGGATGCACTATACGTAGGAGGATGTCATCCCCGTACCGTACAGCCGTTTGATTGCCTTGTAAGACCAGACAGTGCCACCCCAAAACATCAGGAAACCACTGCCTTGCTGCACTCTCTTGACAGTGTGTCTAAGACGTTCGGGACTACCAGAACGCCTCCAAAGAGCTTTACTACGATTTTTTGGTTGAACGCAATGCGAGTCAAATCTGTGAATGCCACGTGATGCCATTTTCGACGAGTCCATTCGGCATACTGTTTGGCCATGTGTACCCCCCTACATGATGTTTAGCTCTCAAGGATGTCTGGAATGAAGATGCATATAATGCGGGGTATTACGTACAGTTTGAGGCGAAACATGACGTACTATGGCTGCAAGAAAATCATCATTCAGGACTGAGGCATACCTCTTAAGAGTTCCTCCGAGCTGAAATCCGTAAGCAGCGGCCATCAGTTGTTGTGGTAGCGTTTGGGCGGCCAGAGCGGGGAAGTCAGTGACAGGTCCTGTATCTCTGCATCTCCTACGACCTCCATGTCCGAACAACATCGTTTTGGTTCACTCCGATACGTCTGGAAACTTCCCTAGTTGAAGAGTCCGACTTGACAGGAAATAACACTGCGGATACTCCCAACTTGGGAATTGATCTTCTAAGCATTGAACAACTACAGTCAGCTTAAAAATTCTTCTTCTTTCCTGTGTTACGACTTCAACTGACCGGCCGTATTACCCACTCCATCTCATTGATACTGCTCTTGTGCTGTTACTTACATCTTTATGCAGTTTGAGTGACATTTATGGACGATCTAACGAACTATCTTCTTTATGCATCATGCACATTCAACGCCAGTGTTTAAAAATATTGTAATTAAGGTGATGCAACACTCCTTTGATGTATTTCTTTTCTAGATAATCGCGAAGAGTAAAAATAAAACCGAAATATGCATATTGAAGGTTAGGTCATGTGTAAATATTATATTTAGGAAGACTGATGAATACACTCTCTGCCATATATTGTTTTTGTTGTCGTATTCAGTCCAAAGACCAGTTCGAAGACCATTTAATGCTGCTCTCCACGCTCCCCTATCCTGTGCACGCCTATTTTTCTCATAAAAACTCCAACCTACATCCCTTTGAACCTGCTTACTGTATTTGTCTCTCAGTCTTCATTTTCAGACCTCACAATACCCAACAATAGTAAATGATGATTCCATGCATCCCTCGAACGGGCTGCCAATAGATCCCTTCTTTTAGTCAAGATATTCCAGAAGTTTATCTCTCCAATTCTGTTCAGTACCTCCTCACGAGTTACACCATCTATACGTGTAATCTCCAGCATTCATCTGCAGCACCAGATTCGAAAAGCTTCTATCATCTTTTTGTCTCAACAGCTTATCTTGCATGTTGTGAGGCTACATTGCAGTCAAATGCCTTCAGAAAAGTCTTAAATTAATATTCGATGACAACCAATTTTTCTTCCTCAGAAATGCTTTTCTTTCCATAGCCAATCTACTTTTTACATCTTATTTACTTCGGCCATCAGAAGTTATTTTGTTACCCAAATAACAAAACTTGGCAACTACTTTTATTGTCTAGTTACGTAATGTAATTTCTTCAGCATTGTCTGATTTTGTTGCTCTACATTCCATTACCCTTGTTTCGCTGTTGTTAAAGCGCTTCTTATAACCTCAAATCTCCATTCATCAGCAAATAACAAATTATCTTTATCTCCCTGTACGTTAAACCCTTTGCCAAATTTCTACTTGCTTTCCTTCACAGATTTGTCGTTTCGAATGGCATTCTCAGTTGCTGTTGGCGGCTGTTATAGTTAGTGAAGACTGTTGGCCTCGCACGCGGTGTGGAAGCAGAGCTCGGAATTTGCATCATTGTTCACACAGTTGACTCCAAAGGATTCAACTCTTACGGTCTTGGTTGCAAATTTCTATACCTGAGTTATCGAATGGGGAATTGTGGAATTCCTCTAGATAGTTTAGCGGTACACTACACAAAGGAAGCAGAAACTTGTAGGCTAGTTGTTAGTTCGTTTCCTGACGAACACTCGCCAGTCGACATACTGACAGTGAAATCAGGCCGCGTGAACACGAAAGACGAACTGTCAAAATATTAGCGGTAAATGTTCCAAAGTATTTGTCACAAAATATTAGCGACAAAGTCCCCGTATTTACTGTCTTGCAGGCACTTTGTTGCTGTCAGATAATCCCCGAGATTGAGATCTGGCTGAATCCTGACGTTTACTTCAGTCGACAAAATTATTGTCTCTACTGAATTCGAAGTCGGGACTCTGAATTTATCTGGACGCATGTAAAATTGTCTAGGAATAATCAAGAGAATGATTGAGTGTTGCAAGCGACTGTCCGGTTTAGCCGTCCCAGTTATAAGGACATTTATAGGAATGCTACGCCGGTTAGTGTGATGGTGCCCTATTCGTACAATGTTAGTTGGAAGTGACTAACCTACGGAGTCAAGGCTGGGACGCCTATGATTTCACGACAGGTGGCACAGACAAAAAGTCTTGTAAACTACTATTGAACACGTTTTACGAAACCTGTCATGAGCAGCTGAATATTCAGTTCACTTGCAAAGTAAATATTTTAGACATCATTGATGCAAACAGCCCTGGTCTTGGTCCTGATGTCGATGTAGATACAGGGATAATGACGTCGTCATAGCGACAGTGGTTCCAAAGTTAATAAATCAGTCAAAAAGGCTAGGGAAGAGCTTAAAATCAATTGTTAGCTCCCATTTGAAGACTTATTATTAAAAAAAAAATGTTCACATGTTTGTTAACCATAAGGGACTTTACTGCAGGGTCATCAGTCCCTAAACTTACAAATTACTTATAAACTAGCTTATACTAAAGACAACACAAACATCCATGCCCGAGGGAGGATTCGAACCTCCAACGCGGGAGGCTGTACGATCCGCAACGTGGCGCTTCAGACCGCATGAACAGATCCGCGCGGCAGACATATTTCTTTCCGGTACAGTGGACATAGAGGAATTAGGAATAAAATTTAAATGCATTGTAAATGAAGATCCACTGTAATGTAAAAATCGGAAAATGCCGAGAAACCGAATTCAGTGGCATTCTTGGTTCAAAACAGTACAAGCAAACGAAGAAGGGCGACAGTATAGATCTGCGCGCCTATTAAAAGATCTATGCGCGAAGCAAACAATAACTACCACCATCACAGCTTAGCAAGGATATTATCGTCCTATTTACAATCGACAAGCAGATCGAAGGCATGTATCCAGTCAGTCATTGATCATTTTGGGCTGGTAACAGAGGGCTGCAAAATGAAAGAAGAAGTTTTAAATTTCACGTTCACGCACGAAGATCAGATAGCCGGCCGCGGTGGCCGAGGGGACTGAGGCGCTCCAGTCACGGTCTGCACGGCCACTACGGTCGGGGTTCGAATCCCCTCTCGGGCATGGATACTTGTGCCGTCCTTAGTATTAGTTACTTCATAAGTAGTTTGTAAGTTAAGGGACTGATGACCCCGTAGTTAAGTCCCATAAGCTCTATAAACATTTGTACATTTGAACTGAACAGAACGGCCTTCTGAAACTTGAAAATTATGACACACTTTCCTTCCCTGGTACGATTTTAATGAAACAAAATCTGCATATTCTATCAAGTTATGCTCAAATTAAGTATTAAAATAGAGTATTCGGCCGTATCTTGCTAAACGCCTAAAATTTACGAAAACTGAAAAATTCCGTTTATAGATAAATGTCTTCAGGATGTATTGTAAATTTTTGAGATATTTTCTATGGTTAGTTATTTAGATATTTGCAATTCATGGTGCTAAAGCGGCTAAAAATCGGGTGATTTTGTGCAAAACTATGATATGTTTCAACCTCTGGCCCTCGGTAATGGTTAACAATATTGAAAAAATTTAACAACGACCTCGAGAATATCGTCATAAAAACACATGGTAAAAATTTCGAAGATTTGCAATGAACTTAAAGTATCGAAGTGACCATCCCCAAAATTCGTTTTTTTTTCTTTGGTACCCAAACATCATGGCTTTCTGAGATTTTCTGAGAAACCGCCCATGAATGAATGGTGCTTTTGTAAGCCGTTTAAACCCGCCATAGACTACACGTCATGTAAAAAAGCCAACTGATTTGCTCAATTTGGATGGGCTCCAGGAAGTGTGTAGCTTTGAAAATTTTGACGATGTACTGTATGATAGCTATAGTATAACCATTCTTCTAATACGTACAGAAATGATCACTAGGCCAAGATCTATCCAGAACACTTTACCCCTTCACTCTGAGATAAAAAGAACCTGAGATATGGACCCCTAAGAAATCGCAAATTCATACGCGCCGTTTACGAACATATTAATACTGCGCACTGCTGTGCGCTGTATGATTGTATGAAAGATGTCAATGAATGTTGAGAGCATTGCTAAGTCAGATTTTAGAAATGGCGAAGTGAACACTATTGAAGAAAAGAAACAACAGTTTGCCTAATAAGAACTTTATTTTCTAGAAATAGTAAAAATTTCTGATTTTGTTTGATGCTATATCTGAATTGAAGCTTATTGGTTTCATCTGTAAATAGTGTTCCACACAATGTTTGATTCTTTATTCAAGAAATTAAAAAAAATGATGGTAGAACGTAAACTTTCGCATAAATAAGTAGTAGTGAAGCCTTTTAATTTGTTCTAAGCAATACTTGAAATTAATTGAACTCTCACTTTATTGTAAACCAAAATGGAAGTTTCCATAAATGAATGACATGGTAGTTCAAAAAAAATGTTCAAATGTTTGTATGGTCTATGGGACTTAACTACGGGGTCATCAGTCCCTGAACTTACAAACTACTTATGAACTACTTACGATCTAGGACGGCACAAATATCCATGCCCGAGGGTGGATTCGAACCCCCGACCGTAGTGGCCGTGCAGACCGTGACTGAAGCGCCTCAGTCTACTCGGCCACCGCGGCCGGCGACATGGTAGTTCCATTATGTAGTGTTCCTTCGATGCTGAAAGTGTTAATTGTTTATCGTTGTCCTCTACAAACGAATTTCTTATAACAATCACGAATTATTGGAAAGGGGTTCCCTGGGGCCTTTGTGTGTGCGTACTTTGTCATTGGGTTGGTTCAAGTAGTTTGTAAGTCTAGGGACTGATGACCATAGCAGCTTGGTCCAATAGGTTTACAAACATCTGAACAGTTTTCAGTCGATAACATATTTCACTTGGATATTTTAAAGATCGTCTGGCGGCCCAGTAATGGGTAGCGACCCACCCTGCTCCATAAAATCAATAGCTTTTACTTCAAAAGAACACGGCTTTCAATTTGCCTCAAACTTGCCGGACGTACAGCCACTCCACTAAATTTAAACTCTTTGATAGACATTAATGGCTGAAACATACTAACACTGTTATTGTTTCACTGATATACCGTACTCCGAAATAAACAGCACTATCTGTTGGCTCTTTGGTGCACTACACCATAGCACTGAACAGAACAGCCGGCCGCGGTGGCCGAGGTGACTGCGTCGCGCTAGTCACGGTCTGCACGGCCACTACGGTCGGGAGTTCGAATGCCCCCTCGGGCATGGATATTCGTGCCGTCCCTAGTTTTAGCTAGCTCATAAGTAGTTTGTAAGTTTAGGGACTGATGACTCCGTATTTAAGTCCCATAAGCTCTACAAACATTTGTACATTTGAACTGAACAGAGCAGCCTTCTGAAACTTGAAAATTATGACACACTTTCCTTCCCTGGTACGATTTTAATGAAACAAAATCTGCATGTTCTATCAAGTTACGCTCAAGTTACCTATTAAAACAGAGTATTTAATAAGCACCAGCCTACACAGGGAGATATGATATCAGAATAAAATAAAAGTGATCAGATCTCAAACGGGAAGATTTGGGTATTCCTGTTTCACTTGTGCTATTATTCAATGGAGCGATACAGAAATATTATGAAAACTGTTCGATGAACCCTCTGCCATACACTTAAATGTGATCAGCTGTGTAAAACGTAGATTCTGCTTCAGATTTTTACATCTAATTTAGTTTCTGATTGAGCTATGTGAGTATTGTATTCTTTCAAAATTTTCCTATTTTAGCTGTTCATTAATTCAAGTCCCTCACCTGCATTGACGTCTGCTCCCGCGTTGTTAATCCTAAAACTTTTCTAATATAATTAAATTATGTTTAATAAACTGTGTATATTTGATAGCAGCAGTAGCTATGAAACTCATTAAATAATAATTGCACCAGTTCTAGGAACGAAATTCGCGTATGTTTTAATTACCTTTAGTTTTCATTAACTGTTTACTTTAAACCACAGATAGATTTCATTAATGTTACACGTGGAATAATACCAGAACGATGGAACCTGCCCAAAACTGTATCATTCTCTGTTTATGCGTTTTATTAGTAATAAAAGCTTCGTAATCACTTTCCATTTGCACATGTACAGACGATACTGATTTTGAATCAAACAAGTGCCAGCTCATGATGACCTTGTATTGTATAATGCTTTGTGCTCTTGGGTTGTACATATATTCTATAATGCTTTGTGCTCTTGGGTTGTACATGTATTGTAGAATGCTTTATGCTCTTGGATTGTACAGGTATTTTAACTACGTTAAGAAATTTTAACGAAATGTATGTAAATGGTGATAGATATTAACGTAATTTATACTGTATTTTATTCCACACAAACACCTTTTATTGGTATTCAAGGTCCTTTTGGCTGATGGACAGTGTTTGACATGCCACATTATAACCTTCCATCTGTGGTACCATGTGCTGATGGTAATTTATAAAAAAAATCCTTATGTATTAGATTGTGAACAGCACATAGATTGCACTTTTATTACCATACCATTGATGATGTATGTATCAGTGTATATCCATGTATTACAATGTTTTTAAATATTTTGTATTATGTTCGAAAATGACAAGTTTGTCGAAAATAGTCACAATAAATAACTTATAAACACGCGATGTAGGTTGTCTTCCATGTGGAGCACTGTTTTCATAATTTAACAGATCACTCTCCCATCCCGACAATGTCGGCTCTTAATAAACTGACAGTATGAGGTTATCCGTCAGCTCTTGAAGGGTATTTGGCCATTCTTCAATGAGTGCAATATCCAGCTCTACAACGATTATGGAAGGTGATGGTCTGGTTGCAATGCGTCTGCGAAGATTGCAGACATGCTCAATCTGATTTATGCCCTATTAACATGCTGGCCACTCCAATCCTTCAATTTCCTTAGCTTCAAACATGTGCAGTTCTATGGGGACGAGCGTTATCGTCCACCAGAAGGAACGCATGTCTTATTTTACCAGTACAATGCACAATAAAAGATCGAAGGACGTCGTCTCAGTCATCAATGCATCATTCTGAATGGCATAGAGGTTCCACGTTCACCAATACTGATTTCTCCCCACACCATTCATCCAACCGATAATATGGTGATATTTCCTGCACATAAGTAAGATTGTTCCACGTTCTCTCCAGATCAGGGAACGATGATTGTCCGTCTGAACACGAAATTTTGACTCAGCTATGAAAAGCCATTCGTTTACGACTTCGGACTGTTTGTGTTGATACTGAGCGTCCAGTTGATTCCTGGAGGGTGCGTTGGAGCTGAGTTGCAACCAGTCTCCTGTCGCTACAGGCTGTTAACCTGAGATAACGGCCATGTCTTGATGGTGTCAGCCGTGGATGACGATGGCCTTGCCTTCTTCTAACGGTTTCGGTTGTCTGAAATCTCGTCCAAGTTATGTAAATATGGGCCACTGCGTTGGCTGCAGCCATCTCCATCTCTGTCTAGCGTCCTCGTCCTAGAATTTCCCCTTCCTCCCTCACTACCACCAACCACCCTCCAAATGTACAGTGAAATGGTGCAAGTGGTGTATTTTTATTTTATTTTATTTTTTTAATTTTATTTTATTAATATTTTTACGTCGTGTCGAGTGTTAGTGTCATCAGTGTTCCATGTATTTTGCGAAAACCTGAACCGAAGTCTCTCACAGTGTGTTCCGCTCGTGTAAGATTTTATCTTCCAATCTACGTTTTATCTCTCCCATTTTCTGTTTCCGTTTATTTATCTGTCTTCTCCTATTATCTTTTTGTTTTATTGTTTTATGTATCTGCTGATCAATACTATAAGCAGCTTCAGCGCGATTTCGTAGAATCGGGTCACTTCAAGTAGTCCGTTTCTTCCAAACGCGGACCACCGGCAGTACACCCGATTCTACGAGATGACAACAATTCGTCGGGAAAGTTTTAACAATTGTATAGCTTCAATGTGTTTTGCAGATGATATCGATAGTGTTTCCACAATGTTTCTGAGCTCAACAGATGAAGAAAGGTTACAGCGCTTGTGGATTACCCTTAAGAGAATCCGCAGTTCTTGTCGCATTGTACCAAACAACTCTGATGAAGATATACACAGTAAATCGCCGGCCGCGGTGGCCGAGGGGACTGAGGCACTCCAGTCACGGTCTGCACGGCCACTTCGGTCGGGGGTTCGAATCCCCCCTCGGGCATGCATATTTGTGCCGTCCTTAGTATTAGCTAGTTCGTAAGTAGTTTGTAAGTTTAGGGACTGATGACCCCGTAGTCCCTTAAGCTATACAAACATTTGAACATTTGTACACAGTGAATCACCTAACACTTGCACCGCAAATATTGCGGAAACGGAAAGTGTGATTGATGTGTGGATTTCACAGAATTTATTGGTATTCAGGGGCTCGTATTTTTAGCTAACATACAAATTGTAATATTACTTAGAAAGTCTTTTTTTCCTCTTGCATACAGTTTTTTAAAATTGGACAATGGTTGTTGCTATCATGCACTGGAAATTTTGACACCAGCTGTGTAAAAAGAATTTTGAATGACATTTTTATCACGTTTAGTTTGGCAGCTACAATCGTTCAAAGTTTCGGGGGCGGAGGCTGCGATAGCTGGTCGAGTGGCTAGCCCCTGGGGCACGGCCCACTGCCTCATGACCACCATCCAGTCAGCTACGCTGTCGTAGCCTCCTCCCCGAAAATTTTGAATGGTTTTAGCTTCCAAACTAAACGTGATAAAAATGTCATTCAAAATTCTTTGTACACAGCTGGTGTCGAAAATTCTAGTGCATCATAGAAACAACCAGTGTTCCATTTGAAAAATTGTATGTTTGGATAAAAATACACTTTCTAGGTATTTTACAATCTGTTTATTGGCTGACAGTACGAGTCCTTGACCAATCCATTCTGTGAAAACCACACATCATTCGGACTTCCTGTATCCGCAATATTTGCGTTGCAAGTGTTAAGTGATTTACCCTGTACAATTGTTGGATGCAGGAGGAGTCGAGGAACTGAAGTAACCGATCGAATCCACCTCGGTGCACAGGCGATTGCAGGCATATCATGCACATGTCAGTGATGACTCATTCCGCCACATTACGAATCATGTGACAACAATTTCGGTATGTAGCGCAAAAAACATCTACATCTACATAAATACTTCGCGATCCACCGTAAGGTGAGTGGCGGAGGGTACACTGTACCAATACTAGCCATTTCCTTCCCTATTCCATTCCCAAATAGAACGAGGAAAAAAAGAGTGCCTATATGCCTCCGTACGAGCCCTAATTTCTCTTTTCTTGTTACTGTGATCAGTACGCGAAATGTATGTAGGTGGCAGCAAGATCGTACTACACTCAGCTTCAAATGCTAGCCCTCTGAAGTTCCTCAACAGTAGTTCACGAAAAGAACGTCGTCTTTCCTCCAGCGATCTCCACTTGAGTTGCCGGAGCATTTCCGCGACACTCGCGCATTGGTCGAACCTACCAGTAATAAACCTAGCTCCTCGCCTCTGAACTGTTTCTGTCTTCCTTTAAACTGATATGCTGTTGGTCCCAAATACTTGAGAAATACTCAAGACGTGGTCGTACAAGCGTTTTATAAGCAGTCTCCTTTACAGATGAAGTAAATCTTCCCAAAATTCTTCCAATAAACCGAAGTCGGCTGTCCGCCTTACTCACAACTGTCCTTACATGTTCGTTCCATTTCATATCGCTCTTCAATGTTACGCCTAGATATCTGACGCAACGCCATCAAGAAGCTCACTACTAATGCTGTACTCGACTATTATGGGATTGATTTTCCTACTCTTGCGCATCACCTTACATTGTTCTGCATTGAGTGCTAGCTGCAATTCTTCACAACAACTAGAAATTTTGTCTAAGTCATCCTGTATGCTATTACAGTCAGTTAAAGACGACACCATCCCATATACCACAGCATCACCAACAAATAGTCGAAAATTACAAGTTAGTCTGCCCTTCAGATCATTTATATAGATAGAAAATAATAGCGGTCCTATCACACTTCTCTGGGGCATGCTTGACGATACACTCGTCTCTGATGAACACTCGCCGCCGAGAACAACGTAATGCGTCCTATTAGTTAGGAAGACTTCCAGCCAGTCACAAATCTGTGAATATATGCCATAAGCTCGTATCGTCATTAGCAGTCTGCAGTGTGGCACCGCATCAAACGCATTTTAGAAGTCGAGAGAAACGCAGTACGCCTGTTGCTCTGCGTCTACCATTTACCGTCGTTTGCAGTACGGGTCCAGCAAGGCTTCCAACCGTGGTTTACCTCGTAGTCATTGCCACAATCATTTGCGCCAACATGGTGCGACGAACGGCGCACATGGACAGCAGTCTGGAAGGGTAGTCTTTCTATCGAATAATCCGAATTTTTCCTGCACCACCACGATGGTCAGGTTAAAGTCTGAAGGCTAATAGCTGTTTAATTGGTGTCATGTATTGTTAATTCAAAAATTTCAAATGTTTCTAAACTTATTGGACCAAACTGCTATGGTCATCACTCCCTATACTTACAAACTAATTAAAGTTACTTGAACTAACGTAACAACACACACATACCCATGACCCAGGGAGGACTCGAAGCTCCGATGCAGTGGCTACGCGATCCGTAACGTGACGCTCCAGACCATGCTGCCATAGGTGCACGGTTATGCGTTGCCATATACGTCCTATATATTCGTTAAGATTTTAGGTATGGTTGGATTCTGCTCCCACAGTCCACAAGAACTCATAGCCAACCAGCTTTACATCGCTGAAGCGTTCGAGCCTGTTGTCCTCCCATACCTCAGCACCTTTCCGACGGCCACAGTGCAACAGAAAATGTGTTAACATACCTTCACTACGCAATAGCAATGGTGATGCTACCGATGACGTTTCTGCTGAAGCACAATTCCTAAACACAGCTTTACGAAATTATTTCACCAAAGGAAACGAAACAAATACTCCTGAATTAGAATATATATATATATATATATATATATATATATATATATATATATATATATATATATATATATAACAGCTGCCAGAACGCATAAATTAGTAGCAGATATCCCTGGAGAATTATAGCAAATTCATTCAGTTAAAAATTAAGTCTGCCGGTCTCGACTGTATGCCAATTTGTTTCCTTTGAGAGTGCAACAGTCCCATACCTAGCTATCATATACAACCGATCGCCCAGTGAAAGATCCGTACCCAAAAACTGGAAACTTGCACAGTTCACTCCAATATATATATATATATATATATATATATATATATATATATATATATATATATATATATATGACGTTGACTTGCAGCAGGATTTTACAACACATACTTCCCTCAAACATTACGAACTGTCTCGAAGAGAACCACCTATTCACCCATACTCAACAACCGAGCGAGGTGGCACAGTGGTAACGCACTGGACTCGTATTCGGAAAGATGGTGGTTCAAAACCACCTGCTGCCATCCAGATTTAGGTTTCCCGTGATTTCCCTAAATCACTCCATGCAAATGCCGGCATAGTTCCTGTCAAAGGGCACGGCCGATTTCCTTCCCCATCCTCACTCAAAACTCCGTGTATTAGCACCGTCTTTAATGACCACGCCGTCAACGGGACGTTAAAACCTAAGCTTCCTTCCTCCCTTCATAGTCAACAGGAATTCAGAAAGTATCGTTCTTAAGAAAAACACATGAAGTGTAGAGTTCTATCGACAAGAAATCAAATCGATTCCACATTTGTAGATTTCGTCAAAGCGAATGAGGACAAAAATACTATGATTTGTAATTTAAGGAGTCTGTTCTGCAAGGTGGCGTCAAACAGTACATTGAAGAAATAACAGAAGGTGTTGTTTATTTCTTAGTACACCAGGGAACCAGTAGATGGAGCTGTTACTAATTGAGACTTACAATCAGTGATAGCAGTAGTTTCGGAACCATAAGAATTAAGCGCTACGATCTTATCTTCATGAATACAAACTAACATTGAATTCACTTGGCTCAGATGCATAAATATGCTGAGTTCGGTATGCCTAGTGAAAACTTAGTGAAGTAGCTTCTTTCAACAGATTTGATTGACATTTGACTTATTGGCCTAGGAAAAATGAATTTATTGATTGATTGTATAAGGACCTATGTACTCTACGTCTTTCCCTCTTTCCCCTCCTTTCTCCCTCTCCCCTCCCCTCCCCATCCCCCGCGCTTCCCCCATCCCTGTCCCACCTCCTCCCCCTCCATCCCCCTCCCCCCCCCCCGCGGGGGCGACTCGACCTTTTAAACGTGCACAGTGTTCAGTGTGTTCTGCGTGGTTTTTAATCAGTGTCAACGAGTTTTACCATGTGCGCCGTCACCTGTCTCCGTGATTGTCTTTGTGTGTCTTCCAATGAACTTTTAAACCGCCGCCGTGGCCTTGGACAGTTTTACTGAATATGTGTGCTTTTATTACAGCTTGATTGTACCTGTTTTCGTTCTCCCACATATGTTTGTCTCATTGTTCACTTACGTTTGTACTTCAACAACTCAACTTGTCTATTGTTTTTAAAATATCCCATTTTTTATTCATCTGTTTTATGTTCTTCGCATCATTTCATGACATGTATTTCGCAGGGCTGAAGATCATCCAACGCAGCTGCTGCCAGCCTGCTGACTGTCAATAGCTGGCTTTAAAATGACAATAGAGAAAAAAAATTACGTCTACGTTGTTTCTCTGTAAGTCACACTGAAGTTTCTGGCAGAGGGTTCATGGAACCATTTTCGTACTATTTATCTACCATTCCATTCTCGAATAGCACGTGTCAAGAAAGAATACATAAGTTTCTCCGTTCGAACTCTGATATGTGTCATTTATATTAATGATGGTTTCTCCTTGTGTAGGTGAAGGGGGGGGGGTCAAAAATTTAGTTTCGCATTTGAAGGAAAAAGTCGACGATCGAAATTTCGTAACCAGATATCGCAACAACGATAAATTCCGTTGCTGTAATGAGTCTAACTCCTGTATGATTTCCGTGACACCCTCTCCCCTATATCTCGGGAATACAAAAGGAGCAGCCTTTCTTTGCTCTTTGTTCTTTCTCAGTACCACCTGATAAGGATCCCACACTGTGAAGCTATACTCCAAAAGAGGTCGCACCGGTGTAATGTGGACTGCCTCTTTAGTAGTTCTGTTTACACCTTCTACGTTTTCTGCCAATGAAACGGTCATTGGTTTGCCTTCCACACATTTATTTCCAATTTAAATCTGTCCTAACAGTAACCATGGATGTTTAATTTATGACGATTTGAACGATTTAACTACCTTTACTGATTTTCTTTTATTACTGAAAACAAGGGGAAACTACAGCCGTTACTTTTCCCGAGGACATGCAGCTCTACTGTATGAAAATATGACGATGGCATCCTCTCGGGTAAAATATTCCGGAGGTAAAATAGTCCGCCATTCGGATCTCCGGGTGGGGACTACTCAAGAGGATGTTGTCATCAGGATTGTTTAGATTAGGTAACGAAACAATGAAGGTGGTAGATGAGTTTTGTTACTTGGATAGTAAAATAACATGCGATGGTCGCAGTACAGAGGATATAAAATGCAGAATGGCAATGGGAAGGAAAGCGTTTTTGAAAAAGAGAAATTTGCTAACATCGAATATTAATTTAAGTGTAAGGAAGTTTTTTCTGAAGGCATTTGTGTGGAGTGTTGCCTTGTACGGGAGTGAAACATGGACGATAAGCAGTGAGGACAGGAAGAGGATAGAGGCTTTTGAAATGTGGTGCTACAGAAGAATGCTGAAGATTAGGTGGGCAGATCGCACAACTAATGAAGAGGTACTGAACAGAATTGGTGAGAAAAGGAATTTTTGGCATACCGTGACTAAAACAAGGGATCGCTTGGTAGGACTCATTCTTAGACATCGAGGAATCGTAAATTTAGCATTGTAGGGAAGTGTGTGGGTTAAAAATCGCAGAGGGAGACCAAGAGACGCGTATAGTAAGCAGATTCCAATGGATGTGGGTTGCCGTTCTTATGAGGAGATGAAAAGGCTTGCTCAGGATAGAGTAGGGTGGAGAGCTGCATCAAACCAGTCTCCGGACTGAAAAGACCATAACAACATAACAAGGTAAAATACATTAATTTCTTGTGTTGTATTTCCTTTAATATAGCGAAATCCCAAAAATTTGAGAAAGTTTCAAGAAATGTATTTAAAAACTGAATTCCGGGACAAGTTTTCGTGACACCGGAACACAGAGAATTAAACCGGGACAATGCCGGTTTTCCGGGACGTTTGGTGACCCTACCCAGACTCTACTAAGCGGCCGACCGCAGCGATGGCCGTCGGCGCCTTGGCCGCCTAAAAACTCTGCGGAACTTAGCGGCTGTTGCCGTAGCCCACCGGCCCATAGACCTCTTAGCCGCCTTTCCGCAATCCCATTATCGCTCCAAAATTAGTTGTCGCCAAAATTTAAAATGCATTGGAACAACCTTAAATCGATAATAACTGCGGGCTTGCCAGCCGGGGCGGCCCCTCGGCCCGCTATTAAAAGTCAATTTAAGGCGTGGGAGGGTGGTTGCGGAGAAAGGCGTCAGCCCGCCGCCATCCGCACTTGCGGAAAACTTCGATTTTTCTCTGCTCGGTAAATCTCCGGCACCGCGAAAGCTCACTGGTGCAAACCTCGTTTCTCCGTGAAGTAATCCTGCGGGATTGGTTCTGTAACGCGTTCTGTATCCTTTGGAGCAAGGAGTATGAAGATACAGATTCGAAGTGTTCGAACGCCTCGACTGTTACAAGGGAAAGAAATAAATCCGGTGGCGATGTTGAGAATTTTTGATGCTCCGGGATTCGAACCAGGATTTACCACTTTTGGCCAGAGGTCGCCTTAACCCATTAGGCTATCCAGGAACGCTTCTCTTCCAACCCTAATTCTCAAATTGTAGCACACTACGATTGTAGCGCCACCTGTTCATAAGTTCCTCTTGTTCGCCGCTTTAACTATATTTCCGCAAAGGAACGGGAGCATTGATGCTTGCGCACAAAAATTTTCAGTACCTGTTGGCAGTGGCGGACTAACGCCGTCGGAGGCTCGGGACGGGGCAAAAAAAAAAAAAAAAAAAAAAAAAAAAAAAAAAAAAAAAAAAAAAAAAAAAATTACGTCCCTTGTCCACTTGCAAATAAGTGTGTTTGCCTCTGTAAGTTATAAAATAATAGGTGACGGGAAATTTTAATGCGGTAGGTCAACACAAGAAATGTTACACTTTCTGCGAAGCTATGAACATAGTTTAATGTATCATTTTCCAAAGAGTTACAGCACAATGATATAATTTTTTAAATGGAACAATAGTTTTTTCTATCGTGCATTGGATTCGTTGAAACCAGCTGCGTCCAAATCAATTTAAATTACATTCCTATCACTGTTAGTTTGGGAGCTGCAACCCTTAAAAGTTTAGGGTGCGGAGTCTACGACAGTGTATCTCGCTGGCTGGTGGTCATGAGACAGTGGGCCGTGCCCCAGGGGATAGCCACTCGGCCAGTGAGCTACGCTATCGCAGCCTCCGCCCCAGGAACTTTGAAGGGTTGTAGCTCCCAAACTAACAGTGATAGGAATGTAGTTTAAATTGATTTGGACGCAGCTGGTTTTAACGAATCCAATACACGATAGACAAAACTATTGTTCCATTTAAAAAATTATATCTTTGTGGTGTAACTCTTTGGAAAATGATACAATAAACTATGTTCATAGCTCCGCAGAAAGTGTAACATTTCTTGAGTTGACCTACCGCATTAAAATTTCCCGTCACCTATTATTTTATAATTTACTGAGGCAAACACACTTAGTGAAACACCCGGTATATTACTATAAAACAGTAACTTCTCATATTTGGAGGCCGCCCAGGACGAGAGGAAAGGGACAATCACAGAAAAATACCTTCCCAAATATGGAGGCTCCAGAATGAGAGGCGCTAAAAAAAATTAATAAATATAAAAAAATAAAATAAAGAAATAAAAATAAGTAAATAAACTACGTTTGAGATAATTAGAGGCCTCCCAAGGCGAGAGGTCCGGGGCGGTCAACCACTCCGTCCCTCCCCCTTTAGCCGGCCAGTGCGTTAGAGACATATATACTATTTTATTTTACACATAGTATCTCTTCGTTCGAACATTTATGTGCCTGAACAGGCATATGTGCGGCCGCACAAATACGGCCGATCCCTTGCAGAAATAACAAGTCGAAGTAATGGGCAGCGGGCACAAAAAGGTGAGAATTAATACGTCTGTTTTATGTAAAGGAGAGCGTTTAATGAAGACATAAATGTCAGACTTTGAAAGAAATGAACCATACCATCTGACGATTGGATCACATCAGAAAGTACTGATTGTACAATAAAATAAATTTCTAACAGAACTTGAGCGGGTTGCAAAAAATATTACGTTAGAAACAATGAAATTCATGAACACCTGCCGCAATACGCATGACGTAATTTCCTAAATGTGGTCGAATATACTTTGTAATAAATTAATGTATGCACATTACTAGAAGATTACTAATATATAAAAGAAACGCTGAGAACAACCATTAGGAGCACAATAAAATAAATTTCTAAGACACTTGCTTCTTGTTGCAATATTTTCAGATTACAATTTACGAAAACAGCTGCGGAATGCTACTGCAATGGATAAAATAATACCTTAACACTAACACCCAAGTAACTACAAAGGAATAGGTAGTAGCAAAGTTATAAGACCGAGCGAGGCGGTGCAGTGGTCGACACATTGGGTTCACAATCGAAAAGACGGCGTTTCATCTCGGCTTATGACCATCCAGAATTAGGTTTTCCGTCATTACAGTAATTCACTACAAGCAATGTTGCGATGGCTCCTTTCAAAGCCATGGCCGAGTTACTTCCACATAACATTCAGGTCGTGTGCTTCGTCTCTAATGAACACGGCGTCCAAGGGATGCTAAACCACAATTCCTGTATCCATAATGGATTTTCATTCTGTGACGGTGATCAATATAGGATTTAAAGGAAAACTGCAACCATTCCCAATGTATTGTATATCATTTTTATTTATTTACTAGCTGAAAAGGCTAGTTGCCTGGGTAGTTATTTATTCAAACCTTGGGTTAGTATTTCTCCTATCCCATCTCTCTCTTTTCATCTCCTTTTTTCTAATAACATGTTATATTTATCACAGAAAGTGTAAGAAATAAGGCTGTCTTGCATAATATACAAAATTTCAAGAACAGTCTCCAAACAAAGAAAGATAGTAATAAAAATACAAATGATTGTAATATTCATACATTCAATTCATTCACAACATTATTATAAACATTATTTATTGTTACTTGTCCAGTAACTAATATGAATTATTTCTATGTTGAGACCGCACCTGAGCAGGTGATAAAGTTGTCCGTGTCACAAACATGAGCATGTCAAATCCACTCCACAGTATTGAATGGATTGTCCTGTTGTCTAATAATCGTAGTAGAAAATTCAAGTCTCACTGGAAACTGCAGTCTCTTGAAGTTAAAAGCCAAACCTGTCGTAAATAATGGGTATTCGGTTACATGTACTCTGTTTCATTCTCCGATGCACGAGACCGTTTCCCATCGGGGGTTCGAATCCTCCTCGGGAATGGATGTTTGTGTCGTATTTAGTATAAGTTAGTTTATAAGTAGTTTGTAAGTTTAGGGACTGATGACCCCGCAGTTAAGTCCCATATGCTTAATTTGTTTCATTATCTTCCTTTCCTTATAACTCTATAGAAGTCCGATGCTATTGCCTGCATCCCTGTGCGCGTCAGAGCTCAAAGTTGTCAACACCACTGTCAACTTCCCAGAAATTTCCTTAAGTTGACTATAATACGTGGTGTATGATGAGACAGGTTTTTACCCAGCGCAGTCTATATGATCTTATATTTATTGAATTATATCTTGTACAATTGTATAATTTTGCAGCTATATATTCATTTGTATAAGTGCTGTATGTCGGTAAAATCCGTTGCGAACAGAGTTAGTAGTAAAGAAGTAACAGCCTCAGCAGTTTTGTCCCCCAAAATCATCCAACAACAACAAATAAGTAATAGATTAACACCTGATACATGATGGAATGGTTTCCCATGAACGTCACTGTTATTGCCCTTATATCTCATGAAGTACGTGTCATACTGTGATACAATTTCTGAAGTACATTCACATGTATGTGTTTATACTATCTGTAAATTTTTCATGCGACTACACTTTGTAGTGTAGAAATTATGAACTGCAACGTCATACCGAATGCCATACTTTTGCTCCATGAACAGCGGAAAGGTAGTGACCGAGAAACTTTTTTTCTTTCGTTATTTTTATGTGGTTGTCAGCGACATAAAATTTAATAAACTTTTGAAGTTATGTTTAAAGTTTTTTTCAAGTCGCTAAGTACTGTATTCTCATATAAGCCTAGCAGGGCCGGCGCAAGCCCACGTGCCGCCCCGTGTAAGGTACTAAATTGCCGCTCCGCCCTCTCTCTCTCTCTTTTTTTTTTTTTTTTTTTTTTTCCAGATCTACCTAGAGACGGCCACTGAGTGGCCAGTCTCAAAGCTTTTAATATGTGCTTCTATCCATGGTCAGACAGGTGTCCAGGTTGTCCACTCCCCCTCCCCCTTAGCTTACATTTCAAAAAAGTTAATTAAAACAAAACTACAATATTTGCCAATACCCGCTTCAAAATCATGTGGCACAAAATTGTGGTCATGTAACCTGTTTGGTATGCATAACAATAATATTTATCGAGGTATGATTCAACAAACAATAGCTGTGCCCTGAAGCTCAGAGTATTCCTGTTCAACTGTCACATTTGAAACTAATATGTTAGATATTTTGGGTTAATACATCGCCAGTTGCTGCTTTTCGTACCCTGCATAGTCTTTGTCTGCTTTCCATTCGTCTGTAAGTAATACGTGTTATTCATTTGCGTACAAGGTGGAACAATTTCTTCGTGACTGGCCCTCCAACGATATCAGTAGTTCAGACTAAAATCTTTCAGTGCTCTTAAAAATCTTTTCGCATTATCCTATCTCCTACCTCTTTTCCCACTATTCAGTCTTTCATTTCCAGGATATTGCCATCAAGTTTATTTCCTTTGTATAAGGCCTCTATATATTCCTCCTACCTTTCAGTCTTTCCTGCTTAGTACTTTCTCTATCTTGATGTTTATTCAGACTTTTTTTGTCTCCAAATGTCTATTATTCTCCTGTAGGAGGTATCTATATTTCGGGTAGCTATACGGTAGTCTTTTGCCTTGCTTTTGTTCCTAGCCACTCCTACTTAGTCAATCTGCACTTTTTATAAATCTCATTTTTGAAACGTATATACTCACTTTTGCCTTATTCACTTTTAATCAAGTGCCTGCTGGTCTCTTCCACGTATAGAACCTTCTTTCACAACGATTAATCCAAGAATTTGTGATTACTAAATTGTGGTCTGCACAAAATTCTACAGGCAATCTCCTCTTTCATTCCTTTTCCCTTGTACAAATTCGCCTAATGCATTTCCTTCTCTTCCCTTTACTACTACCGAGTTCTATTCCCCATCACAATCAAGTTTTCCTCTCCCTTAACTGTCTGCATAGTTTCTTTTATCTCCTCATACATTTTTTCGATCTCCCCATCATCTGCAGAGATAGTTGGCAGATAAACTTGTACTACTGTGTGTCGGTATTGGCTTCATGTCTATCTTTGCTACTATAATACGTTCACTGTGCTGTTCATAGCAAAATACCCGCATTCTTAGTTTCTTATTCATTATCAGACCTACTCCTTCGTTATCAGCAACCGATTTTGTATTTACAACCATGTAGTCACCTGTCGAGAAATCCTGTTCATCCTGACACCGAACTTCACTAATCCCCGCCATGGTAACTTAAAAGTAGACCACTGTACGTAACATGAGCCTTCTTTTATCACTAAAATTAGTAAATGAGGTCCGTGTGAACTATTGGTTACTCCATGGTATAAAGCCTTGTTCCATGGCCCAAACTGAGAACTGACTCGTATCAAATTACTTCAATAACAGGAAGATAATACTACAGAGGTCAATATACATAGCAGCTCACACGTCATTACACACAGACATTAATAAGCAAGCCACCACAATTAAAGTTATCTTAGAAAGTTGGCTAACATTTAGGGCGCAACTGAATTTAGACGTAAAAATTACATCTGAACTAGTTCTCAGCACTTGTGAAGAACAATACTAAATAAAATAAGGAAGGTGCTCTAAAACTACAATTTGTAGGCAACTTACCTGATTTTGCTGAACTTAAACTTGTTTATTCATATAGATAACTAGCAAAATGGGGAACCAATTTTGTTAATACAATAAAAATGCGTCTCTTACATGGATTAATGCGGACGGTGCCCAGCCTAAATTACACATGATTTAATGTTACTGGGGGGAAGGATTCACAAACAACACTCATTCGCTCACGCACACGCAATGCCACAGCGAATCGCACCAAAATCAGCGTGCTGAGACGACGCGGAAGCAGGCGCCGCTATCGTAGGCGAAATTCAGCAAGTCGGAGGTAGCACAAAACACAATATACAACAACACTTTGAAGCAGGCTCTGGTCTGTCGTGCTTGTTTTGAGATGGTGCGTGTGTATAGCCAACTTAAATTACATCTGAATTGGACCGCGAGCAAACACGCTAACGGCGACTTACGGCTAGTTACATGAACGCACTCCACTGAAGGTGAAGTGGTTGAAAATCGGAGTCATTATACAAAACCACGGAGGATTCTTAAGTTGCAGTCTGTTAGAAATCGATTTAGGTACTGGTTTTATACGAGACGTGGCGTGTATTCAGACGACTAGCAGCAAACCCCGGAAGTCGGAACTCGGACCCACGTGGTTCCGAAAACCGATAAAATTGAATAAATTCAGTTTCCGAAAAATAAAGAAAATTAACTACAGCATGCAACCCACGGAGATGCTTAGAATTGTATAAGGAAGCGAATTAAATACAGCTACACGTGATAGGGGGCGATTATAGAGACGGATGCGGTCCTGTCTCAGAAAAACCACAAAAATGAAATAATTACAAAGTAGGAAAAATAAAATTAAGAATTACAGAATGCAACCCATAGAAATGTTTAGAATTACATAAGGAAACTATTAAAGAAGGTTTTACAAGGCTCAGAGAGAATTACTGAGACAGAGTTCGTACTGTAAGTCGGAGAAGAAACAGCAACATCGAAGTAGGCGGGAAGAGAAGATCGCGAAATATTAGTGATAATTAGAAGGATACCCGCATAGTTACTTGCGTAATGGGCATGGAATAAACAAGAGTGGAGGCTGAAGGCTCTGTTCTGTGAACCAACCACGTGGAACACGTATCACTCATGGAAGGAAACGATGAGAAGATTTTTACATGCACTGTACAAAAATGAACATATCACCTATTAGAAATCGGACCCCACAAAGCTAGAAAGTATTTACACAGTTTTCATACACCACCACATAAGCATAAAAGGTTTTAACGTATCAGGGCGTTATCAAATTGCAACTAGAATCACACACACCACGTTTAACTATTGGAAATCACTGAATTGAAAAACGAGAACACATTTCTCTTCACGAACGGAGGAAATATTAAAAAAAATTATAAATAAATAAATAAATAAAATAAAAATAAAAGATACATAAATAAATGATTCTAAGTTCACGAATCTAAGTTAAACGTGCTAGTCAGTGAAACGCTACCATCTCCAGAATAAAGAGCAGAACCAACCTTACCTCACGACCAGCCCAGAATGATCAGACCGAGCAGCTACTGGAAGCGGGGAGCCAACTGAAACCGGAAAATCCTCGAAACAGCAGTGGTGGGGACGGACAGCGAAACTGGTGCTGGACGGAAGGCTCACTAACTAGTTCGCAACCAAAGGGTGTGGAAACCTCTTTGTTAGCCTCACCACCTATCGATTATGAGCCCGAGAGAACGATGCAAAACGAGATATCACTCCCCACATTCAAACAGCCATAGATTCTCACACATTCACTTAAAAGTAAGACAAGTACATATTCTCACAGGGACAGTGGCGTAGCGGAGAAGTCACATTTATGCCACATTAATTAATATAATAATAAATGATTAACATAACAAAATAAGTAAAACCTGGCAATATTAACTAATATTTTAACACATGAAATAAAAATGCTATTCCTCAAGCCTTGAAAAGAGTGGGGTTCACGTTTTAACAAAATGATAATCTAGCGACATTAAATAAATTATAACTTGACAGAAATATACAAAAAGTATATGGAAGACGACAGACAGTTTTTTTTTCTTTCTTTCATTTTTTTTTTTTTTTTTTTTTTTTCAAATTGTCTGACGTACCTATGCGATTAAGGGTTAGAACATTCCACGCTCCGATCCGCAGAATGCCTGTCTTGTTTTTCTTGATGACGAAGTTCTCCTGACAAGGGAACCTCACCATCGCACCCCCACAGATTTAGTTATAAGTTGGAGCAGTGGATAGGCTGTGAAAAACTGAACACGAATCATTCATCATTCATCATTCATCATTTTTGTGGAAAAAATAAGCGAAATATAAAAACTGAACAGTCCATTCGAAAGATAGGTAACTTAGAACACACAGCGGGGATAGAAGTGTTGTGGTCGTGCGGATACTGTGAGGAGCTGTGGTGCGAGAGGTACTTAGTTCAAACCTTTCCTGAAACAAAAATTGTAATTTTAATTTTTTTTATTTCTATTTTCGGAAAGTTATGATCTGTCTGTCAGTTCATTGACGTCTCTGTTCGCTGTAATCTGTTTAGAGTCTGTGTATTGCCAACGGACTGCAAAACCGTGCGGTTAGCAGATGAATGGAAGTGCCTCTCCAATGGGAATCTAAAACATTTGATCGCAAGGTGACAGGTCGACCGATTCCGCCACAGGAAAATACGTCTAATGTATTCTGTACGACAATGATGACGGTATGTGCGTCATATGACAGGAATCTCCTGTCGACCCATCTAACTTGTACACCTGGTGAATGGGTAAAGAGATTCTACATTGCTGGATTTAGGTTTGCTTGTGGATGTGATAATCATTTCCAAAAATTGATGAAAACATAAGAGTTTGTCGAATAAATTGCAACAAATTAATGCAACAGTTTCAGAGTCCGAAAATGAAAAAAAAAAAAAAAAAAAAAAAGAAAAAAAGAAAAGATCGCCTGTGGGAAGGCTCGAAGCAATGATCTTTCACTCTAGCTACAGAACCATAATTTCCTCGGGAAATTTAACCACTGTAGCTTTCCATTGCTTACAGTCGTTCGCACTAACTGCACGGCAATGCCATGTTTGCCGTTGTTGCAAAGGCAGCTCAGTCAATCATTCAAACTATTGCCCCTGCAACTGCTGAAGGGACTGCTTCTTCTCTCCAGGAACCACACGTTTGTCTGACCTCTCCACAGATACTACGGTACGGCTGTCTGTATCGTTGAGGCACGCAAGCCACCCCACCTTGGCAGTGTCTGTGGTTCTTGATGGTGGAACAAGATGAAATGAATTTTAATAACAGTTCTGTCAACAGGTGGTAACATGAATTTCTGCATAAAATGCGACAAAATAGAAAAAAAAGGAATCAGAATTTAAAAAAAAATCAAAATTAGAAGAATATATTCAGCATAGAACGCATTTAAATCGAGCGGTTCACTCACGCATTCGTAAGCAACAACAAATCTTTACAGAACACTATGACACGAAAGGACATTTTTATTTGTCTTGAAGTATAGACAAATATTAAATATTTTACTCTACCCAGTACTACCAGTGTGATCCGAAAACAGGCAGAGTATGTGTAACATGTCACATAGAAATTCAAAGAATACAGTACAAAGGCGAAGAGGTAACACGTGTGTGAGTGTGAGGGGAGAGACGAAGTCGTATTGCACCTCTATGCCGCAGAGGATGGCTGACTGTAAACAGGCACAAACACTTATCACAGGCTTCAAAATGTAAATTGCAGAACAGTTTTGTAGACGTACGGTAAACGATACGCCTATCTCGTCGCTAATTCTTGGCGCCTCACCGTAATTTTCTTTTCCTTTTGTCTCTTTCTTCATTCCTGTTTTGGTGTTGTGCAACTTCCGTTGCGGGATTCGCACCTCCTGAGATTATTCTTATCGGATGCCCCGCGTTTGTTTCAGTGGCCGAATTCCCTCGAGCGCCAACAACGCCAACGTAATCCAAGCGGAAAAAGGGAAGATTGGACTAAGTGCTGCTCCGACGTCTGGGTTATAGGAGTCGGTTAACGTGCACTGCGCAGTCGCGTGTAATCATTCTTTCTGCTGCTAAATATTTTGCTCAGATATGATCCGGGCTCGATTCCCTTGGAGTTTAGAATCACATTAACTTAACGAGGTTATGGGACGCCATGTCAATTTCCAAATGCAAGATTAATTAATTTCTAAGCGCTCTTCCTTTTTTTAGACCCTCAAGCATCCGCTGCCGACCACTCGCACAGCGTGTGTGACGTCATATACCGACCGCACATTTTTAGTCTTTTTTCATTGCTGCCGATGCAGTATGAAGGACGGCAGCTAGAAGACAGTGTCCTACATTCCTTACCATTTACATGTACATGGGATACTCTGCAAATCACATTTAAGTGCCTGGCAAGGTCTCTTTTTTTCTGTTAGTACGTCAGGGCGCGTAGCGCCCGAATTTCAGGTTAAGAAACACGCAGCATCTCATTGGCTGACAGCTAGCGAGTTCTCATTGGACGGAGCAAGGGATTGGCTTAGAAGTTTCGCGCTCGACGGAAACATAAAAGATAAACCACACGGAGAACGTTTTGTGTCCCAGCCTCGTCGCCGCTTTTGTGTCTCGTTTCCGTCGTAGGTGTCGGTGGCCGAGTGGGAAGACCGACACAGGAATAAAGGAAGCACGCTTGTGCAGGTACGGAGGTGAGCAGTCAGTGGGACAGCAGAAACTAGAAACACTAGAGTAAATTAGAACAAGATATGTATTTCATAGAGACTTAGTAATAATCAACTTTACATATCTCAGTACTGCAGAATGCTGATACATAGTGAGCTAGAGGCCTCCCTAGTAATGATTTCTAGTGCCTATCCGATAGCCAAGTCGTAACTGGTGCCTATCTGATTCCGAAGTGTTAACTGGTTCCTATCTCAGTCCCAAGTGAACGATGTCGTTCAGTGATGGCCACGAGCGGAGTTGTATCAGAGGGCGCTCGTGGCTGACGTCGTAAGAAAGCCGCGCCGTGCGCGCACTTTAGACTTGTGTGACACCACAGAACGATCTATGGAAGTAGCAGAGACACTCTGGTGAGAGCGACGAAAACGCTAACCTCCACGATTCAGTAAGCAATTAATTTTTATACCTTGATTAAAACTCATTGCGGCTAAAGTAGTTTAGCCCACTAAATCTTAATACCTTTGAATATTCAAGCTCCTTTGTCAGAATTTTATTTCCAGTACTTTATATGCCACTTGTAGCACTGGTGAGACATGCGCAGTAGGTGTCACACTGCAGAGTTTGTCAGGTAGAACACAGTAACACGCTTGAGAAGTTAACGCCGCCTTTACAGAAAAAAAAAAGTTTGTATAGTCTATGGGACTTAACTACGGGGTCATCAGTTCCTACACTTACACACTACGTATGAACTACTTACGAACTAGGACGGCACAAATATCCATGCCCGAGGGGAGATTCGAACCCCCGACCGTAGTGGCCGTGCAGACCGTGACTGGAGCGCCTTAGTCTCCTCGGCCACCGCGGCCGGCTATTTACAGCAGAACGAAACGTAGGTACTGTTATCTGAACAGTATTTATAGAAACTAAGCCTACTGCCCTCCTACTCTGATCTAGGCTATTCACTGTCTAATAGATCGAAATATTAAAAAGTTACCCACGGAAAGGGTATACAGTGAGTAGTCGGAACGGATGACTTTCAGCCTGTTAGGAAATCTATATCTATAAATGTGAATGTCTGTTCGGTGTACGTTTATCACGTCTGAACCACAAAACATAAAGAGCTAAAAATTTGTACAGTTACTAATGTCTACCCGCGGAAGGCTTTAGGCACTGTTTTATGGCGATCGGATAGCTATTTATCTATATATATTAATGTGAATGTCTGTTCGGATAGCTATTTATCTATATATATTAATGTGAATGTCTGTTCGGTGTACGTTTATCATGTCCGAACGACAAGACGCAGAGACTTAAATATTTGTACAGTTACTAATTTACACCTGAGGATCTGATAGATATTAATAATTTGAAAAATATAACGCAAAATGCGGAACAATAATTACTCTTTGAAAATTAGATTTACTCTTTGAAAATGGTTTTATTGCTTACAATGTTGCTTGAGGATTGATAATAATAAAAAGGGTGGAGTATATTGGGATGGAAAGTTATCAGTGTATATAAAATTCTACGTGTGTATGTATTAATATTTCGCTTTGCAGCGAAAACTACAGAACGCATTCAAATGGGCTGTGTGTAATTGTTGTCCGAAGTCTCCCGTTGTACACCATAGCAGTTCCATGCCGATAGCTGTAAGGATATGGAAGATATGGTGGTTGAAAGCCGTCAAATTATATATATATATATATATATATATATATATATATATATATATATATATATATATATATAATCGGACTGAAGGCTAGCGATGAAGTTTGCGACTCTATAGCAAGGAGGTCACAAACAGCGAAACGTGATGCCACAGACCGTATCTTTGGTCTATGCTTGATACAATGTCTTCAGCTCTTTCTCGGTAAGGCTAAGCATACGAATAAGGAAATAAAAGAATAAATAAATGAAGCAGTAAAAAAATAAATTTCTTTTAATATATCTTTTTAAAATCGATTTGACGGGTGCATTATCTATCACAACCAACCAACACGCGAGCGGAGCGGCGGGTTTAAGCTAGTCACAGATAAAAATGCAAATAAAATAGTGAAGACATACACAAATGAGACGGATCTTGATACATACTGAGTGAAACCAATAAACGTCGGGAAGTGGCAGATAATACGGTTTCCAACCAGTAGGCCAATAAAATTAATTAACGTGTTGTATTATGCAGTTGCACAAGTTCGCGACTGAGCTTAGTTGTACTCAGCAGCGCGGATTGCAAACAGTTGTGGTCAGCTGACATGACGCATTTTCATCCATAATAATTTCATCGTTATTGGAACCAAACGGTGCACGAATTTTTTCAAATGGATTAGATTAGATTAATACTTGTTCCATAGATCATATATACGACATTTCGTAATAATGTGGAACGTGTCAGTTTAGTAAATGTTGTCTATACTTGACAATCAGTATTTTAAGGTTTTTTTTTTTTTTTTTTTTTTTTTTTTTTTTTTTTTTTTTTTTTTTTTTTAAAGTTTTATCTAAAAATTTATCTACATTGTAGAAGGAGTTGCCATTCAGAAATTAACCACTATCTTGAACATTCCCCTGTTGACAAGTACAGCCATGGCTTCGAGGCCCTGCAGTCAGTTCTCTTTGTTGTCGTGGTCTTCTGTCCGGAGACTGATTTGATGCAGTTCTCCACCCAAATCTATCCTGAGCAAGGCTCTTCATCTGCTCATAAGAACGACAACCCACATCCATCTGAATCTGCTCACTATATTCATCTCTTGATCTCCCTCTGAGATTTCCCCCCACACACTTCCCTCCAATGCTAAATTTACGATTCATCGATGTCTAAGAATGTGTCCTACCAATCGATCCCAACTTTTAGTCATGGTATGCAAAATTCCAAAATTCCTTTTCTGTTCAGTATCTTCCAGTTAGTTATGCGATCTACCCACATAATCTTCAGCATTCCCCTATCCTCTTGCTGTGCAAACTTACACTACATTACATTACCCTTTTTTTGCTCTTGTTAATGTTCATCTACACTCCTTTCAAGACCCTGTCCATTCCGTTAAATTGCTCTTCCAAGTCCATTGTCTCTGACAGAATTACAGTGCCATCAACAAAACGCCCACTCCCATGAACCACAGACATTGCCGAGGTGGGGTGGCTTGCGTGCCTCAAAGATAAAGATAGCCGTACCGTAGGTGCAACCACAGCGGAGGGGTATCTGTGGAGAGGTCTGACAAACGTGTGGTTCCTGAAGAGGGGCAGCAGCCTTTTCAGTAGTTACAGGGGCAACAGTCTGGATGATTGACTGAGCTGGCCTTGTAACATCAGCTAATGTGGCTTTGCCACACAGCTACTGCGAACGGCTGAAAGCAAGGGGAAACTACAGCCGTTACCTTTCCCGAGGACATGCAGCTGTACTGTATGAACATATGGTGATGGCATCCTCTCGGGTAAAACATTCCGGAGGTAAAATAGTCCCCCATTCGGATCTCCGGGCGGGGACTACTCAGGAGGATGTGATCATCAGGAAAGACAATACTGGCATTCTACGGGTCGGAGCGTGGAATGTTAGATTCCTTAATCGAGTAGGAAAATTAGAAAATTTAAAAAGGGAAATGCATAGGTTGAAGTTAGATATAGTGGGGATTAGTGAAGTTCGGTGGCAAGATGAACAGGATTTCTGGTCGGGTGAGTACAGGATTATAAATACAAAATCAATTGGAGGTATCACAGGAGTAGGATTGATAATGAATAAGAAAATAGGGTAAACTACTATGACCAGCACAGTGATCGCATTATCATTGTCAAGATAGATACGAAGCCAACACCGACAACAGTAGTACAGGTTTATATGCCAACTAGCTCTGCCGATGATGAGGAAATCGAAGAAATATATGAGGAGCTAAAGGAAATTATTCAGACGATTAAGGGAGAGGAAAACTTAATTGTTATAGGAGACTGGAATTCGGTAGTAGGACAAGGAAGGGAAGGGAAGATAGTAGGTGAACATGGTCTGGGCAAAAGGAATGAAAGAGGAAGTCGCCTGGTAGAATTTTGCACAGAACATAATTTAGTTATAACAAACACCTGGTTCAAGAATCACAAAAGAAGGTTGTATACGTGGAAGAGACCAGGAGACACCGGAAGGTATCAGATAGATTTTATAATGGTAAGACGTAGATTCCGGAACCAGGTTTTAATCTGTAAAACATACCCAGGGGCAGATATAGACTCTGACCATAACTTGTTGGTTATGAACTGTAGGCTGAAACTAAAGAAACTACAAAAAGGTAGGAATATAAGGAGATGGGACCTGGATAAATTGAAGGAACGTGAGGTTCTTAAGAATTTCAGAGGGAGCTTTAGGCAACAATTGACAGAAACAGGGGAAAATAAAACAGTAGAAGAGGAATGGGTAAAATTGAGAGATGAAATAGTGAAGGTAGCAGAGGACAAAATAGGTAGGAAGGCAAGACCTACAAAAAATCCTTGGATATCATAGGAGATACTAAATTTAATAGATGAAAGGAGAAAATATAAAAATGCAGTAAATGAAACAGGCAAAATGGAGTACAGACGACTAAGAAATGAAATTGACAGGAAGTGCAAAATGGCTAAGCAGGAGTGGCTAGAAGGCAAATGCAAGATGTAGAAGAATGTATAAATAGGGGAAAAATAGATACAGCCTACAGGAAAATAAAAGAAACATTTGGAGAAAAGAAAAACAGCTCTATGAATACCAAGGACTCTGATGGAAAACCAGTTCTCAGCAAAGAAGGGAAATCTGAAAGGTGGAAAGAGTATATAGAGGGGCTCTACAAAGGAAATGAACTCCGAGACAATATTGTAGGAAGGGAGGAAGATGTAGATGAAGATGAAATAGGAGATACTGTATTGAGAGAAGAATTTGACAGAGCCCTGAAAGACCTAAGTCGAAACAAGGCCCCTGGAGTAGATGATATTCCCTCAGAGCTACTGAAGTCTCTGGGAGAACCAGTCATGACAAACCTGTTTCACTTGGTGCGTAAGATGTATGAGACAGGAGAAGTACCCTCAGACTTTAAGAAAAATGTTATAATCCCCATTCCAAAGAAAGCAGGTGCAGACAGGTGTGAAAACTACAGAACCATTAGTCTAATAAGTCATGGTTGCAAAATATTAACACGAATTATATACAGAAGGATGGAAAAGGTGGTAGAAGCCGACCTCGGGGAAGATCAGTTTGGGTTCAGGAGAAATGTAGGCACACGGGAGGCAATACTCACGTTACGGCTTATCCTAGAAGATAGATTAAGAAAAGGCAAACCTACATTTCTAGCTTTTGTAGATTTGGAGAAGGCTTTTGACAATGTTGATTGGAATAAACTCTTTCAAGTTCTGAAGCAAGCAAGAGTAAAATATAGGGAACGTAAGGTTATTTATAACTTGTAGAAAAACCAGACAGCGGTTATCAGAGTTGAAGGGCATGAAAGGGATGCAGTGGTTGGAAAGGGAGTAAGACAGGGTTGTAGCCTTTCTCCGATATTATTCAATTTGTACATTGAGCAAGCTATAAAGGAAAGCAAGGAGAAATGTGGAGAAGGAATTAAAGGTCAGGGTGAAGAATTAAAAACATTGCGTTTTGCCGACGACATTGTAATAATCTCAGAGACAGCAAAAGACCTGGAAGAGCAGTAGAAGGGAATGGACAGTGTGCTGAAAGGTGCAAATAAGATGAAGATTAACAAGAGCAAAACTAGGGTAATGGAGTGCAGTGTAAGGAAATCAGGTGATGCTGAAGGAATTAGATTGGGAAACGAAGCAATAAAGGAGGTAGGTGAGTTTTGTTATTTGGGCAGTAAAATAACAAATGATGGTCGCAGTACAGAGGATATAAATTCAGAATGGCAATGGGTAGAAAAGCGTTCTTGAAAAAGAGAAATTTGTTAACATCGAATATTAATTTAAGCCTAAGGAATTCTTTTCTGAAGGCATTTGTATGGAGTGTTGCCTTGTATGGGAGTGAGGCATGGTCGATAAACAGTGCGGACAGGAAGAGGATTGAGGCTTTTGAAATATGGTGCTACAGAAGAATGCTGAAGATTAGGTGGGTGGATCGTGTAACTAATGAGGAGGTACTGAACAGAATTGGGGAGAAAAGGAATTTCTGGCATACCTTGACTAAACGAAGGGATAGATTGGTAGGACACATTCTTAGACATCAAGGAATTGTGAATTTAGCATTTGAGGGAAGTATGTGGGGTAAAAATCGCAGAGGAAGACCAAGAGATGGATACAGTAAGCAGATTCAGACAGATGTAAGTTGCCGTTCTTATGTGAAGATGAAGAGGCTTGCTCAGGATAGGGTATTGTGGAGAGCTGCATCAAACCAGTCTCCGGACTGAAGATCACAACAACAACAACAACAAAACGCAATCTTTTCATTACTTCACTCTGAACTCTCATTCCGTATCTAAACTTCTCTTTAGCTTTCCTTCACAGCTTGCTCAATGTACAAATTGATTAACATTGGAGAAAGGGTACAACACTGTCTTACTCCCTTCGCCAACCACTGCATCCTTTTCATACCCTTAAAATCTAATAACTGATGTTTGGTTGATGGACAAGTTGTAAATAACATTCCATTCCCTATATCTTACCCGAGTGACTTCAGAATTTGAAAGAGTGTATTCCAAGGAACATTGTTAAAAGCTTCCTCCAATTTACAAAAGCTATCTTCGAAGGTAAGTTGTAAGGTCAGTATTGCCTCCCGTTTTCTTACATTTCTCCTGAATCCGAACTGATCTTCCCCAAGGTCAGCATCTACCAGCCTTTCCATACTTTTGTTAATAATTCGTGTTAAAATTTTGCAAGCATGAGTTATTAATCTGATGGTTCTATAATTTTCGCACCTGTCTCCGCCTGTTTTCTTTGCAATAGCGATTATTATATTTTTCTTAAACTCTCAGCGTATTCCGCCTGTCTCATACGTCTGAAGTAGCAGGTGAAATAATTTTGATCATCAGCTCTTACCAACTGAAATTTGAACGTTCCACGGTGTTCCAGTCTTGTGGGTTCCAAACAATATGACCAAGAGCTCAGGGCAGGCACTGCAGGTGATTTGCTGTTAGCAAAGCGACTCTACACGGTCGGCTTCTCCCATAGCTCATGAACGCAAGATTTCGCCGCACTGTCCTAAAGGGTAACTGCACCGTACGTCCCTGATTTATTTCTGCAGTTTTTTCATACAATGTTGCCTGTCTGTTAGTACTGACAGATCTACGAAAACACCGCTGCTATCGGTCAAACCCAGATGTCCCTGAATTGTTTTTCGGTTACTTCTACTTTAAAAGATACTTCATTACATCTGTAATAGTTGGTTCTAATGTTGCAACATTGATTAGCAGTGAATTGCACCCTTAGTCTTGGCGTGATAGGCCATCGTCCTGGAACAAAGTAAAAATGAAAACATTAATATTACATATTAAACATGACATTTTAATTGTAAAGCCATACCTATGTTCTGTATAATAATAATAAAATTGATGAGTAAGTACTTACACGCTCAAAAATTATGAGTTAACTCGTATGTTGCTTCTCACTCCCTTTCTTCAACAGTGACTAACATAGAATAACGTGCTAAAACAATGATTGACAATATATGCATTCAATTATTGACATTCGAATGACAGTCGATGTCAAAGAAAGTGTTTTATGCCTTGTGCAAAAGGAAACAATTTACTATAATTAAAAAGAAAAAGAAACGAAACACCGTCTTTCTGGAAGGACGTCAGGATCATCTGGGATGGACGCAGTCGACCAGTGCGTTATCCGTGGTGAGAGGCAATGCCTGAAATTTGCTATTCTGGACACACTCTGGACTTCGTGGGTCTTGAAATATGAACTCGCTTACGAATTCTGAAATGGAATGTCTAATGCGCCTTGCTCCAACTACCATTACGCGTTCAAAGTCTGTGCAGCTTTAAACCCTCATTTTTTTTTCTTTATTGTTATCTCTTTATTGTTATCGGCAGGCTGGCAGCAGCATCAGGCGCTGCTCTTCAGCCGAGTGTACATGTACATGATAATGAGAGATAAAATAAACAACGTCACTAAGGTAAAAACAAGGAGTGTAAAAACATAGCACGAAGGAAAACATTGAAGTCTTATAAACAGGACATTGGAGACAATAATGCAGGCTTAAAAAACATGAACATGAGAGAGACTGACACATAAACAGTTAAAAACAGTCTGTGCCACGGTGGCGATAAAATCACATTGAGGAACATCACTGGACACACGAAGAAGTAACACGACGACACAGGTGAAGAGGAGACGTGTTGCGACGCAGTGTAAATGTACACTGAGACATGGATGCACTGGACACTAGACGACATTGGTGTTAAAATGCGTCACTGCAGCCCCGGCAGGACAAGGAGAGGGGGAGGCGAGGAAGCGCGGGGGAAGGTCGAAGAGAGAGAGAGAGAGAGAGAGAGAGAGAGAGAGAGAGAGAGAGAGGGTAGGGGAGAGGAAAGACGGGTGCGATTGAGACTCCAGGTGGGGAGGGAGGGAGGACAAGCGGGGAGGGGGAAGAGGAGGGGACGGGAAGAGGGGCCGCTAATGCTACGGGGATGGGGTCAGAGTTGATAGGAGGGGTATATTTCGGGACGAAGGGCATCATCCGGTAGGGGAAGGGTGCGGAAGTTGCCTTGGGAGAGGATATGTAACGTGTGCAGGTGGAGAGAGGGGGGAATGCAGTGGTGTAGGAGTGGCAGAGGCCCAGGGGCGGTGAGGATGGGGTAAACGAGTGGGTTCCGGGAATCGAGTTTGCAGGTGACATACAGGATTCGGAGGTGTTCAAGGCGTTGAAGGAGGTGAGGAAAGGGGATGAGTTCGTAGAGGAACCGCGTGGCGGAGGGAAGTCGGATACGGTAGGCGAGGCGGAGGGCGTGGCGTTGAAGGATTTGAAGGGTCTGATAAAAGCTGCGAGGAGCGGATGGAGCGCATGACGGATTTATATGTGTGGAGGACGGTGGAAGGGCGTAATCCCCACATCCGGCCAGTGAGGAGTTTGAGGAGGTTGAGGCGGGACATGGCTTTTTCTCGTATGGATTTTAGGTGGGGTGTCCAGGAAAGGTGTCTGTCAAGGGTGAGTTCAAGGTACTTGAGAGTGGGGGTGTGGCGAATGGGACGGCCGTGGAGGGTGATGTAGAGCTCGGGGATGTTGAAGGAGCGGGTGGTACGACCTATAAAGATCGCCTGGGATTTCTCAGGGTTGACGGAGAGGAGCCACCGGTTGCACCATGCAGCGAACTCGGTGAGGTGAGATTGGAGCAAAACTTGGGATCGGGCAAGGGAGGGGGCGAGGGCTAGGAAGGCGGTGTCATCAGCATATTGGAGGAGATGGACAGGAGACTGAGGTTGGGGCATGTCGGCAGAGTATATAAGGTATAGGAGAGGGGAGAGGACAGATCCTTGGGGCACCCCAGCAGAGGGGTAAAACAAGCGGGAGTTGGAATTGCAGACAGTGACATAGGATGGGCGGTTGGTGAGAAAGGATGCAATGAGGCGGACATAGTTAATAGGAAGAGCATAGAGTTGGAGTTTGAAAAGGAGGCCGGAATGCCAGACACGGTCATAGGCTTTTTCAATATCAAGGGATACAAATATGGCGGAGCGACGGGAATTTAGCTGGACGGATAGGAGGTGGATGAGGCGAAGGAGCTGGTCGTCGGCAGAGAAGGATGGTCGGAAGCCACATTGGGAAGAAGGAAGGAGCTGATGCTGTCGGAGGTGTTGGTGGATACGATGGGAGATGATGGATTCTAGGACCTTGCTAAAAACGGAGGTGAGACTGATGGGACGGTAGGAAGAGGCTTGGGACGGGGGTTTGTTGGGTTTGGGGAACATAAGAATGCGGGAGATTTTCCACAGGCGAGGATAGAAACCGGTATATAGGACAGTGTTGTACAGGGTGGCAAGGACGGTGTGGAAGGAGAGGGGACAGGATCGGAGGTGCCCGTAGGTGAGCCGGTCGTGACCGGGAGCTGTGTTGCGTTTCGTGCGAAGTGTAGCTATGATGTATTGTGCTGTAATAGGTGTGTTTAAATCTGAGGGAGAAATGTGCTCCAAGTACTGGAAGCCGGGGGCGAGCAGGGGAGAGGAGGTGTCGGTACGCTCATGGACGTCAGGAAAGAGGGAGTAATCAAAATGAGGATTATCAAGAAGGAAGAAGACTTCGGATAGGTAAGAGGCAAAGTGTTCAGCCTTACTGGCGTTGTCGGGAAAGGGATGGTTATAATTGATGAGCGGGTAGTAGGGGGAGGAGTGACGGCCAGTAAGGCGATTGAAGGCCTTCCAGTACTTTGAGGAGTTAATGGGGAGAGTGGAGTTAAGGCGGGTGCATGTCTGTCGCCATTCCCGGCGTTTTTTCGCGGACAAAAGGTTTCTAGTGTGACGTTGGATTTGCCGGTGGCGTGTGAGTGAGTCCCGGTCCCGGGTCCGGAGGTACGAGCGGTAGAGGCGTCGGGATTCTCGGAGGAGGAGGACGGCCTGTGGAGGCAGGGTAGGACTGTGTGGGTATATTGCTTTGGTAGGGATGTGGGCTTCAACCGCGTCAACAAGGGATTGCTGGAGAAAGGTGGAGGCGTGGTCGATATCTTCGGGTGTGCGGAGGGGAAGGGGGTGGCTTTCGACCGAGGTATCTATGGAGCGACCGTAGGCAGTCCAGTCGGCACGGGAGTAGTCATGAATGAATTGGGAGGAGGCCTAGGACGGGGAGCTCGGACAGGGCGGGGGCGGTGGTCAAGGGTGAGCAGGACAGGGGCGTGGTAACTGCCTATAAGGTCGAGGACGTCTGCCGTGATGCGCCCAAGGAGGTTAGGAGACGCCAAGACGACATCGGGGGTGGTATTGCTTTCGGGGCGTTTAAACCCTCAAGCGTTACGCCTTATATCTGACAGCACATGCAGCGCGACACCTACTGCGTATGTCGCACCATTACTGTAAGTATCTATTTTTTGACTATCATTTCTATTATTTCATTTGCAAAGCACAATTCAAAGTAAGCTAATGGCCCCTGCATTAGTTGGAATTCAAACTTTTAGCCTTCCTGCAGGAGCATTAAATGTTAATGCAGATGGTGCAGAAAACACTGTCGCATTCCTTCCAGTCAGGTGAGACTGCACTGTCAATTCGTCTTCTGAAGAATTATAAAAAGTCAATAAAAACTCGTCTTTCTTATTATAACCGTGCAGCGAGATTCGAACTTCTTCGTCTTCAGTCAGCCTATTTGTTTTGCACCCTTCGAAAATCGGCACGCACACAAAGACGAAAACTTTCGTAAAATCGTAGCCCATCCAAATAACAAGCTAAGGAATGTACCGCACTGCCATCTAGCGGTCGCGCTTCAAACTGCTTCGTCAGAAATGAACAACAGAATAAAAATAGCATGACATACGACTTCACATATCTTGAGAGGTTAATAACGCCAGAAAAGTTTTCAGACGTATCACTGGCGTAGCAATGACCATTCTTAAAATGCACACTATACTACAGTATTCGTTACCTTACTTTATAAGAACGGCAGACTGTCAATGTTGTATGATACCTGCGGAACCCACTAATGGACTAAACTGAAGATGTGTTCCAGATTTCCGACCCAGAAATTTTCTGACCAGCGTAAGGCGGCATGAGGGAACTGGAGATTTAATTGATGTCTACTCTTTTACAAAGCAGCACAGAGTACTTTTGGGAAAGTTCAGGATTAGAAAGTTTATCTGGCTTATACAACATTAAGAAGGTAGTTTAAAATCATAAGGCATCAACAATCCGATTTTCACGAAAAAATAACAATTTTCAGCAGTTTTATAAATTTTTGTAGTGTTGCTCATTGTGACGAATAAAAATGTGATTTTATGCTTTAAGCCATCACAAGGCGTTTTCGAAGAATCTTGTTTAACATTATGGATATATTTCTGAAATAATGAATGATGGTTTTCTCCAGTTACAAACGCCAAAACGCAAAAACCTGACAGGTGACAGAGTAAATGCTAGGACAACGAGAAAAGAGTACTCTGTGTTACGTTTTAATTTCACTGATGAGGTTTTAGCTGCACAGCAGTTGCCCGATGTTAGCTGGAAGTATGCGGACAGGTCACGGAAGTAGCGTGCGAATCGATCATTAATTTACGGACAGATGTCCTTAAGCTTGCTTTACAACGCGACGCTCACTTTTAGCGTTAATGCAATTACGTAATTCGGTCACCAACTTCCACCGATGCATTTCACAAGCGTGCTTCATACAGCATGACTTATAAATGGGGTGAAAATTGTGGTGTCAAGTTTTGAAGTTGAAATATATGGTGTTCGTTTTAATTTCAGACAACTAAGTACGACGAATACGACGCAAATTACGAAAATTCAGAAAAAAGAACAGAAGACCTTGAAAGACTAAAGAATAAGACCATCAGTATGTTCTGTAGATATGATTTGAACCACGTCGGCACACGGTCTCAAGATCAAAGTAGATATTAAAGGTCTGTAAGGGGAAAATTGTTGTTGTTGTTGGTATTTTAAAGGGTACTAAACTGCTACGTCATCACTCCCGCTTATCGCCGTCTGCAGTTCGTGATTGGCTGAAATCGAGACACCAGTTTGTCCGACATCTTGGTCCTTCACGCTGCCTGCCTGCCACAAGAAGAAGACCGGGTGATCAAAAAGTCAGTATAAATTTGAAAACTTAATAAATCACGAAATAATGTAGAGAGAGAGGTAAAAATTGATACACATGTTTGGAATGCCATGCGGGTTTGTTATATATATTAAAAAAATGTCCGGCACATGGCGCTTCATCTGATCAGAAAAGCAATACTTAGCATGACTAATTAAGACGAAGGAAAGATTATGTTCTGTTCAGGAAATGCTCAATATGTTCACTATCATTCCTCAACAATAGCTGTAGTCGAGGAATAATGTTGTGAACAGCACTTTAAAGCATGGTGAGGCACTGGCGTCGGATGTTGTCTTTCAGCATCCATAGAGATGTCGGTCGATCACGATACACTTGTGACTCAAGGTAACCCCAAAGCTAATAATCGCACGAACTGAGGTCTGGGGATTTGGAAGGCCAAGCATGACGAAAGTGGCGGCTAAGCACACGATCATCACCAAAAGACGCGCGCAAGAGATGTTTCACGTGTCTAGCAATATGGGGTGGAGCGCTATCCTGCATAAAAATCGTACGTTCCAGCAGGTGTTTATCAGCCAGGCTGGGGATGATGCGATTTTGTAACATATCGGTGTACTTCTCACTCGCCACGGTAGCAGTTACAAAACCAGAATCACGCAGTTCCCCGATGAAAAAAGGCCCGGTAACGTTAGATGTGGTTCTAATAAAACCCCATGTCATTCAGAGCATGTGTGTCAATTTTTGCCTCTCCATCTACATTATTCCGTAATTTATTAAGAGAAAATACTCATCAAAGTCTTGTCCGTTGTGTAATTTTTTCTTTTAATTTACAGTTTCCTTCAATGACGAAATGTTCGGAGTCTGTTCGAGTATTGGGCTATGCTACATGTCCTTTTGATTTCTAGGTGAATATTTTGTATCTGGAGCCATTATCATTCTTTTTAACAAGTAAGTCACTTGTCAAATCCCTTTAATTATATGAACCTGTTTTTAAAAGTTTTCCATATTGTTACAATCTAAGTCTTTTTCTTGACAGACGCAGGCCTTTAAACACGTGTAAAAAATTATAGAGGCACCTCGAAATGCGTTGTTTTCCATGAAACACAATTTTGTGACTAAGGCGAGTTCATTTTATTTCAGTTAGTTGTTCGTCATTATCATCCCTCTCATCATATGTGTTAGTGTTACAACAGTATCTTTTTCTAACTTATGCTCATATTTCTGTAGTATATTAGATGCATGCGAATTGTTCATTTTCTACCCTAATACCATCTTCACGAAGATGGGTTCTGAAATCCTTTAGCCGCTTCGGCGTCAGCACAATCGGCTGGTAGGAGGACTAAACCCCAAAGGTGTAAATAGAAATTTTCTCGAACATCGTTCACAATGTTTTATTATAATACAAGTTAAGACCTGGTGTAACAGTAAGAATAAACAGAGACATTCATTGTATAAGCCAGGCTTGGCGAGAATTGAAGCACATTCATTAATTTATACCATCAAGCAATAAGGGAAGACTGTTAAAGAAAATATAGAATTAATTACCCAGAACAAATTCTATTGAGATAAAGACAACTGCCAATCGAAGTTCTTTTGGTTTCTCCAATTTATCATAACGCCACCAATACCATTAAAAGAGCTTATAAATAGTCCATGAGGTAATACGAGGTACAGTTTAAAGAATTAAATTCATCAAAGTGACCTGGTCGGCCAATATAAAAATTACCGATCATTAATTAATTAGAAATCAAATCCAAAATTTGGACCAGGTACTCAACAAAACAATTAATTAATGAAACATTAACGGTTACACAGTTACCAGAGTACGCCATTACAAGAACACAACTGGTGGAATTTAAAGAAGATTAGGTTCAACAATCTTATCACTTGGGCTCGGGTCCCCCACGGGCATCGATCAACCACAGTCCACCAGAACAGTCTCGATACCCGGATACCAGTTCTAGAACACAGTAAGACTTTGGGTGAGAATTCGTTTGGTATTTAACGTAACACACGTACATAGGAAGGGAAAAAATTAACACTCACATTACCGCAATTACATAATCAGCAAACTGACAAGGAATAATGCACAACGGATACACAGAGAAAAATATTTCCCCACAGACGGGGTTGGAATGTTCGCTAAATGTTGTACCCGACAACCGGGCAGAAAGCCTATGATTAGCAAACGCAAACAACTGGATGTTGAAAGACAGGCGCCAATTATGGAGCAAATTTCAAGTGCATCAGCGCGTTTCAACCAGTCTTTATCATGCTGTTCTACTCCATCACCCTCCACATGCGACTTGCATAAAATAGCACAAGGAATTACAAATCCCTTTACAATATCCGCTCAACTTTAAAATGGCAATACCAATTCTCACTTAAAATTCGACAGTTCCTTTAACATCAGCCATTTCACAATTTTTCCAAGACACTTTGACAAATAAACGAATAATGTGTGTTTTGGAAAGAGTCGGGAATGAGGTAAAAGTTTTAAACAAATAATCATTACGGTCATTACGAACATTGACACACTAAGCCTGGCAATCCCTTCAACGACAATCCAAAATATTTAGTGTGCCTTACGATAAACATGCTTTCAAATAGCGGGAAGCTAGTCAACCGTGCACAGAATGTCGTTCAGGGTAAAAGCTACCAGGGAGGAAGATGTTTAAACAGGACTACTTATCAGTAGTTTTTGCAAACACAAGCACAGCTCCACCAAAGTCGCTAACTAAATATTCACACATCCTTTCAAAAATATTTGTAAACCTATGGGACTAATAGGTTATTAGTCCGTAGCTTACAAACTACTTGAATTAAGATAAACTAACCTAAGGACAACACAAACACCCATGCTCCAGGGAGGACTCGAACCCCCGACGGCGAACGGCGCACCACTGCGCACGACTATTCTACCGGCCGCGGTGGCCGAGGAGACTGAGGCGCTTCAGTCACGGGCTGCGCGGCCACTACGGTCGGGGGTTCGAATCCCCCCTCGGGCATGGATATTTGTGCCGTCCTAGTTCGTAAGTAGTTCATAAGTAGTTTGTAAGTTTAGGGACTGATGACCCCGTAGTTAAGTCCCATAAGCCTTACAACCATTTGAACATTTTTTTTTTTAACATGACTATTCTGCCGCGGCTACACCCTTTATATAATAAACAAATAAATAGAATCACAAGACTAGTTTTAGCGAGGCTGCTTGATAAAAAGAGTTACGTTCAACTCACTTTAAGCTTCATAACATGAAAGTAACCTTTAATAACCATCGTTGCTTAACATTTACTGAGCAACCGGTGAGCAGTACACAATACCAGGAGTTAGAATCTCAGTTTCTCACCGAATGAACTTGTTTACAGCCTCCTGTGTCACCGACCAGACCACCCAAGGTGCACTTAATTTCCGGAGCTGTTCCGTCAGTCAGCAACAGAAACTGCACTATTAGACTCCGGTCCCGTGCAAGACACTCCAACGGCCGTTCCCGTGCTGTTCCTGGTAGGTCACACGCGTCGTACCAACTCCACCTAAAGGGCTACCTCTTGGAAGCAGTCCCAGAGCCCAACAGCACACACAAGTCTCCACGCCCGGTATTTCAAACGTGAAAATCCCGCCAAATGCGACTGTCAAAGATGCTCTCGTCAAGCCGCGAAGGTCGATAGCGGTCAGATATCGCTGGACTCTGGCTCTAGCGGCTGTGACGCAAACAACACATGCGAGCCGGCACGGCTCAGTTTCATCGTAACATCATCTCAACCAATCGCAGTACATCATCAGGACTGATTACCAATCACCGAACCATCTAACGCCTCACCACACAAATAACGTCACAAAGCCGCGGTGGAGTAGCCGATCGCTCTAAGGCGTCTCGCTGCGGAGCACACGGTTGCTCGCCGTCGGAGGTTCGAGTCCTCCATGGGGCATGTGTGTGTGTGTGTGTGTGTGTGTGTGTGTGTGTGTGTGTGTGTGTGTGTGTTGAGTGTGTTGTCCTTGGGTTAGTTTACCTTAGTTTAAGTAGTTTGTAAGCTACGGACTGATGACCACGCAGTTTGGTCCGATAGATTTACAAACATTTGAACATTTTGAACGTCACAATGCGCCGTCCCTACTGGTCCCGACTGGCGTAGGTCAATGTTCAATGCTGCGTGGCACACGCAGAGGCCTCTGACGGACGACTGCGTAGTTTTGCAGTTGCGGGAGTGTCACTACTGCAATAGGTGATCTTTACATTATCTAAATGTTCAAATGTTTGTTAAGGTTAAGGGACTTAACTACGGGGTCATCAGTCCCTAAACTTACAAACTTCTTATGAACTAGCTACAACTAAGAGGTGCCTGAGGGGGGATTCGAACCCCCGACCGTTGTGGCCGTGCAGACCGTGACTGGAGCGCCTCAGTCCCCTCGGCCACAGCGGACGGCTTACATTATCTCTTACACGAATTTGGTGTATTTGTGTTTTTTTGATCCCAAGTACTTTTCTTGAGTTGAAATCGCATAAAAACCTCTACCGTCGTTTCCGAGATAAGCATTCACATAGAAAAACGTGTGTGTGTCTTTTAGTAGGTAATGTGTATTAATAAATCCTAGCTAAGCTGTGATGTATGTGCACGCGAGATATTTGGCTACGTCCAATGTCCAATGTTGTAAATGCCAATAATGAACGGCGGAACCGTAGCATTATAAAGACATAATCGTTTGTCCCCACTGGTGTTCATGTTCTGAAGATATTTAATTACAATCCAAACCTTCCACCTTATAAGATTTTTATTTTGTTGTTTATTTGTTTTCCGAGTTAAATCTAAAATTTTCGGACAGCAAGAGGTATTTTTGAAGGAGAATCACAAATTTTGTGAATCAATTAATTATGAATGCCTGAATGCTGGTATCATTACACCTAAAGCAGGTAGTAAAACGTATTTACAAACATATACGAATTATAATTAACAGATAAAAGACCTAATTAGAAGAAATAATTATTAACCAAGGCTGTCGACTCTCACCTAACCTTTTCAATTTTTACGTTGACTTCATTATTTAGAAATGGAAAGGTAAAATAAGCAAAGCAACTGAAATAGCGAGCGAGAACTACCTAAATGTGTATTTTCTTACGGGCGATGTTATTATGAAAATGACGTCCAATGATCACTGAACGAAATATGCAAGAATAATTATTTAAAAGATTGTAAAATAATGATTCTCCGAGGTAAAAATATTGTCAGATCAAACTTTGTTTTCGATATTTCAGATTTAGAGCAAGCCTCTCATATCTATTATAGGGTGTCTATTTTGCTTATGATTCTGATATTAAAAATAAAATTACAAATTCCAAGCTGGTGCGGTACCATAAGCAGAGCATCAGGCCGTGAAACAGAAAATTTTTGGAAGTTCTATAAAATGATGAAATTTCCTTTGTTATGCTGCGGAAGCAAAAGATGGGGTACCACAAAGAGGTAAGAGTGTAAAATTCAAAACAAAGTTTCTCACGCAGAGACATGATTAGAAAAGAAACATTTTCCACTTTAATTAAAAACAATATCAACAATTTCGTGAACAATGGAGACAACAACGTCTGCGAATGCTAGAGTATAGGATTCTCCAAAAGGTCCTGAAAAACAAATCGAATAGGATAAGAGATATTGGAAGAGCACGAAAAATATGGCAGTGACTTTATTTGTGAGTTCGTAACAGGCAACAGTCTAATCCTTGGAGATTGATGATGGTTCCGTGTTTTATCGAAAGTTTCTCTTCTGAATGTTTTCGTTGAAAAGTGAGTTTATTGCCGCAATCTGTACCAGCGCGCGCCTCAGTTCCAGTGAGTTTACGACAGTCGTCTATCGGTGCTGGCAGACTGACTTACAACTGCCCAGTCTGTACGTTTTATCGTTGCCTTTCGTTTAAAATATGCCTCCAGTACGGTAAGTAGGAGTCCATGCCGTCCCTCGGTTCCAGATTTCTTTCTTTACTTTCTTTTTAGTGACCACTAGGTTCGTGAATTGGTGTATCACGTCTGACGTGTTTAATTCGTACGAGACAAAGTGTCCTTCGAAGTCGCAAATGAAAGTGATGGTACATCAAGTACCGAAACCTAACTTCTCATACTTGATTGAGCCACCCCATGGATTGTATAGTTTTCTTGTTGGAAAATGTTTCTAACAATGCTATACTATCTACTTGTACACGCTGTGACCACAATAATATGAAAAGCTAACATAGACATAACGGGTCAATTATGTGGAGCTTTGGGTGGAAGACTTCCTAAGTAATAGCACACAGTACGTTGTTCTCGACGACGAATGTTCATCAGAGATGTGTGCATCGTCAGGCGTGTCCCAGGACAGTGTGATAGGACCGCACTTATTTTCCATGTATACAAAAGATCTGATTGGATGCGCGAAGCCGTTCCCCGTCAGGGGTTCGAATCGCCCCTCGGGCATGGATGTTTGTGCCGTCTTTAGTATAAGGTAATTCATAAGTAGTTTGTAAGTTTAGGGACTGATGACCCCGCAGTGAAGTCCCTTAAGCTCTAAAAACATTTGAACATTTGAACTCCGGACATGCTATACGGTTCTGTTCACAACATTAGTCCTCGACTACAGCTATTATTGAGGAATGATGGTGAACATATTGAGCATTTCCTGTAAAGAACATCATTTTTGCTTTATCTTAATTTGTTATGGTAATTGCTTTTCTGATCAGATGAAGATCCATCTGTCCGACATTGTTTGAACTTTTTTATTATTATTATTTGGTTCTAATAAAACCCCACGTCATTCCAAGCATGTGTGTCAATTTTTACCTTCCTATCTACATTATTCCGTGATTTATTAACGTTTCAAATTTATACTGACTTTTTGATCACTCGCTACATCTATACGCGACTGCATCAAGAAGCTCACTACTAAATGCTGTATTCGAACATTATGGGATTGTTTTTCCTACTCATGCGTATCACCTTACACTTTTCTACATTCTAGCTACCATTATTCGCACCTTCTGGAAATTTTGTCTAAGTCATTGTGTATGTTATTACAGTCTGTTAAAGACGACATCCTCCCACACACCACAGCATCATCAGCAAACAGCAGCAAATTACAAGTTACTCTGTCCATCAGATCATTTATATAGATAGAAAATAATATCGGTCCCATCACTCCTGTGGGGCACGCTTGACGATACAACCGTCTCTGACGAATACTCGCCGTCGAGAACAGCGTACTCGGTTCTATTACTTAGGAAGTCTTCCAGACAGTCACAAATATGCGGACCTATTCCATAAGCTCGTATCTTCGTTAGTAATCTGCAGTGTGGCACCGCGTCGAACGCGTTTTTGAAGTCGAGAAAAACAGCAGCATCCGGAAAATATTCGCTCTTGTTCATTCTATTAAACGCTGTGACCGCATTTATGTCTGGTGGCACTGTACCGACAGCCAAGCGGAAACGAAGTAAATCAGTAACAGGGAAGCTAATGACACAGATGTATTGGTAGCAATACACCACAACCCACAGATAAGAGTTTGGCAATTACAGCGCGGTTCTGGTATTTCCATCGGGAGTATTCCAAACATATTGCATGGTCATTGGTGCAATTCATACCACGTATCACTGCATCAAGATCTGTGAATAAGCACTTCAACAAATGCGAACGACCGCCACGTTCTGTAGTGGGACGGATTATTGTCTCCGCTACATATCTCATGTCAGCTCAGTTTGTGCAGGATAACTTGCTTATATTTGTGTTCTTAAATGATTATTATGTAAATGTTTAATGTTATATAATTCTTAAAGAAGTTTTTTATATGTTTTTTTATGTTTCATGTGCTGTGAGGCGATTCAACCTACTAGGGCAACATCTTCGACGCCGATTCCAAGGAGTAAATATCCGGCCACATCAAGTCGCGGGTCGACAGCCACGAGGCAAGATGATGATGATATCTGCGGTTGTCGTCGTAAGAGTTGACATTATTATCGAAGTTTTATGTTAAAACAACAAAAGTCAGTTCCCTTTTGTCTATCAATGACGACATATTAATGTCATAGAAAGCAATAAATGTTATCGTGTTTAAACTTGACGAAAGTGTCAGAGTACATCATTTATGAAGAATTATTTTACGATAAATAATATATTAATGAAACGAGGAGAATATTTAATTTAAATATTCTTCAATCTGAAGGAAGATTTTTTTATGATTTTTTATTGGTGGAAAATTTACGTCAAGAAGACTTCGATAAATGTTTCTTCTAGAACTTTGATTAATCGATCATACACATCGATCGATAATCATTGAAGAAATATATATATATATATATATATATATATATATATATATATATATATATATATATATATATATGTGTGTGTGTGTGTGTGTGTGTGTGTGTGTGTGTGTGACTGTAGCAACGACCACAAACTGAAGAATTTCTTTTGACCATCTTATATATATATATTTTTAATTTTATATAAATTTTTATGGACGAGTGGACGCCTCACGCCGGCCGCGGAGGCCGAGGAGACTGAGGCGCTCCAGTCACGGTCTGCACGCCCACTACGGTCGGGGGTTCGAATCCCCCCTCGGGCATGGATATTTGTGCCGTCCTAGTTCGTAAGTAGTTCATAAGTAGTTTGTAAGTTTAGGGACTGATGACCCCGTAGTAAAGTCCCATAAGCTTAACAAACATTTGATTTTTTGGACGCCTCACGGATTACGAAGTCTGACACGGCCACATTCAACCCTAATCATACAAGACGAGTGCTTTTGAAGATAATGTTTTAGCACACGTTCCGCCGCACGAAGAGGTCGTTCCGCCGCAGTTCTTTGCCGAGTCATTCTTTTCGAATGAGTTTACCTTCACAAATCTTGGTAGCTTTAAACGGCACAACGATTTACTGGAGTGTAGACAATCCTCACTGATTACGGCAAGTCGAGCACTGTGTTTTCAATCTTGGAAATGATGTCTAATATTCCTTTGTAAAATAAAACGAACACGCTTTCAGAGAGAAAAATCGTGTTTTATCTGTGCACAATGCTCAGGTGCCTCTATGTATCTTTACAAATAATTGAAGATCTGGGCCTGTTAAGATCAAATAAGGGCGGTAACAATATGGGAAATTTACAGTACAGGTTCAATAATTCAAGAGATTTAACAATTGATTTGCTTATTTTTACCACCCTTGTTTGATCTTGACAGGCCTAGGCAGTGGTAGACTAAGGCTGTCTGAGGTCCGGGGCGGTGGAAAACAAAATAAGCGCCCCCCCCCACCCGACCACTTGCAATTACATATATTACTATAGAAAAGTAACTTTTCAGATTTGCAGGCCTCCAGGTCGAGAGGCACGGGGCAGACTAAAAATAAAATAAAAACTAGCTTTCGAAATTTGGAGGCCCCAGAACTAGAGGCCGAGGGCGCTAAAAAAAGTGCTTTCGAGGTATTTGGAGGCCCTCACAAGATGAGAGGCCTGGGGCGGTCCGCCCACTCTTAGTCCACCACTGGGATTAGGTCTTACATTATGCGTTAAGTTACATAGTCACCTGATGAGCCCTCAGGTCTCGAAATGCATAGTGCACAAATGAGACACGATTTTTCTGACTGAAGTCCGTTTTATTTTACAGATAAAGCAGTCATGGAAGAATCACTGACAAAAGAACTTATATTTGAAGTTAAAACCGGATAACTGATATTTCACCAAATGTATGTCAAGCTTGTACTGTCATATTTAATCTAGAGAGTTTTTTCGTGGTGATCTGTCATAAATGCGTGTTATAATTTACTACTGTTACATTTTTAAATATATTTATGTACAAAAGTATACTATAGAAAAGAAAAACAATGCGAAAACGTTGGAAGACAACAAATACGAAGTTCATATCCTCGGAGGTATGACATTAACTGGGAATGGCGACAGCTGAAAATGTGCACCCAGCCGGGAATCGAACCGGGTCTCTTGGTTTATATGCAACTGCGCTGACCGCTACACCAGTGGGAACAAAGCGATCATCGAACCTATACGGAATTACTCAAGAAGGCCTTTCGTCAGATACATACTTTCAACTTTACCCCTGCCCACTAGAACACAAACTCGCAGTTATTGTAAACTAATTCCCGTATGAGTTGCTACCTAGGAGTGCCTCCGCTTTGAAGATAGGATCATTGCCCGTCATCGGCATATTGTATAACTTATAGATGTGGTGTCTGCTCTTTCTGACATCTCCGATGGAACGGACGCAATACCGGGTGATCAAAAAGTCAGTATAAATTTTAAAACTTAATAAATCACGGAATAATGTAGATAGAGAGGTAAAAATTGACACACTTGCTTAGAATGACATAGGGTTTTATAAGAAAAAAAACCTGAAGTTCCAAAATGTCCGATAGAAGGTGCTTCATCTGATCAGGAAAGCAATAATTAGCATAACAAATTAATACAAAGCAAAGATGATGTTCTTTACAGAAAATGCTCAATATGTTCACCATCATTCCTCAACAATAGCTGTAGTTGAGGAATAATGTTGTGAACAGCACTGTAAAGCATGTCCGGAGCTATGGTAAGGCATTGGCGTCGGATGTTGTCTGTCAGCATCCCTAGAGATGTTGGTCGATCACGATACACCTGTGACTTAAGGTAACTCCAAAGTCAATAATCGCACGGACTGAAGTCTGGGGACCTGGGAGGCCAAGCATGACGAAAGTGGCAGCTGAGCACACGATCATCACCAAACGACGCGCGCAATACTTACTTTCACGCGTCTAGCAATATTTATTGTTATTATTATTGTGGTGTCGCACAAGTCTGAAGTGCGCGCCACGTACTTTCGGCGCGCGCCGCCATGAAAGCACGGCGCGGCGTTCTTACGACGTCGGCCACGAGCGCCCTCTGCTGCAACTCTGCTCGTGGCCACCACTGAACTGGAGCGGTCACTTGGGATTAAGACAGGCACTAGGAAAGTCTCTCATCAGTAGGCAGGCCTCTATCGACTTAAACTATGTATCTGCTTTCCATTAGACTTCAGTTAACAAAGCTAAGTATTTGTACTCTCTCGCTTTGAAATATATCTTGTTGTAATCTAGCTCAGTGTTTCTAGTTTCTGCTGTCCCACCGGCTCGTCACCTCAGACTCTGTACCCGCATCCTACTTCCCTGTGTCGGTCTCTCTCTACTCGGCCACCGACACCTAGGACAAGCGGCGGAAACGAGACACAAAAATTATTATTATTGTTTCTAATAAAACCCCATGTCATTCCAAGCATGTGTGTCAATTTTTACCCCTCTATCTATATTATTTCGCGATTTATTATGTATTCAAATTTATACTGACTCTTTGATCACCCGGTATATATTGAAGAATGGGTAATAATGGCGCTTGAAAATCAGATGAACTGACAAAGTGGTGAGCAGTTTCAGACAGAGGCAGGAGTATGTGACCAAATGAGAGTATTGCACGTTGCATCAGAAGGAAGCAGTGGGGTTGAGTACGCGCGATCGTCAAAACAGTAAACAGCAATACACGGCCGGCGAATGCTGTACGAGACGACATGCTAAACGTGAGTGATTTACAGAGGTTATCGTCCCGGAAGACAATCAGCAGAAGGGGGCAGCGGGCGGAATAAATACCGGCCAATAAGCTAGAAATAGCAGAGTTCACCGGCGAGCAGTAGAATTGGAGTCTGTTGGCGATCAGTGAAGACAGTCGGGGTCCGGCAACGCCGGGGTCGGCGCGCACTGAGGGGGTAGCACCGGGCCACGCACCCGGGAACGTCGCAAGAACTGCTAGTCGGCCCGCGGCCACGCCCAACGACCGCCGTCTGGCTGTCAGACATCTACATCTACATACATACTCCGTAATTCACCGTAAGGTGCGTGGCGGAGGATACACTGTACCACTACTAGGCATTTCCTTTCCTATTCCACTTCCAAATTGAACGAGGAAAAAAAGAATGCCTATATGCCTCCGTACAAGCCCTAATTTCTCTTATCTTCTCTTTGTGATCTTTACGCGAAATGTAAGTAGGCGGCAGCAAGATCGTACTACAATCAGCTTCAAATTCCGGCCCTCTAAATTTACTTAACAGAAATTCACGAAAAGAACGTCGTCTTTCTTCCAGCGATCCCCAATTGAGTTGCCGGAGCATTTCCGTGACACTCGCGCATTGGTCGAACCTACCGGTAACAAATCTAGCTGCTCGCCTCTGAACCGCCTCTATGTCTTCCTTCAAACCGATCTGCTGCGGGTCCCAAATCCTTGAGCCATACTCAAGACGTGGTCGTACAAGCGTTTTATACGGGGTTTCCTTTACGGGTGAAGTACATCTTCCCAAAATTCTCCCAATAAACCGAAGTCGGCTGTCCGCCTTACTCACAACTGCCCTTACATGCTCGTTCCATTTCATATCGCTCTGCAATGTTACGCCTAGATATTTGAACGACGCGACAGCATCAAGAAGCTCACTACTAATGCTGTATTCGAACATTATGGGATTGTTTTTTCTACTCATGCGCATCACCTTACATTTTTCTACATTGAGAGCTAGCTGCCATTCTTCGCACCAACTAGAAATTTTGTCTAAGTCATCCTGTATGCTATTACAGTCAGTTAAAGACGACACCCTCCCATACACCACAGCATCATCAGCAAACAGCCGCAAATTACAACTTACTCTGTCCATCAGATCATTTATATAGGTAGAAAATAATAGCGGTCCTATCACACTCCCCTGGGGCACGCCTGACGATACACTCGTCACTGATGAACACTCGCCGTCGAGAACAACGTACTGCGTTCTATTACTTAGGAAGTCTTCCAGCCAGTCACAAATCTGTGAACCTATTCCATAAGCTCGTATCTTCGTTACCAGTCTGCAGTGTGGCATCGTGTCGAACGCCTTTTTGAAGTCGAGAAAAACACAATCCGCCTGTTGCCCTTCGTCCATGGCTCGCAAGATGTCATGTGAGAAAAGGGCAAGCTGAGTTTCACATGAACGATGTTTCCTAAACCCGTGCTGATTCATGGAAAAGCTATTCCGTTTCAAGGAAATTTACTATATTCGAACTGAGAATATGCTCCAAAATTCTACATGAAACTGATGTCAACGATATTGACCTGTAATTGTATGGGTCAGTTCTCTTTCCTTTCTTATACACGGGAGTCACCTGCGCTTTTTCCAATCACTAGGAACTTTGCGCTGAATTAAAGATTCGCTATAAATGCAAGCTAAGTAGGGTGCCAACGCCGCAGACACGAGGTCTCCGCAACTGGCGGCACCAAGGAGTAGCAGCCCACTACCCACGGTTGGTAGAAACAAGGTAGGGATCACGAGGTGGATGCGCAGTAGCAAGCCGCGCCGCTGACGTCACGGCGCACCCTCGCAGCGCTCAGCAGCGTGCTAACTCCATTGTGCGTGATGTATCGGTTGCGTTTACGAGTGAGAACACGGTTTTTAGGTCAGTGTGAATTGTTTTTAGTGACTGTAGATCGAGAGTATTCAAAAATGTTCAAATGTTTGTTAAGCTTAAGGGGTGTTAACTACGGGGTCATCAGTCCCTAAACTTACAAACTACTTACGAACTAGCTACAACTAAGGACGGCACAAATATCCATGCCCGAGTGGGGATTCGAACCCCCGACCGTAGTGGCTGTGCAGACCGTGACTGAAGCGCCTCAGTCCCCTCAGCCACCGCGGCCGGCGAGAGTATTCTCGTAAACCTTTAAGTGGTAAAGAATGGTTTGCTGTGCAATCGCCAGTTGTACTAACCACATTAGACAGGCGAGGAAGTTAGGAATTATGTTTGACGTGTTTCCTAAAGACAGTGAGATGAAACGAAGGTGGATAAATACTTGCAAACGTACAGATTCGTTTACAGTTGCAAATGCTCGTGTCTGTTCGATACATTTTTCGGATTTTAGAGGTGACAGAAATTTTTGAGAATTACGTCGAATACGAAGGGGAAAATGTTCTAAATTTAAAGGAAAATATTGAGCTGTTAGAGATGATTGCAGGATATGTTGCTTACAGAGTTAAACAAAACACTCTGAATTGGCACATTTGTTTGGTAAAATGACTGATCATGAAATTTTTCAGGAAAGAACTGGCTTCAAACAATTTCGAGGGGATCCTTAATAAAAAATGTTCAAATGTTTGTATAGTCTATGGGACTTAACTACGGGGTCATCAGTCCCTAAACTTACAAACTTCTTATGAACTACTTACGAACTAGGACGACACAAATATCCATGCGTGAGGGGGGATTCGAACCCCCGACCGTAATGGCCTTGCAGACCGTGACTGGAGCGCCTTAGTCCCCTCGGCCACCGCGGCCGGCGGATCCTTAATAAAGCCAACTGAAAGTTTTACGGAATTCGTTTTGAAAATGGAAAGAGAATTTCAACAATTCCACAGCAGTTACATTGACCGTAGGCCGAACGTTTTTGGTAGGCTAAAGGGTATTATAAATGTGAAGTATCCAGGAATGGAGGTCCTTGCCGTAATGTGTTTCGTATGGACACGCACCTTCATCAGAATGAAATCTCTCAACAACAACAAAAATTGCAAAAGTGTTAAGCGAACTGAGAGCGAACAAAGACAAAAACTGGAAAAAAAAGTTGTGAGTTAACACATTAATAGAGTTTAATATTACATTATCGTGGTTTTCTCCATACCTCAGGTGTATGTGGTCTAAGCCTGTGGTAGCCTCTTTCCCCAGGAAAAAAAAAGAGCGCCCTCCGATATGGTGAAAGAGTTTGACGTCTTTCGGAGGCTTTAAACTAGCATTTCACCGACCATAAAAAGTAGTCTAACTAATATAGAGCTTAATAATTGTAACAATGATGATAATACACGAAAACATAGATGAACTCGAACACATTGAAACTTGAGCATGAGTTAAGCTTGTGCGTCGTGCGCCTATACGGCTAAACGCAGCGCGGCGAGAGGGTGCGCTCTGACGTCATCGCTCACAGCCTGGCTGCGCGTGACCCCTACCGTGTTTCTACCAACCGTGCCACTACCTACCTCCGGAAGACTGCACTGGTGACCTCCACGGGAAGAAGCTGAAGACATCGAAGCAGAGGGCGCCGTTCGAGTCCCGGCCATCCGGCACGACAAAACGAGGGGGAGATGGCAGGGAGTCTACATGCGCTACGGGCCTCCGGGCAGCGAACAAGGCACCACTGGCGCGGAAAGTAAGACAACGTACTTGTGACCGGCGGCGGCCTGGAAGCAGAATAGCTTGCAGACGGCAGGGGGCCGCCGTAAGGGACGCCTGCAGACGCCAACATTCCGTCCCGCCACGTCACCACCAACGCTCACTCAGTCAAGGCCGCTGAAGGCCGCGGAAGCCAGGTTAGGAACATACAAAGTGGATGTCAATAAATGTTGTCCTAGGTAAAAAATGTTTCACTCATGCTTCCACCTCTTTTTTTTTTTTTTTTTTTTTTTTTTTTTATTTTTTTTTTATTTTTAGCCAATTGTGTGAATAGTTGGCAGGCTGGCAGCAGCTGCTGTGGCTACTCTTCAGCCATGCGACATACATGTCATGACAGAATGGTAAGAACAATATATAAAATAGAGGAATAAAATTGTGGAATTTAAAAACAATTGACACACTGAGTTTTTGGAGGACTAAAAACATAAAAGGCCAATGAGACAAACATATATCGGAGAACGAGAAACAGACGAGCAGTAATAAAACACACATAGTTAGTAAAAACAGCGGGCCACGGCGACTTTTTAAAAGTACATTGCAGGAAACACAGTGACAGACACGAAGACAGTTGACGGCGCACAGAATAAGACTTGGGGACGTCGATCGCGGAGGCACTGATTAAAAACACACGACACTGGATACACTGGCACTGTACACGTTGTTAAAAAGTCGAGACGCCCCAGCGGGTGGGGGGGACGGGGATGGAGAGGGGGGAGGTGGAACAGGGATGGGGGAAGCGCGGGGGAGGGGGGAGGAGGGGAGGGAAGAGAGAGAAAGGAGGGGAAAGAGGATTGACGAGACTCTGGGCATGGGAGAGGGGTAGCCAAGCGGGTGGGAAGGAAAAGGGACGGGAGAGAGGGGAGGGGTGCTGATGCTACGGGGAAAGGATCAGAGTTGGTAGGCGGGGTAGATATCGGGACGAAGTTCTGTATCCGGTAGAGGAAGGGTGCGGAAATTGCCCTGGGAGAGGATACGGAGCGTATGGAGGTGAAGGCCGGGAGGGATGGTTTGGCGGAGGCGTGGCAGAGGGTTTTGGGACTCGATTTTGCGGGTTGTGTAAAGGAGTCGGAGATGTTCAAGGTGTTGTAGGAGAGGAGGGAAGGAGATGAGGTCATAGAGGATCAGCGTGGGGGAAGGGAGTCTGACATGCTTCCACCCCGGGTCGAGATACTTATCCTGCTCCTTGCGCCCACCCTGGTCATGTCTGACAAATATTATTAAATATTATTAATAACAGTTCCAACAATAATTTCGTTACAATTTATATAAAAGTTGGTCCACTGTTAGTGGCCGGGCCAAATATCTCACGAAATAAGCATCAAACGAAAAAATACAAAGAACAAAACATTTCTAGCTTGAAAGGGGGAAACAGATGGCGCAATGGTTGGCCCGCTATATGGCGCTGCCATAGGTTAAACGGATACCAACTGCATTTTTAAAAATAGGTACCTCCATTCTTATTATATATTCGACTTGTACTAAAATAAATATGAATGTTTTATTTTGAACACTTTTTTTATTTTGTGATAGATGACGCTGTAATAGTCACAAACGTATAGGTACGTGGTATAGCGTAACATTTCGCCAGTGCGAACGGTATATGTATCGTGATACATTAGTCGTGTCAAAATGGACCGTTTACCTATTGCAAAAAGTCAAATGTTTGTATATCTTATGGGACTTAACTACGGGGTCATTAGACCCTAAACTTACAAACTACTTATAAACTACCTTGTACTAAAGACGGCACAAATATCCATGCCCGAGGGGGGATTCGAACCCCCGACCGAAGTGGCCATGCAGACCTTGACTGGAGCGCCTCAGTCCCCTCGGCCACCACGGACGGCTACCTATTGCAGAAAAGGTAGATATGGTATTTATTTATGGCTATTGTGATCAAAATGCCCAACGGACCTGTGCTATGTATGTTGAACGTTATCCTGAAAGACATCATCCAAGTATCCGGACCTTTCGTCGGATAATTACGACTTGCAACAAATGGTAATGCGCAATTAAATGTTTTAGCTGCAGATGCGGTTAATCCGCACATCAGTAGCAGACAAATTGAGCGAGAATCGGGAATCTCAAAAACATCGCTGTTCAGGTTTCAACTTGAACATAAATTTCACCGATACCATATTTCTATGCACCAGGATTTGCCTGATTTGAATATCTTGTACAGTTTGCCACTGCACACAAAATAAATTACGGCACGGTGACAAATTTTTATTTATTTATTTATTTATTTATTTATTTATTTTCACGCGTTCTGTTTAGTAACGAAGCATCATTCACAAACAGAGGTAACGAGTTTGAGTATTGTCGGCAGGGTAGGGCTGGAAATGTATCTCTGACGGGAGGCGTGCTTAGGTAGTCCTTGCAGGTGCGGTTTTCACTGTGTCCCCATTGGTGTAGGGGTCAGCGCCTGCCTAGAAAGCAGGAGACCCGGGTTCAAATCTCGGCTGGGTACACATTTTCCGCTTTGCACATTCGCAGTTGGAGTGATATATTCTGTGAATATGGTAACGTAAACAAGCATAATATGCACTATTGGGCAACGGAAACTCCACGATGGCTGCGACAAGTGGAACATCAGCGACCTTGGCGGATTAATGTATGGTGCGGCATTATGTGAGGAACGATAATTGGCCCCTATATTTAAAAGTGGGCCACTGTAAGAAATAAAAGCTTAATTCTGGTAGGAGGTACCCCGATAAGAGTTTACTGTTATATAAAAAGCTTATTTTTATTAGTAAAATTATCAAAAGGTCCGTGTAAACTACTGGCTACACCCTCCTGCAAAACCTTGTTCCCTGGTCCTAATTGAGAACTGACGTGGTTCAAATTACTCTAATAACAGGAAGCTAACGATACAGTGGACAATATACCTAGCAGATCACTCGAAATTATAGACAGGCATTAATAAATAAGCCACCACAATTAAAGTTGTTCCATAAAGGTGGCTAAGAAGAACGTTTTTGGCGCAACGGAACCGTTTAGACCGTGGGCACACACGCTAACGGCGACAAACGGATACGTTACATGATCGCACTGCACTGAAGGAGTAATGGTTAAAAATTGGATTCATTGCATAAAATCACTACGGACTCTTAAGTAGCATTTTGAGAGTACCTAGGCACTGGTTTTATGATAGTGGCGTGAATTCAGGTGACTAGCTGCAAAACCCGGAAGTCGGAGTTCGGACCCACGTGGTTCCGAAAACAGATAAAATGTATAAATTCAATTTCCGAAAAATATAGAAAATTAACTATAGCATGCAACCCATAGAGCTGCGTAGAATTTTATAAGGAGGCTACAGAAATGCAGCAACATGCGATTGGGAGCGATTACAGAGACGGATGAAATCCATTCTCAAAACCCGGAAAAGTGAAATAATTACAAAGTCGGAAAAATAAAAAATAAAAACTACGGGTTGCAACACATAGAAATGATTAGAATTTCATAAGCAAGCTATTGACGGAAGTTGTACAAGGCTCGGACAGAATTACTTACAAAGACTGAGTGCATACTACAAGTCCGGAGAAGCAACAGCAAAATTAAAAATAGGCTGGGAGGGAAGATCGCGAAATGTTAGTGGAAATCAGAGGAATACACGGATAGTTACTTGCCTGATGGGCATGGAACAAACAATAGTGGAAGCTGAAGGCTTTTTTTTTTTTTTTTTTTTAAGTACCAACCACGTGGAACACATATCACTCGCAGAAGGAAACGATGTCAAGCTATTACATGCACTGTACAAAAATGAACATATCGTCTGTTAGAAATCGGGCCCCACAAAGCTAGAAAGAATTTACACAGAATTCGTACACCGTCACATAATCACAAAAGGTTTGAATATACCAGGCTATTGTCAAACTGCAACTAGTAACATATACACTGCGTTTATCTGTTGTAAATCACTGGATTGAAAAAAAGTAGAACACATTTCCACGCACGATCGGAAGGAATATTTCAAAAAATTAATCTAAGTTCAAGAATCTAAATTAAACATCCTAGACAATGAATCGGTACCATCTCAACAGACACAAGAGAAGAACCAACGTTACCTCACCACAATCCCAGCACTAAGTGAAGTCGAGCGGCCAGGAGACGGGGAAGCTACCGAAAACAGGGCAAAACTCATGATAACAGCGGTAGTAGGGAGAGAAGATCGTGAGACTCGCCCTGGAGAAGGCTCGTCGACTAGCTTGTAACCAAGGCTGTAGAAAACTATTTGGTCGCATCAGCAGCAGGGGTTGGTAATGGATAACCATCGACTCTGAGCCAGAGAGAACCATCCAAAGCGAGCTATTACCACGCACATTCAGACAGCCATTAGATCCTCACACATCCACTTAAAAGTGAAGTAAGTACACATTCTCACAGGGACAGTGGCGTAGCGGGGAAACCGCACTTATTGACACATTCATAACGTAATAATAAATTATTAAAATAACAAAATCCTGGCAATATTAACTAACATTCCAGAAACTATAATTTTAAAACATGAAATAAAATGCTTGAAAAGAGGGGTTCTAGTTTTAACAAAATGCTAATCTAGCGTAATCAAATAAATTACAGTTTTATAAAAAATGTATGGAAGACGATAGACGGTCGTCTTTCAAGCTTGAATTGAGGTTTTTGGCGGTCACTGTGAGTACATTTTGTAGCATGTAGTGCAAATGGTAAGTTCACTGCATCATTGATGGTATTAGGAGTTAACTGTAAGTAATGTAAATAAAAAAATCTACAGTAATGTGACTGTAATCGTATTATCTCCTTTTTAGCCGACTTCTCTGACCTTACGTTCTCTACCCTTTACGTCCTGTTAAATTTATTTATTTATTTTTAGGTCCTTTTTTTTTCTTTTTTTTTTTTTTTTCTTTTTTTTTTCGCTCTTACGGAAACACACTGTTTACTCGTATTACATGTCAAATATGATGTATTGAAAAATGACATGTATTTAAGTGACGTTTTCTTAAATATTTATTTTTTTAAGGATAGAGGACTGCCATGCAAAGCAATTTTGCTCATAGATAATGCGTCCTCACATCCAAATACAGAACTGCAGTGTGACGGTATCCGCGCCTTGTTTCTACCACCGAACGTTACCTGTCAGATTCAGCCTATGGCTCAGGGCCTTCTGAAATGCTTAAAAAAGTATCAACGGCGATTGCTACAGTCATACCTGCATCCCGAAGACAACGAAAGCATTGTAGGAGCTTGGAAAAAAGTGACTTTGAAGGCCGTCATGTACTGGATTAGCGAATCTTGGAGCAGAAAATTTCTAAATCATGGAGGAAAATATGCCAGACATAGAGACGGAAGAATTAGCAGATGAGGGCGATCAACCGTTGTGTAATTTCATCAGAAGACTGCCAGGGTGTGAAGAGGCAGAAGAGGTGGAAGTAGGTGATTGGTTAAATTCGGACGAACAGTTGGAAGTGACAGACTGTTCTGTTATTAACATGGTTAACATTCCATGGCATTGTGAGAGTGATGAGCATGACGAGGCAGAGGCGGCACCGATGAGGAGTTACGCCGATATCTGCGCTGCTATCGAGGCCGCCGTATGCTAAATAGAACAACAGCCTAAGTACGGGCGACACCAGCTGACATACGGTACTGCTTCTGAGACGGTGTGTGACATTGCAGCTTCGCCAAACAAAAGACACTTCACGATTACTTCTCTAAATAAATAATTATCATTATTCTGCCAATGCAAGTGCATATGTAAATAGTTTTCATTCAATGAAGTTGACATTTTGACCTGTGTTACTTACAATATCATAATATTTCTTTTTCCCATTTATCCGCGGTGGAGCGGTCGAGCGCATTGAGGCGCTGTGCTGCGATGCGCGAGACCGTTCCCCGGCGGGGATGTTTGTGCTGTCTTTAGTAGTAGGTAGTTCATAAGTAGTTAAGAAGTTAAGTCCCATAAGCTCTACATACATTTGATACTTTTTTTCCATTTTACCCTTTAATGCAAAGTGTAGCTCATCAGCTACATACCTTATTTTTCTGGCTATCAAACTGATCAACATATTACCACAAATTCATTTGTAGCTGCTTCTGTAAATGGTGTTACACTTGAAAGTAGCTCGTCCTAGACATTATAAATTGCAGAGTGCTACTGAATCAGTTAGACAGTTAGCTGCATTGAGTTATTCCTAAAATATGCGTTTCTTTCCTTCGGTATCACTCTTTGCCATGCAAAAGTAGTCAAACATATACTGCTGTTGAATTATGAGTTACTTTCTGCAAAGATTAGAGGGATAATAATGACATTTACTGCATTGGGTACATCAACGATGCCCTAAACAGCTGACCAGCATATCAAAAATGTTCAAATGTTTGTTAAGCTTATGGGACTTAACTACGGGGTCATCAGTCCCTAAACTTACAAACTACTTATTTACTACCTTATACTAAGGACGGCACAAATATCCCTGCCCGAGGGGGGATTCGAACCCCGGACCGTAGTGGCCGTGCAGACCGTGACTGGAGCGCCTCAGTCCCCTCGGCCACCGCGGCCGGCAGCTGATCAGCAATGAACTTTTTGTTGGTACTAGTGCACAATAATTTTAAGGATTTTTTTTTCAATATTTTTCTCGGTATTAAAGCTCTATACCTGAATCGCGATACGTTTTATATCTTCAAATAAAAAGTCAGCTACATCATCATCATCATCATCTTGGACTGTTTCCAGCCTCTTCTTCGAATATAAGCCTCTCTATCGTCTTCTCACCATCTCTCCGTCTTCACCTTGGTCCAGTCTTCTCCTTTCTTCTTTACACCTTACTCCACTCCTTTCAGCCATCTGTCTCTCAGTCTTCCTCTTGGTCTCTTTCCTTCCAGTTTCATCTCGTGCATCCTCTCAGATATCCTCCTCTCCTCCATACGCTTAATATGCCCATACCATTTCAGCCTTGATTTCTCTATCTCCTCTTGTAATAGTTCCACCATCATTAACTCTCTGATCCTCTCATTTAACCTGTCTATCTTTGTCACTCCAATACTGTTCCTCAAGAATTTCATCTCACTAGCTTGTAATTTGGTTTTTTCTCTTCCTCTCATAACCCAGGTTTCAGATGCATATGTCAGGATCGGTACATATTATAACCGGTATACAACTTTTTTACTTCATAGGGGTACATCCCAGTTCCATATCAGGCTTCTGACACTCTTGCGAAATGCTTCTGCTTTTCTCCATCGCTCGTTTATTTCTATGTCGTTTTTCCCATCTTTCTTTATCAGGCTACCTAGGTCAGAGCTTTACAAACTGGGTGTCGCGACAACCTGGGCTGTCACGTAGTAGTATCAAGGGTGTCGCGAGACTAACAAATTTAGACTATAAACAAAAATACTTGTCCTAAAATAACAAAAATTATCCTTCTGTTCATACTACCCTGACGACTGCTTCAGCAGCAGTAGACACCCAGGGATCATTCAAGCAGCTGCCAGTTTCCAGATTTCAGCAAACTGCGCATGCGCAGAGCTGCTGATGATAGTCGATGACAGCTCTTCCCAGGCGCAGTTTGCTAGAACTGGCAGCTGCTTCTACGAACCATCACTGTCGTCTGCTTCCCTTCTCAAAAAGCTGCACCTGAGCGTTTTCTAATGGATTTATCAAAGCCACGTCACCCTCTGTAGCGTTTCTTACAATTAAATGTCAATCAATGACACAGTGGCTGTGAAAAGCTGTCATAGGTTGTAAAAGCACTCACAATTGTCCACTGACTAAAGCTATTCAGTAGCGATGTTTAGTATGGAGTATGGCCGGGTGATTAACGGAGAGTAGTATTTCAAATGCAGTGATCGTTGGTTCGAACCCTGGTATGCGTTAATAATTTTTTCTCTCAGTTTTCTGTATGTAACAGATTCTGGGACCATAAATGACATTCATATTCTTACTTGTCACAACTATTTATCCATTTTTCCGAATATTTCGGGACTTCCGAGGTCGTGGTGAAGCAAGAACCTAACAATAGAACTTAAATAATAATTCATCACTTGTCATAAATACATCCTCTTTATTTCTGTAAATAAAGTGATAATGTTGAACTGAAAGGAAACAGCCACTATACTGCCTAAATCAGAAATCCGAGCAGCTAATTTCCAGATGCCGTTTTCAATCGATCCAGAAAAACCGTATCTAGCAGAGGCGTGCAGCGGGCCAGCGCTACCCGCCCGGGCCCGTAGCCGCGCCTCCCGGGCGGGCCTGGCCACGCGCTGCCCGGCCTGCCGGCACGAGCCCCACCGGGCGGCGGCGGGCAGCGCGGGTACCCGAACTACCCGCCGAGTGCCGGTCCGCCCGGCCGCCCGTGCCACTCTGCTGCTAGCCGGGGCACGCGCCCGCCAGCCGCTGCGCTCTTAGCGGACAATATACTGTTCCGATTTTCACACTCTAAAAACTGTTCACGTTACAAACGACCATCCTACATCGGCTTATTAACTTAGCTTTTCCTTACAAGCTTTACTTTCCTTGGAAAAAATAACATGTCTGCGTTTCATTCCGCGTGAGATTTTAGTTTCATAATGCTTTTCACTCGATTCTGAAGAAACTATAGGGTTAAAAAAACTGATTTTTGGACATCTAATAGTACAGCAACTTAGCTTTCTAACAAAGCATTAAACTTTTCATTTGCAAATCATGTATTGAAAAAGTTGTATACTGGGCAGCTTAATGACCGATGCATTTTAGAATATACATTAACGCGAGTGCAATAGAGCTGTCTCAAATCATGAGTAATTGCGAGTTAATGAGCAGCATCAGTGCTGCGATAGCCTGTACACGCATTCAGCGCGGGTTCGAACAGCGTTTCTGTGGACATTTCGCTAAATTGCTTGATGTTTCCTTGCTGCTAAGAAAAAATAAGTAGATAAATAAAAATAAACATCGTTAAGTTGCAATCGAGGGCATTAGAAAGGATTAAATGGTAGAATGTTAGTAGGTACAGCTTACGCTTAACCACTCCAAGGGAAGTACACTAATTACTGTTTCTCGATACAGGCGTGTGGACCATTGTTGTTGTTTTATTTTATTTTTCCCCCCTTTTCCCTTTGGCTGGGGGGTAGCTGAAACCCCGAGGGAGTCACCTATTCGAGAAGTGACATTCAAGGTCGCAGTTATCAGTTTTGTATCGCTGGACAGTCTTTCATGTATCTTGAAACACTTGGGATTTTTCCTCACTGACTAAATTGTCAGTGTACTATCAGCTGCGAGGGGAAAAAATAGACGTGCGCAGTAATGCACCTGGTAAAAGCAGAACGTCCAATTTTGTGGTGCAGAAGCAAAACGGTAGCCGAACCGACTCGCGCCGGAAATATTAAGCACGTTGAAAGTCGTTGGCTTCGCGTTATTGGTGATTTATAACGTGGTTATTATTGAAAATGAATGTTAATATTTCCTGTGCAAATAAAATCGTCGTTAACAGTCGTAATGAGTCGTAATTATGTTCAGCAGTATTGTCGAGTGAGTTATTTCCATACATATTGCATTTTGGGCGCTTCATACTATACATTCAATTAAATGTTTCAGGTACATATCGCCATCCGCTAATCTAAAACTCACTTCTTACGGGGTAAAAAAATTACTCTCAACATGGAACAAAGAAAAGGATCTTGTTTGAAGTAGAAACAATGCATGAGCATGACCACCTCTCATCGAGAGCCCAATGCATCCTTCAGACAAGAGGACTAGGTAGGCCTTTCTGTGTACCTACTGAATGGATGCTGTTCAAATTCAAATGTTTGTAAATCTATCGGACCAAACTGCGTGGTCATCAGTCCGTAGCTTACAAACTACTTAAACTAAGGTAAACTAACCTAAGGACAAACACACACACCCATGCCCCAGGGAGGACTCGAACCTCCACGGCGAGCAACCGCGCGCTCCGCAACGAGACGCTTTAGACCGCTCGGCTACTCCACCGCGGCTCGCGTTAGCCGGCTCCAGCAAATTTGTAGGTAATTTTATACTTTGCTCAGTACTTACTTACACGGTGTTTCACTTTCACTTCATATTAAACTAAGTTATGGCTCTAACATAAAGAATAAGATTATTCCTTAAATCGCTTCAGTTCCTTGTTCCTAGTAAACCTACGTATTTCATGTATGTGGCAAAAAATTATATGCCCTACGGTGATGTGATATTTAATTTTGTTCAAAGTTGTCCAACTAATTATCTAGCTAAAATTCTGACAAGGTAAACAGGAAATCTTTAAAAATCCAGTAGTTTGCAAACACGGTATTCGTCTGGTATTCTTTTTACGTTCCTAGAAACTGTTGAAGGATGAGGAAGAACGTCTTTGGCACTTGCATTGGAGTACTGTGCTCCTATCTCCACCAGAGTCTGTGCGAGATCTGGAAATCCTTCTCCCGCAAATGTGCTGAAGGGCCGCAACTCTATTGCACACATTCTTACACATTTCTCCAGCAAAGTGATTTTGCTGACCCTGGAATATTGCTACAAACGTTCAAATCAGTATTCAGATAAGCTTTGCAGCTATTCAGGTGCTGTAACAGCGTAGTGGTACTGCCATCTCGTAACGACAATAATTTACGGCAGCCATTACACTCTGCAAATCCCACAGGATTATTTTCATTACCTACAATCATCATAAAACGCTCCCATACAATGCTGTCTCCAGATCTCTGTAAACGCTTGTAGATTCTCTCTGCCAGTTTCCTGGAAACGTCGTTTTTTTTCTTCCTCAGATCGTCTACTCCTACGTTGGTACGATCTGTCCTGTTCGCTATTTACTTCAGACATAACGATGGATAACTTATAAATTGCTATGTAGGTAACACAAAAGGTGCGTGAAGCCTACGCTGTGATTACTGCAACGTCTTGCTCAGAACTGTCTGCATTCCCCCGCTCGCAGCGCCGCCCGTAGCGCTGTTGCACGGGCCCGGCGGGTACCCGCTCGCCCGGCGAGTGTCGGGACTCGACGGCGCAGCGCAGCTCGCTCGCTGTGTACAGCGGTACACTGCGGCCCGACTACCCGCGGTGCGGGCAGCAGAGCGCAGCGGCCGGGCGCAGGCGAGCTCGGGCGGGTAAATGTGGCGCGCTGCACGGCTCTGGTATCTAGCCCTGACATGTACACATGACAGCGAATAAACGGTTTCAGAAGTTGAGTTTTTCGGAAGTTGGGTCACATGTAGGAGAAGCAAGTATTACTGTGAGAGTTGTCTGCGGCGTTACTCTGTTGTACACGTCCGTAGTTGCCGGCCGCGGTGGCCGAGCGGTCTGCGGCGCGCCAGTCACAGTCTGCAAGGCCGCTACGGTCGGGGGTTCGAATCCCCCCTCTGGCATGGATATTTGTGCCGTCCTTAGTATAAGCTAGTACATAAGTAGTTTGTGAGTTTAGGGACTGATGACCCCGTAGTTAAGTCCCATAAGCTCTACAAACATTTGAACATTTGTCCGTAGTTCCCAATGTTTCCTTTTCTTGCCATGAGTGTACGTAATTGTTGCAGTCAGGATCAACATTAAACATATCAATTCGTACGAGGATTTCAGTTTCGTTTACAAACTACATTTAAGCGATACTTTATTTCGCTCCTCCCCCCAAAAATGTTCAAATGTTTGTATAGTCTATGGGACTTAACTAGGGGGCCATCAGTCCCTAAACTTACAAACTACTTATGAACTAACTAAGACTAAGGACGGCACAAATATCCGTGCCCGAGGGGGGGATTCGAACCCCCGACCGTAGTGGCCGTGCAGACCGTGACTGAAACGCCTCAGTCTCCTCGGCCACCGCGGCCGGCTCCCTCCCCCCCCCTCCTCCTCCGCTAGAACCATCTAACTTCTACCGTAGGTATTTATATTATTGAAAGGGTGTCGCGCAAAACTGTAAGCTGTAAAAGGGTGTCGCCATGAGGGAAAGTTTGGAAAGCACTGCCCTAGGTACTTGAAACTCTCCACTCTCATCAATCGTTCCCCACGGATTGTTACTCCAGTTTTCGATAGATCAAATGTTCAAATGTTTGTATAGTCTATTTGACTTAACTACGGGGTTATCAGTCCCTAAACTTACAAACTACTTATGAACTACTTACAAACTAGGACGGCACAAATATCCATGCCCGAGGGGGGATTCGAACCCCCGACCGTAGTGACCGTGCAGACCGTGGCTGGAGCGCCTTAGTCTCCTCGGCCACCGCGGCCGGCAGTTTTCGATAGTTCTAGGTGGTTTCGGTCCCGTTCACCTCGAACTATCGAGACTCTACTGTACTGGAATTCTAAAACCGTGGTGCGAATGTCAAAACATCGGCTTGTGAGTAACAAATTGTGATTCACGCGGAAGCCATGTTGAGGTCTAGCAACCTAACAGCCGCCCTCAGGACAGGTAGGGAGTGGGCGGCAGTAGGTCAGCGACCACCTGTGGCAGCAGGCGCTGCCGCTCGGCTGCGCCAGGCTGTCCCGCGCCTTCAGCTGGGGCGGTCAGCCCTCAGCGACCCATTAACACCGACACGTGTTGCGCGCACCCTCGCTCCACCACGCGCGCTCCATTTCCTTGACCTACACTGCACCGACAGAAGATCGTGGCTCGCGCTCTGCCGAAAGGAATATGAAATTAGGCTTGTTCTCCAATACAAACCCACCCACCTACCAGCACACATACACACACACACACACACACACACACACACACACCGACAGGGGCACGCGCGGCCGCGGATCGTATTCAGGTGCTCCGACGTGGTGCCGCTCCAAAATCTTCTTCCTTTAAAAAGGGAGAAAAGTATTTATACCGACCAACTCTGTATGAATCATTGATAAAACACTTCTGGGTATTGGACCGCGTCGTCCATATATCAAATATTTGAGAGACGTTTCGGGCCATCTTCTCGGTGTTACGTAAAATTCTTCTGGGTATTGGACCGCAACGTAAATATATCAAATATTTCACCGACATTTCAGCCACTATTGCAAACGGCCATCTTCTGTGTGTACACGATGCGGTCCAATACCCAGAAGAGTTTTATCAACAATGACAACGGCCGAGGAAGCCTTCGTTTACATCTGAGAGAATCCTCACTTTACGCCTTATCTTAGAAGATAGATTAAAGAAAGGCAAACCTACATTTCTAGCTTTTGTAGATTTGGAGAAAGCTTTCAATAATGTTGATTGGAATACACTAATTCAGATCTTGAAATCAGCAGGAGTAAAACATAGAGAACGGTAGGTTATTTACAACTTGTACAAAAACCAGACAGTAGCAATCAGAGTTCAAGGGCATGAAAGGGATGCAGAAGTTGGGAAGGGTGAAAGACAGCGCTTGTAGCCTTTCTCCAATGTTGTTCAATTTGTAAGTTGAGCAAGCTATAAAGGAAAGCAAGGAGAAATTTGGAGAAGGAATTAAAGTTCAGGATGAAGAAATAAAAACCTTGCGTTTTGCCGATGACGCTGCCGCCGCCGCCGCCGCCCACAGCGCGCCTCCGGACGTCTGCCGGCTCTGACAACGGCATCTCTCCCGACAAGGCGGTTCTCGTCGAGAATGTACCTAACACCGTCATTGATGACTACTTGAAAGCGGTGAGTGCTATTATCCCTGCTTCAGATGTTACGCACTGTTCCCGCATTGTCGGTGGGAATATCTGTATTTTCCTTCGACAAGTCGAGCACGTTGATCGCTTAGTACAAGAAGGTGACATTACAATTAAAGGAACTCTTACTTCCCTGAGGCGTTTCAAAACTTCAAGCACTCGTATTGTTTTTTCGAATGTGTTTCCTTTCATTCCTTCTAGCTCAATTCTAAGCGCAATGTCTAAATAGGGTCGTGTCCTTGGAATTATGCGCGAAATACCGTCTGGGTAAAAGATTCCTGGTTGTGCTCACGTTAAGTCTTTCAGACGTACTGCACAGTTTATTATTGATGATATCAACAAAGTACCATCAAGATTGCAGGTTTAATTTGAAGGCAACATTTACACTGTTTATTTATCGATGGATGACGTAGTTTGCTATCATTGTAAAGCTCCAGGTCACGTAAAGGCAAACTGCTCAAATGTTATCAATGAAACCAACAATGTCACTAATATTGACAATGTCAATGACTTCCCTGCTCTTCAAACATCCACATCGGTAAATATACCAGTGAGAGAGGCAGATGCTATGCAGCAAATACCGCTCAGGATGGAACATGTTGACAACATCTCTCCCCCTACAATATTGAAATTAATTCCGGAACACACGAAGAAACGTCGCTCTATTTCTGACGAGGGAGCCCCAGAACCTAAAAGAAAGATTTCTTAAACTTTTGATAACTCACTAGCATAAAATATTCGCCAGGAAGATCCGGCAACAGATATTCAAAGTTCCAATGTCACTACAGACGAAACAGTTGTTTGTCAGACTACGACTTTCAGCAGTGCGCCATCTGCAGTGTCAGGAGATCAACTTCAGTCTGCAACAACATCCTGTGAGGAAGCGCCTGCCTTCTCTTCTACAGAGTCCCACCAGAACCCTCTTCAGCCTTCAATTATAGAACGTAAAGAGGACTGCGATAATAAAAATTCTGACTGTGCTTCAGTTGTATCAGATATATCCATGGATGACATGTCGCATTGTGCTGAACATGCTGATGAGGATCCCTTATCAGCGGAAGAATTCAAATCGTTTGTGAAGGCGACCAGGAAATGTAAAAAAGTGCTACCAATCGCCAAAAAATACACAAAGGATTATGCAGCCTTGAGACAAATGACTGACAAAAACTTCATCAGGGTAAAAGACAAGAACGTACGCAGCAAATTACAAAAGTTGTCCCTGGCTTTACAAAAGGAAACAGGATGCAAAATTGATCAAAGTCGCATCCATGATAAAACACAACCCGAACACTAATAATGTACCTTCAAATGATGTACTGAATCCAAGACACCATATTAAAAGCATGCAAGTAAATCTACAGCATTCTCGAGCTACAGACAATCTTATGGAGTATATAGTAAAACACAATATTGACATATTTATTCAAGAGCCCTACTGCTTGAACAATAACATCGTTGGAATACAAGAAAGTACAGAGTATTTAGCACGGGAAACACGAGGAAAAGAGCAGCAGTGCTCGTCACCAACAAATTCATAGTCGCTATAATGCTGCGTCAACTTTCAGATGAAGACACGGTGGTCTTGGAAGTCACCATAGGTTCTCACACATTTTATGCAGTCAGTATGTATATGGATATTAAGCATGACATCGGTATGGATTTTAGTAAAATAGATAACATTTTAAAATTTAATGATGGAACTGGTGTGCTCATTGCCGTCGACAGCAACGCTCGGTCATCTATGTGGCACGCTAGAATTACCAATGAGCGAGTGCGAGAAATGGAAGCATATTTGAGTGTTAATAATCTTTACATTATGAATGAAAAAAGTGACATTACAACTTTCGAGAGCAGTACTGGGAAAAGTAATGTGGATCTAACTTTAACTAATGATTCTCTCGTACAGTCATTGCATGACTGGGAATGCTGCCACGACGAAAGTTGCTCAGATCATCGAATTATCACATTTAATATAGGTACAGATTCAGTACAACAGAATGATAATGGATACCACAATTTCAAGTACATAGTCAACAACGCTAATTTCAGAGTTTTTGAAGAGTCAATTGTTAAAGAACTAGAACAGCAATTTCTAAATCAATCTGTCCCAATGACTTTACTCGACATGGACAAAGAATTAAGTATGGTGGCGGAAGGGGAAACGAATATCGACGGGTTAGTGACCGACTACGGAAGCAGCTATAGACACAGCATGCAAGAATGCCTTCAAAATAAAGGACCCTTTATGAACTGAAATAAAAAAAGCGGTCGGTTCCATGGTAGACAACCGAATTAACGATTCAGAGGAAAAAAACAAATGCTGCCAGGCGATTGTATCAAAGAACGCAGAATGACGAGGTATTAAGAATTCAGCGAAGAGAGTTTTATCTTAAGCAGAAGAAGGAATACACAGAAGCGATTCGTCAAGCAAAACTACGATCTTGGAAGGAATATTGTAGTTTTACGTCTGGCAACAATCCGTGGAATGCTGTCTATCGTTTGGCGTCAGGGAAAGTACGGAAAACTTCATTCATGACAACCCTACAGAAAGAAGATGGCACGATGACAGTAAACCTAGAGTATACACTCAACTCCATGCTGGATTACTTCATTCCACTGGATAACGAGGACGAAGATACTGAATACCATAAATATGTTAGGTACGTTACCGAAACCATTGTAATTACAAACAAGGATGAAGATTTCACAAAGGAGGAAATTCGTACTGTAATGGAACAGCTGAATCCTAAAAAGTCTCCAGGAGAGAATGGCATCAATAGTTTAGTTCACCTGAGGGTGTTTAATATGTTTCCTCAATTTGTTACTACGATCTACAATCGTTGCCTTCAAATGGCATGCTTCCCCAATCTGTGGAAGCGAGCTAAAATAATACCGATAGTTAAGCCTGGAAAGGAACAGAGCGCAGAAATCAACAAGTATCGTCCAATAAGACTTTTATACACTGAAGCGAAGATACTGGAAAAACTTTAAATAAATCGAATAATGCATTTCGTCTACTCCAGAGATCTTCTGAATAAGAACCAGTACGGTTTCACCCCACAAACGGGTACGACTGACGCGCTAATGGCTGTAAAAGAATTTGTGGAGAGTAGTCTCACCACTAAAATGTGTGTCATCATGGTGAGTCTGGATGTACAGGGTGCCTTTGACGCAGCTTGGTGGCCTGGTATTTTAAAGACGTTGCGCGAATTTAACTGTCCTGCAAATCTGTATAACCTTACACGTAGCTATTTCAGTCACAGAACTGCAACGTTGAATGTCAACAACCTTCTCATAGAAAGATCTGCTACCAAAGGATGTCCACAAGGTTCTTGTTGCGGACCAGGTTTCTGGAATATATTATATGATTCCTTGCTTAAATTGCCTTACACCGGACACTCTCTTGTTATAGCCTTTGCCGACGATCTGATTGTATTAACCAAAGGAGAGAGTCCTCTTGCCGCTGAGAACATCTGTAACACAGACATGCAATTAATATCGACTTGGGCCAGTAATAATAAACTCCAATTCAACGAACAGAAATCAAAAGCTATACTTATCACCAGTAAAAGGAAATTTGCCTCATCGACAATCGCAATATACCTTAATAACAAAGTGCTTCAACAAGTAGACCATCTAAAATATCTGGGCGTTATAATCGACAGTAAGTTTACATTCAACAAACACGTTCAACATCTTACAGATAAATGCATGGTCTTGATTAACGCTCTTTCCAGATCAGCTAGACTCAACTGGGGTCTGCGGGCTACAGTACTGCAAACTATTTATAAAGGAGCAATACTGCCTATATTATCGTACGGCTCACCGATGTGGATAGACGCACTGGAGCGACAATACAACCGTGCCAAAATTAATAGAGTCCAACGGTTAATCAATTTAAAAATGGTCAATGCTTACAGGACGATATCCAGCGAAGCACTTTGTGTTTTATCAGGTCTCATGCCCATAACACTTAAGATACAGGAAATGGCCAAATATTATAACCTGTTTAAAACCAAAGACGCCAAACAGACAATCGACATCGCCCTAGAGTACTGGGCACATCCGGCAGACTTTACAAGGATAACTGAGAAGGACGCCAGAAAAAGCTACACTGTTGAAATATACACAGATGGAAGCAAGTCAGACGACGAACTGGGTTCGGGGATAGCAATATTTGTTAATAAGAGGCTTACTTACCAGATACAGCTAAAACTGTGTAATGAATGCTCCAACAATCAAGTGGAACAATTTGCCATCCTCAATGCTCTTGAGTTCATAAATAATCTCTCGAATACTGATACAACTGCAGTAATTCACACCGACAGCAGAATTACTTTGGACTCTTTGCGAAATCCGAAGAACCACAACTTGTTGATTGAAGAAATAAGATGTAAAATCAGAAGGTTTCAGACACACAACTGGCTGGTGCATTTCGAATGGGTTAAGGCACATCAAGGGATATGGGAAAATGAACTAGCGGACAACCTTGCTAAAAGAGTAGCTAGATCACGACAATCAATACGCTACAACAAAATACCTAGAAGTGCCGTAAAGAAGAAACTTCGAGAAGAGTTTAGGAACAAATGGGACATTGAGTGGCACAGAACAAAAAACGGGGGCAGCGCTAAACCGTATTTTCCTACGATCCGACAACGTTTACTGATTAAACTTCCAATATCTCAGAATTTTACAGCTATGTTAACAGGTCATGGGAAACTGAAAGCCTACTATCAGCGGTTCAAAATAATTGAAGACGGAACGTGCACATGTAACAGTGCTGTCCAAACTATTGACCACGTGTTTTTTGACTGCTGCAATTTATTGAAAGAGAGGGACCATCTCAGGAAAAAAAAAAATAGCTGCCAAAGGAGGAGGATGGCCCGTCAGTAAATATGACTTAGTACATAAATTCTTACAGACTTTTACAATTTTTGTAATTAAATAACATTTCCTGATGCATAAAATTGTTTGTTCATTTGTAAACCCTGTCAACTTATGTACTGTACTTGTGTTTGCAAAAATATTTGATGTAATCGCCTGAATCTAACCATCAAACATATAATATTACTATGCAATGGGGCATGTTAAATAATAAATATATAAATAAATAAGGGTAATGGAGTGCAGTTTGATAACGGCCTGGTATTTTAAAACCTTTTCTGATCATGTGACGGTGTATGAACTCTGTGTAAATATTTTTTAGCTTTGTGAGGACCGATTTCTAATAGGTGATATGTTCATTTTTGTACAGTGCATGTAAAAATCTTCTCATTGTTTCCCTCCGTGAGTGATATGTGTTCCACGTGGTTGGTTCATAGTACAAAGCCTTTAGCTTCCACTCTTGTTTGTTCCATGCCCATCAGGTATCAGTAACTATGCGGGTATCCTTCTGATTTCAATTAATATTTCGCGATCTTCTCTCCCCGCCCATTTTAATTTTGCTGTTTCTCCTCTGACTGGTAGTACGCACTCTGTCTTTGTCAGTAATTCTCTCTGAGCCTTGTACAGTCTCCTTCAATAGTTTCCTTATGTAATTCTAAACATTTCTATGGGTTGCATGCTGTAATTCTTCATTGTAGTTTTCCTACTTTGTAATTATTTCACTTTTACGAGATTTGGAGACGATTTCATCCGTCTCTGTAATCGCTCCCTATCGCGTGTAGCTGCATTTCTTTCGCTTCTTGATGTAATTCTAAGCATTTCTAGGGGTTGCATGCCGTAGTTCCTATTCTTATTTTTCCGACTTTGTAATTATTTCATTTTTGTGGATTTTCTGAGACAGGACCTCATCCGTCTCTGTAATCACCCGCTATCGCGTGTAGCTGTAATTCATTCGCTTCCTTATACAATCTAAGCATTTCTATGGGTTGCATTCTGTAGTTAATTTTCTTTATTTTTCGGAAACTGAATTTATTCAATTTTATCGGTTTTCGGAACCATGTGGGTCCGAGTTCCAACTTCCGGGGTTTGCAGCTAGTCGCCTGAATTCATGCCACTTCTCATATAAAACCAGTACCTAGATCGATTTCTCACAGACTGCAACTTAAGAATCCACCGTGATTTTGTATAATGAATCCGATTTTCAACCACTTCACCTTCAGTAGAGTGCGTTTATGTAAAGTAGCCGTGCGTCGCCGTTAGCGTGTTTGCTCGCGGTCCAATTCAGATGTTATTTAACTTGGATATACACACGCACCATCTCAAAACAGGCACGACAGACCAGAGCCTGCTTCAAAGTGTTTTTGTATATTGTGTTTCGTGCTACCTCCGACTTGCTGAATATCGCCTACGATAGCGGTGCCTGCTTCCGCCTCGTCTCAGCACGCTGATTTTGGTCAGTTTCGCTGTGGCATTGCTTGTGTGTGAGCGAATGAGTGTTGTTTGTGAATTCTTCCCCCCAGTAGCGTTAAATCATGTATAATTTAGGCTGGGCACCGTCCGCATTAATCCATGTAAGAGATGCACTTTTATTGTTTTAACAAAATTGGTTCCTCATTTTGCTTGTTTTCTATCTGAATAAACAAGTTTAAGTTCAGCATAATCCGTAAGTTGCCCATAAATTGTAGTTTTAGAGCACCTTCCCTCTTTTATTTAATATTGTTCTTCACAAGTGCTGAGAACAAGCTAAGAAGCAATTTTTCTGATGTCTAAATTCCGTTGCGCGATAAATGTTTTCTTAGCCACCGTTCTAAAATAACTTTAATTGCGGTGGCTCATTTATTAATGTCTGTGTGTAATAACGTGTGAGTTGCTATGTATGTGGACCACTGTAGTATTAACTTCCTGTCATTGAAGTAATTTGAAACGAGTCAGTTCTCAGTTTGGGCCAGGGAACAAGGTTTTATAGCAGGGAGTAACCGGTAGTTCACACGGACCTTATTTGCTAATTTTAGTGATAAAACAAAGTTCTTGTTTCGTACAGGGGTCGACTTTTAGCGGAAAGAGTCCTTACCCGCGAAAGGCAAAGGTTTCAGGTTGAATCCCGGTTCCGGCACACAGCTTCAATCTGGCATGATGTGTCATAACACATTTCATGCTACAGATAGCTATGTTCTTTTCAACTTGGATTGATTCCTTGTTCCACATAAATTTGGATAGTCCGAATTTTCAATATTTCAGGGTGGTCCCTCTATCTGTCGAACTTGTACTGTACCTTTTTTGTTATGTAATAATACCTTATTCTTCTGTGCTTTATTTAGTTAAATAATAGACTTTAGATATTCATTATTAATTGTAATATGGGTTAGATTTTGTGGGCTTCATGTATACAAAGTGCTTCTCAGAGGCTTTGATGTAACAATTTTTGAGAAGTCTGGACGGCTAATGCGTATACGTGGATTATATTCAGCGATTTCAGAGTATCGAGCTTTGATACTAAGATGAAATACTTTCGATGAAATCTGTCCAAGTATTCATTCTCGAAAGTGCTATGTACAGTTGACTGAATGTGAATAGGGAAGAATCCATCAGTGCACTGATTGCACCTACAGTTTAAGTTGGAATTCGGACCACATGTCATTTCTGACGATTCCTGACATAGTAGAAAGGTGACAGCTAGTTTACAATGAAAAATGATACAAATTAATATTTACTACACGGAGATTCGAACGTCTGATCTATCGAACAGAAGTTCAGCTGTGCACCGCGAGCGCATTACCAACGTGTTAATTAAAATGCAAAAATAGTAGATACAGGTTAGTCAAGTAAAAATCCGTTCGTAAACGGGATTGTTTGAAATTTTTCTTCTATTACAGGGTAAACACTATCTAAATACGAAATTTGACATTTGTATGTCTGCTAGAAAAACCTTAAAAATTTGATGATCGATGAGTGCGTGAGTGGTGTAAGTGGCGATTTTCGACTACTAATATTTCGTAAGCTACAGGGTGTAGAATCACCACCACCTAGAGAGAAGGCCTCGGCGCTCTCGTGTGACGTCAGGCAGAGTAGGTTGCGCGTGCATAGCTGACTGGCTCGCTGCTTCGGCATAGTGGGCCGTGCCCCAGCGGCTACCCAGTCAGATATGCGCGCGCAACCTACTCTGCCTGACGTCACACGAGAGCGCCGCGGCCTTCTCTCTAGGTGGTGTTGGTAGAGTGGTATAATTTGGAAAAATTGTTAGTTATAGTTGGTCATGGAAAATAGAAGCTTCCAACCTTATCCACAAGTGCCGCTCGGTTTCGAGAAACGGATGGTATGCCTGCTCGCTCTCGACTTTGCAGGGGCAATTCCGTGGCCACTAATTACGTCGAATTTGACAAAAGTAATACTCATTACCATCAAAAGTAACACCGATCTCATCGAAATCTGAGGCCTGTATCATTAAAAAAATAACACCAAGAATTAGACGTTTTAGACTATAAAACGTAAGCAATAAAACCATAGTCTATCACAGACAGTCGCGAAACTCTCTAGCGATACTAGCGCTCCAAACGACCAGTAGGGAATAACAGTGGAATGGCGTGATACAAACTGAGAAGTTACTGTTTTTAATGCTGTTACTTTCATATTTCCTAGTCAGTGAACGTTGCTGTGAACTTTGTAATACAAATATGACAGCATCATTAAAGTAACAGCACTACTTCTTTTGTATCCCATCCTCGTCGCCACTTTTGTGTCTCGTTTCCGCCGGTTGTCCGAGGTGTCGGTGTCGGTGGCCGAGTAGAGAGAGACCGACACAGGGAAATAGGATCCACAGCGTGTGCGGGTACAGAAACTAGAAACACTAAGCTAGATTAGAACAAGAGATATATTTCGTAGAAATATGATAATACTTAACTTTTACAAGTTTCATGACTGCAGAATGCTGATACATAGTTTAACTAAGTAGAGGCCTGCCTACTGATGAGTCCTAGTGCCTATCTGATTCTTAAGTGACCGATGCAGTTCAGTGGTGGCCACGAGCGGGATTGCAGCAGAGGGCGCTCGTGGCTGCCGTCGTAAGAACGCCGCGCCGTGCTTGCATGGCGGCGTGCGGCGAAAGTACGTGGCGCACTTCAGACTTGAGGGACACCACAACTTCTGTCTGTGCAGTGTAATTCATACAGTTCACAATACCTGAGTCGTAATCATATCGTCCAAAACTTTTTGAAAGCAGAAATATATCGCAGCCTGGTGTGCTCAAGTATAAAAGCAACTTCTTATGACTACGTTCGCGTGCTCGGTTACATACTGAAATTTTACATTCTATGAGTTTTATTTCAGCGGATCTCGAACATTGTAGTATTTTAAAAACTATACACGATTTTTACATTGTAAGATACTAGACTCTACATCGCTTTTCAACCATCTTTTCACGTTGTCCTTGCTTCTGTGCCTTTTGTGTACCTATTGTGATTTTTTTAGCTACTTGGTAAGTATCAAACAGAATATCAACAAGAATGTAACGTGCTAATATTAACAGTTTATATATGGACGTATTATTTATGAAACTAGTAGGCAACCGCCAAAATATGTTGGTATACAGGCTTTTAATTTTTGTGAAACTGAGGTGCGAAACCTAAGCAGGCTCTGCTGAAATAGTAAACTGCTATTGGAAGCATTCAGACAATACTTTTATACAGCAGTCATATTATGAAATAGTGCTCAAGTACTTGTGAGTATGATTAAGAGCAGAAGTTTGGACGTGAATGAATAGTTAAAGATTTACTTCTATACCTAAAAGTATAACAAACCACCGTAAATGAACACTTGTTATTCGTACATTATTCTTTTACTTCTGAGCATCCTTTGCAAATGAGAGATTTCCGAATTACATTTCTGACAGTTACTACCATTTTTAGCATCACAAAAGCTCCTAAATACGAAGTATTTTGAATGAGCTCCTTCACTCCAAATACACATTCATTACTGAATCGTTTCGCGGAGTGTTTTTGCGACCCAGCCGCTTGGCAGCGCTGCAATCGCGAGGTTGCAAAAATTCACTGGGAGTTTCGTGAGTCTTATGTTCGACTCTGATACAACTACGCTGGAACGGCGCCTAGAAGAATATCGAATGAAATAACAAACAGCGAACGCAGCAGGGGTGAGTGTTTCCGCTCTGCGGAATCGGAGGGACACTTCTGAAGATTTTTTGTCGCATCTGCATTGTAAATGGCAGCTAGGCGCCCCGTGCTTTGCAATATCGCGGCTGAGCCGACGTTGGGCAGCAAGTTAGTGGTGGCCGGAGGGACGGAGCAACAGCAGCGCTGCCACTCCATTTCCGCCACGAGGCCTCATCTGGCTCCAGTTTTAATGCATATTTACGTTGGCAGCGCCTGTGTTCTCTGCGCCAGGCGGGCAATTACAAGAGCCAACTGCCTGTGGCCGGTGGTGCATCGTGTTCAGGAACCTGTGGCCTACTGGCCTACTTTACTTAGCGTAGGGGTGCCCAACCTGTGGCCCGAGAGCCGCATGCGGACGAAAGCATTTATCAGTGCGGCACGAGAAGCCAGCATATGGAAATATTGTAAGGGGAATCGTACCGCCCTATCTCGACGATTTTAAATCTCTATCTATATAAAAGCGAAAGGATGCTCATTCAGACACTCACTCAGTCACTCACTGTCTAAAATCTCAAAAACTACTTCACCTATTTCAGCTTCACCAATGAAGCTGAAATTTCGCAAGAATGTAGTTCATCGGTAGAAGACGTCAGCTAAGAAAGGATTTTGCGATAGGGCCGATAGTTCAGGAGATATGACGTCATAAACAATGAAAACTTCCCCGTATTGCGGCGCGTGATAGTGTGACTTTATCAGTCCACTATTTGAGAATGAGAGGACTTTGCGACTTGCAACAAACTTCAAACATAATTTCAAACCTTTAGGAAACTTTTTCTCGCTGACAGCCCCAGCAAAATGATGAAAGGAAAATAGTTAGTCGCTTACTACTTTTTCGGCGTTCATGAAGTAAAATTACGGCATTTGACATGACGTTATAATTTATTATTCGTAGACTATTAATAGTATTCGCGAGAAATGTTACAGACAGTATTACACACATATCACTGAACGTACATTCGAAATTTTATCATAGTACGACACACAGTTCATGAGATATGGAGTAATAACCATTACGTTAATGAAAATAATGTGCAACGCGGGAGTAGCCGATCTCGCGGTCTCCAGCGTCGGAGGTTCGAATCCTCCCTCGAGCACGGATGTTTGTGTTGTCTTTAGTATATTATTCTTGTATCGACATTTCATTCCTCAATTGTGCACTGTCCTTTTTTATTAATAATTTTAAATTCATAATTGAATCCTCCGATTTCTTATTTATTAGGTTTAGGTATCCCAGATGACCTTAAGGTTTAAGAAATATGCCTTAAAGTCCAATCGATGTTTTGTATGCAACTTTTCAGGTATTCCGAGTATCAATTGATTTTTATTTTATGTGATACCGTACTACTAGTGAAACACTCGCAGAAAACGACGACAGGGCTATTATACAAATTTTAACCACTAGTTGCGACTTATCTATAGTGCACAACTTGCCATCTTCCCATTAGCTGCTCCTATTTTTAGGTTTGATTTTTTTTTCCTTTTTCACAATTCTGTACAGCACAGCGTCTTCCTTTTTGCGTGCTTCATATGTATTCAGTTTCGACCCCTGAGGCGGTCGCGATTACGATTTTCCCTTAACAAATTAGTCAGTTATTTAATCCAGAGACAGATTTAGTATGAATATATGCAAGATAATGATTTACTTATGTTTTCTATCCGATCGTGTTAAATATGTCAGCCTACATATTCATTGGTGTGGTATCGCTCTTTCCGCCATCACGAATCTATAGATATAAGTATTCATACGCGATGATGACGTAAGGTCCACCTTCTTCACCGCAGATGCGACAATAACATCCGCCGTCGTGTGGGAATCCGATATGACTAGCATAAAAGGGCACGGACGACGGGTGTGCTATGGCCGTGGCTAGTAACTTGGAATTTGCGGTTGAGCGCTGGCAGCCATGTGGTTATAGGAAACCGCTGGCCCGAATCCGCAGACCCGGGTATGAATCCGGACAAGGCTCACGTTTTCACTTGTCGCCATTGACTAATTTCAGTCCCCTAGTATAGCTAAAATCGTTTCGCCAACAATGACAAAATTGCAAATTATGAAAATATGGATGTTTATGCTTAATTTAGTGTTGGTTTTATCGAAATAATCAGTTATTTACTATTTTAAACAAATATTTGAAAATAGTCATGCACTGCCATTTCTGATAATTTTGATTCCATCATTTCCCATACTGGTATTTTTCTATCGAACTATATAGTCTAGAAGGCTGTGGTTTCGTTTGTTTCCGTTAAATGCCTAAACTACCGATGATTCGCAGTGAACTCTTTGAACTATACATTTGTTTGTGTTTGACAACAACAGTTATCCACTAGTCCTGTTTTACTTTCTGTGTTTCCTGTGATAGTTTTCATCCTGACTACACCAAAATTGGTCTTCTTACTTTCAATGATGGCTATTCTGGAAGACTACAGATTTTGGAATATCTTGGAATTGATAGAGGTTACAACATCACTAAACGTGTGCTGGACTTGGAAGATAGGCCGACGAGGACAAAATAGTTTCTCTATTATTGTTATCGTAAATTGTTAGTTTCTAAAGAAGCTAATCGCTGTCCAACTTGGTAAAAAATACAAAAAATCTCCAGAAATCAGTAAACAAACGTGAAACGTGTCCATAGAAAATGTATATTGCTGAATTTGTAAGAAAATGTCTAATATTGTGCCTCCTGCTTTGTGTCGAGTAACTTGCTTGCAAGAAAATGTATAATATTGCATCTATTGTGTTTATCGATATGGGGACATAAAACTGTGAAGTTGTGAAGTTTCATCTTTGGCAAAGATTATGTATTGTAACTCGTGCGGAGAGATAGAGAGTCAGACTTGTGGTTCAGCTCGCTTAGAGAGCAGCTGTGTTGTGTATGTGGCTCCGATGTAGAGCAGAGGCTGCAGTGCCAGCAAGTTGGTTTGATTGTATTTGGAATATATTGTATTTCATATAATTGTGAAAAAAGTTGTACCACCTCTGGAATGACAGTAATAGCATTTCATGTAATTATGGAAAGGTTGTATCATTTAGGTAATGTAATGGTGATTATTAATAACAAGTAACAAAGTTGACCTTTCTTTCCTGTTTCATTTACGTAGTTAGAAGATTAATCTACTTCCTTTATTTGATAATTAGTTATTTGTGGATTTAAAGTGCAGTATTGATTTTGCTGATCTTGTTGAACAGGTTTCTTTATTGGTACCGTAGTAAATGATTGTTATGCAAAACTGCAGTTAATTGAGTATGATACTGAGTTTTGATAATCAGGTACGATGTGCATAAAATTCTCGAAGTCTAACATTATGAAACTGGTTTGCTTTCTTTAATATTTTTATCGCAGTCAAATTTTTGAGTATAGTCAGTTTGCGTTTCATGTAGGTTACAGGTCACAGTTGCTTTGTTAAAAGATCCGTTGCGCACATAATCAGTTTAAAGCACTGTTTCTCATTTAACAGTATATACATCAATATCAGGGCCATAATTAAACCAAATTACTGTGTTAATGAACAATGTACGTTTTCAGTTAAATTTTGATGAAGTTATTTGATGACTTAGTGATCTTGATTGTTAAATATCAATATATGACAACTATTTGCACTGCAACTAATATCAGATCAGGTTTTGAATGAGTAACTTTAAAATAACTGGGACAAACACATAACTACAGATAACAAAATAAGGATATATAAAACAATAGTTCGGAGCATTATTGCATATTGTTCAGAAGTGTGGATAACAAAATGGCAACTGAAATCATAATTATTAGCCACAGAAATGGATTTCTGGAGACGTTCAGCAAGAATATCAAGATGAGAAAGAATAAGAAATGAATTAATCAGAGGAAAAATGAAATGTAACAAATGGGACAAGAAAGGCTTCCAAAATGCATACTCGACTGGACACCGAACGGAAGAAGAAAAAAGGGACGACCACCTACTATATGGATGCAGGAAGTTTAGTCAGCAATGAGGAAGAACAACATTCCTCAGGACTTATGGGAGGACAGAGAAGAGTGGAGAACAATAATTCGTAACTTAATGTAATCTAATATATGTGCTGGAAAAATGTTCTTACATTGTAAAACCAGAATAATAATAATAATAATAATAATAATAATAATAAATAATACTTTTGTCGTCTGATTAAACGATAGATTCTACTTTAAAATTCACGTACGCCTTTTAAGCGTAACGGTACATTTATCTATAAACTGCGCTATACCAAATGCAAAGTGCCTGTATCACCGACTTCCAATTAATTCGTTATACTGCTCTGGTCAGACGGACAGCCGCAAGGCACCGTGGATGTCTCCGCACACTACGTGAAGCTGGAGCTCTGAGGCGATGGCTTAACAGTGAACGAATTATTTCGTCCAAAATATTCCTATGTTGAAGGAACTCAAATAGAGAAGAGGAACAAAGATTCTTACAAACTGGCCAAGAGCACAAGAGAAACTCTTTTGTACGCTCGAAAATTAGTACAATTTACAAGAACAATATCAGAGAAACAATCTGAACACTTCAGGCAGTGTAATCAGCACTTGGAAAAAAGTCTGAGGCTAGTCAGAGGACACACTGCCCGCAACCGCTCACCTGTGTCCTCTCACTGGGAGCCCAGCAAGAGGAGGCTTCAACAAACATTGTGGCAAGCCACACATCTCTCGTGCCACTCACGTCAGAGCCAATCACGGCTACAGTTTCTAATGTCTCGCCCCCACCATTTTCTTCCATCCGAGCATCTTTCCTGCCAGAAAGAAGCGTCTGTAATCGTGGGGAATATTATAGGAACTTTCGACCGTTTGACGATTGGAATCAACCGCCAATCGCATCGACTTTATGGCCTCGGCAGGTCTGTCAACAAGAGCCTCCCCTTCGGTAGCGATACAAAATGTTCAAATGTTTGTAAATCTATCGGACCAAACTACGTGGTCATCAGTCCGTAGCTTACAAACTACTTAATCTAAGGTAAACTAACCTAAGGACAAGACACATACACACACACACACATACACACACAGACACACACACACACAGACACACATGCCCCAGTGAGGACTCCAACCTCCACGGCAAGCACCCGCGCGCTCCTCAGCGAGACGCTTTAGACCGCTCAGCTAGGTAGCGATACATTTACCGACCGGACGCTGTCCATTTCGACTCCGTTGGCTGCATTCTGACTTCCCGTCACCAGAAAACTGCCACATGAAAATTCAATAATGTTTAACCCTCGAGCGGCAGCGCTGGTGCAGACCTGCAACCACTTTTCTTTAAATGCTCAGTTTTGTCGCAAAAATGGAGATGCCGTATTTCCTCTTTAGCTGTTCCTCAATTAAGCCTTAAAAATGACGTCAGTGAAGGTTCTGAGTTTCCAGTGCACGACTGTGTCCACCCAAAAAAAGTTTTGTTAGGTAGTGCATCATTAGTAGCAGATTTTCACCGCGCTGCTATCATGTAATTTGAATTGTTTTGTGTTACGTCCAGTTTTCATTCCAAATGTATTTGTGGCAGTTTCTAGTAAATATTTATTGTATAAATTTTACCCTACATATGAGAATGCTCAAAAATTTAAATTTATTTCGTAAATAGTTTAACTCTCGATAAATTGTCCTCTAGTTTTTCCTGATTAGCCATGGTGCAGTTTCCGTCAATCTCATTTTTAACCCTTTTTAGCGTTATACAATGCGAAAATGAGTGTTATTCTACTACATAAATAATCTCAAGGTCTCGTAGACGTGGTATGGGTCTGACAGATTAAGAAATAGACTTCTTTCGACAAGTAATAAAGATCTTAGAGATTCTTGTCTTGATTCCTCATCAGATCATGAACAGATCATGAACAGGATACTATTATTCAATATCAGATTCATTGCGTCTGAAATCTTGTTCTGAATCGGTCCTAGTACCGATTCAGAACAAGATTTCAGACGCAATGAATCTGATATTGAAAACGTTACCACTCTGTGGAGTAAAACGCCATACAAATAGCACTGAAAAAGAATATAAAAATATTCCCTGGTTCTAAAGGGAACGGGAAGTCAGAGACGCAAGCTCTTTCATTCATTATAGATGATAACATGACTGATGAGGTAATTATGTGTACTAAGTTCCACATAACACTGAAGAAAGCTGACACTAATTACTCAAGAGACAGACACTACAGAGAAGTAAAGGAAGAGGGAATGATAGTACTGCTGGGTCTATTATAGATGATTATTGTCCACTTTCGGAATAATGTAATTGATATACTAATTCAGGTATTAACAAATATATTTCTACCTGTGCATTACACTATTTTTATTATTTCGATCATTAGTAGCTATATACTAGGTTTTTAACTCGGAATACAGTGTTGTCAAATCTGCACCGCGCTGCTGCTGAAGTTATAATAATTGGCGCTGCCGCCCGAGGGTTAAATGTTGTCTCTCAGCATCGATCAGATTTTCCAGTGACCAAGAGCTGTCAGGTTCGTCCATACTGCACAACTATTCTGTTAACAGGCGAAAGGATTATTAGATTAGCTTATTACTTCTTCCGTAGATCATGAATACAACATTTCTTAATTACGTGGGACGTGTCATTTTAATAAAAATTTTCTTTATGTGATATTAAACGACATACAATATTTTAATTTTCTTTATCGTAAAATTCCCAATTTATATCTAAAATTTCATCTGCTGGGGAGGAGTTGCCCCTCTAAACTTTTTAAAATATCTTTTTAAACAGTAGTTGAGTGCCTGTCAGATTTTTAATGCTATTTGGTAAGTGGTGGCATAATTCACTCCTTTCTGGGACAAAGTAAAAGTAGTTACAATAGAAGTGACGTGATGTTTACTGGCTGAAACAAGCCCTCCAACACATCTACATTTACACTTACATCAACATGGTTATTCTGCAAAGCACACTGAAATTCCTAGCAGGGGATTCGGCCCATAAAGAGTCGCGGTTCTATTCAGCCAATTATCAAACAAGCTGATAGTGGGGCAATTGGGCCCGTCTGTTTACCTATCATTCCATTTTCGAACAGCCTGCAGGAAGAAAGGACACCTAAACATCTCCGTTTGAGCTCAGATCTCTGATTTGTTTTGATGATCATTTCTCCTATGTAGGTGAGAGTCAATAATTTACTTCACGCATTTGGAGAAGAAAGTCGGCGAACAAATGTTGAAATTGTAGCGACACAAGTTGCTTTAAAATTATTAAAAATTTATCTAGATTTCGATAATACTATATAAACATCGCCACATCAAACAGAGAGGTAAACCCCGGATCAACACATACCATGTTCACAACCCGGAACGACTAAAGGAATTTGCCAATAGTTTTAAAATTGTTTTATCAGTAAACGTACAAGCAGAAATGAATATGATAGCAAATGGACACAACTTTTAGACGCCATCTACAAATCGGCAGTAATAGCACATGGGATAAAAGATAATAGAAACAAGGACTGGTTCGAGCAGACTTTGGAGGACATGGAACCAGTCATTGAGACTAAACGAAAAGTCTTGATTGCTAATAAAGAAAACCCAAATGGAAGAACTCAGGATGAGAAGCAAAGAACAGGGCTCAACTAACAAAGAAGGAGTGCAAATAATTATTGGCTGAATTTATGTGCAAGTATTCAGAAAGCTGCCGATTGTGGAGGCATTACGGCAATGTACGAAGGAATTAAAAAAAAAAAAACAGCTCTTCTGACGGCCAAGACAGGAGAAGTTTTTACAGATAAAGGCAAGCAAATTGAGCACTGGGTTGAACACTACCTAGGGCTGTATGCAGTTGAGAATGATGTTAACAGGGAAGCACTCGACGCCATCCAACAAATGCCAGTTATGGAAGAGCTAGATAGAATGCCCACTATGGAAGAACTCAGTAAAGCAATAGATTTCCTTCCAAATGGAATGGATCCAGGTGAAGACGGAATCACTGCAGGGATTATCAAGTATAACAAATCTGTACTTCTCAAACGTCTACATTCACTTCTCAAAACTGTCTGGGAAGTGGATTATGTCCCATTGAGCATGCGGAATTCAAGGATAGTCACTCTGTATAAACAGAAAGAGGCAGAAGTGACTGTAACAATTACCGCGGCATTTCACTGCCAAGTATAGCCGGGAAGGCTTATGCAAGAGTCATCCTAACGCGGCTGCAAACCCTAGCGTCGAGACTCTACCGAGAATCTCAATGCGGATTTAGAGCTGGCCGATCCACAGTGGATATGATATTCTCTCTATGACAGCTCCAAGAGAAGCGCCGCGAGCAGCTGAGACCACTGTATATTCCTTTTATATACCTCGTTAAAGCATTTGATATAATGAGCAGAAGTGTTCTCTTCAAGTTGCTGCAAAAGATTGAGTCCTCATCTAAATTACTAAAAACAAATGTCTCCTTCCATGAGAAAACGCAAGCAACAGTTTGCTTCAATGGCAAAACATCGGAAGCATTCCCTGTTAACAGTGGTATAAAGCAGAGGGGTGCATTAGCGCCTACTCTGTTTGGGATCTTCTTTTCCCTTCTGCTGAGATTTGCCTTTGAAGACTGTGAGGAGGGAGTGTATTTACGTACAAGGCCCGAATGAAATCTTTTCAACATTGTCAACCTTAAAGCTAAGACCAAAGTAAATGCAACTGTTATTCGAGAGTTGCTATAAGCAGACGATGCCGCTCTGGTAACAAACACAGAAGATGAGCTGCAGTGCCTAATCAACAAGTTATCACACGCATGTGGAAAATTTGATCTTACCATTAGCCCTCAAAAACTAAGATCATGGCGCACCAGTCATCCATCTAACAGCATTGACGGTAATCCTCTCCAGGTAGTTGAGGAGTTTACATACTTGGGGTCTACAATATGTAGCAACTTGTCTGTGGACCCAGAGATTACGAAGAGAATTGCTGAAGCATCGGATATAAATAAATCGGAAATAAATAAAATAAAAAATCGAAATCGGCAATAGAAACAAAATTGAAAAAAGTTATGTTGAACAGGAAATATATCACCGAAATGGTAAAAATCAGCGAAATTGGCACAAATCTAATTGCCGGCCCAGTAGCTGACTATTCTGCGGCGCTCCAGTCACAGTCTGCACGGCCGCTACGGTCAGGTGTTCAACTCCCCCTTCGGGCATCGAAGTTTTTGTCGTCTTTAGTTTTAGTTCATATCTAATTAAGTGCCTTAAGCTTAACAGACATTTGAGCATTTGAAACATCTAATTTGTTAACGAAAACCACTCGATTTGGAATAAGTATCACTAATATTGAGAAAAAATATCTATTTCAGTAAAAGAATAACACCTTAATTGGCAAAATATGAATCTATTTTGTACACAAACGAGATTTGTTTGTCCGTAACATACAAATGTCGCTCTCACTCCAGAAAGTAGACAATTACTTCAACAAGAAACATGACTCTACCGTGAAAGTAAGCCATGGATTATTCTCAGGAAGTTTGCTGGAAAAATTGTAAACTCGTATGTGAAAAATGTGAATGGGAGGGCGGGATTCGTATGAGTTGCAGTGGTAGATATGCTCTGACAACGTCTATTTAGCGAATGGTAATGCATGAACTCGGAAACTATTTACTCTGAAAAAAAAAATTAGTTCAAAATTGGGGATGAGATGATTATCTGATCTTGTGAATGTAAAAAAGACGTAATATAAATGCTGACATTTATAATGGATTAGGAAAAATTAGTTCAAAAATTAGTTCAAAATTGGGGATGAGATGATTATCTGGTCTTGTGAATGTAAAAAAGACGTAATACAAACGCTGACATTTATAATGGATTAGGAATGGGATATGGCTAGAAAACATAAAAGAAGCGAGAAATACATAATTTTCATTTGATTATCAATCGCCACTTACAAAAATCTTTAGATGTGAACTCTGTAGAAGTTGAAGAGAATTCAAAAATTGTTGTACAGCCCCAGATTTTCACCTGGCGGCCAAAATAAGAACTACTTTTTCCTACGTAAATCGGATCCGCATTTAGGCATTACCATATTTACAAAGTTTCAATGCGATACGATAAATACAGCGCTTAGTAGATCTATTAAATAGCTGAAAATTAATCTGATTCATTGAAATTTTGTATATTACTATAAAAACTGGCGTTCTTCTTTTGTAATGTATACTGAGTCAGGCAATGTTTTTATTATTGTTGTTTTTTTTAGGTCGGATACATCTGTCACACTGGTTTCTATGAGAAATAATATAGGGAACCGTTTATTTTTACAAGGAATTAGGATATGTAAAAAAAGTGGTATTAATTTGTCAAACGAATTTATTTAGTCAAACCTTAAGATATTTATGAAATTTTCCACGTCTTGGGTAATATATAGCGTTATTTTGCAGTTTCTGCATATGAAACCAGTCGTTATGTGATGGATCCATGTGTTGAAACTGTCAGCATTGCCTGATTGTGCTCGCCAGTGGAGATTGGTTTCGAATTGCATAAAAGTTTACACAGAGGCGCGAAAATACTTCGTTCTCTTGTTCGTGCGTGGGGGATGGGGTTCAAAAAATATTTGTAAGATTTGTGCGACTTAACTGCGGGGTCATCAGTCCCTAAACTTACAAACTACTTATGAACTACTTTATACTAAACACAGCACAAACATCCATGCCCGAGGGGGGATTCAAACCCCCGACGGGGAACGGTCTCATGCATCGTAGCACAGCACCTCAATGCACTCGGCCGCTCCGCCGTAGCGGGGATGGGGTTGGGGCGGGAAGGGGTGGGGGGAAGGGGAGTGTTAGGTCAGTTCTCCAGTACTAGAAATTTATTCTGATCGGTCTTCAAAATATCTGGAGCATTTTGAAAGCAGGAATCAAAATTGCATTGTGAACGACAGTTAACTGCTGCTTCGCTTTTAGTGATGATTATTTGCCTTCCGCTTCCTTCATCGCACAGTGCAAACTATTAATATACATATTCGAAAACGCCACGTGTAAAATTCCGTTTCGTTGGGGTCCCATATCTCGGCTTCTATTGATCATACAGATAAGGGATGAACTGTTTTATAGAGATGTCCCATTTATCTGGACCACCCAAAATATCTCTCGAACAACAACGGCTATTGTGAAACGACTGTCACCGGTATCAATATAAGGTAGTGGCACATGAATGTAAATGTTTTGAAACATTTTAAAACGAAAGCAAATGTGTTCTTAAAACAATTTTATATTTTTTGTAATAGACACCCTATATTATTTCATCAGCAATCTATTGCTTGATATATCACATAAACAATGGCGTTGATTTCATCACAATACGCCAATTGCATGCCGAGTTACTGCGAAGGAAGTTGGTGCTAGAAATACGCGAAACGCGCGGCTATTCCTAAGACTCAAGCGAGAACCCCATGCTGCTCAGGACGTGAGCTAGCCGCGCGTTTTGCGTATTTCAAACGTCAACTTCGCTTCGCAATATCTCGGCATGTAACTGGCGTATTGTGATGAAATCAACGCCATTTTTTATGTAATTTGTCATGCGATAATTTCTGATGAAATAATATAGGGTGTCCATTTAAAAACAGGTAAGCTTATGTTAAAAGCCATACATGCTTTCGTTTTAGAATGTTTCAAAACATTTACATTCATGAGCCCCTGCCTTATATTATACCGGAAAAAGTAGTTTAACAGTAGCTGTTGGTCCAGAGATATTTTCGATATTCCAGTTAAATGGGACACCCTGTATACCTCTTGGCCTAGTGATCATTTGTATGTTTAAGTACTCACATGTTGTAGCTATCCTAGTTTACGGCGAGAAAATTTAAATATTACACACTTCTTGCAGCGCGGGCAAACGGTGTAAATGGGTGGTCTTTGCACAGTACGTGTCAGTGGTCTTCACACAGCTTCTGAAAACTCCAGTTGTACATGGGGCGTTCCTAAGCAAAAGAATATCAAAACCGTGATCTTTGGGTAAAAAAACTACTAATTCTTTGAATGGCCACTTCTATACGTTCTGTCAATTGAAAATGTTCTCAAGCATATATTCTCAAAGTTTTTAATTTTTTAATATCCTTATTCGTTATCTATATGGAAAGGTTTAAAGTTACTGTACTTACAAAAAAAAAAAAAGTAGTTTACGTCTGATTTTGCACTGTGGAACCAAAAAAATAAATAACTAAGCATAGTAAATGGCTCATTATTCAACAATATAATCTGCAGACATTTGTTTAGATCCGACATTTTACCTTCTTCTAAAATCTTTATTTATTTTCAAGAAAACACTTCACTTTCTACTTCTCTCACCTCTGGCAGTACTGCTCATGTGAAAAATACCGAGTAGCACTGTGGTTCGGAACCCACGTTAAACTGTAGGTCCCCCTATAACTGGCTGGGTAAGTCAGTCCGAAGGTCGGAGGAAGGCAACGGCATACCACCTCCAAACAGGACCATGTCTAGTAAAGCACTGTGGTGTTCAAATCAATCTTCGGATTGTTAACTGCTTTACCTTTTTTTAACACTTGAAAAACCATATGTTTGGGTACCTAAAGGCCAGTTGCACTGTTGTGTCTGAGAGGTGGTACGTTTCAAAACTTACCATCTGATTCCTATTCCGTAAAACCTATTCCGTAAAATCGATAGATATTTTCATTATTACAGTTTTGTTTTATTTATTTTTATTGTCGTATGCATCCATTCCAACAATACGTCCAACATACATTTAAACAAGAATAAATTATTTAGAATAAATAAACAAATATGAAATGGTTCAGACTACACACTGATGTTGTTGGACGCAATCCAGCTTTGTTGGATGTTACATATAGCTTCTTAATGCCACCAGGGAAACGTCCAATAGGGCACTAATTTACAATGTGCCTCTCTGTTTCTATGTCACCACAGTCACACATATTGTCACTGGAAAAGCCCCACTTGTGCATGGCATTGCACAGTCCTACATCTCTTCAGCTGTACCCACACCACTCTTGGTTGATGAAAACCAGGAACTTACACTGTGGGGTCATCTATCGGTTCATAACAGTTTGGTATCTATGTCCTATAAAGGATTTATTTTATTTTCGGTATTCGTTGAAGAAATGTGTATTTGTATAAATGTTTTACGTAAACAATTACGAGATATTTTGAAGAGATTGCTGAGAAAAAAACACATTGTGAACATTTTGTATGGTGGTGAGTATGAAATCAAGAGAAACTAACGAAATTTTACTTAAAATTGAGAGCACAGCAATATCTCATTGTGTTCTCAAAATATTGGTTTCACATTCGGCAAGCGAAACCGCAAGGTTTACTCACTTTCTAACGGAGTTGGCGGCCTATAGGCACGGCCGAGGGCACCGCAGTAAGGCGCCTTAGCACGCACGGCTATTCTGCCTCGGCTGAGGAAGAGGATGGACGATGAGAGGCTGAGTGAGAAGATATGGATGACTAAAGGAGGGAATTTGTAGGCAGTAATAGAGGAGAGGGACAAATATAAAGTTTTGGTGGATGGTCACAGGTGGCCGGGCAAGAAAAATCGACGTTAAGAATTAGAAATTCTTAAACATATCGACCCTTTAGGGGTTTGAGCTTAGAAATAAATTGAAAGGGAAAGTTGAAAATTCGTGCCCGACCTCGATTCGAACCCGGATTTCCCGCTTCGGGCCAGCGGTCGCCTTAACCAATTAGGCTATCCAGGCATGCTTTCCAACCTGCCCAAACTAAAAAAGAAAAGAAAAAGAAAATTCAAATGTTTGTAGAGGTCATGGGTCTTACCAGCGGGGTCAAACTACTTAGGAAGTAGCTTATACTAAAGACGGCACAAATATCCATGCCGGGGGGGGGGGGGGGCATTAGAACCCCCTATCGCAGCGGCCGTGCAGACCGTGACTGTCATGCCGCAGACCGCTCGGCCGTCTTTGCCCAAACTCTGAACTTGTAGCACACTACGATCGTAGCAGATTTGTGCATCCAGCACAGAAATAGTCAAATACCTGTGTGAGTATATTTACAATTATTCATATGGTGTCTGCTTTTTCGGAATGCCACGAGTGATTCTGAAGGGTGCTAACGAATCAGAAGAATATATACAAGGTGCACAACTTTGCGTTCTCCTTTGCCGATAGCTGGCGACAACGGTTAGTTGCGGTCTGAAGAGACAGATCGCAGACGTACGGCAACCTCCGTCAACATAACCTCATTCAAACATTAGTTCATTTGTGTATGCATCATAAAGTTGTTCTTGATTGAAAATGTTATTTTACGAGCCTAATTCTCGTCAGTTGTGGAAGGTGTTACAATTTTGTTTCAATATGAAGAAAACAGCGGTTGAGTTGCATCGAATGCTGTCAAATTGTCGTATTGTAAAACGATATTCGTAAAAGGTCGCGAGCCATGCTTCACGTCGATGGCCAATATAAATATTCCTGGCTCCAAGAACATCGTTTGCATTTGGTGGGACCAGCTCGGCGTCATGCACTATAAGGTGTTAAAATAGGGTGACAAGACGTGCCGTATTTTACTGCATCGTCCCTTATTTGGCCTAAGTGTCCCGTTGTCCCGACAAAATAAATACGGGACGCATATTGTACCGTTTTTTACTAAACGTTCGTATATTTTGAAACAGCGTGTTTTTAAGTAACGTGCAGCGTAACCAAATGGAGAACAAATGTGGTCATAAACAATCAAGAAAATAGGCTTTAAATCAAAGTAAAAAGACCCTATTTTTTAATTTCATTGGTTGGCATTACATAATTTGCAGATTTTCCAACATCAAAAAATTCAGTCGTTACTAAGGTCATCGCTAGAAGTTGGCGTGCTGTAAGAGTCTGAGTCCTTGGATATTTCAGGTTCATTCAAGACATTAAAATTGATTATATCGCGAAATGGACTTACCCATTCCATATACTGGAACCATGTAACTGGCTTCAGGCCAAAATCTTCTTCTTTGGAAGTCTGTCTAGTAAAGTCTTAAAAGTTTACCGGAGTTTGGTGAAAATATTTTTAAAGAAAGATGTGAACTTCAGTGGTTTTTGGGGAATTGAACCAACTGTGAACAAAAATTTATTAATTGAGTAATGCGAAGATATCTGATGAGAAAATTTGTAGTTCATTAATTAGTTTGTTCTAGCTGTACCTAGAACTAATGCTGCTGCAGAAAGTTATTCCTCCACCACGAATACTTTATGGAGCGCGAAAGCAAAATATTTAGTTTGCAAAGGAAATAATTATAATTAACAAGAACTCATTTTCACAATACTTCATGGACTGATTATTATGAAAATGTATGAAAAAATACCGAAATACTAAACGACATACATACTTGTACAAAATATAGTTGAGAGAGAAATAAATTTCGTAAGTAATAATAACTATCTTTTTCACTTTTTCCATGTGACAGCTATCAAAGAATAAATTATTTCTTTAATAAGTAATGAAATTTCTTTAGCTTTCTGTTGTGTATGTTCGGTTATTTTTTCTGTTAGCCTTAATATGTCAAAATTATTGAGATTGCCGTTTAAGTAGTTTGTCCCATACCAGAAACTCCCAGTTCTTATTCTTATAACTTAGGTTTCATGTTCTTCCATCAATTACATACTTTTCTTGTCGTGGTATCTTTTTTATTCAAAAGACGCACTTTCTGCATACAACATACAGCACTAAAAAAGAAGTGATTTTCGATAGAACCAAATGTAAATACGAGAAGCACCAAATACGACGCTTCAGCTTTGGGGTGAGGGCAGAGGAAGAATGGCTTTGTTTCTTACTATACATTTGCATGCATTAATTCATGTGTTAGTTCTGCGTTAATGTCTGACACCAATGCCGTCATATTATTTACAATAATTAATGGATAACATTTATGTTGATGACGCTGCAGGGAAAGGCAACTTTTGGTTTCGCAACGTGTGGCGATACTGGCTTGCAAGCCAGCAACCACTGCATTATTTTATTTCATAATTTAATTTACTTATAATAAAATAGACATGGGACAGTAGGAAGTGGCTGTGTCAGATAGTAGCCAGATGGTACTGTATATACGGTCCCGTGGAAAAACTCCGCCCACTTCTCTAAGTGTGATCTGATTGTCTGTTGCATATCTTTACGCGCCACAACCTTCCAGATATTTTATTAATTATTTAATAAATAAAAATTCAGTTATCCATTCTATTGCCATAATGTGTGTTAATTGTTTGTGATTACACTATTGTTTTTACATTTATTAGATTATGTATTTTAGATAATGAGTGAGTGTGGCGTTCTAGAAGTGTCAGTTGGCTCCAAAACTCTAGGCACTAGCGTGGAGTCCAGTTCTACTGCTAGTCAGTTCACTGCGAGCTCCGACACGGTAAACGTCTACCGGCACTTGCGATAACTAGTCTTTTATTAATCGGTCGATAATGGGGCTAAAATATTTGTAAACACGTGCAATGTATGTCAAAGTGTGTTATGACTTTTAATTTTGTGAATTTTGTAAACTAACATTGGCGTCAACATGCAGTATGTGGCTTTCGTGTGACTGGTAACAATAAAAGAGCCACTAGCATCTCTGAAGGAATTCATCGACTTCGTTAATGGTAGTTAGACAGCCACAGTATCCACCACTTTCAATTTCAGCCTCACCTCAGAAAACCTCGAGTCTACGACATATGTGCTGCATCTGCGCTGGGGACAGCTACGATAGAGAAGACACCAGGTTAGTGAAATATTAAGTGACAACCACCTACGGGCCTCACGTGCAACGTTCGGTCTATTACAACTAGACGAGTTAGCACGCTGCTCGCGGTAACGTGACTGAGGTAAAGGGAAGGTAGGAAAGTGCCAAGGAAACTTTCACAAGTGGACTGGATAACATAAACTTTAACAATAACGTTGTATTGGTTTATAGAATTTTTTTCTAACTCACCCCCGCCGGAAGAGTTCGTGAAAAAAAAAGGTTTGTAATCTTAAGGGACGAAACTTCTGTGGTCATTGGTCCCTAGACTTACACTCTACTTAAGCTAACTTACAAACACACATACGTCAGAGGGAGGGCCCGAAACGCCGACGCGAGCGGCCGTACGATCCGTAACATGCCGCAATCTTGGGTACCCAAAAGTGTCCCGTGTTTTGATTTTGTAAATCTGTCCGCGGTGGAGTAGCCGAGCGGTCTAAAGCGTCTCGCTTCGGAGCGCGCGGTTGCTCGCCGTGGCGGTTCGAGTCCTCCCTGGGGCATGGGTGTGTGTGTTTGTTCTTAGGTTAGTTTACCTAGGTTTAAGTAGTTTGTAAGCTACGGACTGATGACCACGCAGTTTGGTCCGATAGATCTACAAACATTCGAACAGTTGTAAATCTGGTCATCCTATGTTAAAACCAAGTGAAACAATCACAGGTGCTCGTTATCTAACGCAATTAATGCGTCTGAGCGGAGAATTAAAAGACAAACGGCCACGATACGGCGAGAAGAACGAGAAAGTGATTTGCAGCACGACAAAGCTCGACCACCATTGCAAAAGAGGTCAAAACGTATTTGGATACGTTAAAATGAGAAGTCCTACGCCACGCGCAGTATTCTCCAGACATTAGTCCCTCTATCATCTGTTTAGATCAATGGCACATGATCTGGCCGACCAACACTTCCGATCTTATGAAGAAGTCACAAATTGAATCGATTCGTGGATCGCTTCAAAAGATGAACAATTTTTTTCGACGCGCGATTCGAACAATGTCCAAAAAATGGGAGAAAGCAGTGGCCAGCAATGGAAAATACTTTTAATGATACATGTGTAACCAATTTGTTTCATTAAAGCCGCAAATGTTGAGGAAAAATGGCGGAAGCAATGTTATACGTATGTGTATATGGGATGAGTCAGGAGTAAAGGGCCATGCTTTGATGGGAGATTCCACTGGTGATATTTACAAGAAAACTTCTAATATTATAATACACGTATGCCTTTTTAATATTATTTGAGATTGTAGGTTTTCGAGGCGATCTGATAGTTTTATATTCTTCAAATAAAACGCCGAGATCGAGAATTAATAATTTATTTAATGACGACCGGTTTCGGAGGAATGTGCCACCATCATCTGGCCATATACATTTTATAAGCTGGTCATCTTATTTAAAAATGGAGGTAGCACTTATTGTTGTTGTTGTGGTCTTCAGTCCGCAGACTGGTTTGATGCAGCTCTCCACGCTTCCCTGTCCTGTGCAACTCTCTTCATCTGACAGTACTTTCGGCAACCTACTTCCCTTTGAATCTGCTTACTGTATTCGTCCCTCGGTCTCCCTCTACGATTTTTACCCCACACACTTCCTTCTAATGCTGACGATTCCTTGATGTCTCAGGATGTGTCCCACTAACCTATCCCTTCTCTTAGTCAGAATACGCCAGAAATTGCTTTTCTCCCCAATTCTGTTGAGCACCTCCTCATTAGTTACGTGATCTACCCATCTAATTTTCATCATTTGTCTGTAGCACCACATTGCAAAAGCTTCTATTATCTTCTTGTCTGAACTCCTTATTGTCCACGCTTCACTTCCATACAATGCTACACTCCAGACAAATGCCTTCAGAAAGGACTTCCTAACATTTAAACTTATATTGGATGTCAACAAGTTTCGCTTCTTCAGAAACGCTTTTCTTCCCATAGCCATTCTGCATTTTATATCTTCTTTACTTCGGCCATCAGAAGTTATCTTGTTACCCAAGTAATAAAACTCTTTTACTACTTTTATTGCCTCATTACCTAATTTGATTCCTTCAGCATCGCCGATTTTCTGACGCTACATTCCATTATACTTGTTTTACTCTTGTTGATTTTCGTCTTATAACCTCTTTTCAAGACATTGTCCATTCCATTCAATTGATCTTCCAGATCCTATGCGGTATCTGACAGGATTACTATGTCATTGGCGAACGGCAAAGTTTTTATTTCTTCTCCCTGAACTTTAATTCCCTCTCCAAATTTCTCCTTACATTCCTTCACTGCTTGCTCAATGTACACATTGACAGATAGCACTTAAGTCACCAAATAAAAATACATTAAGTTAAATCATGCCAGCTTACAAGATCTTGTTTTAACTACCGTATTTTTTATATGACGGCTGAGTGCTATGTTGCACTTATTATTGTATTTCCCTTTTTTTTAAATAAGATGACCAGCTTATACAATGTACAAGACCACATGACGACGGCACAGTCCTCCGAAGCCGGTCGTGATTAAATAAAAGATTAATTCGCAATGTTAATGTTTCATTTGAAGAGTTTAAAACATATGTCTTTTCTTTAACGGTTTCCGGGTAAAACAATGAAAACAACCAGGAACGGGAAAAGTCCAGATAGCAGTAAATTAAGATAGTGTTACGTTACGGTTTGTTTAATTGGTAAGTTTCTTCACAGATGATGTTCCAAAGGTGCATCGTGCCCTTCAGTGCATTTTGCTACTCTTGTAGATAACTGTTATATTGCCTATCGGAGATGAATAATGTAGAGCTGAACTCCAGCTCATCTTAATATCTATATCTATAAATATGAATATCTGTTCGGTGTACGTTTATCACGTCTGAACCACAAGACATAAAGAGCTATAAATTTGTACAGTTACTAATGTCTACCCGGTGAAGGCTTTAGGCACGGATTTATGGCGATCGGATAGCTATTTATTTATATCTATCAATGTGAATGTCTGTTCGGTGAACGCTTATCACGTCATAACGACAAGATGCAGAGACTTAAATATTTGTACAGTTACTAATTTATACCTGTGGAAGGTTTTAGGCACGCTTTTAAAGCGATCTGATTGATATTTAGTAATTTGAAGAATATAACCCGAAATGCAGAACAATAATTACTGTGGTGTCGCACAAGTATGAAGTGCGCGCCACGTCTTTTCGCCGCGCGCCGCCATGCACGCACGGCGTGGCGTTCTTACGACGTCGGCCACGAGCGCCCTCTGCTGCTATCCCGCTCGTGGCCACCACTGAACGACATCGTTCACTTGGGAATCAGATAGGCACCAGTTAAGACTTGGCTGTCAGATAAGCACTAGGAATCATTAGTAGGCAGACCTCTATCTAAACTATGTATCAGCATTTTGCAGTCAAGAATTATGTAAAAGTTAAGTATTACCAAGACTCCACGAAATATATATCTTGTTCTAATTTATCCTAGTGTTCTAGTTCCTGCTGTCCCACTGGCTGGTCACCTTCATGCCTGCTCACGCGTGCATCCTTTATTCCTGTGTCACTCTCTTTCTACTCGGCCACCGACACCTACGACAACCGGCGGAAACGAGACACAAAAGTGGCGACGAGGATGGGTTACAAAAGTGGCGACGAGGATGGGACACAAAAGTGGCGATGAGGAATGATAGAACCTTGGACCATCCCACTTGCAGCAGCCAGACAGCAGCCGTCGGAGCATGCAGAAATTGCTCCTGTCTACCCACACTTATAAGATTTTTGGGGGAACATATTCTGTTATGTGTTTTGTGGACTTTTTTGTTGTAGTGCGCCCTCATTTTACATTGCATTTGTGGGTTGTTCTAATTTTCTTGTATGGGCGGCACCTAATCGGTCAGCATGGCCACTACCCAGAACCCAAACTTAATGGAAATTATTCAGTTACAGATGGCGCAAATCACGGAACTACTCCAAGCGGTGTCACAGTTGCCGGTACAGACAGCTCACCAACAACAACAGCCGCCCACATCTGCCGCCACACCGCTTCCTACGTTTCGCCACTACAACGAACGTGAGGAAGAATGGAGTGATTATTTGGCGCAATTTCAGGAACTCATCGCGGCTTATCAAATTACCAGTCAGACTATGAAACACTTCTTTCTCGCCGTAGTTGGCATTAAAACCTTAGTATTACAGTAGAAAGTTTTCCCCCACGCATCTCCTCATGATCTAGAATTCGATCAAATTGTAGATGCACTGAATGCTCATTACGAGAGAAAAGTTCTCGTAGCCGCGGTGCGGTACCGATTTTTCAGACTAAAAAAAATCACCAGAACAGTCACACCAGCAGTGGATCACCGAGTTCAAGGGCTTAACCCGCAAATGTAAATTTACTTGCTCATGTGGACTTTCTTATAGTGACATGATGTTGAGAGATGCTATTACGCAGAACATTCAGGACCCCAGAAATAGGGCAGCGATTCTGAAACAGTCTGATCCCTGACCCCTCATTGGACAGTGTACTGCAGCTTATACAAGCGCATGATACTTTTGACTTAGTAGATGTAGAAATGCAAAGCCACAGTGTTAATTCAGTGTGCCGCAACGGACGCTTTCCTAGTCACAGTTCTCAGTCTAGCCCTAGTGATTCTTTTAATTCTACCGGCCGTGCTGAACAGACAGTGAACAGTAGCCAGTGTAATAGTACGACACTAAGGTCGTCCGTCGTGTTAGACAAAGTAATTTGAATAACAGGCGCCAATGCTCTTTTTAGAAAAATTTTAGTAAGTCTTGCCCCCAGTGTGTATCTTGCCACAAACGTGCGCATTGCCCTAGTCGCAACGCTGCCTGTTATCAATGTGGAAATTCGGGTCATGTACAGACAGTATATATGCATCACAAAATTTCAAAGAACGGTGCCATTAGGAACAGTGCTACGCAAAGTACGAGAACAATTCATTCTGTAAATGTAGTACGAGCTGTGGATTTGGACAGTGTTTCTCTTGAGTCTCAAATGCAAGAAAGTTCTGTGCCTACTGTAAAACTATGGCCAGCCGCGGTGGCCGAGGTGGCTGAGGCGCTCCAGTCACGGTCAGCACGGCCACTACGGTCGGGGGTTCGAATCCCCCCTTGGGCATGGATATTTGTGCCGTCCTAGTTGGTAAGTAGTTCATAAGTAGTTTGTAAGTTTAGGGACTGATGACCCCGTAGTTAAGTCCCATAAGCTTAACAAACATTTGAACATTTGAACATTTGAGCAAAACTATGTAGTGAGCCACGTCGCATGCGCCGACGAGCGCGTAACACTGTGCAACGGAGAAGGGTTCAGTTATCCTGTAGTGAACCTAGTGCCTTCTGCAATTACTCATTGTAAAAGTGCCCAGTACAGTGTAGCAAGTGACAGTAGACTTCATGTAGCAACTCAAAGTAATTTTCGTGCAGTAGCTGGTGAATCTGTAGCAGCCTCGCATTGCGCGGACCCCGATCCGGCGGTAGTGCCATCTAGTGACAGTGATATTAATCTATGTACCGATTCTGCGCCGCTTTCTACCGCACGCAGCCGGCGCATGCGCAAGTGTAGTAAACAGACTGTAGCAGACGTTGCCCACATTCGCGCACCAGTCTTGCGCCAAAAGCACAAACTTTTTGTGACTCTTTCCGTAGAAAATAAGACTGTGCAATTTCAGCTTGATACTGGTTCTGCTGTCACATTAATAAAGACACTTACGAATTTCTGTGTTCGCCAAAACTGTCGCCGTCTCAACAAGTGCTCACAGCGTATACAGGACAAAATATTCCCATGCTAGGAATGTGTAGCCTGCCTGTCTCTTTTCAAGGAGTAACAAAAACAGTTGCTTTTGTAGTTCTTCAGGCCAAATCTACACAGAACATTTTTGGACTATATGATTTAGACTTCTTTGGCTTATCAATTCAAAGAGATGTGCTTCAAATTTCGTCAGCAGTGCCTCAGGACAAAATCGATGCATTGTGTGAAAAATATAGTGACTTGTTTTCGCCGGAACTAGGTTGTGCAAAAGACTTCGTGGCACATGTAACTTTAAAAGAATCTGCTTTTCCAAAATTTCGTAAAGCTAGACCAGTCCCTATCGCACTTCGTGGTAAAATTGCGGAAGAACTTAAACGTTGGCAAGAGAGTGTTTCTGCAAGTCAGTGGGCCTCGCCTTTAGTAATTATAACCAAGCTGTCTGGAAAACTTCGTCTCTGTGCGGACTTCAAGTCAACAGTGAACAGTCAAAAAATTATAGTCACTTACCCCCTGCCCAGACCTGAGAAACTAATGGACAAATTAGGACAGTCTCGCTTCTTTTCCAAGATTGATTCAGCAGAGGCATACTTACAAATTCCTCTGGATGACCAGTCTAAAAAGTTTTTCGTCATTAATACTCACATGGGCCCATTTCAATTTCAACGTCTACCCTTTGGCAGTACTTCCGCCCCCGCTATTTTTCAGCGTTTTTTTGGAAGAGCTGACAGCTTCTGTACCGTGTTGCTAGAACTATTTAGATGATATTGTGGTCTCGGGACGCACAGTTGAAGAACATTCATCAAACCTGGAGTGTCTTTTCAAAGTGTTGACTGCAGCAGGTCTATGTTGTAATAAAGCAAAGTGTTCGTTTTTTCAAAATGAAATAGAGAACCTAGGCAATGTGATTAATGCCCAAGCAATCCATCCCTTACAATCACATCTTCAAGCAATCAAAGATTGGCCTCCTCCTAAGAATGTGCACGAATTGCAAGCAGTAATGGGAAAGCTTAACTATTACTTCAGATTTTGCCCAATGCTTCTCAGATTGCAGCTCCACTGCATCGCTTACGTAGGAAGAATGTTCCTTTTGTATTGTCTAAAGATTGCCAGGTTGCCTTTGACAAATTAAAGTTTGCACTACTCAGTGATGCATGTATGATTCCCTTTGATCTACAGAAGCCTGTAGTGCTAGCAGTGGATGCCTCGTCGTACGGTGTAGGTGTAATATTGTCACATCGCATTGGATCTCACGATCGACCTATTGCCTTTGCATCCAAGCTACTGACGTCAAGAATTACAGTCAGATAGAAAAGGAGGCCTTAGCATCATTTACGGCGTCACAAAGTTTCATCATTATCTCTATGGCAGAAAATTCTATTTGTTAACAGACCACCAGCCTCTCACGTCGTTATTCTCACCTACGAAGCCAATTCCGCCACGAACGGCACAAAATCTTCAGAGATGGTCCTTGATATTGTTATATTATCAGTATGAGATTTTGTACCGACCTACCACTAAACATGCCAACACAGACACAATTTCCCGACTTCCGGTTGGCCAGGATCTGTCGTTTGATTCTTCAGAAATGGCATGTTGTCAGATAGACTCCAGAGATGCTTCCGCTGTTGCAGTTTTTCCTTTGAACTCTCGTCGGGTTGCAGAGGAAACAGCTGTGGATGCAGATCTAAGTGTGGTAGCACGTTTTGTTCGCTCAGGTTGGCCTGCCAGAGCCAAAGACATTGAGCGGCCTCTAGTTCGACGTTATTTTTCACAACGTCATGCATTATCTTTAAGTCAGGGTGTTCTGTTGTTGCATACCGACAACGACCAAGCAAGAGTGATTGTTCCTCGTTCCCTGCAACGAGAAGTGTTACGCCTCCTGCATCAAGGACATTGGGGCATTGGTAGGACAAAGCAACTGGCCGGACGTCATTGTACCTGGGTTAGTATGGACGCCCAGATAGAGAGCATGACGTCACAGTGTGTACAGAGCATCAGGCGGCTCCTCCGCAAGGTCGCGCCCCAAGGGACCATGGCAACGTTTACACATTTACACATTGACTTCCTGAAATACGCGCTGGTTAACCGTTGTAGACGCTTTCAGCAAGTTTCCTTTCGTGATAGCCATGAACTAAACGACAGCGTCTAGTACAGTCAGTGCCTTAACATCTGTGTTCTGCATCGAAGGTTTGCCTGAAACTATCGTCAGTGACTATGGACCTCAGTTTGTTAGTGCGGAATTTCAACAGTTTTGTCGTGTGAACGGCATTCAGCATATCACCACCGCACCTTTTCACCCTCAGTCCAATGGTGAAGCAGAACGCTTCGTTCGAACATTCAAGTCTCACATGGAAAAGATGAAAGGTCGGCACTCCAGGCAGCAAGCTCTTCAAATTTTCCTGTCTACGTATCGGTGCATGCCACGTGACGGCCCGTCTCCTGCCGAGCTGCTACACGGCCGCCGTCACCGCACTCTCCTTCACCTGCTGCAGCCGCTATAACCCTACCCATCCTACACCACCGGTTAGATATGATAATTAGAAAAATGACCCGTGTACCTAATTATCTTAATTAGGTGGAAAAGCTGTCGGTAATGAAGCCGATGATGTAGCAGACGCTATAACCGGAACGTTGCTGCACCTCTTTGGTAGACAACAACGATCGATAGGAATAAAGAAAGTGGAAGGTAAAATTTGGAATAAAATTATTAATGTTTAAATGAAAAAAATTGCGGAACAAACGGAACACAGGGATTAATTTGGAAAAAGTGAATAACTTATTGATTTACGGTCGCCAGCTCGATGTTCGAACAAATAATTTGGTGGGATGTCAATAATGGCAAAGTTAATTAAAAACGTGAAAAATTATGTAAAATTTTGGTGGGCCGTGAATCACAGTATGTGCATCAAATCCGGTACAAAAGACACTGACAATATACTAATTACTGAGAAATAGTTCACTAACACAGGGTTCAATGTAAGACAGCGAAATGCAAGTCATAGCCGCGCAAATGCAACATGCAGCAAATCATGCAAAACTCTTACCTTAATACTTACTATTTACAGCTTCAAATAATTAATTGTTTATATAAGTACCAGAAATTATTCTACAGCGAGTATACCATGCGCTTTACCAATAATCAAGTTGTAACTGAACTATTAACTGTACTAATGGCAAGCTCAAAAATTAATTAACGACTTGTCGTGATAACACTGAATATTTAGAAAAGAACCATTTAACCTTCTGATTAACGTTTGCTCTATCTTTAACCAGGAATTATTAGGATTCAAACACTTGTAAACAATTACTATTCTCACTAGTCAGTACTTGCAAGTTAAAACAAACTTTACCTCAAAATAATATGCAGTGGAAAACAATTAATCTTTCACACTGTTATTGAAATACCTTTTGAAATTGAAAGTTAATCTAGCAGTTTCCTTCAACTTAGCAAACCTATTGATCAGCAACACTGGCATAAGCTACGTTTAGTAATACTTTTCTGAACACATTTTTTATTAACGACTGTCACATTGTCTTTAATGACTCTGATTTTTAGTTTTCTCCACTAAATATATATCTTGTTCTAATTTAGCCTAGTGTTCTAGTTCCTGCTGTCCCACTGGCTGGTCACCTCCGTAGCTGCACAATCGTGCATCCTATTTTCCTGTATCGGTCTCTCTCCACTCGACCACTGACACACCCGACAACCGGCGGAATCGAGACACAAAAATTACTCTTTGAAAATTATATTTACTCTTTGAAAATGGTTTCATTGTTGCTTGATAATGTTGGTTGATAATGATAAAAGGGCTGAGTATATTGGGATGGAAAGTTATCGGGGTATATGAAATTCTAAGTGTATGTGCTCTGCAGCGAAAACTACAGAACGCAAACGAATGGTCTATGTGTAATTGTCCGAAGTCACCCGTTGTACATCATAGCAGTTCCATGCCGATAGCTATAAGGGGATGGATGATATGGTGGTTGAAAGTCGTCAAATTATAAAAAAATTCGGACTGAAGGCCAGCGATGACGTTTGCGACTCTATATCAAAGAGGTTACATACAGCGAAACGTGATGCCACAGACCATATCTTTCGTCTATGCGTGCTAAAATGTCTTCAACTCTTTCTCTGTAAGGTTGAGTATAGGAAAAAGGAAGTATAAAAATAAATAAATAAAGCAGTAGAAAAGAAATTTTCTTTAATATACCTCTTTAAAAAAGACTATTTGATGTTTCGCGCATTACATCAACTGATCGATCTTCAAATGTTCAAACCACCCGGCAGACGTCCACGTACGCAGGTAGCAGGCGAAGTCGGAAAGCTGACGACTAGACAACCATCGCGCCTTGTAAACAGGAAAACATCAACATAAACAGCAAAGCTAAACAGGGGACTATCTTTTAGAGGTCGCAGCTCACACGCCACGTCACTGTCCGCTGACGTATACAGAGTTCGCTGTCACTCGCAACAGTGGATCCTTCCGCCAAGCGCCAGCTGTATCTAGAGGACGCAGCGACGTGGCGGCAGGTTCCACCTCGAGGAATGTTAACGAACCACGACTACGCCGGGGACCGACTACGCCAGCCCACTGGACCACCTACGGATTCCGACTCGGCCACGATCAACCGATGTTATCACGATTAGGACTGTTTCGGGCTACGGCCTATACCTTTGTCGGTAAAGAAATAGACTTTGTTACACTGTACAGGGAGTGGGCCCGAATATTTTCAGTTAATGTGAACTATTGTGGTGTGCAAACAGACTTGTATATCGTGTCAATAAACCGTGTTCCCACGGTTTTGTGTTGTATTAGTCAGAACAGTTTCATTATAACTTGCCGCGGTGGAGTAGCCGAGCGTTCTAAGGCAACTCACTGCGGAGCGCGGGGTTGCTCGCCGTCGGAGGTTCGATTCCTCCCTGAGGCACGGGTGTCTGTGTTGTCCTTAGGTTAGTTTACCTTAGTGTAAATAGTTTGTAAGCTACGGACTGATGGCGACGCAGTTTGGTCCGATAGTTTTACAAAACAAACATTATAACTACCCAGAATATGTGGTATTCTACCTTCCCATTTTATAGCTTCGTTAGAGGCCCAGACACGTTATATGTTGATAGCTGTTCAAAGCTTAGAAGGCAGGGCGGGCAGCTAAATGTTCAAATATTTGTAAAGCCATGGGAACAAACTGCAGTGGTCATCAGTCCCTAGACTTACAGCTGCGCACTTTGACACTAAGGTGCCTTAGAGCGCATGGCAGCTTTTTTTTTTTTTTTTTTTTTTTTTTTTTTTTTTTTTTTTTTTTTTTTATCAAATGGCAGTGTTGCGTCAGCAAGTAAATTCGGTAAACAAAATCTCGCTTTGTCGCTACAGGGACGGAGGCATTAATGAGATTGAGCATTTCTTGGAAGGAGAAGCAGTTCTGCAGAAGTAAAAAATCTTCGAAATGAAACTAAAAGAATCGAATGAAATTATTTGTGTGAGGGGTTTGACTTCGTAATTTCTTGTTAATGGATTCACCATCGAAAGTGGGGCTGGGCCCACGTGGAGAAATGTTCGATTCCTGCCGAAGCGGGTCGGACGAGAAAAACAAACAAAATACGACCAGGACACAGGGATGGTGTGAAAGGCCTCTCATCTTTCTATTTCCTCCTCCGTTCGTCTCTGGAAAGCATTTGTATGTGTGTCTGTGTGGGCGGGTGGATGTTTGGGGGAGGGAGTGGTGAAAGCCCTCGGGAGGGAAAGGGACACCAGATTATAGAAGAGGAGGGAAAACGAAGGACAGAGATGGGGAATGAAAGAGAGAGAGAGACAGGGAACGAGAGGTTCGGTCGCATCCGGCACCAGAAAGGAACTATAAACGGGGAAAGGGAAATGACGTCAGCTTTATGCAAATGCAGCTGTTTCCCCGCGAGGCCCTCTCTGTCCCTTCGAGGGGAGTGCTGGACTGCCTCTGAGATTTCGCATTTCTCTTTTTTCCCCCATCTTTTTGTTTTTGTTTTGTTGTCTCCTGTTTAGCTGTTTTTTTGTTCCGCGTAGAGAAAGAAAGCGAGCCCCGAAAGTGAAAGGGAAAAGGGGGCAGCTAGAGTGAGATCGCGAGAGAGTTAGGTGGTACAGTTGAGGAGGTTGGGGATTAGGTGGGAGAGAGAGAGAGAGAGCGACGGAGTGCTGGGTCGGACAGCGCGATGCGTGGGGTGTGGGCGGCGAGGCGAGGCGGCCGCATGTGTATTAAAAGCGCCCGCGGGGTGGGGGTGGCTTATCGGAAGGGCGTAAAAGGCGAGGGGGAGGGGGAGGGGGTTGCAGGGAGCTGGCGCCTGGCGGCCGGCTAATAGAGAGCCGCAGAGGGCGGGTAATTTGGCGCAACGAGCCGGCGCTGAGGTTATTAGCGCGCTGCCGGCTGCGGCTGCCGCTGGGGTGCCCTGATGAACGCTGGGGGTGGGGGGATGGGGGTGAGACTCCTTCGCACCCTCTCGGCCCGCTGCGTGTGGGCCCCGAGGCGCAGTTTGCGGATCTTCTTCCGCTCTGCTGTCCCGCCGTCCGAGATACGCCGGCTGGGAATAATTAACCCGTTCAAGAGTAGCGGGACGTATCTGTCGCATAAACAAATTTATATTTAGTTCCGAGTTCACGGGGAAACGAAAGTTACATATCTATGAAGTGCTGCGATCTAGCATTAAGTGCATCAACCATTTGAAGCAAACGGACTCATCGTTTTGTCTTTTCAATTTCTTTCATATATATATATATATATATATATATATATACACTAGCTTAACCTAGCTATTGTGAATGGGTCTAATTGACACGGTTCGTTTACTAAAATTAACATAAACCCCTAAATGTGTATTCCTCAAATAGGTAATAATTTATGTTATACTCAATTTTCGTTTCAAAATCTATAATACTTTCGGAGATAAGTAGCTTTGACACACTTATTGTGAATGGGTATTTAGAGACCAGGCGGAAATTTTTATTTAGTTTCTACGAATAAATTTTTAGAAATACTTGTGATTATTGTCGTATGGTCTGAAATGGCTGAGGCATTTCACATTGTTGTGGGACTCTGTGCAATGACTGCAGATACAGTCTGAGTTTGTCAACATGGCTAGTCGGTTTCTAAGTGATGAACAATTAGAAAGGCTTGTAAATAAGTAATGTGACGAAATAGATTATACTGCCATTGATCAAGATTCTGTTGACAGTTCAAGTGATGTTGATAAGGTATCGATTAGAAGCCGGAAGTAATACTGCATTACAACAAAACCAAAATGGGAGTTGACAGGTAAACTCGCAAGTACTTATTCTTGTATAAGGTGTACTAAGCGATGGCCTCTTTGTTTATGTTATAACACGCTAGACATTGCTGCAATAAATGCTTATGTGTTGTATGTACACACAAATCCAGGCTACTATATAAAACAAAATTTACGAAATATGCCTTGTTCTAAGACAGCTTTGATATGAGCTAACAAGACCAAAGCAAGAGGAAAGAATGTCCAAGAATATTCATAACAAGATAAAAGTAAATTTGGAAAATATTGCAGGAACGAGTTCTGGAGCAAAGGCACAGAAAAGGGGCCGGTGAAGAGTGTGGACTGAAGAAAAATTGAAAGAGTGATAAGAAATGTAACAATTGCCAGTCATTCCTATGCCAAGAGCATGCAAATATTTACTGCAGTAATTGTGTAAGCTAATACAACACGCATATACTGAAGCTAAATATAGTTCTTCAGAGATAATTGCCATATTTAAATGTAATTTTAGGTTAATTAATGTTTACAATAAGGGACAAAATGTAAGCTGTAGCTTGCACTTTTATGCAACAATTTACTTATAAAAACTTGTATGAGCATTATTTGTTTCACAATCTAAAATGTAATAAATAATTTTTACACTAATTATGTCCAATAAATGCTGCAAAGCTTCTATATCTGTTTTTCTACATGAAAAAATCTTTATACAAAATGTATTTTGAAGTAACATCGAAGAATACATATATATTTTAAATTGCGGGTCTAACAGACCCATTTGCAATATGTGTGTTTCTGTTTCGAACACAATAGGAAGGTTAAACCCGCGGCTCCACTCGCGTGTTGGTTGAGCATGATAGATAAGCTATTTTTCAGTAGTGTGCTTTGAGGCCGAATAGTAGGTCGTGTAGATCAAATCACACGTAAAAATGCAGGCATGTCGAAGAATCCAATCACGAAACTCAACAATAATGATTGTAATAATAACACAGATCGATCAGGCCGGCCGCGGTGGCCGAGGGGATTGAGGCGCTCCAGTCACCGTCTGCACGGCCACTACGGTCGGGGGTCGATTCCCCCCTCGCACATGGATATTTGTGCCGTCCTTAGTTTTGTATCCCATCCTCGTCGCCACTTTTGTGTCCCAGCCTCGTCGCCGCTTTTGTGTCTCGTTTCCGTCGTACGTGTCGGTGGCCGAGTAGAAAGATTGACACAGGAATAAAGGATGCACGCTTGAGCAGGTAGGAGGTGACCAGCCAGTGGGACAGCAGAAACTAGAAACACTAGAGTAAATTAGAACGAGATATATATTTCTTAGAGATTTAGTAATACTTAACTTTTACATAGCTCAGTACTGCAGAATGCTGATAAATAGTTGTGCTAGAGGCTTGCCTAGTGCCTGTCCGATAGCCAAGTCTTCACTGGTGCCTATTTGATTCCGAAGTGTTCGCTGGTTCCTATCTCAGTCCCAAGTGAATGATGTCGTTCAGAGGTGGCCACGAGCGGAGTTATAGCAGAGGGCGCTCGTGGCTGATGTAAGAACACCGCGCCGTGCGTGCATGGCGGCGCGCGGCGAAAGTAGGTGGCGCGCAATTTAGACTTGTGCGACACCACAAGTGTAGATCAAATCACACGTAAAAATGCAGGCATTTCGAAGAATACAATCACGAACTTCAACAATAATGATTGTAATAATAACACAGATCGATCAGGCCGGCCGCGGTGGCCGAGGGGACTGAGGCGCTTCAGTCACTGTCTGCACGGCAACTACGGTCGGGGGTTCGAATCCCCCCTCGCGCATGGATATTTGTGCCGTCTTAGGATAAGCTAGTTGATTAGTATTTTGTAAGTTTAGGGACTGATGACCCCGTAGTTAAGTCCCATAAAGCTATACAAGCTATTCTTATTGGCGTAACAAACTTTTCCTATTTATCACGTTATAAAACGGAAACCAATTACTGCACGAGTATTAAACTTGGTAGCATTCACCCTTTATTTGGCAATGTTGCTCTGAAGCAGCATCAAAATTGCGCGTGGTTTTCTGAAACATGTTTCAAGTTTCATCCTTGGATGGGTAACAGTATTTGAAACTAACATTTAAGCTCTCCAATAAAGTGATGTTTCGTTGTCTTTTGCGAAAAGTGTGGCAATAAACTGAATCTTTAGCGGACACTCAAAGCATAAATTACCGAGGTACATGTTTGTTTCCATTTTGTGACGATAATTTTCGTGATACATCGAAAACTGCTTATAAAAGCGAAAGAGGAAGCCTTGAAGTTGATTTATTATGGAAAATTGTTGACGAGTTCTTATATGCGAGACTGACAATTAACTTATATTTATTGGGAAGAGGAGACCTAGTAGACCGCAACAAAATGGGCATTAAGTCCAAAAAAGAACGATACAGCATCTCCTGTACTAGTCAGTGAATGTATAGTATTACAGATATGACAATATGTTTTCACTAGACAGAATACGGGCCAAAAGGAATTTGCAAGTTTTGTCTTCAGAGGTACTTGACTGTAAAATGTGGAAATCATGGGATTGTTTTGAACTTTGCACCAAAAACGACTTGTTTTCACACGTTTCATATGAAATTGTCCAAGATACAATAATTTCTGTAGTCATGAGAACAACACTGTAGTACTATACTGTACCACCAAGCGAAGTTTTTGGGCAATGTTACTTACAAACCGGAAACTAAATTAAAAAAAGAGAGAGAGAAATCTGTAAATCTGTTTACGTGGCCCTACACATTTAATTTAAGTAACAGAATACTTTTTCTTCTCGTGATTTCTGTGTGTGCTCGTCACTGCACCACAGGCAAAGAAGTTTTATTTAGAATTGTATGCAAACATGGGGCTCATTATTGCCTTTGTTTATCTTTTACATAATAATAAGCAGTAACGTAAAACTAAACCCAGCAGCCGTGATTATCCTAACTCACGTACCAATATATATAGTGTCTATAAAATTACATTTGTGTGAATGCAATGCTCAGACTTTGTTATTCATTACAAGTGATGAGAGCACTGAAGTGGACAAGTTATCTTGAACACTAATTTTTATGACGACATGTAATATAGAGACTTTTTTGTGCGGTGGCTTGTGTACAGCAATTATAAAATTTGAATTACTTATTAATTTAAAGACTTTTATAAGTGGAACAAACAAATAAATTAATAGTTTTCTTAAATTTAGGTCAGAAGATAGTAGTTCAGTTTAAAGGTCACCATGAGTAATTTGAGCAAAGCTTAAACAAAGAGTTGGCTTTAGTTATTTAAAACGATAACAGAAATAAAAAATAATGCACAGAGTAAATCTCTGATTTGATGATGAAACTTTTCCATTCCTAAACAGGTATTGTTATTTTGAACAGAATTGAATTGTGATAATTAGTAGAGTGAAAGTATTACACGTAAATCAAAGTATTTTTACAATGGAGTGAAAGCGATTAATAGCTTCGGTTAGTAATATTCCTTTATTAACAATAAAATATCATTTTCATTTAGAATCTTACTGCAAAAGGCCAAGTTACCAAGTTTATTCCCAATATCCTCAATATTCCATGGATTGTACAAAGACAATAAATTGCGTATCATTACTGTGAAATGTATTTGTCAACATCAAAGTAACTGCATTGCTTATTTGTAATTTGTGTTGTAGATTATTTATGTAGTCAATTTATGTATTTTTTGTGTTTATATGCTACTTGTTTCTTATCAAATCAATTTATTCTACCAAAGAGAAAGATCAATTAGTGAAGCCTTAGCAGTGATTAGTATAGGTTTACAATTGATTTATGCCTAATTAGACTGGTGACCGTATGTTTTTGGTAATTACAGTATTTAACTTGAACTTGTGTTATGATGTCTTTACGTGAAGAAATCAAAAATTCCGATAATATTATCCGTTGGGACTTATCGCCGCCACTTATAAAACCTCTCAGAGGGACAAATCTTTAGTTTGTGTTATAATGTTCTTGGAGTGTGTTGTGTGTTCTTGTGGGTAAGTAGTTGACCATTGTTATTTATTTGCGAATGCATACTGTCCCACTATAGAGGTCATTTGACACAGTCTGAAGCCTTTGTCGCGGGCTATCTGAAGGGAAGGATTCCAGAGGAACATTCACACACGTTCTGATCAAAAGCACAGCATATCTAGAGATGTTGCCAGCAAACTTATGAATATGCTTCATTCTCCTGAGCATTATGCAATCGTGCGCTTTCAGACTCTTTTGAATACTGATGGACGCCATATTGAGACCTTTCTGTAGCAGTAATGGCACCGATAAGTAATGGAATAGTGTACTGAAGCAGCACATTAAAAGTGTTTCAATTGAATCGATTCTGCATTATTTCTCTTCCCCATGTCTGACATCAGTGCCACAAAGTTTGGTACTCGAACGGTAGTTAGTTTCCGTGTTGTAATGTGTTAAAAATAGAAAATTTAATTATAACAATGAACCACGTCCTACTATAAATTTCAAAATGTCTTACAAGTTCGACCCCAGGTGGCTCACGGTTCTTTCTTGAGTACGTGCGTGGCGAGCACGGTGCCCCGAGCTAATGCTTCCTTCCTTCCTTCTTTACTTCCCAGACTGCATTTCCTTTCCCCTTCCCCTCATTTCCTATCCTCCTCCCCCTTCCTCACCGGGGGACTGATAACCTCAGTACTTTAATCCCCCTATCCCAAACAAACAACCCAACCAACATCTTACAAGTTCTTTGGCACACAATAATAATGAATTTGATAGAAGGTGGTATTGCGTGCCAAAGATATCCAGCAGTGCAATAATTTCATTGTCTTGATGAGGTTATTGTTCCGCCGGAGATAGGGCACTCCAAGTAAAATTGTTTAAGTGACAGGTTGTGTGATCCACAGATGTGCCAGACACATAGAGGATGGAGTCAGAATTGTGAATTATATTGTTGAGTAAGGCTCTCAGATACAATTTTCCCTCAATAAATAAGGCAAAAATTTGTAATTCAGTAATATTTCGGTAGTGAAAGGATGACTTACCGAACAAATATTGTTACTAATGTACAAGAATTCATCAAATAATATAGGAAGTTACATTGAGTACCGTAATCGATTTGGAATTGACAGTGTCAAGAATTAGTAACACAAAGGATTGTCATTCCTGCGAATGTTTGTGCAACAATTTTATGATCATTAAGTATGTAATGATGTAGACAAAGAATTACCTTTTCCTAACTTGATTACCAAGTGTTGTTATCTATTAATTCACCGTGTGTTAAGAATTAGGACAAGTGATAATACATTCATTGTGGTACAATGTCATTGTCATCAAAGTCTTAAGGGTTGATATTACAGTAAGTGTTGCATAACGTGAGGCCCACTTTTCAGTTTGCTTGGAAAGAATGTTAAAATTTGATTTATGTGAGAGCAGTAATTTATATCCTGTCAGAAATGTAGTTATTGTGAACAGCAGCTGTGTTCAGAAAGATTGCTGCGTTGCAGTGCATCAATTTAGGTTTCGAAACTTTGTTTCTTTGCAAAAATTCTAGTTGGTGTGAAGAATGGCAGCTAGCTCTGAATGCAGAAAAATGTAATGTGATGCGCATGAGTACGATAAACATCACATAATGTTCGAATACAGCATTAGTAGTGAGCTTCTTGATGCTATCGCGTCGTTCAAATATCTAGGCGTAACACTGCAGAGCGATATGAAATGGAACGAACATGTAAGGACAGTTGTGAGTAAGGCGGAAAACCGATTTCGGTTTATTGGTAGAATTTTGGGAAGATGTGCTTCTATTGCAAAGGAGACCACGTATAAAACGCTTGTAAGACTACGTCTTGAATATTGCTAAAGTGTTTGGGACCAGCAGCGGATCATTTTAAAGGAAGACAGAAGCAATTCAGAGGCGAGCAGCTAGGTTTGTTACTGGTTGGTTCGACCAATGCGTGAGTGTCACGCAAGTGCTACAGGAACTCAAATGGAGATCGCTGGAGGAAAGACGACGTCCTTTTCGAGAAATTCTGTTAAGGAAATTGAGAGGGTCGGAATTTGAAGCTGAGTGTAAAATGATCTTCCTGCCGCCTACTTACATTTCACGTAATGACCACAGACAAGATAAGAGAAATCAGGACTCGTACGGAGGCATGTAGACATTCTTTTCTTACTCGTTCTATTTGGGAGTGGAATAGGAAAGGAAATGCCTAGTAGTGGTACAGTGTACCTTCCGCCACGCGCCCTATGGTTAATATATATATATATATATATATATATATATATATATATATATATATATATATATATATATGTGTGTGTGTGTGTGTGTGTGTTTGGATGTAGCTGAAGTTTTATATCACTGTCTGCGTTGCTGTTTCGTCTGCACACACGTGAGTTTATCTAGAATGTTGACACTAGAACTGCCTCATTCACTGTTCAGCGTGAACTCGGAGTGCAAGTTATGAGCGTCTGCTATGTTAAATATTGTCTTTCCACGCGCACTAATTAACGTCTAGCCCTGGATGCTAACTTGTTGGAAAGCGTGGAATATCAGAGGTTTAGTTTTGTGTCCACTCAACAACATTCACTTTATACTGGTAACAAACAAGGTGCTACTATCGATGGCATTCATAGTGCATCGTCTCTCACAGCACTGTTTCGCTGTATTTGAATCACATCTTTAAGTTTCAGGTTAGAACAAATAAAATATTTTTGATCTATTGATTTTTTATTCTTTTCGAGTAGTTTTCGACTTATTACGCCATTATCAGGAAACATCTGACTAGCGTTGACAAGGAATAATCACAAGGTCTTACGTTACGGCATTTGTTGTTTTACTTTCTTCCCTTGTTCCAAATAGTATTCAGCAAACTTGCTTTTTCTATTTAAAATACGTGATATTATACAATCAGCTGTACATGCTTTGCCGGGTCGTGATCTGTGTTTTGAATTACCAAAATGAACATTCGCTGCATTTGTTGTGCATCAGTCATTACGATTTACATATTGCGTTACATTTGAATATGATATAGGGGCCTACTTAATTACACAGTTTTATAATTTTTAAATTGTTTTACATTAGGTTTTTTTGGGTGAACAAAGTAGGTAATGTAACTGTGTATTGGTGTATCAGAACTTTAATTGTCTACGGTATAAATGAAAAGAAAGTGTGATGGTTAATAGGTGTGGTAAGTGCTTGGCTGAATTGCATTATGGGAAACTTTGTCAGCTTTAGTAGGTCATCAGAACAAGATGAGGATCTTTGTCTAGATATTTGTTTACATCCAGTGCTTCTAATAGGTTTAGCTTTTTACCTATGTTGGCTACATGTAGAACTTGTGAGTGGATTTGGTATCTGGGTCCTTCCACCAGTATATGTGTTGCAAATGCAAAGTCTATCGCTTTTAAACTCCAGGTATGCTCGTGTTCAATTAACCTAATTCCTATAGCCATGATACACCAATACACAGTTACTATATCTACCTTGTTTACCTCCAAAAAACCTAATGTAAAAACAATACAAAAATTGTAAAAATATAATGTAGTGTAATTAAGTAGGCCTTTATATCAAATGTAACACAAAATGTAAACCGTAATGTCTGATACACATCAAATATAGCAATTGTTCATTTTGACAATTTAAAATACACGTTACGACCCCACAAAAATATACACTACCAATTGTAATATAGTATCACGTGTTTTCAGTAGCAATAGTAAGTTTATTGAACACTATCTGCAACGTGAGAAGAAAGTAAAACTTATCAACAAATGCTGAAACCTAAGACCTTGTGATTATGCGCATCTTTGAGTAATGTTTGAAAATGAAAGAACTAGCATTTCTTGTCATCACTAGTCAGTTGTTTCCTGATTATGGCGTAATAAGTCCAAAACTAATTCGAAAAAAAAAAAAAAGTTAGTACAAAAACAGTTTTTTAACCTGAAATATAGATTTTTTCTACCAAGAAGAGACAGAAGAAACCAAACTAAATACTGCTTTAAGTTTTGTAAAGCGGTACGCGCACGTTTCCACACACCATCATGCTTTCTGTCTGGTGAGGCATTGTCTATGAGGCGTTTACTGAATTAACCGTTTGTCAAATATGTTATTTTGTTATAAGCGGTTCACTTTAAGCATCCGTGCTCACGAATTTACACTGTTTTCTGCAGTATCGTCGCTCTTGGTTTCATGAATGCTCGTTTAAAAAAAGAAATTACAAAGCTTTTCATTTTCAACTGGCGTTAAACGGTGTTAAATGGCCATTCTTTCGCTTAAATTATTTGAATCCGAAAACTTTTTAACATGTTTTACACGCTTAATGGACTTTGAAGTGGTTTTCTTGTGAACAAATTTTATGTATATTTTAAAATGACATTTTCTATTTACATAGCCTGAAAGGAAGCTCATTCTCTAATATAAAATGAAAGGAGATAGGGAACGCTATGTTCATGCCCCAAGATTAGGATTCAACAGGTACCTAACGTATTTTACGGATTATAACTCAATGTGTTCTGTAATTACACAGGAATGGGCGTGTTCAAATGCACGCAAAGTAAAACGTAAAAGAAAAATAAAGGAAGACATTATTTCAGACAATTCGTGGTTTTTGGTAATTACCTTTTCTATGCTAATTCTAACATAAATATTAGACACTTAAAATGATGAGAAAATGTACTTAGAACTAAATCACTTTGACTTTTTTTATCTGTCTCAGAAGTTGCATCTTTGCATTTATACACTGTCACTAAAGCTTAAATATATTTGTAGTGTTACTAATTATCATAGTTACTCCTTATATTTCCACTGTTAGTAAATTTGGCTTTCTGGTTAAAGTCTGCCATAAATGCTCTTTAGAGTGTCCCTGAAATTTTTGTTATCGGTTGACTGAGCAAATGTTGAAAAACTCAAATGTTCAAATGTTTGTATAGTCTATGGGACTTAACTACGGGGTTATCAGTCCCTAAACTTACAAACTACTTATGAACTAACTAATACTAAAGACGGCACAAATATCCATGCCCGAGGGGGGATTCGAACCCTCGACCGTAGTGGCCGTGCAGACCGTGACTGGAGCGCCTCAGTCCCCTCGGCCACCGCGGCCGGCGCAAATGTTGAAATGTTTGGAAATGGGACTTAATAAATCAGATAATGAGTCCCTAGGCGTACAAATAACTTAAGGACAACAACACACACCTCCATGCCCGAGGGAAGACTCGAAACTCCGACGGAGAACAGCCACGCACTCCGCAGCGAGAGAGAAAGATTGCCCCAGTTATCTTACTCACGCAACATATATTTGAACCAACAATAGCTATTGTAAAACGTCTTTCACCGGTATCAAATTAAGGCTGGGTCTCATCAATGTAAATATTTTGAAACATTCTAAAACTAAAGCATATGCCAATATTTTATCAATAATTTTTGGTTAGAGAACACACAACTGTTTTCGTAATAATACCGTACTAAATAAATATTGCACGCGATACGGTGAACACATAGAAGCTTTCAGGCTCCAACAAGTTAAATAGTTCATCCTTTGTTGCTCACTTGGCGCACCACAAAACCAAAAAGATAAGCTTTGATGAAAACGTAGAAATATTATATTTTGCAGGAAAAGGAGCACAAATGAATTTGCTTGAAGAAATTGAAATATACATGGGTTAATCACCTAACACTTTTACCGCAGTTATTTCGTAAACAAAAAGTGCAATTGATGTGCGGTATTCACAGAATGAATTGGTAGTCAGGGGCTCGTATTTTTAGCCAAAGTGTATTTTTTATGCAAACATACAGTTTTTTAAATGGAACATTGCTTGTAGACATTAAGAAACTAAAAGTAGGGTGCACTAGAACATCAGTAGTGTTTGTTGCAGGATTCTAGTGCAAGTCGTTTACGAGATATCGTCGTTTGAAACGTTCCCACACGGATACATGTACAATACCTGTAGTAACACACACTAGTGAACAACGCAAGTGCATACGCGACAAATGACCATCACAGATTGTGTTCAAAATGACCACCGGCAGCAGGAATACACACCCTGTCAGTCTGGTATGGAACGACCACTGCACACGTGCCAGCATTTCAGCGGATATGTCCAAGCAAGCTGCAGTAACACGTCGTTGCATATCATCGGGTGTGGTTGGTATGTCCTTGTAGACAGCATCTTTCAGCTTCCCCCACAGAAAAAATTCTACAGGCGTCAAATCCGGGGAACGGGCAGGCCAAGGTATAGGTCCCCTGCATGCAATCCATCGATTTGGGGATAATTCATGAAGACATGCTGCAGTAATTCGTGCACTATGGGCTGGACAGCCATAATGTTGGTACCATAGATTCCTCCTAGTCTGCAGAGGAACGTCTTCTAGCATCCGTGGAAGATGGTCTGTTAGAAGGCCGCGATACTTGTGCGCGGTCAGTGTTCCGTCTATGAAATACAGACCTATGAGTTGCTGGTTCACTATCCCACACCACACGTTTACACTCCATGGACGCTGACGGTCCACCTGTCGAAACCAAGAGAGACTGTCAGCAGAGCAATAGTGCACGTCTCTGCGGTTTACCTGACCATGATTGGTAAATTGGTTTCATCACTAAACAAGATACATCTCGAGTATACTGTCGTAAAGCCCATCTACAGAACCTAACGATTCTCAAAATCGTTTCCATGCAGCTCTTGATGAAGAGAGATGTGATAGGGATGGAACGTATGTCGATGGAGAACGCGTAGGAGACTTGCCTGACTCATGCCACTTCCTCGTGCTATTGCGCGGGAGCTGACATGCGAATCAACTGCAACAGCAGCAAGAACATCAATTTCACCCTCGTCTGTCGTCACTTGTTTCTTTCTGTTACGTTGCCTCGGTGTCACACTACCACTTTCACGTAACTGGTTGAAAAGGTTGACTAATTGCCGAGATCGGTGACGTATATTGGGATATCTTAACGCATACACCGTACAAGAACGAACGGCATTCTTCCTACACTCTCCATACACCATGACCATGTCGGCTTTTTCTGCATTGGTAAAACTCATCGTACATTCACGACCTACCGCTTGGACTGTTATACGCCAACTGACTAGCGAGCCGCAGTGCACTCAAGGAATACACAAGCACGCTGTAAGGAAACATAACATCATCGTACCTAGCAACTATGCGGGTTGACTGCACACGAAAATGTCGGCGAGGTAACGTTTGAAAAGACAATCCTGCGTCCAACACTAATGATATTCTGATGCACCCTATTTTAGTTTCTTAATGTCTACATGCATTGTTACATTTAAAAACTGTATGTTTGTATAAAAATACACTTTCTACGTAATATTATAATCTATTTGTTGGCTGAAAATACGAGTCCCTGACTACCAATCCATTCTGTGAAAACCGCACGTGAATCGCACTTTCCGTTTGCGCAGTATTTGCGGTACAAGCCTTAGGTGATTCACCCTGTATAGTCACATTCACAATAAACCTGATTGTATCATGAATGAACAGCTAGAATTAAGAAACCAATTGTACCTCCAAAATTTCATACAGCTATTATAATTTCAACTAACAAAGGATAACATTTAACTGATAGGAAAGTCTCTTCATTGGCCATTAGAAGCTGATTTCGAATGTAAAATGTAATGTATTTTTAACAATGAGCATAAGTATCTTTGCACTTGCACTGCAGTATGACGTATCAGTCAATAAGTCTTGTTTTTTGGTGCATCAAATCAGCTGATGAAAGCGTCATCTTCAATTTAGTGCACCTCACAGAACAACATGGAGCGGTACAAATGGAGATATCACTCACATGTCTTTCTCCTTTAATAATGTATAAAGAAAGCCTTTCTCTGGAGTAAGTTCGGTGCATAAGCAATATATGTAATCTTAATACAAGCGTAAACAATACAAGCAAGAAAACTTTGTTTTATTTAGCATAAAAATATTTAACTTTGTAATCTATGGATTCACATAACTTTATTATTTTAAGACACCACCAACGTAAACTTGAAATCAACACTACCGTCTGATGATGGGCTCAGGCCCGAAACTAGTAAAGTTGAAATAACTCTCTCTATATATAAAATTGAATTGCTGTTCGTTAGTCTCGCTAAAACTCGAGAACGGCTGTACAGATTTGGGTAATTTTAGTCTTGAAATATTCATGTAAGTCTAGGGAAAGTTTAAACGGTCAAAAATATGAAAAAGTGGTCCGGAAAATAGGAAAATCGAGAAAAACTGAAACAGCTTTTTCCAGTGTGCTATCAAAACCGTTCGTCCAATTGCAATAAAACTTTGTACATTTAATGTTGAAAGCAAAAGGAAGGTTCGCATCAAACAAAAATTTGGAAAAGTCGCCCGCAAAGTAGGAAAATTTAGTAAAAAACGAAAGTGATTACTTCTATGAATAAAAATCAATTGCCACATGGTTGTTAGAGCATCACTTGAGTATGGCTTAACAGGACAAGGTTTGTATGAAACAAACTTTTTAAGCAAATCTACCGGAAAATTTGATAAAAACTGGAAGCCCGTTTTCAACGTGTTTTTGACTGAATCCAGTAATATGACTATACGCACGACGGAGAGGGGTAATTCTTTGTTTGTTTTGTCCATTATGGTCTTGGAAACGTTTTCACAAAAAAAAAGTAAGGGCTCAACACTTTAAGTTGAGAACCGTTCACGCAATTGCGATAAAATTTTGGTCATTTGACGGTCAACGAAAGATGAACGTTCTTATGAAGTAAAAATTTGGAAAAGTTACGCGGAAAATTTGAAAATTCGTGAGGAACTGAAAGAGCTTTTTTTATATGGTATATCATTATTATTCGTCTGATTCCGATAATATTTTTCATGTCTGACGTTCACAGCAAAAGTAACGTTGTTATGAAACAAAAATTTGGAATAGTTTCCCGGAAAAATGGAAAATTCAGAAAAAATAGAAAGATGTTTTTCTATGAAATATCAATACAATTCATCTGATTGCAATAAAAGCAAGAGTACATACATATTAGCAATTGCGAAACATTGCCGGTTGATTAGATGACTAGATGACCCGGTGAACTTCGTATGACTTACCTCTTAATATAAATCACATTAATTTAAATCATACGTATTTTAGACAGAGTAGCTTTATAAAGGCATCTTCAAATGGTCTAAGTATCGGTTCGAGTGGGCAAATCAGACACATTCGTGGAAGTTCAGGGAAGGTTTAAATGGTGATGAAATAGGGAAAAATTTCGAGGAAAATTTAGATTTGAAACATGTAAAATAATGACATGGTTGTTGTGTTGTGTGCGATCAGAAATTGACTATCAGATGGTGCTTTTATAAAGCTACTGGGTCTAAAATACGTATGTTTTAAATTAATATGGTTTATATTAAGAGGTAAGTGATACGAAGTTCACTGGGTCATCTAGTTGATATATAAAAATCTTGTGACTGGTTGCAGTGTTTATTTACTGCAGCATGAAAGCATGTGTGATTTAACACAAACTTTCGTGTTTTTAAATGGACACCCAGTATTATTTCATCAGCAGTGTATAGCACTCTCCGGCCGGCTCCCGCTCCGCTAAGGTCTCCCTACAGCCACGGCGCACACCGCAGAGTCATTTGGGTGAGTCCCGTGGCTTCTACCAGCCAGCGGCACCGTTCGCCTCCAACTGCCGCTTCTAAAGCTCTGCATAGGGAAAGTATGGCCATCCCTTTCCACGCCGCTTTCCGCCTTCGCAAATTCGTCATTGGCTGATATCGAGTCACATGATTTTTTTCTGCCGTCTTGGTCCTATACGTTGTTTGCCTGCCAGCAAAAGTGTGAATATCGTATGCTTCGATTTCAGTACTGCCACAGTGTTGATCTTTATAAGTAAAGAACGAAGGTAAATATTATAGTACTTCAATCTGAATTCACAAAGTCAGGAACAACATTCTTGCTAACGAAAATTGACAGAGAAAACTAAAAGCCCAGAGGCGACGCTCGGATATGTGCTGTGATAATTTTAATTCATAATCAAAATTAGTAGATTAAAGATTCACTGATCATTGCATTACACAGCTGAAACCTACGCATTCTTCTTAACTTGAGTAAATTTTGTGAAGAAAATTCCCGCATAACATCGTGAGGTCAAATTATTCACGTGTTATTGGTTTTACTTGTAACTGAGTAAACTAAATAGATCATTGTACAGATATTAAATTAATATACAGTTCCTGAAGCAAGCTTGTCTCATTCGTGTTAATATGTTTAGTGTATTATTACCGGAAACAAAGAACTGAAGCAAGAAAAATATTAGACACACAACTGCAATTGTATCTATGTTTCATAGATATAGAAAAGGGGTATGACCGTGTTGCTAGGAGGAAGCTACTGTCAGTTCTACAGGATTATGGCGCAGGCGGCAAACTTCTGCAAGCAATTAAAGGGCTTTATGTAGACTGTCAGAGAGCAGTTAGAGTAGATGGGAAATTAAGCTCATGGTTCAGGGTAGTTTCAGAGGTAAGACAAGGTTGTAACTTGTCACCACTGTTGTTCATACTATCCATGGATTATATGTTGAAAACAGTAGACTGGCAGGGCGGGATTAAAATAGGTGAAAACAAAATAAGCATTCTCGCATATACAGATGACTTAGTTATAATAGCCAATTTGATTGAAAGGTTGCAAACTAATATTTCAGAGCTCGATCAGAGATGCAAGGAGGCATGAAGATCAGAATCTCCAAAACGAAAGAAATGTCTGTGGGAAAGAGATTTAAACAGACTGACTGCCAAATAAGAGGAACGAATTTAGAACAGGTAGACAGTTTCAAGTACCTGGGATGTATTGTCTCACAGGATGACAACATAGTGAAAGAACTGGAATCGAGATGCAGCAAAGCTAATGCAGTGAGTACTCAGCTAAGATCTACTCTCTTCTGCAAGAAGGAAGTAAGTACCAAGACTAAGTTAGCAGTGCACCGCTCTATCTTTAGACCAACTTTGTTGTCTGGGAGTGAAAGTTGGTTGGATACAGGTTACCTTTTTCACAAGATGGAGGTTACAGATATGAAAGTAGTTGGAATGTTTGCAGGTACTGTGGTGTCGCACAAGTACAAAGTGCGCGCCACCTAATTTCGCCCCACGCCGCCATGCACGCACGGCGCGGCGTTCTCACGACGACAGCCACGAGCGCCCTCTGCTGCAACCCCGCTCGTGGCCACCACGGAAAGACACCGGTCACTTGGGACTGAGTTAGCAACCAGTTAGGACCTTCGTAATCAGATAGGCACCAGTGAAGACTTTGCTATTGTACAGGCACTAGGCAGGCTCTAACAACTATGTATCAGCATTCTGCAGTGCTGTGTGAAAGTTAAGTATTGTTACATTCTGTGCAATATATATATCTTTCTAATTTACTCTAGTGTTTATAGTTTCTGGCTGCTCCCCTCCGTACCTGCACCAGCGTGCTATTTTTGTTCCTGTGTCGGTCTTATTCCACTCGGCCACCGACACCTACGACGAGGCTGGGACACAAAAGCGGCGACGAGGTTGGGACACAAAAGTGGCGACGAGGATGGGATACAAAAGTGGCGACGAGGAGTGATAGAACCTTGGACCAGCCCGCTTGCAGCAGCCAGACAGCAGCAGTCGGAGCACACAGAAATTGCTCCCGCCCACCCACCCTTATTCTAAGATTTTTGGGAGAACATTTTCAGTTACGTGTTTTGTGGACCTTTTTTTTTGCAGAGCGTCCTCTTTCATATTGCATTTAAGTTTTGTTATAATTTACTTGTATGCGCGGCGCCTAATCGGTCAGCATGGCCACTACCCCGAACCCAAACTTAATGGAAATTATTCAGTTACAGACGGCGCAAATCACTCAACTACTGCAGGCCGTGTCGCAGTTGACGGCACAGGCTGCTCACCAACAACAACAGCCGTCACATCAGCAGCCCACACCTGCTGCTGCACCGCTTCCTACATTTCGCCAGTACAACGAACGAGAGGAAGAATGGGGTGACTACTTCGCTCAATTTCAAGAACTCGTCGCGGCTCATCAAATTACAGGTCAGAAAGTGAAGCATCTGTTATTATCTGTGGTGGGCACCAACACCTTCGTGTTACTGAAGAAACTCTTCCCCCAAGCATCTCCTCGTGATGTAGACTTTGAAGAAATAGTAGAGGCACTAAATAGTCATTATGAGAGAAAAGTTCTTGTAGCCGCTGCACGGTACCGATTTTTCAGACTTAAAAAATTACCGCAGCAGTCACACCAAGAGTGGATTACGGAATTGAAGGGCTTAACCCGCCAATGTAAATTTACTTGCTCTTGTGGACTTTCGTATAGTGACGTGATGTTGAGAGATGCGATTACGCAGAACATTCAGGACCCCAGAATTAGAGCAGCAATTCTGAAACAGTCTGACCCCTCATTAGACAGTGTACTGCAGCTTATAGAAGCGCATGATACTTTTGACTTAGCAGAGGTAGAAATGCAAAGCCACAGTGTAAATTCAGTGCACCGCAACGGACGCTTTCCTAGCCGTAGTTCTCAGTATAGCACTAGTGTTTCTTATTCTACAGGCCGTGCTGAACAGACAGTGAACAGTAGCCAGTGTAAAAGTGCGACACAAAGGTCACCCCGTCGTGTTAGAAACAGTGATTTGAATAACGGGCGCCACCGCTCATTTCAGAAAAATGTACGTAAATCGAGCCCCCAGTGTGTGTCTCGCCACAAGCGTGCTCATTGCCCTAGTCGCAACGCAACCTGTTATCAATGTGGCAAATCGGGACATGTGCAGTCTGTGTGTATGCAGATTAAAAACTCAAAGAACAGTAACGTTAGTAACGGTGCTTCGCAGAGTGCGAGAACAGTTCATTCTGTAAATGTTATACGGACTGTGGAATCGAACAGTGCTTTCTTTGGATCTCAATTGCAAGAAAGTAGTTCTGCGCCTATGGCAAAACTATATAGTGCACCACGTAGCAAGCGCCGACGAGCGCGTAAAACAGTGCAACGGAAAAGGGTTTGGGACAAGCAAAATGACTATGAACAGTGCATTCCTGTAGTGAAAATAGTGCCTTCTGCAACTGCTCCTTGTAATAGTGCCCAGTACTGTGTAGCTAGTGACAGTAGACATCAGGTAGCTACTCAAAGTAATATTAGTGCAGTAGCCTCGCATTGCGCGGACGCCGATCCAGCGGTAGTGTCATCTAGTGACAGTGTGGTTAATCCGCTGTGTGCTGAGTATGCGCCGCTTCCTACCGCACGCAACCCGCGCAAGCGCAGAAAACAATATGTATTAGACGTTGCCCACATTCGCGCACCGGTCGTGCGCCAGAAGCACAAGCTATTTGTTACTCTCTCTATAGAAAATGAGACTGTGCAATTTCAGCTTGATACTGGTTCCGCTGTTACATTAATAAATAAAGACACATATGAACTTCTGGGTTCGCCAAAATTGTCGCCGTGTCAACAAGTGTTAACAGCGTACACAGGTCAAAATATTCCCGTGCTAGGAACGTGTAGCCTGCCTGCCTCTTTTCAAGGTGTAACAAAAACAGTTGTTTTTGTTGTTCTTCAGGCCAAATCTACGCAGAACATTTTTGGACTAGATGCATTCGACTTGTTTGGTTTATCAATTCAAAGAGATGTGCTTCAAATTTCGTCAATAGTGCCTCAGGATAAAATCAATGCATTGTGTGCCAAATATAGTGACTTGTTTTCACCGGAACTAGATTGTGCAAAAGACTTCGTGGCACATTTAACTTTAAAAGAATCTGCAGTTCCAAAATTTCGTAAAGCTAGACCAGTGCCTATCGCAATGCGTGATACAGTTGCCGAAGAACTTAAACGTTGGCAAGATAGTGGGGTGATTTCTCCTGTTTCTGCGAGTCAGTGGGCCTCGCCTTTAGTAATTATACCCAAGCCGTCAGGAAAACTTCGTCTCTGTGCGGACTTTAAATAAACAGTGAACAGTCAAACAATTGTAGACACTTATCCCCTGCCCAGACCTGATGAAGTAATGGACAAATTAGGACAGTCTCGTTTCTTTTCTAAGATTGATTTAGCAGAGGCATACTTACAAATTCCGCTTGATGACGAGTCAAAAAAATTTTTCGTCATTAATACTCACATAGGCCTTTTTCAATTTCAACGCCTACCCTTTGGCAGTTCTTCCGCTCCCGCTATTTTTCAGCGCTTTTTGGAACAGCTGACAGTTTCGGTACCTTGTTGCTCGAACTATTTAGATGACATTGTGGTATCCGGACGTACAGTTGAAGAACATTTAGCAAACCTGGAGTGCCTTTTCAATGTTTTGACTGCAGCAGGTCTACGTTGTAATAAAGCAAAGTGTTCGCTTTTTCAAACTGAAATAGAGTACCTAGGCCATGTGATTAATGCCCAAGGAATTCATCCCTTACAGTCACATCTTAGAGCAATCAAAGACTTGCCTCCTCCTAAGAATGTGCATGAATTGCAGGCAGTAATGGGAAAGCTTAACTATTATTTCAGGTTTATTCCCAATGCCTCTCAGATTGCAGCTCCACTGCATCACTTACGTAGGAAAAATGTTCCTTTTGTTTGGTCTAAAGATTGTCAGGTTGCCTTTGACGAACTAAAGTCTGCACTACTCAGTGATGCATGTTTGATTCCCTTTGACCCACAGAAGCCTGTAGTGTTAGCAGTTGACGCCTCGTCGTACGGTCTGGGTGCCGTTCTGTCGCATAGTATGGGATGTCACGATCGTCCTATTGCCTTTGCATCCAAGCTACTGACGCCGACGCAACAGAATTACAGTCAGATAGAAAAGGAGGCCTTAGCAATCATTTACGGCGTCACAAAGTTTCATCATTATCTCTATGGCAGAAAATTCTATTTGCTGACTGACCACAAGCCTCTCACGTCGTTGTTCTTACCCACGAAGCCGATTCCGCCACGTACGGCACAAAAGCTTCAGAGATGGTCCTTGATATTGTCTAATTATCAGTATGAGATTTTGTACCGACCTACCACTAAACATGCTAACGCGGACACACTTTCCCGACTTCCGGTTGGCCAGGATGTATCATTTGATTCTTCAGAAATGGCATGTTGTCAGATAGACTCCAGAGATGCTTCCGCTGTCGCAGACTTTCCTTTGAACTCTCGTCGGGTTGCACAGGAAACAGCTGTGGATGCAGACCTAAGTGTGGTAGCACGTTTTGTTCGCTCGGGTTGGCCTGCCAGAGCCAAAGACATTGATCGGTCTCTGGTTCGACGTTATTTTTCACAACGTCATGCATTATCTTTAAGTCAGGGTGTTCTGTTGTTGCATACCGACAACGACCAAGCAAGAGTGATTGTTCCTCGTTCCCTGCAACGAGAAGTGTTACGCCTCCTGCATCAAGGACATTGGGGCATTGTTAGGACAAAGCAACTGGCCAGACGTCATTGTACCTGGGTTGGTATGGACGCTCAGATAGAGAACATGACATCACAGTGTACAGTTTGTGCGGAGCATCAGGCGGCTCCTCCACAGCGTTTCTCAGACTGGCCACGCCCCAAGGGACCATGGCAACGTTTACATATTGACTTTGCCGGACCTTTCTGGAATACGCGCTGGTTAATTGTTGTAGACGCTTTCAGCAAGTTTCCTTTCGTGATAGCCATGAACTAAACGACAGCGTCTAGTACAGTCAGTGCCTTAACATCTGTGTTCTGCATCGAAGGTTTGCCTGAAACTATCGTCAGTGACTATGGACCTCAGTTTGTTAGTGCGGAATTTCAACAGTTTTGTCGTGTGAACGGCATTCAGCATATCACCACCGCACCTTTTCACCCTCAGTCCAATGGTGAAGCAGAACTTTTCGTTCGAACATTCAAGTCTCACATGGAGAAGATGAAAGGTCAGCACTCCAGGCAGCAAGCTCTTCACATTTTCCTGTCTACGTATCGGTGCATGCCACGTGACGGCCCGTCTCCTGCCGAGCTGCTACACGGCCGCCGTCACCGCACTCTCCTTCACCTGCTGCAGCCTCCAACGCACCGAATCGGTTCGTATGGCGCTACGCGTTTTCAGGTTTCTACGCCGGTGCTGTACAGGGTGTTTGCTGGTATGAAGAAGACATGGTTGCCAGGCACCATTCAGCGCGTACTCGGTCGCAATATGTATGTTGTACGTTCTTCCACAGTGTCGGAGCTGCGGCGCCACGCAAACCAATTGCGCTTGCACAGCCCGCGCGATCCTGTCTCCGGTTTCTTGATTTCAGACCCAGTTCACCGCCAGGGAGCACAAACACATCGTTGGTCAACGGGTCCAGCGTCCCCGATCTCGTGATCGTCCCGATTCAGATCGACGCGACGCCGCCGCTGTCGCCGCCGCAGATGACAGCGTCACCGAGAGGGACTCCGGGACCGTGAGTGCCGCCGCCGCCTGGGCCACGCACCTTAGAAGAAGATGACCTGCTCCCTCTGGGCGGGGGGGTGCGCCCTTCCCCAGGTTTCGGTGGGTTCCCTGGAGGATCGCAAGGCGGATGCCGGGGCGTGGACGGCGTCTCGATCCCAGCCTCAGCTACGACGCCCGTCCCACCAGTAACGCCCCCGCCCAGGCCCTCCTCCCAGTGCCGTCGCCGTGGCCCTCAGCCCTACGCCACGACGGCGCGGCGGTTTGGGGGGGAGGGGTGTGGTGTCACACAAGTACAAAGTGCGCGCCACCTACTTTCGACGCGCGCCGCCATGCACGCACGGCGCGGCGTTCTCACGACGACAGCCACGAGCGCCCTCTGCTGCAACCCCGCTCGTGGCCACCACGGAAAGACACCGGTCACTCGGGACTGAGTTAGCAACCAGTTAGGACCTTCGTAATCAGATAGGCACCAGTGAAGACTTTGCTATTGTACAGGCACTAGGCAGGCCTCTAACAACTATGTATCAGCATTCTGCAGTGCTGTGTGAAAGTTAAGTATTGTTACATTCTGTGCAATATATATATCTTTCTAATTTACTCTAGTGTTTATAGTTTCTGGCTGCTCCCCTCCGTACCTGCACCAGCGTGCTATTTTTGTTCCTGCGTCGGTCTTATTCCACTCGGCCACCGACACCTACGACGAGGCTGGGACACAAAAGCGGCGACGAGGTTGGGACACAAAAGTGGCGACGAGGATGGGATACAAAAGGTACTAATAGATGGTAACAATGGCAGGAGGGTGTCCATAATGAGGAAATCAAAGAAAAACTGGGAATGAACACCATAGATGAAGCAGTTAGAGCGAACAGACTGAGATGGTGGGTTCATGTTACACGCATGGGAGAAGCAAGGTTACCTAGGAGATTCATGAGCTCGGCTAGCGGAGGGTAAGAGGAATCGAGGCAGACCCAGAAGAAAGTACTTAGATTCGGTGCAGAATGATTTTGAAGTAAAAGGCATAACATCAGACGAGGAATCAATGTTAGCATTGAATAGGGGATCATGGAGGAATTTTGAAGTACTATGCTACAGACTGAACGCTGAAAGGCATAATCAGTCTCTAATGATGATGGTGATGATGATGAACTGTAATTGGTATTGTATAGGCAGTTCTCTGCTTTTGGTAAGAGTTATGTAGTGGGAATCTCCTTACATTTTCCGATGTTCATGTAGGGTTTAAGTACGTAATTCGCATTAAAATACTCTTGAAAGAATTGTCCGTTATGTCAATTGTTTTCTTAATTTATACATTGGTCCGACGAGGGAATGTTCTCCGTCTGTTTGAATACTGGGCTACACTGCATGATAGTACATAATTTAGAGTCAACTCTTACGATCTGGAGCTGCAAACGAAATTTTTTGCTTAAAATCGTACGACAATATTTCGCGCAACCGACAAGTCTGCATGGACAGAAATGAGCGCACTTCACGCGTCTGTTCGTCGAACATAACACCCTATATTTCCAGAATGGTATCAATTTCCGTTCTGCTTTCGACCATAAATAAAATTTCGGCATATTACTTACATTTCATCTGCCTGTGCTAAAATCAACCATACGCAGTCTATGTAATGCGATTTTTCGTCTGCGGACTCTTCAAAATTTTGCTCAGTAATTTATTTCATTTGATGTAGCACAGTAAGTGTAAGGAATAACGAATAGATCATTATCAACCAAATATATCACACTATAATTTGTAAATAAATCAAAATATTTTAATTGAAAAGTTTTCTCAGAATTGGTTGATAAATATTCTAAGCGTTCGGAACGTTGTGGCGATCAGCATATATGCACCAGCGGAATTGACCCTATACACAGCTTTAGTGGCTTCGGCTTCGCGGAAGAGGGGAGGGATGTTGGAGCGTGTCACCTTTAGCCGCGGCGTACGCGACCGAGGCCTGTGACATACGCACCACGGCCGAGACCGCCGCAGGATGTAACTGCGCCATCTCAGTGAACAGGCTTGTTGTTGTTGTGGTGGTGGTGTTCAGTACGCAAACTGGTTTCATGCAGCTCTCCACGCTACCCTGTCCTGTGCAAGCTTCTTCATCTGAGAATACGTTCGGCAACCTACGTCCTTTTGAATCTGCTTACTGTATTCGTCCCTCGGTCTCCCTCTACGATTTGTATCCCAAACACTTTCTTCTACTGATAATTTGCCGATTCCTTGTGTAGTGGGAAAGATAGTCGTACTACATTTTCCTATGCCAGCCCTGTTTTGAAGTAGTAAATAGTAAAAACGAAAGTTTTCATTTAAAATGTATACATATTTGATATTCCAGTAAATATTATTATTTTATAATATGTTTCTTTAAAATGTTTGAGGCTGTTCGCCGTCGGGGGTTCGCCTCCCCCCTCGGGCATGGATGTTTGTGTCGTCTTTAGTATAAGGTAGTTCATAAGTAGTTTTTAAGTTTAGGGACTGATGACCCCGCAGTTAAGTCCATTAAGTTCTACAAACATTTGAACACATCTTAAAATGTCGTATTTTCTGTACGTTACATGTAACATCGAGGCGCCGCAATCAAGTTTGAAGTATGTGAACGCTAGTAGAATTTAACCGGCGGCTACGGGGCTACGAATGCAGCTGCGACTTCTTTGTTGCCGCGCGTCAATCGTTTCAAAGACGAAAAGAACATTAAATGATTAATTATTATTGTTTGAAATTCAGTCTGTAACGTCACAGCTGCGTCCACCTAATCCTCGATGGGCGAAGTTGCCGTTACATTCTATTTTATGCTTAATCATTTAATAATTGTTCCAGTGATTTGACGGTATGGGATACGGACAATTACTGGGTTGATCCACAACAGTACACTTTGTTAACTTCCTTTTTTTATGGAACGACAAATGTTAAATAAAATAAAGTGAGGTCTGCATCAATACCATGTTGAATACAATTATGTAAAACGTGAGCAAGGCAACCTACTCCTACAACACAATCATTTAAATTGTTGTTCAGGTGGGTGTAACCATTATTTCCCTGCCTCTTACCAATGCCACTGATTCCACCGAAATTTGCATTGATATTGTCTCCAGAGAAAGCAATTCATTTGCTATCAATATCTCTACTACTGAGAGTATCGCATTTGTAAGATGCATTCGTTTCAGATTTTGTATTTGACATGATTTTAAGTTCTATCATCTTTGCTTGAATTCCTCCGTATTTAACGGCATAGTAAGCCTACTGAATGAGAATTTGAAACAGTTTGATAGAACCCATGCTTACTGCCGTCTGCTACAACACCAAAACTTGAAATACTCTAAAACGTCAATACCTCAACAGAGCGAAGTGACAATACAGAATTATTAATTACTTATCATTTGACCGTATGAAATGACATGGCGCCTTCAACTGCACATATAAGATCACTAGGGTTAGAATCCTTTTTCTCAAAATAAATCTTCGACTTTCGAGGAATATGCGGCAGTACGAACCGGCATTCAACATTTTGTGTTTAGCCGTGTTTTGGTGAGCTTCTAGGTCCAATCCCCCTGCAAAATTAAACGCTGTATCGTAAGTGATTCAGGGCTTAACCGCTGAACTATTTCAAGCGAATTTGCAACGTCATAACAGGTGTTTACGCACAAATGTTTGCAAAATAGTGAACCTTACTTTGTTGGTAAATGAAACAAATGTATCAGGTGGGCAAATAAGACATTCTGCCTCGGAGCTGTTTTTCCAGCCCTCAAGTCAAGAAATATTTTTTGTAGTTCGTCATTAACAAATAAACCTACCTAAGTGTCACTTATCGATTTTTCTGGAATTTCGATATGTGCATGTAAAACTAAAGGATACGTAATTTTTATTTATTTGTTTATTTTTAGAGGTGAAATATAATTAAGAGACGAAACTCATCCTAAGGATTTTGGATGGGGAGTGAAATATAGGCTACCAACTTCCCTTATCGTGAGCAATTGTTTTTTCTAAAAGAAGTGTTTTGATTTAATCGAAGTAGGATCTATTAAAACTTCATAAGAAAGAAATAAGAATTTTTTGTGTGTTTTTATATCAATACTTGATGGTTAAACTACCCTTATATTGCGGCACTGCACTGGTTTCATGTTGTTGTTGTTGTGGTCTTCAGTCCGGAGACGGTTTGATGCAGCTCTCCACAATACCCTATCCTGGACAAGCCTCTTTAACTCCTCATATGAACGGCAACCTACATCTGTCTGAATCTGCATACTGTATCCATCTCTTGGTCTTCCTCTGCGGTTTTTACCCCACACACTTCCCTCCAATGCTAAATTCACGATTCCTTGATGTCTAAGGATGTGTCCTACCAATCGATCCCTTCTTTTACGCAAGATATGCCGGAAATTCCTTTCCTTTCCAATTCTGTTCAGTACCTCCTCACTGTTTATCGTCCATGTTTCACTCACATACAAGGCAACACTCCACACAAATGCCTTCAGAAAGGACTTCCTTAGGCTTTAATCAATATTCGAGGTTAACAAATTCTCTTTATCAAGAATGCTTTTCTACTCATTGCCATTCTGCATTTTATATCCTCTGTACTGCGACCATCGTTTGTTATTTTATTTCCCAAGTAACAAAAGTCATCTACCTCCTTTTTTGTTTCGTTACCTAATCTAATTCATTCAGCATCACCTGAGTTTCTTAGACTGCACTCCATTACCTTTGCTTTACTCTTGTTAATGTTCATCTTATATGCACCTTTTATCACACTGTCCATTCCGTTCAACTGCTCTTCCACGTCCTTTGCTGTCTCTGGCAGAATTACTATGTCGTCGGCAAAACGCAATGTTTTTTAATTCTTCACCCTGAACTTTAATTCCTTCTTCAAATTTCTCCTTGCTTTCCTTTATAGCTTGCTCAATGTACAAATTGAATAATATTGGAGAAAGGCTACAACCCTGTCATACTCCCTTCCCAACCACTGCATCCCTTTCTGACAACCACTGCACTCCTTTCTGACTACCGCTGTCTCGTTTTTGTACAAGTTGTAAATAACCTTACGCTCCCTATATTTTACTCCTGCTTGCTTCAGAACTTGAAAGAGTTTATTCCAATCAACGTTGTCAAAAGCCTTCTCCTAATCTACAAAAGCTAGAAATGTAGGTTTGCGTTTCCTTAATCTATCTTCTAGGATAAGCCATAAAGTGAGTATTGTATCCCGTGTTCCTACATTTCTCCTAAACGCAAACTGATCCTCCCCGAGGTCGGCTTCTACTAGCTTTTCCATCCTTCTGTAAATAATTCGTGTTAATATTTTGCAACCATGACTTATTAAAGTGATGATTCTGTAATTTTCACACCTGTCTGCGCCTGCTTTCTTTGGAATAGGGATTACTACATTTTTCTTAAAGTCTGAGGGTAATTCGCCTGTCTCATACATCTTACACACCAGGTGAAACAGTTTTGTCATGGCTGGATCTCCCAGAGACTTCAGTAACTCTTAGAGAATGTCATCTACTCCAAGGCCTCGTTTCGACTCGTTTCATACTACCCATGAAACATCTTGTGAATATTTATTTCTGAACTGTGTCATCTCTTTTATATACCGATATTTAAAGTCGCAGAATCCTAATCTGAAATCAGATTCTCAAAATTTGATATGGCTGATTCAGCATAACGAACAAAACCTAGACAAGACGCTTGAATAGACAGTTACTCGACATTCGACATTCAAAATACTGTGAAATCTACTTTTGAAATAATAGTGAATAAAACGTGTTAAAGATGTATATTGGTTTTAACCGCCGACGTTAACCTTTTCAGTGATGTAGCGCGCGGAAGTCGCACGGAGTCCCCGTGCCTCTCACAATTCTCTTTTATCTCAACACGATTTATTGTTTGAATATGTATGTAGAGGTAATGAAAAATTTTTGTTGAGTCGATTTTATTATCATAAATTTGTCGTTATAATTTTATCTTTGTGTGTATGTATTTCGTTCATTTTATTTATTATTACTTTATTCCATAAATTTCTCATTTGACAATTAAATTATTTTTTGACATTTATTCATACATGATATTCGTTAGAAATATATTATGTAAAGATTGTTTGCTCCAATCACACTGCTTGCAGAGGTCGAATAATATTTTTGGGAATCAAATTTTTCTTTTCTATCAAAGCACGCAGACTACGCAAGCCAACATGGCGTATTCGTCCGATACATAGTTCGCAACATCCACGGTCGCTTACTGCGCGCCGTACAGTGGAACATAGGGAATATATGGAGGCGGACGTTACAAAAATGTGCATTGCTTGCCGACCTCTGTGTCAGTAGGATGACCGTGCGGTGCATTTGCAGGCTCCGCGCACCGTAATTGATGGAAAATGAAATTCTTCACTTTTCGGAATATCCGTCCGCAATGAATCTTATAAATTTATTAGACTTTTTCAAGATTCGTTTGATCAACAGCAATATGACGACGAGAGGACTTTTAGTTTACAATTATAAACTGTAATAAAAGATTCAATGAATGATGGCTGTGTAGTAGAAACACACGAAACCTTATTTTTTGAAGATGAAAATCATATTCAAGGTCCCATTTTAATCAACGATTTCGATATTTCTGACATTGAGGATAAAACATTTTCTGACTTACAATTATACACTGTCGAAGTTGACGACGTCGAAGATGAGTATAAACGAAAAGTCACTGAATATTGGGAATTAGGAAAGAAAATAAAACTGAAATTTGAAACGGTTTAAAACAAATTTAACCGATTAAATTCAAAGCGTCAGTTATATCGTTGGGAAGCTCAACTAGAAAAAGATGGAAGTAGGAATTAGAAAATGGAGGAAAATATCCGAATATGTTATATCCCGATTTCAAGAAGCAGTTGAAATGCCAATGCCGATTCACGATGTTCACATTCGTAGATGGACTTTATAAGCTCGAGATGAATTTTCACTTTCCCCTGATTCATTCGTGGTATCATCGAAGTGGCTTCATAAGTTTAAAAAGTACAAGATTGTGTCAAGAAAAGATAATAAGTTTATAACGAAAAAATATGTACTTTATCAAGCTAAAATTCAAGTACGAGCTACAGAATTCGTTGACGATATGCGCAGAAGCAGGGGAACGTAATGTTTCTAATACTGATCAATCTGGATTTAATCTAGAAATGAATTCTGGGCGCACTCTGGCATTTAAAGGAGAACGACAGGCCGAAGTACTGACGCCATCTTTAAATTCAGTGACTCGCGGTTACAGTATTGAACCTATTATGGCACTTTATTATCTCCATTGTTAAATGTACTGCAGCAAAAAGATGGTATATTTGGCCCTAGAATAAAAAACAATTTATTTATTCCTGAAAATGTCCACGTCTTTGCCTCTAAATCAGGTAAGTTAACAACAAACCTAGTTCAAAAATGGTTTAAAGAGGTGTTCTTGCCATCACGTAACGAGTAAAGTAGTTTATTATTAGATACTAGGAACGGGCAGAATTCAGGAATGCTTAATACTATATCATTGTCTGGAAAATCCGTTCTAATAAGAACTATTCTTGCTTGTACAACGGAGATGATTCAACCCCTAGATGTCATTTTCTTTCTATCATGAATTAACTGTATTCGATATTTTTTATATAATGTCATTTTACACAACTATGACATAAATTTGCAGCATCTAAATAATGTCCTTAAACTACAACCACTAATACACTGTTAGTTTGCTTGGCGTCTATTTCAAAATCTCATTAAATATTCATGGTAGGAAAGTGAGTACATAAAAGAAACACCGTCGAAATTTGATAATCCCGTTCATTCCTGATGTAAAAATTGTGGGACATATTGCAAGTTCTGCATGGTATACGCAATAATACGATGCGTTTAGTGCTAAAAATCATTGTGCATAATACATTTTAACGAATATCACATATGCAAAAGTTTCCACAAACAATTTATTCGTCAAAAGCAGCAATTTTCAAAATAATGGAATATAGAAAAATAAATGAAATGATCACACACAATGAAAATTTGAAACACAAAAAACAAATTAATAAGTAAATGAATGAGAACACCAAAAGAGCCTGTTTTTGCCGGCCGCGGTGGCCGAGGGGACTGAGGCGCTCCAGTTACGGTCCGCACGGCCACTACGGTCGGGGGTTCGAATCCCCCCTCGGGCATGGATATTTGTGCCGTCCTATTTCGTAAGTAGTTCATAAGTAGTTTGTAAGTTTAGGGACTGATGACCCCGTAGTTACGTCCCATAAGCTTAACAAACATTTGAACATTTTTTCGAAAGGACATTCACATTGAGACAATGAATGATTTACTGTTGGACACCGTTGTGGTGCGAGCCTCGGCTGCAGGAAGCGCTGAGTGAAGAGACTGGCGCAGCGGGACCCGGCGTCGGCTGGAAGTTCTGCTCGCCGATCGCTGTGCAGACAGTAGGCCTCAGGGCCCCCGTGGAGGCAGGACCGTGCCGCTCTGCCCGGGATGGCGTGTGACGGCTACGAGCGGCGAACCCGCGTTCTCCGCCGGACGATGACAGGAGGCTGCGCCCCACCCAGGAGATGAAGGTAGCGCTCACCGACTGGGGCCCAGGTCAGCTGCCATTGTCGCCGCTGCTAAGCTTCCATCCTCCGTGGCGCTAAGTCCGGCGTTGCATGGGAGCTGACTGGCTCCCGTCGGCCCATGGTCTTCTGGTGTCGAAGACTCGACCCTCCGATGACGGCTGCGGCTCCCCGGCGCTTCCGGCGGTTTGGTCCAAACTCTTGACCGTCTTCCGATGACTCTGCCGACTTGTGCTTAGAGGGGTCCGTTTATAGTCGAAAAGTTGCTACTAGAACGTTCTGGTTGCTCCGGTGACCTGCTTACGTTAGCGTAAGATACTTTAGTAAGATGACAAAGTCACGCTCTACACGTAGCCTGTGTTGTTGTAAGAGTTCTCCTTTCGGGCGCGCACGTGCCTCAGACGAATAACACTCCGGCCACCACTGTTTACAACTGATTTTTGTCACCGCTGCTGCTGCTAATCCACTGCCTGTCTGTTATTAAACTTCACTTGTCCATTCAAGTACAATTCCCATAGTTATTTTATTATTAAATATTATATCCTCACACTCTCTAATGATTTATTTTACACTTTTCATTATTACACTCTACACTATATAAAAGCAAAAACTACTTCACCTATGAAGCTGAAATTTGGCAAGAATATAGTTTATAGGTAGAAAACGTCATCTAAGACAGTATTTTGTGATAGGTGCATGGCGGAGCATACTTCTCCTACAGATTCACGACATCTACAGTTTCATTGACCTTCAAAACAAGAGGAAGGTCACCGTCTACCGTAAGTTTCATACGGTGCATGGGGGAGGGTACTTTGCAACATGAAAATGGATCCATAAATACCTTGGCTCGACAGATTTCACAGATCCTTTTTTTGTTGTTTTCGTTATTCTCAGAACAAGGGTTGTATGGAAAAAATGGTATATTTGAGGACAACAAAGTTGCGGTTTTCAATGTGACCCTGCGTTTCTATTGAATTTGTTCCGAAATTGATGAAATGTTGCACGCTCTAACTTCAAAACAAGAGGAATATCACTGACTGTATAAAATTTTGTTCGGTGCGCGGTGGAGGGTACTTTACTTACGGAATTTTACAAAATGCTTAGTTTTGCTCCAGTCTTTATGAATTTTTGCACCCATGACCATTAAACCAAGAGAAAGATCACTGGGTATATAAATGTTTGTATGATATATGACAGAGGGTACCTTGTAGAAAATTTTGCCGAGAGAGGGAAAGGTGGAAATGAACAGAGAGAGATGGGAGAGAAAGAGGAGGATGCAGAGAGAGGGGGGGAAGGAGATGTGGATTACGAGAGTGCAGGATTAATAAACACCCGGGCAACGCCGGGTTTACATCTAGTATTCATATAAAAAATTAAATAATTCGTATTTCTTAATTAGCCTTCCTTTCGAAGTTTTAATAGATACTACTTCGATTAAATCAAAAGACTTTAATATCAAAAAGGAACAACTTCCTGATGTTCTTGTTTTGCAGAACATCAGGAAGTTGTTCCTTTTTGATATTGTTATCATGTTCTGTCATGTACCGACGGAAAAATCAATCAATTTCAAAAGACGTTTTTAGCAGAAAAAATGGGCATTTCAAGGATGGTTGGCTCCTACTTTTCACTTTGCTACTAATATACCCACGCCGATTTTCGTTTTTTATCGAAAGATTCTTTCACACCAAAAATAACTATACTCGCTTAATACTTAGGAATTAGTTACGATAGAATGAAATTGGAAAGCACACAGTGATAATATCGTGGAAGACGAACAAAAACTGCCTTTTATTGGCAGAGCACTGAGAAGACGCAAAGTAAGTCACGGGGAAACTGTCTGAACTACGGTAGTCCGTCCTCTTCTGAAGTATTGTTGCCCAGTTTGGGTTCCTTATCAAGTAGGATTTCTGGTCGGGCATCAAAGAGTACAAAGAAAACCAGCACGTTTTGTATTGTCGCGATACACGGGTGAGACTGTCACGTAAACGATACAGGAGTTTCAAGGAAGAATCACTTAAACAACGGCGTTTATTGTTACGCTGACATCTACTTACGAAATTTCGATTTACGAATTCGCCCACCGAATGCGAAAATATACTGTTGACTCCCACTTACATGGAGAGAAAATATCATCAAAGTAAACTAGGAGAAATTCGAGCTCTAACGGAGAGATATGGTTGTTCTTTCCTCCCGCACGCTATACGAGAATTGAATGGTAGATAAATACTATGAAGGTGGTCGATGAATACTCAGCCCAGTCAGTTAGATGTGATTTGCGTAGTATCCAGTCCAGCGCGCCAAATATGTTACAGATCCTCTTCGTATGCTATCAATTTATAAGCGGCATAAATGTTTTGTAGAAATAGGCTGCATGACGCTCACATTCCGAAGACATCACTCCTTCACTTTTTCCTCATCATGTATGTGATCTTCGTACCTCCTTGCTGTCTTCTCTGTCTGAGCTTAACCAAGAATTTACGCCGCTACTGAGCAAATTACCCTTCGGAATGAAATTGGGTATATGATTGATATGTGCAAGATGACCAGCATACGTCACATGGGACACCTATAGATTCAGGTTAAAAAATCTTGATGATTTCCCTATAAAACGACAGTAAACCAGGTCCTTAGGCTCTTTCAAAAATTATATGCTCTTTTGAAGTTGTAAAGTCCGTTTTGCGTAAACTTGTATTACCGGACGAGTCTAGCAATATGCTGTTAAAGATGATAGATTTCTCCATTGAGCAAGCATAGGAATAAACAGGGGTTATCTACGCAGTCCTTCCCACACACAGGTTCACGAGGGAATGCGACAAGTCCGTGAGCCCCACGCCCGTACGCCGAGCGGAACGACGCAGTAAACCGGTATTTGGGGGTCGTGGCTGTCAAACTTCCGCCATCCGCTCTTATTTAGGTTTCCTGCGGCTCTCGGGTCACTCCATTCGTTGATAAGATAGCCCTTTAAAAAGGGGTGTGATCATATTCCCTCTGCATTATCGATTAAGTGGACGAGTTCCTAAACGGGATTCATTTTATTATTGTAGTCACTCTCCTGGTATTCATCTACATCTACTTACATTTAATTGAAAGGAAGAGGGTTCATCTAACCGTTTCTGTGATATTTTTCTACCGTTCCATTCTCTAAAAACGAGTGGGAAAATGAAACTTCTAAATCTTTCCTTTTTCGACCTGATTTCTCGTGGTTTATTATGATGACCATGTCTCCCTATGTATATGGGCGCTAACAAAATATATTCGCATTCGCAAGCGAAAGATGGTGAAAGAAATTTCGCAATCAGATCTTACCACAAGGAATAACGTTTTTCTATTATTGACTTCCTCCCCAAGTCGTGCATCATTTTCGTGACACACCCTCCCCTATATAGCGATAATACAAAACTAGCTGTCCTTCTCTAAACTGACTCTATACCATCCGTCAATACCACACTTGGTAGGTATTCCACAATGAGCAGCAATACCCCAAAAATTGTAGGCACATGTGCGGTGTAGGCAATTAATGTAGTAGAAATGTTGCAGCTTCTTAGTGTTCTGCCAATGAAATGTAGCTTCGGGGTCGCCTTGCCTACAATATTTTCTGTGTGTCCTTTCCAGTTGTGGTTGTATTGTAATTACTAGGTATTTAGGTATTTAGATGAATTCTGTTGTATTGGACTGAATTACCATGTAAATGAAGTTTAACGGATTTTCTTTAGTGCTCGTATGGATAAATTCACACTTATCATTATTTAGGGTCAATTACCAATTTTTGCACCATGCAGATTTCTAAATCATACACTCCTGGCCATTAAAATTGCTACACCACGAAGATGACGTGCTACAGACGCGTAATTTAACAGACATGAAGAAGATGTTGTGATATCCAAATCATTAGCTTTTCAGAGCATTTACACAAGGTTGGCGCCGGTGGCGACACCTACAGCGTGCTGACACGAGGAAAGTTCCAAACCGATTTCTCATACAAAAATAGCAGTTGACCGGCGTACCTGGTAAAATATTGATGTGATGTCTCTTGTAAGAATGAGAAATGCGTACCATGAAATTTCCGACTTCAATAAAGGTCGCATTTTATCCTATCGCGATTGCGGTTTATCGTATCGCGACATTGCTGCTCGCGTTGGTCGCTATCCAATGACTGTTAGCAGAATATGGAATCGGTGGGTTCAGGAGGGCAATACGGAACGCCGTGCTGGATCCCAACGGCCTCGTATCACTATCAGTCGAGATGACAGGCATCTTATCTGCATGGCTGTAACGGATCGTGCACCCACGTCTCGATCCCTGAGTCAACAGATGGGGACGTTTGCAAGACAACAACCATCTGCACGAACAGTTGGACGACGTATGCAGCAGCATGAACTATCAGCTCGAAGACCATGGATACATTTACGCTTGACGCTGCATCTCAGACAGGAGCACCTGTGATGGTGTACGCAACGACGAACCTGGGTGCACGAATGGCAAAACGACATTTTTTTTATGAATTCAGGTTCTGTTTCCAGCATGATGATGGTCGCATCCGTGTTTGGTGACATCGCTGAGATCGCACATTAGAAGCGTGTATTCGTCATCGTCTTACTGGCGTATCACCCAGCGTGATGGTATGGGGTGCCATTGATTACACATTTCGTGCACCTCTTGTTCATGTAGACGGCATTTTGAACAGTGGTCGTTTCATTTCAGATGTGTTACGACCATCCATTCGACCCTCCATTCGATCTCTGCCAAACCCTACATTCCAGCAGGATAATGCACGACCGAATGAGGCAGGTCCTGTACGGGCCTCTCTGGATACGGAAAATGTTTGACTGCTGCCCTGGCTAGCACATTCTCCAGATCTCTCAGCAACTGAAGACGTCTGGCCAATGGTGGCCGAGCAACTGGCTCATCACAATACGCCAGTCACTACACTTGATGAACTGTGTTCGTGTTGAAGCTGCATGGGCATCTGTTCCTGTTTGTATGATATTTGTATACCGTTCCATTCTCTGATAGTGTTAATTACCATGCTTGTGCGAAATACCGATTTCGATGTTTAGTCGTATGGTTTGCTGCAACATGTAGGTGTTCTACATTTGTGGACTACATATTGATACTAAGTAGTACGGTTATGTGTTAGGGCTGGGGTGTTTACGAATGGACGCCTCTCGGTGGCGTAGCGGAGATGTTTGCGGCGGTAAATTATTGTTCTTCGACCTAGAAGCATCGATTTCAATAACCCCTATGGTTAGGTGATTTAAAGCTGAGTAGTTACATGCGTTGGGAGGCATGTTTAATCTTTCGTTTAGTCTCTAAAGGATTGCTCTTGACGTTGGAAAACAGTTTTCGGGTGTTGTAGGTTGGATTTGAGTATTGTTACGGCTTCTTACAAGGAGTTGAGTTGTAAAGCAGAGGCGTCGCATAGTTTTAGATGCACAAAGAACAAAATGTAATGGTTTTACTTGGAATGTGGTGTCTTAATCTCGTCTGTTAGTGTTGCTTACGATGCGATTGGATGCCTCCTGCTAGTGTTGTGGTGATGGTTGTGGTGGAAAATTATTGTTCTTCGCTCAATAAGCATAGGGTTTGACAAATCTCCGATAGTTTAGTGGATCACAGGATTGTTTGTGGCATTCTAATCCTGAACTATATTGATTTGGGCTGGAATAAGATGCACCGGGGCTACTCTAAATCTTGTCGGAGGGGTTATCTGCAGTACCTTGTTAATGTCTTCTATAATGGATAGATCCATTTCTTTTTGTAGCCTAAGGTTGACTGTAACGATGGACCTGTCACTTGGTCGGATTTCGCTGTTGTTACGGTTACTTAGAGAGAGTCTCGTAGGCTAGTTGGGTCACAACGTTAGTAAGATGGGTGGAATTACTCTAAAATTATTAAGGTAACGCCTATTTGCTATGACCGATGTCGTTCTGTTACAGTAGACGCTAAAGAAATCACATTGGAAGTATAGTCAATTAGTTGTAAAAATGGTTGTAATTATTCTAATAAATCGAAGCACTGTCTGCTCGGTTTTGTGGTTGATGACGATCTTTTACTTTGGATACTTGAATATGCATTACGTGAGTAGGATCGAAAGAAGATGTGATCTGTTGTTGTTACATGGTGCGGTTGTTATTTGTATGGAACTGTGTGTTCGGAAGGTTTGTAACTATATATCTTTACATTTGATACTCTGTCGAAGTGCTGGATCATTTTTACAATGTAACTGGTTGGGTGTTACGTTTGTTTATCGGTTGTAACGAATGGCGTTGCGACGAATGTGTGATATTGTGAATCGTCGTTAGAAGACCTGTTTGTTTTTGATCGCACGATATTAAGATTTTCCAAGTACTGATGTGAATAATTACTTTCGAAGAGTATGACAGCAAGTTTTGTATTATCAATGTGTATATGGGAGGGAGTATTGCGGAATTCTGGACGAATTCGGTTGGAGATCATTACAAGAAGGGGATTTTGACACACAGAACCTCTAAGTACGTGGCAATTGTTGGTGTTTTGTGACGATGGCGGAAGAATTTTTTAACTATTGGGTGGACTACAGGTAGCATGTGGTTTAGATGAGGCTTTAAGCAGGTTAGTTGATTTGTGTGTATTAGCCGTTTATATCGTTTCTCTTGATCACGCGTCATAGTAGGATCGTTAAAGTGTTCCTGGTTCTTTCCATCAGTAGCGCAGTGCAGTGCAATGGTAATCGTCTACTAGAATTGTGTATTTCAGTTGAGCCTTTAAGAAGGTTACTTGGTTTGTGCGTGTATTGGGTACCCAGTTTAGCAATTTGACGTTTCTTGCATTGCAATCTTAGATCGATTGATAACTCTAAGTTGTTGCCCTAAGAGGTTATCGAAGTCAGTAAAAGTGTATTTTAGGTTGGGCTTTAGCCAAGTTTAATTGCGTTATATGCCTTTGCTTAGATGTTAATGGAGAAGAAATAAGGTTTTAAGTCTGTGATAGTTCGAAGACTCTACTTGGAATAGTTTGCACCAATGGAGGACATGTATATTTTTCTCAAAGGAAGATTCGTAGCGACCCCCTAAAATATATATATTATTTTTTCGTCTCGTATGTCTGACGCTCGTGTGCTTTATGTGAAATTGTATCTATGGACGTTGGATGGGTACAGAAATGATCTAGATGATGAAGTTACGACCAGAGGATACTAACAGCCTTGTACCTATGTTAGTTGCACTGACGCGGGGTGTCTTTATGCGATCGCAATGGAGATCGAGTTGTATTAATGGTACTGATAGGCGTTTATATTTTTAAAACGACGTTCTCTGCCAGGTCGTTCGTTGCTTAAGCTTGAGGTCTAATGCTGTCGGTCTTGACCCTCTCTCGCAGGATAACTCTATTTGTATTTTTCTTGGATCTGAAGTCTTGGTAAATGCTCTACTTTATGTACGAATGATTTTCACGAGTTGAGATTGCTTTGTATCGTTTGGTCTACTTGGGAAGGAAACTGAATAACTTGCATTGCGTTGATTTGATTTTTATTAACAAAATGATGTTAACGTGCATCTCAGTACCTCGAAAGAGTATTTGTCAAGATGGTCACAAGTTCGTTCTGTTTATGATCTACCGCGCCTGGAATGCGTTTCTGTTAAGCTGTGGATTTTTTTAAAACAAGCCTTCGTAATGGTTGGGTTACAGCTCGTAATTGAAACTCTGTGTTTGTTGACTGTATCCGTTAAATATTCGTGAGCTTTCGGTGAGATGTTTCGTCATTTGTAAATGTACCTGCTTGAGAGAGACGTTTCATTTAGCTCAGACTGGTTTGAAAGCTTAGCCTGACCAGTAGCATGAATTACCAAGTAGGCACAGAGGTTTTAACAGCCTCCATCTACCTGCGACTGGCAGGCAGGCAGGTATTAGGTGAACGTGGGACTCCTGTGTCATCTTGTACAACCGAGGGCATGTGTGTCGACGCTTTCTAAGGAAGTATCGCTGCATAATAGGGTTTAGTTTGGTTTAAACATAGAGAAAGAATACATTTACCCGTATTGTGGAGTGTTGAATCACCTGTATTTGTTAGTTTGATCCGTGTCAGTTAAATGTTGTGAAGACTTGGAACGTTACGAAATGAAATTTTTGGTATACTTTGACTAAGGTGTACCCGTATTTGCTTTATAAGCAGTAGACTTGATAGAAAATTAAATCGTGATCAGGTGCGTTGGTCGTGAAGAGACTTGTTTGCAGTGTCTAGTAATGCCACATTTGGGTACATCGCGAAACTGAGTTAGTTTGTGTGGTAATTTTCCCTGCGTGATTAGTGCAAGAACTTTATAAGAGGCTAGTTATGTGGTGTTGTTCGTATTGAGTTCTGCTTAGGTACGTTGCACTTTTACTGTATGTTGAAATAAGGCGTTTCACGTCCTCCTATGCTCGCGAAATGGACTTAGTGGCCGGCCGCGGTGGCCGAGGGGACTGAGGCGCGTCAGTCACGGTCTGCACGGCCACTACGGTCGAGGGTTCGAATCCCCCCTCGGACATGGATATTTGTGCCGTGCTTAGTATTAGTTAGTTCGTAAGTAGTTTGTAAGTTTAGGGACTGATGACCCCGTAGTTAAGTCCCATAAGCTATACAAACATTTGAAACTTAGTGTTTAAGCAATACAGACTGTTACTTGATCTGATAGGACTTGTGTTCTTATTACAGAGGACTTCGAAGTATGTGGTGGCGGGTAAGGAAAAAAAAAAAAAAAGAACATAATAATGAGTGTGTGTGCAGTGTATAGTGTGTTTGAGTGTTATTCTCAGTTGTGTCGTTTTGATCATTAGAGACATCATTTTTTTTTCAGTGTTTGAAGTTAAACCATTAATTTTGTCTGTATTTTGGTCTGTAGCTTAACTATCACACTTTAACAATGTGGGCTTACTGTACTGTGCACTTAGGTCATTTGTGGAATAGGAAAGAAAAATAGTTTCGTAAAAATTAATAATAATACTGGTTTAAGATAGCCGTGATTCGTTGATGTCACTGTTTTTGAGAAGTAATATCCGTTTGATAATTTTGAAGTTGTGCTTGCAGATTGCAGCGACCTGTTGACGAATGCTTCCTCCTCGTCGTGTGTGTCTGGAGTGAAACTATTTGCGTCGCACCAGAATAGCCACGCCAGGTGACGGTGAGCGCGCGTGATTCACCGCGCCACTGGCCTGCTGTCGGCGCGTCCGGTGCGGTGCTAACGTATCCCTCTCCCCTGGGGTCCACGTGGTCAGATAAGGTGGCGAAAGCATGATTTCTTTTTTTCGCGCGCATCTACCATCAACGCACTGCGGCACCTGGACTCGTCATCGGCATGTGTTTGGCGCCTATTGGGTGTATCGAAACGAAGTGTTGGTTGCTGTGAGTTGTTTTGTATACGTAATATAGTTATGATATTTCGGTTAAACATTTAGCAATATTTATCGTTAGGACTGTTAGAATTGTTTCATGTTGCTTGTTGGGAGAATACTGATGGAGAAGTGAGACTGGGGCACCCTTAGGTACACAAAGCTTTCCCCAGTGTCCTGGCAGTTTGTTTTGAAAGGCTGAGACTGGAGGGTGAAGGTAACAGGTATCAGCGGCCTCTATCGACATGGCTTGAAAGGAGAGGGGGGAAGCAGGTATCAGCGGCCTCTATTGCCAGAGGTCTGAACTTTCTGAGTTCTGCTTTGCTCACCAGGGGAGATACAGCAATCGTTTTCTTGCGCGCGATTTTGTTCAAATGTTCAAATGTTTGCAGAACTTATGGGGACTTAACTACGAGGTCATTAGTCCCTAAGCTTACAAACTACTTATGAACTAGCTAAGACTAAGGACGGCACAAATATCCATACCGAGGGGGGATTCAAACCCCCGACCGTAGTGGCCGTGCAGACCGTGACTGGAGCTCCTCAGTTCCCTCGGCCACCGCGGCCGGCGCGCGATTTTGTAAATGACTGCATATACAGTTGCGTAATTAGGGTAAATGCACATAGCTTTAAAGATTATTTTCGTTATGTCCCAACTATATGTACATCTAGTTTTGTATACAATATTGTCAATAATTTAGGTTTTTTTCTTTACGTTACCAAAACTGAGTGCACTGGCTTTGTAGTATATATTGTACTGGTCTGAGTGAGTGGGCCATCGAATCCCCCCGACTGTAGCTATTGCCGGGCTGATCTCGGCTACTTCAGTTGGTTTCCTGTTCACGCTACTTCCTTCCGTTCCTGCTTTGCGCCGCCGCCGCCGCCGCCGCCGCCCAGGCCCCGCACCTGGGCCGCCGCCGCCGCCGCCGCCGCCGCCGCCGCCGCCGCCGCCCAGGCCCCGCACCTGGTCCGCCGCCGCCGCCGCCGCCCAGGCCCCGCACCTGGTCCTGCTCCTCCGCCGCCGCCGCCGCTGCCGCCGCCCCCCAGGCCCAGCCCCTGGCCCCCCGCCGCCGCCGCCGCCGCCGCCGCCGTCTTCGTAGCAGCACCAACGTCCACGCTGCCGCCGCCGTCGCCGCCGTCATCGCTGCCGCCCTGCCGGTCTCCGCTCGTCGCCCTGGACTGCGCCCCTGTCGTAAGAGCTGTCCATGGCGACCTCATCGTCCACCCCGTCAACTTCCTCCTCCCTCTCCGCAGTTCCCACAATAACCCTGCCCCCTGTCCATACTGCACCCATCATTCTTACTACCACCCCCTCCCTCGCCTCCACAACAATCACCTGGAGCCCCTCCAGCCTTCCCCAAACTACTCTCCCGCTCCATGTCATCCTCTCCGCTTCACCATCCCATGAGGTCCCCCCTCCCCCTCCGCTCTACCTCCCCCTCACTACCCCCTACACTGCACCGGTCAATTCCGCCCATGTGACGCACCGCCGAGCCACGGTGGCAGATACGCCGCTGTCGCCCCCGCCCCCTTCTCACCTTCTACCCCACCATCCGCCTCCCATCGAAATCCCACTTGATCGTGTTTCCCTCCCAGCCCCTCCTACCTATGCCTCCGTCACCGCCTCTGCTCCAGCATCTCTACCTGCCTCTACTGGCGCCATCCCCAAGCGCACCCAGAAACGGGGAAGTGCGGACCCTTCCCCCGCCTCCACCAAATCCAAGAAAGCTCCCCCCCCTCCCCCGCCCCCTTCTCCTCCCCCTCTTACGGACTCTATGGACACCGCCCCCATTCTCCCACACCCCCAACCCGACCTGTTCACATATGTACTGTCCCATCCTGATCCCCGATTCCTTGAACATAAAAACCTCTCCCTCCACATTCGGAAGTATTTCCCCTCCGCCCCCATCTCTCAAATTATTCCCCGCCGAGACTCTGTCCTCCTGAAGTCCCCCAGCCCCACCCTCCACACAGACATCCTCGCTCGCATCCCCAAGGTCCTTTTCGGCCCTCATGCCTCCCTCACCCCCTACTATACAGCCTCCTCTGCCCGCCAACCACCTCCCCCCCGCCGCCCTCCGACCCTCACCGCCGTGATCACAAGGCTTAGTCCTTTGATTACGGAGGAAGAGGTGTTGGAGCAACTCAACTCTCACCCCGACATCTCCATCCGTTCCGCCAAGCGGATCAACAATGACTCTGGCCCCACCCGTTTGATGCGGATATTTACTGAATCCGCATCTTCCCTTGACCACCTCTTCCTCGAGGGTGCGCTGATCTACGATCGCCGCCACACGGTAGAACCCTCCCGATCCCCCCCGCAAGCCTACCGCTGCGCCAGGTGCCTCGTTTATAATGATCACCTGACGCAGAACTGCAAAAACCCTCCCACCTGTCCCCACTGCAAAGACTCCCACCTCCATAAACACTGTCCCAACCTCACCTCTCCTCCCACCTGCAACACCTGTGGCGGCCCTCACCCTACCTACTCCTACAAGTGCAAATCCGTCCCTCCACCTGCTCCCTCCAAACCCGAACTCACCGTCCCCATCCGCCCCATAGATCCTCCCATGCACCCCAATCAATCCTTGGTCCCTCCCCCCACCGCCGAAGACGTTATCCGGTTCGTCACCACCGTTCTCGCCAACATCCACCCCTTCCAGCGTCCCCACACCCTCCAACAGATTGCACTGGCCGCCAGGTCCGTGTTCAATCTGGACACCTTTGCCACCTTCTCCCGTGCCCACTCCCACTTCGCCTTTTCCCGCCTCGAGACCCAAGTTTAAGTCCCTCTGGTCCCCTTCCTTTCCCCACCCCTCCTCTACCCTCCCCAACCCTCCCTCTATCCCATCATGGCAGGCCCATCCTATACCCTCCTCTACCACAACATCCGCTCCCTCCCAGCCAATAAGAACCTCTTCCTCCACACTCTCTCCCAACACCGCGTGGATGCCTTCCTACTCAACGAGACCTTCCTGCAACCCCGCCGACCAGTCAACACCAATCCTTACCTTCTCCACCGCACCGACGGACCCCCACCCCTGGCCCGAGGCGGAGTGGCGATCGGCCATCTCCGTCACCACCCCGTCCGGCTACACCCTCTCCTCAATGACCCCACTGAACACTTGATCCTCAGCCTCTTTCTTCCCTCCCTCACTGTCACTCTCGCCACCATTTACATTCGCTCCACCTCTCCTCTCCCGTACGATTTCCTCTCCCATGTCGACCGCACCTTCCCGACCTATGTCATTGCCGCTGACCTCAACCTTCATTCCCGTCACCCCGCTGAACTCCGGCGGTGGCGTCAGTTCGTCACCACCTCGCTCCGGGGCGACGTCCTTCCCCTTCCCCGCCCAACCCGCCCCGAAAGCAACACCACACCCGATGCAGTACTGGTGTCTCCCAACCTCCTTGGGCGCATCACGGCGGACGTCCTCGACCTAATAGGCAGTGACCACGCCCCTGTCCTACTTACCTTTGACCACCGCCCCCGCCCTGCCCGCGCTCCTCGTCCCATGCCCCCTCCCAAACTCGTCCATGATTATTCCCGTGTCGACTGGGATGCCTACCGTCGCTCCATTGACACCTCGGTCGAAAGCCACCCACTACCTCTCCATACTCCCGCCGATATTGACCATGCCTCCTCCTTTCTCCAGCAGACCGTTGCTGACGCGGTCCATGCCCACATCCCTACCCGGGCGATCTATCCTCACTGCCCTACCCTTCCTCCACAGGCCGTCCTTCTCCTCCGCGAATCCCGCCGTCTGTACCGCTCCTTTCTCCGGACCCGTGACCGGGATACTCTCCAACGCCACCGGCAACTCCAACGACACATAAGAAACCTTTTAACCGCGAAGAAACGCCGGGACTGGCGTCAGACATGCACCCGCCTTAACTCGCTCCTCCCGGTCTACTCCGCCAAGTACTGGCGTGCCTTCCGCCGCCTTACTGGCAGTCACTCCTCCCCCCACTACCCACTTCTCCATGATGATAGTCCTTTCCCCGACAACGCCAGTAAGGCAGAACATTTTGCCTCCTACCTTTCTGATGTGTTTTCCATTCCTGATGATCCCCTCTTTGACTACTCTCTCTTCCCGGATGTCCATGAGCGCACCGACACCTCCTCTCCTCCGCTCGCCCCTGGCTTCCAGTACTTGGACCACATTCCTCCCTCAGAATTGAACACTCCCATTACTGCCCGTGACATAATAGACACTCTTCGCACGAAACGAAACACCGCCCCCGGTCACGACCGGCTAACCTACCGCCACCTTCGCGCATGCCCCCTCTCATTTCATGAAGTCCTTGCCAAACTCTACAACGTCATCCTTTACACTGGCTTCTACCCCGACCTGTGGAAAATCTCCCGTATTCTCATGTTCCTCAAGCCTGACAAGCCCCCGTCCCAGACCTCATCCTACCGTCCCATCAGTCTTACCTCCGTGTTCAGCAAGGTCCTGGAAACCATCCTTTCTCGTCGAATCCACCAGCACCTCCACCGCCACCAGTTTCTCCCCTCCTCCCAATGTGGCTTCCGACCCTCCTTCTCCGCCGACGACCAGCTCCTTCGCCTGACTCATCTCCTCTCCGTCCAACTCAACTCCCGTCGCTCCGCAATTTTTGTATCCCTCGACATCCAAAAAGCCTACGACCGAGTATGGCATTCCGGTCTCCTCTTCAAGATCCAGCTCTACGCCCTTCCCATTAATTACGTCCGCCTCATCGCTTCCTTCCTTACCCGCCGCCCCTCCTACGTCACTGTCTGCAACTCCAACTCCCGTATTTTCTACCCCTCCGCCGGGGTGCCCCAAGGCTCAGTCCTCTCTCCCCTTCTCTATCTCCTCTACTCTGCCGACATGCCTCAACCCCAACCTCCCGTCTATCTCCTCCAATATGCTGACGACACCGCCTTCCTGGCCCTCGCCCCCTCCCTTGCCCGTTCCCAGGTTTTGCTCCAGTCCCACCTCACCGAGTTCGCCTCCTGGTGTAACCGGTGGCTCCTCTCCGTCAATCCCGACAAATCCCAGGCAATAGTCATAGGTCGTACTACCCGCACCTTCCGCCTCCACGATTTCTATCTTACCCTTCACAACCGACCCATCCGCCACACCCCCACCCTCAAGTACCTTGGCCTTACCCTTGACCGCCAACTGTCCTGGACTCCATACCTCAAATCCCTCCGTGAGAAAGCTCTGTCCCGCCTAAACCTCCTAAAACTCCTCACTGGCCGGACGTGGGGCCTCCACCCTTCCACTGTTCTTCACACCTACAAATCAATCATGCGCCCCGTCCTTTGTTCCTTCCACCCCGCTTGGATATCAGCCCCTCCTACTTTCTACAAGTCCCTCCAGATTCTAGAACGCCACGCCCTCCGCCTCGCATACCGTATCAGACTCCCTTCCCCCACGCGGATCCTCTATGACCTCATCCCCTTCCCTCCTCTCCTACAACACCTCGAACATCTCCGGCTCCTTTACGCATCCCGCAAAATAGAGTCCCAAAACCCTCTGGTCTACCCTATTCTTACGAATCCCGGGCCTCTGCCTCGCCTCCGCCAAACCGTCCCTCCCGGCCTTCACCTCCATACGCTCCGTATCCTCTCCCAAGGCAATTTCCGTACCCTTCCTCTACCGGATACCGAACTTCGGCCCGATATCTACCCCTCCTACCAACTCTGATCCCTTCCCCGTAGCATCAGCGCCCCTCCCCTCTCTCCCGTCCCTTTTCCTTCCCGCCCGCTTGGCTACCCTCTCCCATGCCCAGAGTCTCGTCACTCCTTCCCTCCTGACGCTCTCTTCCCTCCCCTTCTCCCCCTCCCCCGCACTTCCCCCGTCCCTGCCCCACCTCCCCCCCTCCATCCCCTCCCCACTCCCTGCGGGGGCGTCTCGACTTTTTATCTATGTGTTCAGTGCAAGTGTCTCCAGTGTCGTGTGTTTTACTCAGTGCCTCCATAATCGCCGTCCCCATGTTTTATTCTTTACGCCGTCAGCTGTCTCCGTGTGTGAACTTCGTGTCTCCGCAATGTACTTTTAAACTTGTCACCGTGGCCGGTTGTTTTTACTGACTGTGTGTGTGTTTTATCACTACTCGTCTCTTTTTTGTTCTCTGCCATATGTTTTGTCCCGTTTATACATGTCCGTTTTACTCTGTCGAAAAATCTGTCTGTCAAGTTTTTAATTTCCCCAATTTTGTCCATCTTTTTATATTTTATCTCTTCTTTGTCATGCTTGTGTATCACATGGCTGAAGAGCAGCCACCGCAGCTGCTGCCAGCCTGCCAGCTGTTTCTACGGCTGGCTTTAAAACAACAATAAAGGAAAAAAAAAAAAAAAGTGAGTGGGCATCCACCAGCCGGGAGGCCAGTGTTTTCAGGCCAACCACGAATTGGTTACCTACCGAACTACCAACTTGTGGTTGTTTGATGGGCATCCTTCCTACACCAAACACATAGACTTGCAAGAGCTGATCTGTTGTGCTTAGTGATTGTTGCTCCCTTCCTATCCAACTGACGATTTCCAATAAACATAGTGATGTTTCGGATATTATGGATTTCCTGCCAAAATAATTTCTGGTGTCACATATAATTTGTTTCGTAACATTGATGTTGTTAAACATTACTTATGAACAACACTGCAACGGCTGCTGCTGGAGAGAAGAGGTCCTCACCCTGCTCGCACTTGGAGCAGACTGAGTGAGGGGGTGTGGTCCTGGATTTTCTCTGGTGGCCATTTTGTTCCAGAACAGGAAACGACGCCATCTTGTGTACGTCGTTTCGCAATGCATTATGCGTACCCTACGCCAGAATGTCCTTGAGGGGTGAGGGGACGTGTACCCAGGTAGCCGAAATGGTACCCTGCGCCAGAACCGGAAATAGGAAGCAGGGGGGCGTGTTCACAGCGTCCATTTTGTTCCGTAACAGGAAACGACACCATCTTGAATGACGTCATTGCGCATTGCATTATGGGTACCCTGGTGTAGAACTACCCAGAACTACTCAGAACCGGCAATAGCGGAATGGGGCGTGATCCTGGGGAGCAACACGTGATGAGGGTGAGGGGGAGGGTCAGGTAGGGACATTGAATCAGGAGTACTGGGTTCGAACACTGGGGCTGACAAGTGTAGTGGTTCTGAAAGTCTGTGCCGCCATATAGCCATCTCGAATTACGTCATAGCCGAATGGCAAGTAGGGTTGCATTACGAGGTAATTTGCATATGTACACACATGCAATAACATCACTCACATTCAGTGTAGGACTGTTTGCTGCTGTCGCTGCTTTGACTTCTTCCTTTGAGCTCCTGGAGCAGACTAAAAGAGGTTACCACTAGTTTTGTAGGGCTGGGAAGAGGGAGGGGTGCGGGAGTTGTTGTGCTGACATCTAGTGGTTGAAATTATAAATTTTTCCCGCCAAAATACAAATTGGAAAGGGCCAATAGTATAGAAGGAAAATTCAAAATTCAAATTTCCTGGGGATGACATCTTGAATGACGTCAGATGAGGTGGGGGGCCAGGGGGCGTGGTCCTAGTGTCGCAGTCTCTAGTTTCCCGCCAAATGTTTTTTTTGGAAAAAGCCAATGGAAAATTTAAATTTCAAGTTTCCCAGGGGAGACCATCACGAATGACGTCAAAGGAGGTGCTTGACCAGGGGGGGGGGGGTGGTCACGGTGGCCATTTTGTTCCGGAACAAAAACGGCGGCATCTTGGATATCGTCATCGGAAGTGACGTCACTTGTAACGATACCTAGCCGCCATCTTGGATGACGTCATCGTGCGATGCATTATGGGTACCATGGAACAGAACCGGCTTTGTTCCTTTACTCATGTCGAAGAGTATAACTATACTCACATCGCAATATCTCTCAGCGTTTTATTCTTTGTACTGTGTTGCTAATTTTACTACGCTTTTAATCCGTTGTTACTGGCATTTCATTTGGAAGGCGTATAACAATGTTGACTGCTAGTTAGTAGCAGGCTTATCGATAGCGGGCCGTTTCCAAGCAACAGTTCGCCTGCAACTGACCAGAACACATCGCACTGTCCACGCGCCGCTACAGACGACGTGTCCACCAACAAGGTACCTTAGACAAATTAACTGTATAGTTTGTTAAAAAATTCAACTGTATAGTTTTTTTTTTAATTCACAATTGCATAATTTACTAGAACTGTGTACATCGAAGTAACGGCAGTGCGATCAATATATACCGCACGTTCGACTCTCGCCCCACGAGCGATGGCGGGAAACAAAAATGATGGAACAGTTGATTTGTGTAGTTAATCCGATATTGATTCTTCACATGATAATTCTGCAACATTTCTTGAACATTGCAAATTGCAGCCATATACTGAATCGGATACGTCGATAACAAGTCAGAGTAAATTGACCGCATTTACTCAGTAAACTACTTTAATTCGTTGCCAATGACAACAGACTTCTCAGCCGAAGCTAAGTAATTAAATCAAACTGTTTCACCCATGTGGTGAGTAGTTATCGATGTACTGTACTTATTTTAACTACCTCTGCAGCGATTTCTTCTCCGATGAAAGTGGAATAATATTATTTTTCGATATTATCACCATATTCCCATTTCACGCATTTCTTCGGGTCACTCAGACAAGTGAATAATTCCTTCCGCGTAAGTGAAATAAAATCGCACATTTCGGATCTCTCGCTTTCTCAAAGGTAGGAAAAAAACAATATGACGGCAATTCAATCGTAAAAACAAATATGCCGCTTGACGCTTGTCAGTACATCGAGAGCAGAGCGAGAGTCGAACGTTCCATAAATGTCAATTGCTCTGCCATTACTTCGATGTCAAGAGCTCCTAGTAAATTACCCGCAATTGAAATTCTTTATTTCGACCAAATTAGGAGAATTTTGAGTCCCTGTTCAGAAGCATATAACAACCTTTCTTGTTCAGTCCAGGTGTGACGGAAGGACACGCAACTTCCACAATGCCTGGACTGAAGAGAGGTCACTTATATACTTCTAAAGAGGGACGCCCGGCCTTTCATAAGCCCCTATCTTAAGGTTATGTCTATGAAACTCACGTTTAATATCTATGGTTGGCAAAAATTCATGTTCAAAACTGGAGATAAGCATAAAACATCGTCCGAAATTGTACTGAACACATTTCCAAAAATTATTTCGACCAATTACTTAATGAACCTACTAGAATAGTAAATCGTAGTGGGAACATACTTGGTCTCCTAGCAACAAATAATCCGGAGCTAATAAAGAGCATCAAAACAGACACAGGGATTAGTGAGCACAGAGTTGTTATAGCGACGTATCTGATTTTCCAAATCCGCCAAAATCAAAAGAGAAGTATATTTATTCAAAAAAGTAGATAAAAATACGATTAACGCTTTCCTGATGAGATTTTCCAGCCTTTAGAAACTAATATTGCGCCTTACATTCAAAGATATAATATCGACAACCATTGACAGATTCATATCAAATAAATTAACAATAGAGGGGGCTGACCCGCCGTGGTACACAATACACGTTGCATCTTTGTTACAACAGCAAAGAAAAGAGCATACAAAATTTAAACGCACAAAAAATTACCAAGACTGACATTTTTTTACAGAAACTAGAAATTAGCTCGAACTTCTATACGAGAAGCTTACAATAGTTACCACAACGAAACCCTGTCACGTAATTTTATAGAGAATCCAAAGAAATTGTTGTTGTATGTAAAGTATCTAGCGGCGAAATACGATCGATGGCTTCATTACACGATTGAAATGGTGATGCTAAATATTACAGTTCTGCTGAAGCTGAATTGCTTAACCCAGGTTTACGAAATTCCTTCACTAGAGAAGAAGAAGAAGTAAATACTCCAGAATTCATATAAAGAACTGCTGCCAATATGCGGAATTTAGAATTAAATATCCCTGGAGTACTAAAACACCTGAAATCACTTAACGAAAGTACGTCTCCCGGTCCTGATTGTATACCAATTAGGTGCCTCTCAGAGTATGCTGATGCAATAGTCCCATACCAAACTACCATATACAACTGCTCGCTCAGCGAACTTTCCGTAGCCACAGACTGGAAAGCTGCACAGATCACTCCAATATTCAAGAAAGGCAATAGGGCAATAGGACTGATCTGCAAAATTGCAAGCCTATATTATTGACGTTGATTAGAGCAGGATTTTAGGACAAAAATGTTCAAATGTTTGTAAATCTTCCGGGCCGAACTGCGTGGTCATCAGTCCGTAGCTTGCAAACTACTTAAACTAAACTAAGGATAAACACACACACCAATGCCCCAGAGAGGACTCGAACCTCCGACGGCGAACAACCGCGCGCTCCGCAGCGACGCGCCTTAGACCGCCCGGCTACTCCACCGTGGCGTTTTTCTAACATATATTTTCCTCAAACATTATGAACTACCTCGAAGAGAACAACCTGTTGCCCCATAGTCAACTCGGATTCAGAAACTGTCGTTCTTGTGAAACACAGCTATGTCTTTACTAAGAAAAGGAAGGAAGCTTGGAATTGAATGTCCCGTCGACAGCGTGGTCATGAGAGACGGAACCTACGCTCGGAGTGTTTGGGTAAGGATGTGGATAGGAAATCTGCCGTGTTCTTTCAAAGGAACCATCCCGGCATTTGACTGGAGTGATTTAGGGAAATTATGGAAAACATAAATCTGGATGGCTGGAGGTTGATTTGAAACACCGTCCTTCCTGTTACCACTGCGCCCACCATCTAGGGGATACTTACAGCTTAACCACACACATACCAGCTGAATTTCAGCAACGCCTTAAATATAATGGCTTTTTTTTTATCTCACAGCTGTCTACGATACAAGATGGAAGAAGAACTTCTATACAAACTCACACGTCTTATGCACTGCCAAACAATAATTAGCCTCATAAACAACATGTTCTCCGAGAGCTACTTCCAAGTAGCCCTCGGCAATCAACTAAGCAGGGAGAAGAAATGTAAGAATGGTCCTCCTCATGTTTCAGTTTCGGCACCAATGCTGTTCAACTACTTCCCATTTCATCTTCATCTACTTCCTCTTTCTTTCTTACAATATAGCGTCTACGTCAATTTACTTTGTAGAGCTCTTCTATGTATTCTTTCCCTTCTTTGCTCTGAACTGGTTTCCATCTGAGTTCTTGATACTGATACAGCTGAATTTCTTGTCCCCAAATGTCTCTTTCATTTCCCTGTATGGGGTATCTATTTTTCCCCTAGTTATACATGCTTCTACAGACTTGTATTTGCCTTCTAGCCCTTTTGCACATGCTTCAGACTCATTTATTAATCTTCTGTAGCCCAATTTATCTGATTCATTTACTGCATTTTTATAAATTTCTGGGTATGAGGTCCACCTGATATGCAAAACACTGTTTTATTATACACCCAAACTAGTTTCAACACCTCTGTGCCATCATCACTGGGTTTTCAATTTATTTAATGCTATGAAAACAAAATACATTTATTTTATAACTGTACTATTTGCAAATTTAGACCTAAAAGTCGTCATTCTTATTTTGTTTTTTACCTTATTTTACATTTTGTGGTCATGTGGGACCCTTTCTACATAGTTATGTAGTGGTAGCGTTGTCATCTGCATCAAAATTATCTCATTTGAATCTTGTGAGGTTTTTAAAAACGCTACTTATATTGTGAAAACGTAAATTTGGTAGGCGGGGATAGTTCTATCGTCTGCCTACTGTCTATTACTTACAGTTTCTTTTCGCATACACTTCCTCTTTCGCGTTTTAGTACATAGCACACACGTAATGCACATATTTTGCGGCCTTTTTTTTATCACAATCACTTCCCACTTTAAAAATGCGCCTAAATTGTTAAAATGCGCATCCGTGGACAGGCCAGACAAATGTGTGGTTCCTGAAGAGGGAAAGCAGCCTTTTTAGTAGTTACAGGTGCAACAGTCTGGATGATTGACTGAGCTGGCCTTGTAACATCAGCTAATGTGGCTTCGTCACAAAGTTACTGCGAACGGCTGAAAGCAAGGGGAAACTACAGCCGTTACTTTTCCCGAGGACATGCAGCTCTACTGTATGAACATATGATGATGGCATCCTCTCGAGTAAAACATTCTGGAGGTAAAATAATCTCCCATTCGGATCTCCGGACGGGGTCTACTCAAGAGGATGTCGTCATCAGGAAAGACAGCACTGGCATTCCACGGATCGGAGCGTGGAATGTTAAATCCCTTATACGGGTAAGGAAGTTAGAAAATTTAAAAAGGGAATGAATAGGTTGAATTTAGATATAGGAGAGATTAGTGAAGTTCGGTGGAAAGAGGAACAGCTTTTCTGGTCAGGTGAATGCAGGATTATGAATACAAAATCAGTTGAGGTATTACAGGAGTAGGTCTGATAATGAATAAGAAAATAGGAATGCGGGTATAAGCAGCGCAGTGATCGCATTATCATAGTCAAGATAGATACAAAGCCAAAACCTTCCACAGTAGTACAAGTTTATATGCCCACTAGCTCTGCCGATGATGATGAGATTGAAGAAATGTTTGAGGAGGTAAAGAAAATTATTCGGACAATTAAGGGAGAGGAAAACTTAATTGTGATAGGAGATTGGAATTCGGTAGCAGGAAAACAAAGGGAAGGAAACATAGTAGGTGAATATGGACTGGGCAAAAGCATTGACAATAGTATTATCACAGATTATCCTGACGTGACACAGTCGCTCGATTCATAACATTGTAATATAGGTATGGCATATTGTGTGTGTTGCATCCTTTGGATTGCAATGTAAATATGTTGCCCATACACTACTCTGATTTCTCATGAACACGTAATATGGTGTGGAGAAAATGTTTCATTTCTATCATATAAAACCTAGTTTCATAACATGATATTTTACGGGCTCATATACATTTGGTCTTGTGTACGAAACTGTATAAAACTATCGATTAAATTCGTTTAAGTGTACTGTCCTTGTTCTGTTTTATTCTAGTACTGTTTTATTCTGTACTTACGCAAAAGTATTCACAAGTATTTAATAGGACGGTACTGCAAACAATACATATTAACAGAAATCTGTGTGCACACTAGAATTATCCTCGCACTCTTAATAAAAATGTGTACACCATTAAAAGCTGGAAACAAAATTACTACGTGAGAGGTTGTAATAAAGTTGAATAACAACTTTATCAACAGCTCCATGAAATGAGAAAAGTTACTAAAAACAGATGCGGATTAAAATTAAGCAGAATTGGAATGGTATATTTAAACCTCATTTAAATGAGCTGTTCACACTCATTCGTAAGCAACAAATTCCATAGAGCACTATGGAACGAAAGCACATTCTGTTTTATATTAAATAATTATGTAAATGCGCGAAAAGGGAAACTGAAGTACCGATTTTTAATATTAATTATACATGAATGTTATACATGGCGTCCCACTCCAACTTATTTTCCACATATGTCTGGAACAATCTCCTTTTACATCTACATGGATACTCTGAAAGTCACAATGAAGTCCATGGCAGAGGGTTCATCGACCTACTGTTGAGGTATTTCTCTTAGTTCCATTCTCTAGTAGTTGCCGGAAAAAAGGAACATCTAAATCTTTCTTTATTCGATTCTCTTATTTTATTGTGATGATCATGTCTCCGTATGTAAAATAAGGTAAAAAACAGAATAAGAATGACGACTTTTTAGGTCTAAATTTGCAAATAGTACAGTTATAAAATAAATGTATTTTGTTTTCATGGCATTAAATAAATTGAAAACCCAGTGATGATGGCACAGAGGTGTTGAAACTAGTTTGGGTGTATAATAAAACAGTGTTTTGCATATCAGGTGGACCTCATACCCAGAAATTTATAAAAATGCAGTAAATGAATCAGATAAATTGGGCTACAGACGATTAAGAAATGAGTCTGAAGCATGTGCAAAAGGGCTAGAAGCAAATACAAAGTCTGTAAAAGCATGTGTAACTAGGGGAAAGTAGATACCCCATACAGGGAAATGAAAGAGACATTTGGGGACAAGAAATTCAGCTTTATCAGTATCAAGAACTCAGATGGAAACCAGTTCAGAGCAAAGAAGGGAAATAATACATAGAAGAGCTCTACAAAGTAAATTGACGTAGACGCTATATTGTAGGAAAGAAAGAGGAAGTAGATGAAGATGAAATGGGAAGTAGTTGAACAGCATTGGTGCCGAAACTGAAACATGAGGAGGACCATTCTTACATTTCTTCCCCCTGCTTAGTTGATTGCCGAGGGCTACTTGGAAGTAGCTCTCGGAGAACATGTTGTTTATGAGGGTAATTATTGTTTGGCAGTGCATAAGACGTGAGAGTTTGTATAGAAGTTCTTCTTCCATCTTGTATCGTAGACAGCTGTGAGATAAAAAAAGCCATTATATTAAAGGCGTTGCTGGAATTCAGCTGGTATGTGTGTGGTTAAGCTGTAAGTATCCCCTAGATGGTGCTAAAGGAATAGCAAAGTCGGCAGGCAGACCTACCTTTCACAGATTTTCTGGCTTCAACATGAACGCGCAACTACATCACACCGTCTCGTTGATATTGTTGTATATAAGTACAAATATAAATGTCCGTTTATTGGTTTGTTCAAATCTCGTATTTCCGAAAGTTCTTCACACATTTTTTTCGATATTTTGACGTAATGTTGCATTCTAATACCAGGAAGTTTTTATATAAATATTTTATACACATGTGTAACTTTTTGCGATTTTTATAAATGATTCCACATTATAAAGTATATAACTGCAAATGTGATGCATATTAAAAAATTAGGTATATACGTGCATAACAGTGAGTGGACTGTTGAGTCAGAATATCTTGGCATTCGGTCAAGAACTGTAACATATAGGAGACATTGAAAGTTAAACAAGACTCTAGTTTAGACAAACTTGTCAGAGGAGAAATTTTTGTTGGGATTTGGTGGGGTGGGGTGGAGGACTTGAACAGGGAGAGCGTGACGAGGGGATAGATAGGAGGTGCAGAAGGAGAGAAATAGGAGGGGTCATCTGATGGAGATGGGGCAGGGGGAGGAGGAGGGGGACAGGGAGAGGGGGTAGACACAGAGAGAGGAAAGCTGAGGATGCCGAGAAAGATAAAAATGAAGAGTGAGGGCGGGAAAGGGGGACAGAGATGAGGGGAGCAGACAGTGAAGAATGTTTATCCAATTACAATACACAAAGCATTATGAAGTTGCAGGTATTAGAAATTTGTGCTTTGACCTCCCTTGCTTTTCCATTTCATCTTAAACAAAAACACGTGGCTGGGTACAGGTAGCTTTCATGTAAAACAATATGTAATTTTTTACGTATCCATACCACAGATTTTTTCCTTGTAGTTACGTGCTTAGCCATTTTTAAAAACTGAAACAGGTGGTGTCAGGACGAATAAAAAGGAATTATAACCACTGCACTGAAGCAAATGCTTTGTTTCAGTAGATACTGTCACACTCCTCCTTTCAGCTATTCTGTGTCACTTAAATGTGGGAGCTGTGAAACAACGTGCAGTCATTGTGTTCGCCTCCAACTATCTAGGCGAGCGGAGATTGTGGTGGGATCCTCGCTCAGTCGTAGCATGTTTATCTACCACTTTTCATCTTCTTCATCTCTGATTATGTTGTTGATCCGAAAAACGCCGAGTTGCACCGTGGTTCGGTACCCACATCAAACTGAAGATCTTCTCTCTCCCTTCGCCCCCCCCCCCTTCCCACAGCAGGGTAAGTGAGCTGAAAAGCCAAAACAGGACCGTGTTTAGTAAAGCGCTGTGTTGTTCAAAACACCCATCCAGTTTCGAAAAACTTACGGGTTTGCTGCCAGGTGCGAAAATCGACGACGGCCGATATTCTGGCAGGAGACCACCCTGCCATTTTCAAGGCGAAACTGCAGTAAGAAGGCAATGTGCAACGATCTTTAAAACCTCGGTTTTCAAGGAGTAAACAGGAAAGAAAACTCACACCGAGCAAGCAAGCACACAGCGCCGACACGACCAAAGATGAAACCGGTCAGAATATCGATAATAAACATCAGTTATCGACAGATGAGGTACTGGAATAGCGGCGTTGAAAGCTGCTCGTTTTTTTTTCAGATATGTAGACAACACGTTTGTTGTTTGGCCTCATGGTAGTGAGAACTTGAATTATTTTTTGGAACATCTAAATTCAATACACCCCAACATCCAGTTCACAAAGGAAGTGGAAAAGAATGTGTTGGTCAGGAGAAAGGTAGATGGTAAGTTGCGACATGCTGTTTATAGGAAGCCAACACAAGTACTTGCAAGCAGATTGTTGTCACCACCCAGCTCAGCGTGAAGGGGTTTTTCCAACTTTAGTGCATAGGGCTCATGTCATTTCTGACCCAGAAAGTTTGCCCGCTGAGCTGTCTCATGTGGAGGTAACTTTTCGACAGAATGGCTATGTTGAAGGGCAGATTAAAAGAGCGTTGCGCTATGGACAACATGTGCAATGGGCTAGTGATAACACTGAGTCGGCACCCACGTCAGTGGCCTTTCTGCCATACGTTGGCATCATTTCCAATAAGATTGGTCGCATTTTGCGTAAAAACAATGTAAAATGCGTGTTTCGTCCACCTTCTAAAATTAAGGCACTGTTGGGATCCGTTTAAGGATGATCTCGGTTAGTGTAAGGCGGGTGTCTACCGTATCGCATGTAGTTGTGGTGAAACTATTAGGAGTGTTGAGAACCGTTGTAATGAGCATAAACGTCACACACGTTTACAACAGTCAAACAAATCTGCTGTGGCCGAACACTGTCTTGAAACAAAATGGAAATTTTGGCATGCACTTCCAACTACTGGGACTGTGTTATCAAGGAAGCGATAGAAATAAAACTAGGTGACAATGTTATGAATAGGGATGGATGCTTCTGCATAAAATCCTGCCGCAGTGAACTAGCCGAGCGGTCTAAAGCATCTCGCTGCGGAGCGCGCGGTTGCTCGCCGTGAGGGTTCGAGTCCTCCCTGGGGCATGGGTGAGTGTGTTGTCCTTAGGTTAGTACCTAGGTTTAAGTAGTTTGTAAGCTACGGACTGATGACCAAGCAGTTTGGTCCGATAGATTTACAAACATTTGAACATTTTTTTAGCTTGAATTCCGATTGGGATCCTGCTCTCTCACTTGTCAAAAAACAGGACAAAACTAATCCGACATCATCTGTCAAGAACTGGTGTTTATTATCGATATTCTGACCTGTTTCATCTTTGGTCGTGTCGGCGCTGTGTACTTGCTTGCTCGGTGCGTGTTGTCTTTCCTGTTTACTCATTGAAAACCGAGGTTTTAGAGATCGTTTCACATTGCTTCCTTACTGCAGTTTCGCCTTGAAAGTGGCAGGGTGGTCTCCTGCCGAAATATCGGCCGTCGTCGATTTTTGGTACCTGGCAGCATACACGTAAGTTTTTCGAAGTTGTTATTCGCCAGGAGAAATTAAGGAATCAAATCATTCAGTTGTTGACTTCTTTACCTTCCATAGATTTGTTTCATTCTTGCAGTGGTGTTCGACAACTCTGAATTGTGTGAAACAGCTGGTGTTTAAACGAATAAGAAGTTTAAGCCTTTGAAATGGATAGTTTTGGCCCACTTTAGGTTACGGTGGTAACACTAAAAGTGGGCTTTTGAGATCGTCTTTTGACAGCTTGAAATTTAAATGAAAATAACGGATTAACTATTCATCTGACACGAAAATTGAATAACCGAATTTGTAGATGAGAAAATTCTCTACAATGTTGCTCTCATATGTTTTTTTTTCATATGTCGTTGCGTTTCAAAGTTATTTAAAAAAATAACGGCGATTTTGGTATGTCTGTCTGTCTGTCTGTCCGTAACGTGTTCCCTGTTTTTAAGACGAACCGTTCAATCGATCAGCACCAAATTTTACAGACATGATTGTAGATCGCCAGAGACCAGAACGTCCGTTTTTCAAATGTTTCGGACAAAAAGTACGGCAGTAATACCAAAAAAGCCGTTTGTAATATAATTGTAACTGCAAACGAACCGTTCATCTGACACGAAAATTGAATAACCTAATTGGTAGAGGAGAAAATTCTCTACAGCTTAGCTCCCTTATGCTTATTTAAATTTTTTTATATGTCGTATCGTTTGAGACATATTTGCAAAAATAACGGACATTTGACACCATTGAATTAACGAAAACCAGCCGTTCGGAGATGTCACGTGACATTCCTCGCCCAGAACTCTCTCTCTGGCATACGGCATCTTGAGTTGCATGTTTGATGATTGTCTTATTCTAACTTACACGTTGTCATTTCAAAGCAATGGCGCACTGATGAATTTACAAAAATACATCGTTCTTCGTACGATAAATGATAATCTAGTGTAATGCTGTAGTAGCATCAGCTAACAACGGCCATCAATGGTATGAGATTAAAGGACTTATCTTTTGATTGATTTCCGTAGCGTAGTAGGCAAGGCGTTGTGTTATGACGCTAAAAGTGCCGGCCGCGGTTGCCGAGGGTACTGAGGCGCTCCAGTCACGGTGTGCACGGCCACTACGGTCGGGGGTTCGAATCCACCCGTCAGGCATGGATATTTGTGCCGTCCTTAGTCTTAAGTAGTTCATAAGTAGTTTGTAAGCTTAGGGACTGATGACCCCGTAATTAAGTCCCATAAGTTATACAAACATTTGAACATTTTGAACACTAAAAGTCGGTGGTTCGGAACACGCCACCACCTATTTTTTTCCTAAAAGGGTTTCAGACACTCTTGTTAATTAATTTTGTTATTATTTAGATTATTATTTTGGTCCAAAATGTTTGCAAAATCTTATAAAACTACAAATCTAAAGTGGGCCGTAAAACACGTCTGTGCGATTTTTTTCCTTTATATATTCTCGTAGCTTTGCCCCCGCCCACTCTGCTTGGTTTAAATGTGGACTCTGTGCCACTAGGTGCGCCCACCGTCCTCGCCACCTGCCGGCTGCGCGGGCAGTGGCGGCGGCAGCGGCAGCGGACGCAGAGCCTCCCTGGGCGGGCACGTGCTACGCGCCTGCGGGCTCCAGCGGCCCAGTGCCACCTCCCACGCACCCACCCCTACCCGCCACCCACGCAACCCCCTGGGCCGGCCCGGCGACCCCCGCCGGCTGCGGCCCACTAACTTTATTAAACGGGGGAAGAAGGCGCCCGAGCCGGGGGAGGATTCCCCAGGCCCCGCCGGGGATGAATTCCGGCAAATAAATCTCTTAGCGGCAGAACAGAACGGAACGGAAAGAAGGAAATAACTTGGCGCTTTAAAAAGGCGCGCGCGCACGGCGGCCAAAGGAGGGGCAATCCGCCGGCCGCGTCCGCGTTCCGTTCCGTTCGCGTCCCGCGTTCCGTTTCGTTCCGATTCGCTCTCTTCCCGGCATCCACGCGGCGGACCGGCCGGCCCCGCCGAATCCGGTTTAAGGGCCGTAACGCAATTATCTGTCATTTCAAAAATACATTACCGCGGAATATTTTGTTACGCGGCTAAACAGATTAAACTGCCTAACTCCGCGGCCGGACCGGCGCGCTGCTGGGGGCCGGGTTCAGCCGAATGCGTAATCCACTTTGTGCGTCCGGTGGCTGGCTGCTGGCTGTTGGCTGCCAGGCGGGACCCACTTGCAGCGTAAAACGCGACTTGACGCGCGCGTCAGACCGCCGCGTCGCTCGGCGAGTTTGGTGGCGTTTCCTTCACACTTGGGCGTCATAACATTTTAATTATCACGGCAGCTCGGACTTTGAATGTTTTCGCGAAAGTGCGTACACACTGCCGGCGAAACAAATTATTCCACCACAGAACACGACTTTGATGTTGATCCCCTGACAGTAGATGTCACCTGGGGGATAGTGGGTATACTCATAAAGGTTTCAACGCCAACAGCCATGCATCTGCATGGCACACATAACCATGGTGAGGTTGAGCTTATATAGATATAGCCGAAACTCCATAGCGTATACATGCGTTTGTCACTATCATTGTTGCTTCGAGTTGTAGGTTATAATTGCCTTGACAGCTTCGTCTCTGTATTTCATTTCGCTACGTACCAAAATTACAGGGTGTCTCACGAAAGACGCCTGCCAGGCGTCTGCGGATCGCGCGGTACGGCTCCCGGCCGCCGCCACCGCATCCGCCGGCCACTGCAGCGCCAGATTCTCGGACTCTATTGTGCCGCGAGCGCATACACTGAGTTAAACTTAAAAAAGCATTGTCATCTGACTAACCTAAGCTTACCTTTATTTACAGTAGATGTTCAAAATGATGTCCCTCTATGGAAAGAGCGGCTTGACATCTCATGAACACATTCGCGGACACTCGACGAAATTCGGCTGCTGAAATCAGGGAAATGACTAGTCAAATCTTTTTTCACGAAACAATAAATTATGACAGGTATGTGAGCAATATCCTCCATCCATTTTTTCAAGAACTTTCACCCAACGAAAAGCTGTACGGTTATTTCATACAAGACGACAAATTGCTAATGCTTCTACGGCAGCAAAACGAAGTGTTTTGATAATAAGATAGTTGACTGACCTCCTAGTTCTCCAGACTAAATCGCTGTGACTTTGATCTTTGGGGAATGTTAAAAGACAAGGTGTATGCAAGCAATCCCCATTCACTCTAAGTGTAGGAAGACAGGATTCGACAAGTCATTTCCCAGATTTCGGCAGCCGACATTCGTCGAGTGTTCGCAAATGTGTTAAACAGATGTCAAGCCTCATTTTCCATAGAGAGACATCATTTTGAACATGTACTGTAAATAAAGGTAAGCTTAGGTTACTCAGATGGCAATGTTTTTTAAGTTTCACTCAACGTATGCGCCTGCGGCACAATAGAGTTCGAGAATCGGGAGCTGCCATGGCCGGCGGATTCGGTGGCAACGGTCGGGAACCGTACCGCGCGATCTACGGACGCCTGGCAGGCGTCTTTCGTGAGACACCCTGTAACTTGTAAGGTTTACATTTGTTATGCCACGTAAGGTATTATGTTAGATGACAATTTTTTGAAAGTGTAGGTCAGAAGAAATTAAAGCACTCGTCTCTGCCATGAACTGCGTAGCACGTCGGTGCTGTCTGTCAGTCGAAAATGTAAGAAAAATTTGCGAAAGTAAAATAATAAATAAATAAATAAATTTAAAAATTACAAATTTTTAACGAACTATGAAAACAAATCAAATTGTAGGTTGCTCCCATTTCAGACAACTGAAGGTGCCTTATATTCTGTGAAACTAAACGCAACTGGTGAAAAACGATCGCACTTATTGTATTTGCTTAGTCGGTAAACAATAATTTCCATAACATGTACTATTTATTTGGATAGAATTCGACCTGAAACTAGCAGAATACATGACGTAAGTTTTAAACATTTGCAAGAACGCCGTTTCCATAAGCAGTTAGGCAGCAGAACGGAAGGCAATGCATCAGTCCAATTACTGGAAATGACGACGAAAATTTAAGACATCTTAAAATTCTGTTTAGCCTTGTGTTTCATAAAATATAATTTTTGCTTAAATACAAACAGCTGACAGTTAAGGTATCACGCTGTTGTTTCTAAAGCCTAGTCTACGCTTCAAATGAAGATATTCAAATAAAACTAGATATTATATATTTAATACAATAACCACCATTTTAAGACTACAAGGAATGAACAAATAACATTGACCCGTGTTTTCACAATATGTTTTTATCCTGAAATATTTCTCCACAAAGTAGACTGGCTTTTATTCAAATTGTTGTTTAATACAATAACCACCATATTAAGACTACAAGGAATGAACAAATAACATTGACCCGTGGTTTCACAATATGTTTTTATCCTGAAATATTTCTCCACAAAGTAGACTGGCTTTTATTCAAATTCTCTGGGCTCTTTTCTCTCAGAATTTTAACAAAGTCATCTTGTCTCTTACGAATAACCCACTGCCTGTATCTAAAAGGAACTAATAAAAGCAGGGAAGCAGGGTAAATCAAAGCGTTAAAGACACTGCTTATTAAAAGTAAACGATCGCAGTAACCCTAATAGAAGCCTCCTTGAACTATCATATTTAGAATTCACTACTTTTTGGGAACCTGATCCATCTACCTGAAGAAAAGAAAGAGAGAGAGAGGGGGGGGAGTGGTCCAGGGCTTGGACTTTCAAATCGTAGAATCAGGTTCGAACGTTTACCATAGAATTTTTTTTAATTTATTTATTTCATAATTTTATTAGTTTTTGCACTGTGTATCAGAAATATAACAGCTGTACATAGATAATGCTCGTATTTGATTATACTTCAAAATAAGGCAAGAAAAGGTATTACCAATATGAGAACATTATCAAATAAAAAAAAAAAAAAAGAAAAGTAACAGAAAACTGCCATGAATGTCTTAGACACACCGTTCAGCGAGTGTAGCGAGGTGATGTTTCCCTGATGTTTTGGGGTGGCATTATGTACGCTACTGGTAGTCGAAGAATGCAATCAAACGGCTAACCTCACAGGTATGACATCCTGCGACATATTTACCAACCACATCGGCAGCATTTCGATGAAGGACTCGTCTTATTTGTTCTCCAGACTATATCTAACACGCCTGGGATACCTTGAAAAGAGCTGCTCTTAGACGAGACGACCAACCGACTGACCTGAAGGATCTGTGGCGCATCGTCTGTGAGAAGTTGGACAACCTGGATGAACAGTCGCCAGATGATCTAGTGGACGGTATAGCACGATGAATACAGGCATCCATCAGTGCAATACGACATTGTGAAGGATATGCAGCAATGTGGAACGGAAATTCAGAATGTCTAGGACAGTGTTCCCAACCTTTTTCAATACGCAACCCCCTTCTAAGTAAAACTATTATGGCGACCCCTCATCCCACCTACTCCACGAAACATAACACGTCTATGTAACTTCAAAGGCAACAAATCTATTTTCCTTCTGTTGATACGAATTTGTTGTGAAAAAATTGTAGTATTGTGCATTATAGAATTAAGGTTTGGTTCATTTTTCTGAATGGAACACATCCTATTATTACATGAGTGCCAACAGAAAAATATATGTTGCATAACGACGTTTCGCATTGAAGATATAGCTCAGAATCGAATTATATTCGGCGAGGAATGTCCTAATGTATAGTCAAATCGTAAAAAAGGAATTTCTGAAAATTACTTGTTGTACCTGAAAACAGTTTTCAGGCCTTTTGTTTATTCATCGTTAAGACGGTGTATTCATTACAAAACAATATTTCTTCTATACAACTGAGAATTTATTAACAACAAGGAATCACTTAGTTTTAATATAAAATACATTTCTCTTGTATTAGGCTTATGTTTTTGCATTACGGAGCCCTAAGTATTCAGGCATGCTCCTGTCTGGTTGTTTTATGGTGCAACTACGGCAACCGCCCGAGCAAGACATTGCGACCCTCTGGGGTTCGAGAACCCACAGGTTCATAAACACTGGTATACGGTATTGTTGAACATCTTGTCAGTTTCTGTTTTCTCGAGCAATAAAGGAAACAAATGTTTTCGTAAGTCTCTAACTCACTTCTTTGTAAAGGATTACGAACTGCTAGAACCATGGTGATGCAAAACTTTTTACTGTGTGTGTTATGACTGGCGTGTCATTTGTCATTGATGTTATCCGTTTCGTGACGGACGCGCCAACGTCTATGATAAGCTACGTGATGATTCTCTGTTGTGAATGATGAACTAGCTGTAAAAGTATATGAAGTAGTCGGACAGAATTGTCGTTTCGTCATTTCTAAACTCTCAGAGTTTTCGACGAACTGGAGAATGTCGGAGGGTTGACTTAGTCACAGCTGGCAGAGTTTTACTCGGAATGGATTTTGTGAACTGCTACGACAAGTAATGCAAAATACCTCAATAGGTGTACTGTTCAGTGTTATGAAATAAAAGTCCACACACCAGAAACTGTTTTCTGAAAAAAATAAAACGGGGGAACTTGTTCTATGTATCGGCCTCGAAAATATGTTGGAAGTATGAGATAGTTAAGAAGTATTGTTTTTTAGATGCATTTCCAAAAGCAACTGACAATACTTTTATCACACTCCATTCCAAATTTTCAAAGTCAAGTGGATCTCAAACTGCGGATGCTAATATTGTCTCAAGAGAGGCCCTGATTGTTCGTAGAGCATGAACAATTTTCTAGTGACAACTATCTAATCTTCGCAGTAGTTAAAATTTGCCTTGAAACTACGTCCATCTGAATTCGAAACTTATGTAGTTGTAGATACAGTTTTAAGTTAAAATTATTCTCTAGCTTACATACATTCACATCTCATTTACTTATGGTTTATTGTGATGCAGTTTTTCGCTTCACGTTCCTGAATTACTCGTCTAGAAATATGAACTGAGTGATTCCTTGTATCTAGCATGTTAGTAGAATCCTGTATCTATTATGCTGCTTCCGAACAATACACATAGAGGTCTGTGCGCAGTATTTCCCCTGGGCGCTATTTTATTCGGAGAATTCCCTGACGCTGCCAGTGATTTATTACCCGAGTACCTGACCGTCTCTGCGTTTTCTCTCTGTCAGGGACTGAGTCCAGTAGTGCTTCAATAGTAACGCCCGGGAAGGCAGGAACGCACACAGAAAATGTTGCCTTCTTTGTCAATTTACAGAATATTCCGCGTAGCCTGTCAGTTGCAGTTATAGTCTTCAATTACGAGTCTCTTGAACGGAGCTTACTAATCGTACGTTCGCTTTACTCTTCTATAGCTGTTACCCACAGAAACGCTAATATTCCATAACATAAGGTGACACAAAAGAATCTAGAAATTTTTAACAACGCAATAAAACTTAAGAGCGATAAAAAAGAAAAATATTTTACTCATAGTAATTGAGATATTACCATTTAGGAACCGCTGGTGTAATTAATAATATATATGTTCATGGTTGCCTCCTGTACGAATGAATTCTAGAGATCTGCTGTTGAGATTCCACGATGACTGCAGCAGCGTCTCAGCTGGGATACTCGTATTAGGACTTCTTCGTGAATTATCTGTTTTATCTCATACATAGTTCTTGGTCGAGTCATCTACCCTTTACCTTTGAGATAAGCCTATAAGTAAATAAATAACAGATGAACATATGTTATGGGCCAGGGAAGGTTACCGAATCTTGAGGTCAGTCACTTACCGCACAATTATCTCAACTGTTTGCCATGAAGTGTGTGATGTCGCTCCATCCAACGGAAAGAGATTTCTTTAACGCATCGAAAATTGTTCAGTATAAGTGTAATGAAAGATTTAAAATCTCCACGTAACAGTCCACAGTGACGACGTTTACTGCGATGTCTTGTTCATTAAAAAAAGTAATAATTAAACAGAACATCATACAGCGCTTTACCACGTAAATGACGGTCCTGAACTTCATTAGGATTTGAGCTATTAAACGTAACGTGTGAGACTAACTTGGACCTCCGCTGACATCCACAACTTGAGTAGATATTCATCGTCGTTATGTATGCTTGTTATGATTTGTTGACATAATTATAATCGCAACTGATAATCGTTTATTCTTCAGTTATATGGATGAGTGTTCATGGTTTTCTCGGCGAATATGCTGATTGAATGTCTCTCGGACAAGCACCCGGATACATTGATCGTTGTGGAACGACGTTTAAAGGGCGTAACGTTTCATTATCATCAGGTTTCTGTTCTGTGCACCTTTCTTCAATGATGTGGATGGTTTGCCCGATATAAGCTTTCCCACACTCGCACGGAATGTGATAAACGCCAGATTTCTGAAGTTTTAGCTCGTCCTTCACTGTCCCTAGAAGAGATTTGATCTTTGCTGGCGTGCGGTACAAGCATTTGTTGTTATGTCGTCGTAAACGTTTGCCGATTTTTCCATATACGTTGTCTGCGTACGGAATGTAGGCGACCTTTTCCTGGTGATCCTCCTCGGGTGTTAGCTCTGGTGTGTTCGTTTGTTTGAAAGCAAGTCCGATTTGGCGATCCCTATACCCGCTTTCTGGAACACTTCCTTAAGGCGATCAATTTCCAGTCTTACGCTTTCTTCATCGGAGATCACACGAGCTCTGTGGACCAGCGAATTTAGTAGCCTTTTCCTTTCGGACGGGTTATGACTCCTACAGATGCTCCTGAACTTATTTAGGATTTGTGCTTCTTCACTTAACGCGTAAGTTTTTTCCCCAAACGAAAAGGCTTCTAAATTCGCTGGTCCACAGAGCTCGTGTGATCTCCGATGAAGAAAGCGTAAGACGGGAATTTGATCATCTCAAGGATGTGTTAAAAAAAACGGGTATTGCGATCGCCAAATCCGACGTCTGGATTTTCTTCCGATAGACACTGTGTCCCAATATTTCGTGTGATTTTCTGCGTAGCGAAACATCCAAGAAAGACAGATGACCGTTTTGATCCACCTCCATGATAACCTGTATCTGGCTGTGGATGAAATTCAGGTGTTGCAAGAACATCATTTTCCCCGTGAGGCCAAATGACGAACGTGTCGTCGACATATCTATAGAAAACTGTTGGTTTTAGTGACACTGTGTCTAATGTCTTGTCCTCAAATTCTTCCATGCCCATGTTGGCAATCTCAGGTGACAGTGGAGTGTCCATGGGCACGCCATCAGTCTGCTCGTAGTAATCTCCGTCACAAAGACAACTGATAGACTTGAGCACGAAATTAAATACCTTTGCGAAGGAGGGCCCACATTTCTTCTCTATGAGTTCGAGCGACTCCTTCAGTGGAACTGAGGTGAAAAGTGAAACAACATGGAAACTGACGATGAAGTCTGAGGTGGACAGTATGAGTTTCCGTATCGGTTCAATGAACTCAGACGAGTTTTCGATGTGGTGTTCGCATTTGCCAACCTGTGGATTCAAAACTGGCGTCAAGTGCATCCCAAGTTGTTACGTTGGCTCTAAAATTTCTTCGATCACAGCGTAAGCAGAACACCGAACATGACGAAGACAGAGTGCAGACTGAGGTCCGCCACTCGAGTCTAGAGCAAGAGCAAGAGCACCACTGCATCAACCGACTGTCCACATTCCGCATTCGCGTTCAGTGGGCGGTGGGGGACACTGCATATATATATATATATATATATATATATATATATATATATATATATATATATATATATATATATATATATCGGTCCAGCACTTCATCGCCGCTGGAGATCTGAACGCAAAACACCGCGACTGTAACTCAATAAGACAAAATCGCAACGGCAAAAAACTGTACATTGGCTGTCTGAGAATGCCGTACATCTACATCCTTACTCCGCAAGTCAACTTACGATGTGTGGCGGAGAGTAGTTTGCGTAATGCTATATCTCGTCTCAGGAGATAATAACTGAAAGACACTGTCTGCTACGGAAACTGTGTTTATTGACAAGACAAACTAATCATCTTCTGGAACCAAAACAAACTAACATACTTCTGAAACTAAGGCAAAAACAACAAACATCAACTAAAAGTTTTCTTCTTCACCAATTAGGTACTAGCCAGGGAGTTGCCTACAACCTTGAGAGAACGGCCAGGGAGACGGAGCCGGACGTCGTATTCAATTGCGGGAAGTCCTGAAGGCGCGGCGTCGCTGGCAGGGACTCTTCTCTTCCCCGCAGGCGTCGGTCGCGATCCCTCAGCTATGGTTCTCATGAGAGAACGGCCAGGGAGACGGAGCCGGACGTCGTATTCAATTGCGGGAAGTCCTGAAGGCGCGGCGTCGCTGGCAGGGACTCTTCCCTTCCCCGCAGGCGTCGGTCGCGATCCCTCAGCTATGGTTCTCGTAGGTAGGACTGCCGTCGTGTTGCACTGCGTTCCCCTAAATAGTCGGCGCACAGTGATATGTGGCAGTCTCCAGCTGGTCTCACGTGACTGTGCACAGGAAAATAGTCCCGGTTTAGTCCGCTCTCTGGCGGTGCTCGTCGCGTCCTCTGGTGACTCTGGAACCGCCGCTGTATAACGCCTCACAGCTATTCATCCAGGCGCTGGTACCCTGCAGTACGTGTTGTCCGCTCGTCAGGCGAACCACCGGTACATGACAAGCACCATCGTCACTTCCTCCTTTTCCAGTCTCTTGTGGTTCCCGGGAAAAGTTATTGCCTGTATGCCTCCGTCTGGACCCTAATCTTATCCTTTCGGTCGCTTTGTGAGATATACGTAGGAGGAACGGATATTTTGGTCGACTCTTCACGCCGCGGTGGCGCAGCAGAGCGGCCTAAGGCGCCTCGCTGCGGAGCGCGCGGTTGCTCGCCGTCGGAGGTTGGAGTCAAAATGTTCAAATGTTTGTAAAGCTTATGGGACTTAACTACGGGGTCATCAGTCCCTAAACTTACAAACTACTTATGAACTACTTACGAACTAGAACGGCACAAATATCCATGCCCGAGGTGGGATTCGAACCCCCGACCGTAGTGACCGTGCAGACCGTGACTGAAGCGCCTCAGTCCCCTCGGCTACCGCGGCCGGCGAGGTTGGAGTCCTCCCTGGAGCATGGATGTGTGTGTGTTTGTCTTTAGGTTAGTTTACCTTAGTTTTTTGTAAGCTATGGACTGATGACCACGCAGTTCGGTCCGATAGATTTACAAACATTTGAACATTTTCGACTCTTCACGAAACAAATGACCTCGAAACTTTGACAAAGGCCCGTTCCGCAATACAGAACGTCTCTCTTCCAGCGCCACTGGAGTTTCTTAACCCTCTTCCTGACGCTTTGGCGCTTACTAAATGAGCCCTTAACGAAGCGCGCTGCTCTGCGTTGGATCTTCTCCAAGTCTTCTACGGTACGGATCCAACGCCACCTAGACGGAAGGCCTGTGCGCTGCCTTCGAAAGGCATGCTGGGTATACCAAGAGTAGTCATAACATCAGGAAGCGAGTTGTGGTGTGTAGAGTGTGACGAGTTTGAAAAGACGTGAATGTTACACCATTGTACTGTTTTCTACTTTTATAACGTTATTTTTGTGGCTTGTTGGGTGTTATACGCATAGTATTTTGTTAATAGCAGACAAAATGCCCTACAGATGCTGTGTGACCGGCTGTAAAGTAAATTATCCGACAGGTCCAAAAGTGCAAGTTTTTTCTTTTCCAAAAGAAGAAGAATTGTTATAAAAATGGAGACGAGCTATCCCACGCGAAAATTTGATCATCAACAAAACAACTAAAGTCACTCAACTATCTTATACAGCTACATAGAAGTATTAAGTTTAAAACGTGAAACATAATCTAGCATGTGATATTTTGGCAGTATTCGGTTATTATTATCGTCACTAACGTATATTAAATTTTGTAATGTAATATCGAAACTAAACTCGGTGAATGAAGTGTGAACACTCCTCTTCGCAGTTTATTTCTTTTTAACGACTGTGTTTGTTGCCGAGTTCACGGACTTTTCGGAACATCAAACGGCCATCTCTTGCTCGACTCTGTGCCCGCGACTTTTTATTTACTGCATATTATTTATACCTGCCCATAGTTTGTTATTTCTTTGCTTGCCATGAAACTGAAGTCGCTTAAATTGTACGACGCTTCTCGCCGGGCTCTAGTGGTTATGTTGGCACCAATGGTTAATGGCGGCAACTCAGATGACCAATAAATGTTTTGTCTTGACAATTTCAATTAAAACGAAATTTTTTTCTGAACGGACAGGGGTACATGCAAGAACCTGTCAACCATAGATCAGGTACAGTATTAATTTTCCTGCCAGTGAAACGAGCAGCAATAACATTTACTCTGTAGCTCGTAAAAATATTAACGCAATTGTTCATCTGTTGCCAACATAAGCACTGGAGTCCGGCGAGAAGCGTCGTACACTTTTACCCTGAAGTCTTCTAAGGAATAACAGAACTAAACGCAACATTCTTAGGGAGATCGTTTTATTGATGATTAACTGCACTAGCCGTGAGGGTGTTATTACTGTCTCGACTGAGCTGCTCGTAGTAATTTAAGAAGGAATTTTGTTCAGCAAATTTGAATGTTTCTTTTACGATTGTTGTGTGTTTAAAACTGGATGAGTGGTACAAATGCATAGGCCTAAGTGAGTGTGTTCCACTACCACAAATTGTAATGCATTTTTGCCTTGATACAGTTAATTTTGTGATTCCAGTTTTGTACCTGTGGACAGTTCGATGTGGTTTGTCTGTACAGTTTTCTTTGATTTCATATAATCTTTTATGAACGTGCATTGACCTGCCAACATGTTTATTAATGAAGATGTAATCCTTTTTGTTAGGTACATCTTCATTAAAACAACATGATGGCAAGTCAATGCATGTTCATAAAAGATAAAGTACAGATATATATAGTTTTTATATATAAGTACCCAGCAAACCTGTGGATAGGGAAATCGATACTAGAACTTTTTAAATATGAAATTTGCCTTTGAAAATAAGACACTAGGCCTGAATTATATTTATTCAGCATGAAATGCAACTTACGTATTTAGTTATTTTTTTTGTCTTGCTTGTTTACTACAGTTTTAAAATAATATGCAGAAGTTTGCTTAATTAGTTCACAATTTTGTTTCAACTTTCGGCCCACTGTATTTGTTTATTAACTAGCCTGAATAGTTGTGATATTTCACTTTGGAATAGCATCATGAAATTTTGCAAACACAATCATATATACTTTTCAAAAAAGCAGCATTTTTTATGAATATAGTTAAGCAGCATTATTAAACCTGATAATAAATTTAATACGTAAGTCAGACAGTTTTCGAAATTGGGCGTTTTTTTTTAATAAGTTTCAAAACTTGACAAATTGCACAATTTTGGTCCCTTTGAAAAGTGCAAGTTTTAGATTTTCGTTATTACCAAGGTGCAACACAATAACAAAAAAAAAGGGAAAATTCTAAAGCTTATGGCTGGAATTAAAGTATTTGGTTGATTTCTCATAGGAATGACCCTAATGCATTTTTTATGTGCCAATTTGTTTTACAGGCCCGATAAACCACCTGTCTCATCGAAAGTTCTGGACTTTCTGTATCAAAACAGGTAGGTTCAGGGTATTAGCATATAAAATAACTGTAAAAATAGTGGATTTATTTAAAAACAGTTCTGTACATTGTTCAGTGAGAATAAGGCGTTTGTGGGAATGCTTTCCAGTAGAAAGCGCTCTTGGGTGGAGAAGACTTGTTATGACTACTCTTGGCAGGGGTGCTGCTCAGCGCACAGGCCTTCCGTCTAGGTGACGTTGACGGATCCCACCCGCACTGATGAAAAATACTCAAACGCAGGAAGAACGAGAATTTTATAATCTACTTCGTTTGTTGATGGAAGATTCTTCCAATGACTCTCAGTCTGGCATCTGACTTACCCACGACTGATTTTATATGATCTTTCCATTTCAAATCGTCCGTCTACTCCCTGATATTTTGTGCAAGTCACTGCTTCCAGTGTTAGTCCTGATACTACGAAGTTATAAACAAATGATCATTCTTTCTATGTAAAGGCAGAACTGTACACTTTGTTTATGTTAAGGATCATTGCCATTCCGTGCACCATGCGTCAAGCGTCAATACGTCGCAGATCTTCCTGCGTTTCTCCACCATTTCCCAGTGTTGCAACTTCTCGATAAAATTCAGTGTTATCCGCGAAGAGCCTCATTGAACTTACGGTGTTATCTACGAGGCCATTTATGGACATTGTAAAAGGCAGTCCTACAACTCTGCCCCGGGGCACTCACTGTAACATCTGAAGACTTCTCTCCGTTGAGAATGACATGGTGCTTTCTGTTAGCTAGGAACGCCTCAATCCACTGCCACTAGGGTCTGATATTCCACATGCTCGCATTATGATCATCAGGTGACGGTGCGAAACGGTGTCGAACGCTTTGGGAAAGTCAAGTAACACGGCGTCTACCTGCGATCCCTTATCTCCTGCCTTCTGGATTTTGTGGATCAGTAGCGCGAATTGTGTTTCACATGATCGCTGCTTTCAGAAACCACGTTGATTTCTGAAGGAGACGCCCGGTCTCCAGAAATGACGTAATATTCAAACATGATATGCGTGCCAAAATCCTGCAACTAACCGATGGTAGAGATATCGGCCTATAGTTTTGATCATTTGACCAACGACCCTTCTTTTAAACGGGAATGGCCTGCGCTTTTCTCCAATCCTTAGCAACGCTTCGCTCCTCTAGACGCTTAGATATATTGCTGCTAGAAGGGAGGCAAGTTTCTTCGCATAATCCGTGTTACTTCGAATTGGTATCCCGTCAGATCGAGGGGCTATCCCTCTGTTGAATGAATTCAGTTGGTTTTCTATCGCTCTGATACGTATTTCAATATCCACCTATGTGATTTTCCTCGCTCTTCTCGGTAAAAACTTGGCTGTTTCCCTCTCACCAACTCGAGAAATATGACGAACAAATTGTTAAAATCCCGTAAGACGCAGAAGAGCGTTTGCTTAAGTCACAGACAAATGGCGTACCAACATCGCTCCCTTAAGTTAAATTACAGGCCATGTAGGTAACATAAAATATACCACATCATAAAAACTGTGCACTAATTAGAACTTTATGAAACAATCTTGATAGCTGCGGATCATAGCAGGACAGAGGTTAGCGGAGAGAAAGGGGAGTTACTGGTAATCACCCCTTCTGGACTCATGTCCTGTGTACTAACAATGTTTTCATTTCTGGTGCAGTGTTACGGATACAGAAATCATATTAATAGAGGAGACAATCTCTGTCTCCATGAATCTTCATTCTCCTTTTCGTGGTTATCTAAGGAATTGAAAATAAATGCTTCGGCTAATTGCATCCCTAATTCTGATGCGATTAAACTTCGCCTATAGTACCCTTTGCGTCTGTGAATGATTAACCATTAACACCTGACTCTTCCCAAATTGTTCCTTACTCCACCCCACATTACTTATAAGTTTGTTACAGATAGCACATATTTGGTGTTGTGGTTGTTTACGTCTTCAGTCCGCAGACAGGTCTGATGCAGCTCTCGTCGCTACCCTTTCATGTGCAATGTGCAAGCCACTTCACCTCCGAATAAGAACTGTAAACTATATACTTTTTAACCTGCTTTACTGTATCCATCCTGCGACTTTTACCCCACACACCTCCCTCCAATGCAAAATTGACGATTCCTTTATGCCAAAGAATGTTTCCCACCAGCCTATCCCTTCTCTTAGTTAAGTTGTGCCAGAAATTCATTTCCTCCACAGTTCTGTTAAGCACCTTCTCATTAGGTATATGACATACCCCTGTAATCTTTACCATTGATCTTTATCACCACGTTTCAAGTCATTCTATCATCTTTATGCATGAACACCTAATCTTCCTCGTTTCACTCCCACAAAATTCTACACCCAAGGCAAATGCTTCAAGGAAGGACTTCCTCACGTTTAAATTAAAACTGGATGTCAACAAATTTCCCTTCTTGAGAAGCGCTTTTCTTCCCATAGCCATTCTGAATTTTATATATTCTTTACTTCGGCCATCAGAAATTATTTTGCTACCTTTACCTAACCTGATTCCTTCAGAATCGAATTATTTTGTTACACTACATTCTTTCTGTTACCCTTGTTTAACTCTTGTTAATGTTCATTTTATACCCTCCTTTTAAGACACTGTTCATTCCGTTCAATTGCTCTTCCAGGTCTTTCGTTGTCTCTGACGGAATTACTATGTCATCCACAAACTATAATACCTTATTCTTCTCCCTGAACTTTAATTCCGTCTCGAAATTTTTCCTTCCATTTCTTCACAGCTTGCTCAGTACAGATTGAACATTATTAAGGAAAAGCTACAACCTTGTCTTACTTCCTTCCCAACCAGGTGCCTCTTTCATGGCCTTCAACTCCAATTATTGCTGTCGGGTTTTTGTACAAGTTGAATATAACTCTTTACTCCCTGCATTTTACCCCTGCTACTTTCAGAATTTGAAAAAGTGTATTCCAGTCATAATTGTCAAAGCTTTCTGTAGATCTACAGATGCTAAAAACTTAGGTTTGCCTTTCCTAACATGTCTCACAAGGTAAGTCGTAATGTCAGTAATGCCTAGCATGTTTTACATATCGCTAAATCCAAACTGATTATCACCATGGTCTGATTATACCAGTTTTTCCATTCGTCTATTAAAAAATTCGTGTTAGTATTCTGCAAACATGATAGTTCTGTAATTTTCACATGTGTCTACACTTGCTTACTTTGGAATTGTATGTATTATATTCTTCTCATAGTCGGAGGGTATGTCATCCATCTGATACATCTTGCATGCAAGGTAACTCAAATCTTCAAATGTTTGTAAATCTATGGGACTTACCTAACGTGGTTATCAGACCCTAGGGATACAAACTACTTAAACTAACCCAAGGACAACACACACACACACATGCTCGAGGGAGGACTCGAACCGACGGAAAGAAACCGCGCGTCCCACAGCAAGGCGCCTTAGAGCGCTCGTCCATTCCACCGCGGATCCCAGTTTGAACAATTTCTTCATGAGTGAGTCTCCCAGCGAATTCAGCAGTTCAGACAGAATATCAATCACTCCAGGGGCCTTGTTTCGACTATCTTTCATGTTAACTGATTCTCCCGTCGCTTCTTGATAGAACTTATTCATTATGAAGATTAAAATACACAATTTTGTGTTTGTTCTACGGTTTTATTTTTTTAAATCGATTTTCGGCTTATTAAATGCAAATGTTCGTAATTCTATCGGACCAAACTGCGTGGTCATCAGTCCGTAGCTTACAAACTACTTAAACCTAGGTAAACTAACCTAAGGACAACACACACACACACACACACACACACACACACACACACACACACACACACACACACAAACACCCATGGCCCAGGGAGGACTCGAACCTCCGACGGCGAGCAATCGCACACTCCGCAGCGAGGCGCCTTGGACCGCTCGGCTATTTCAACGCGGCTCGGCTTATTAAGCCATCACCAGACATTTACTGAAGTTCAGTCAAAGAACTTGTGTTGTCAGTAAAACAGAAGATACTTTACATACAGAAAAGTAAATTAACTTATTTGATGGAGCAGTTACAGTGTAAATAAATAACTGAATGAAATCTGTAAATTAATAGTACTGAAAAAAGGAAACGTACATAGAGAAACAGTGCAAACATAAATTCTTACAACATGACAACAGTGATTAAAAATAAAATGTTATTTTTATGCACTGTAGTCGTGTTGTAGTGTACTGTTTTACTGACAATAGACGTTCTTTGACTGAACTTCAGTAAAATTTGTGAAATTATACTCTGTAATGGAAAGGTGAATTTTTGGAATGGCTCGACATGTTGCTCCCATTAACTCTTCCAATTAAAATGTTACACGCGGGGAGTGTCCGTTGCTTGTCCGACCTAACTTTGTCATAAAATCTGACGAACCAAAACTCACCATTCAGGGGACTGCCTCGAGTCTTTTACGTTGAAAGGTAATTCATCAGTTTATATTATTCATTAAGTGCTGTGGACTGTAAAATGCACCCTCTAACATCCAGAAGCGGATCGTAATAATTCACAATTGAATTAGGTTAAAAGCCAATTTATTTATTTAAATCATTTAATAACAACTGTAAACTACAAAAGTCCGCCCATTAGCATTCTGAAGCGGGCCGTAGTTATGACCAGGTGTATCTATGAAAATTACTATAATGTTCTATCAAGTTTACTTGTATTCTTACGTTCCTCTACATAATTATCCAATTGTATTTCTTTGTGAATTTTCTTAGTGTCATTCATTCAGTACTTGCACAGAAAATAGAAGACAACGATTTAATGAAGGACAGAAGTTAGCGCCGATAATTTTGTAATTATTGCAGATCTATTGATGTGAACTCTTAGACAGATATCATCAATGGATAGCTTACACTGCTGTATGTACAATTAATCAGGCTGTTTCGTTCAGAGCTTGAATTTATGGTGTACTTGGTATATACCGAATGCTTATGATTAAACTTTCCCTATTTAACACAATAGAACACGGAAACTAATTACCGGACGAGTATGAAATTTGGGTAGCATTAATGTCAAGGACATAGGGAACTTAAATAATGCAGATTCAATTCAGTTGAGACAGTTTTAATGCGCTACTACAGCACCTCATATCATTGCATGCATGCCGTTACCATTACTGCTACAAAAGGGGCTCGATATGGCGCCCATAAGAGGCAAAATACAGGGAGATGAGGATAATTTACAACTTGTACAAAATTCAGACAGCAGTTATTAGAGTCGAAGGGCATGAAAAGGAAGCATGCTTGGGAAGGGAGTAAGACAGGGTTGTAGTCTTTGTCCAATGCCAAGTCTGTATAATCGAGAAAGTAGTGAAGGAAAGCAAGGAGTAATTTGGAGAAGGCATTAAATTTCGTGATAAAAAATAAAAACATTGCGTTTTTCTGATAAATTTTAAATCTGACAGAGATAGCAAATGACCTGGAAGAGTAGTTGAACGAAATGATCATTTTGTTGAAGGGAGTGTATGAGATGAACATTAGCAAGAGCAAAACAAGGGTAATGGAATGCAGTGTAAGAAAATCAGGCGACGCCGAAAGAATTAGATTATGTAACGCAACAATAAAGGCGGTAGATGAGTTTTGTCACTTGGACAGTAAAATAAGACGGTGATCTTGGATGTAAAGACCACGTACAACCCATAGTTTAGGATATACGACGTCATAAACAATAGGATGCACGAAAATCTGCTGCAACATGCGACAATTTTGTACATTTCTCCTAAACCACTGGACCGATTTCAACCAAATTTGGCGTGCATATTCGTTACCATCACATAATAATCGCTGTACGGTTAAGATCACCTACCTGATATAGTTGAAGCGATATGACGTGTATGGTGCATTGTGGAGGATACTTTCTTAAGGACCTTGAAAAAATCTAAAGGTTTATTTCGATCATCACGAAATTTTGCACAATTAATCTTCAAAGCAAGACAAAGGTCAGTGTGTATATAAAATGTCAAGTGGTGCATAGTGCAGGGTAGTTTACTAGCGGACTTGGACGAAATCCACAATTTGCTCCTTTTTAGATGAAATTTTTCACCTTTGCTCTTCAAATTAGGGTGTAAGGATGACGTACAACACATTGTTCAGGATGAGTGACGTATTAAACAATGGAATGCGTGAAAAACTGCTGCATCACTTAAATATATTGCACATCTCTTCCTAAACCACATTTGTTGTGTATATTTCTTAGCGTGAGGTGGCGGTCATTTCGTGTGGCATTTTTGGGCATTAGGCCCCAGCTGGGATCGTGTTCGGCCTTCCTGGTGCAAGTCTTTAGGTGACGCCACATGAGCGGCTTAAGCGTCGATGATGATGAAATGATGATCAGGACGACGCAACACCCAGTCCTCCAGTGGAAAGAATTTCCAATGCGACCGGGAATGGAACCCGAGTGTATTGCGTGGAAATCCATCACGCTGTCTACTGGATTACGGAGGGGAACTAGCGTGGGGTAATAAATGCTATAGAGGTAAGAACCAACTGCGACACATTCTTTAGGACATATAACGTCATAAACAATGAGAGGTGTGATAAACCGCCCATTCACGCAAAAGATTTTAATTTGCAAAGTCCCTCACTACTAAATGTATTTGCAGAAAATTTCACTTCCCCTTTCCTAGTACTCCACTCTAGACTTCTGGACAATTACATTTTTCGGGAGAAATGACGTCATGAAGACTGAGCTACATAGAAACGAAACTACAGGCTGAAATATAATTCACTACAGATACAGGTGAAATGGACAGAGTGGGACAGAATGCGATAGACAGGCGGGTAAAAAGGAGACGAAGTAACATAAGAATAGAATAAATACAAAACCCGGGCAACGTCTGGTTTTCAGCAGATGAAATATAAAAGCAAGTGGCACAATTCTGTACCACATCAAAACTCTAGCTACGCCTCTGACTCATCCAGCCTCTCTGTTGCTATGATTTACAATTATTATCGAAACACTGAATTTGAACTTCTGAAACAGAATTTAAACTCTGTAGATACAATTTATGACGCGGAAAACGTTCCTTACGTCGAAACACTGTCTGCGAAATATGCCGGCTGTTTTCGTCTTCTGTACTTCGTATGATCCTCTTAACCTGTCAAAATACTGTACTGGGTACTCACTGACTTAAATCAGGCGATAAATGACCAAAGATACTGAAAAGCGAGAAACTAATGACTATAGGTATTGTTTTATGGCGTGGACGCACACCCAGGTGTAGTATGTACTCTTCTGCCCTTTAAAATTTCTCACAAGACCGCATTTTAACTAATGTGGCTTTTCATTGCACTTCTCCACTGAGAAATAAGCAATTAGCGCAGCCGAAATGCCACTACCGGGCGCCTTTTGTGAAGTCAGTGTCCACAATAATAGTCTCTCAGTGTGACGCAGTGAACTACTTGTATAGGACAATATGCCTCTAGCGAGTTTGTGTCCCTGCTCGTGGCTCTGCAGTTACTGAAGTACACTTCGACATTATGCATCCTGTATTTCCTCAGGTGTGTTCAAGAAATCAGAAGGCTCGGTACACTCAATACAAGCCTCTCTGTCTCTCGGTTTCTTCGCAATGGAACTCCCCTTATAGCCCCACTGTTATTCATCTGCCAAGAGGCTATGAATTCATATCCCTGCGTAGTAATAGGCCCATCGAGCCTTGACACACACTGTTCACATGATCATCGAATGTAAATAATGGTCTCTTGGGCTTTAGGATTTTCGGGTGGAATATACCGGCTGTTTGCGAAGAATAGCATTCAGCCCGGTGACATTCTGCTAATTTGTGGTTATAGAAATCGCTGTCGCATTGTATGGTGTCCTGTGAGACGTGTCCCTCGACTTTTAATATCTCTTATACGCTATTGCTGACTCCAGCTTATATGTTAATGCATTCCCCTTGGGCCGTGCCTACCTGTTATTTGCTCTGAACTCGTATTGTCTGCTCGGCATTGTTTATACACAACAACTGCCATCATGTCTCTTATAATGCCCATTGTCTGGAATTGAAAATTTTTAATAATAAAATGCAATGGCCGCAATGGGAACTATAAACTGTGTAATGAAAAGAGACTTAGACGTGAATGCGAGTACAAGACTGTTTGGGTATAAGGTGCCATACTTTTAGGAAATATTGCTTGATCTATGTACTTTTTATGTTTTAAACTTCACTTGTATTGTCGTGCACGCCTTCTTATATATTTAATAATATCTATCTTTAAAAAAAAATGTTACAGTGTAACAGCCTGCAGTCGTAGTCGAATGCAAGCAGTTACCTCATTTTAAATTTGTGACGTTTACTAGGAAGACCGTTTTAGTTATTTTATGGATATGACCATTAAATGTATTATGCAGAGTACATGAATTATCATGACTTGCAATCTGGTATGTAACTCGTCAAACAATTGTAACATTCTTGGCGTATATATTTTTATGTTGTTTTAATGTCTGAAAGAGGAAGCTTGATTTTACAGCAATGATGATGTTCCATCATAGGAACGAAATCGATATGCCGCGACGGAGTGGCCGAGCGCATTGAGGCGCTATGCTACGATACGCGAGGCCGATCCCCGTCGGGGGTTCGAATCCCCCCACGGGCATAGATGTTTGTGCTGTCTTTAGTATAAGCTAGTTCATAAACAGTTTGTAAGTTTAGGGACTAATGGCCCTGTAGTTAAGGCCCATAAGCTTCACAAATCGATATGCAAATTCTTGTCAAATAAAATATATATTTCACATCGCCTACCATGCTGAAACTTCTTATTTTACTATAATATTATAGTGGGCTTGCACAATCTCCATTGTGTAATCAAATCACAATAAGTTATTTTCGTTTTAAATATCGCCTGTGATAATCGAGTGTGACAGAATGGCATTCTTCACCTGATTTCCTTCAGAGTTTGGGTTGATCTGTTGTGAGGCACATACGAGCTGTGAGGTGTGTGTGATTGATTGAGAGAAAATACATGTACGAGCGATACCTTGAAAGACGACCATCTGTCGTCTTGCATATTTATTTTATAAAACTATAATTTATTTGATGTCGCTAGATCAGCATTTTGTTAAGACTAGAACCCCACTCTTTTCAACGCATGAGGAATAGTATTTTTATTTCATGTTTTAAAATATTACTTTCTGAAATGTTAGTTAATATTGCTAGGATTTTGTTATTTTAATAATTTATTATTGTGTTTATGACTGTGGCAATAAGTACGGCTTCTCCACTACGCCACTGTCCCTGTGAGAATGTGTACTTGTTTTACTTTTAAGTGGATGTGCGAGAATCTAATGGCTGTTAGAATGTGGGTAGTAATAGCGCACTTTGCATGGTTCTCTCTGGCTCAGAGTAGATAGCTAGTCGTTACCAATCCCTGCTTCTGATGCGAAAAAAGAGGTTTCTACACCCTTTGGTTACAAGCCAGTCGACGAGCCCTCTCCAGGGCGAGTCCCGCAATGTTCTCTCCCCAACACCCCTGTTTCCTTGGGTTTCCCAGTTTCCGGTAGTTTTCCCGTCTCCTGGCCGCTCGGTGGTCACTTGGTGCTGGGATCGTGGTGAGGTAAGATTGGTTCTACTCTTGTGATCGCGGATATGGTAGTCATTCGTTGTATAGTATGTTTAACTTAGACTGTGGAACTTAAATTAATTTTTCGGAATATTTTTTTCCGATCGTGCGCGGAAATGAGTTCTAGTTTTTCAATCCAGTGATTTCCAACAGATAAACGCGGTGTATGTGTTACTAGCAGCAGTTTGAGAATGGCCTGGTATATTAAAACCTTTTGTGATTATGTGGCGGTGTACGAACTCTGTGTAAATTCTTTCTAGCTTTGTGGGACCCGATTTCTAACAGACGATATGTTCATTTTTGTTCAGAGCATGTGAAAATCTTTTTTATCGTTTCCTTCCGTGTTTGATATGTGTTCCACGTGGTTGGTTCTTAGAACAAAGCCTTCAGCTTCCACTATTCTTTGTTCCATGCCCATCAAGCAAGTAACCATGCGTGTATCCTTCTGATTTCCACTAACATTTCGCGATCCTTTCCCCGCCTATTTTAATTTTCTGTTTCTTCTCCGAAGAATGCACTCAGTCTTTGTCAGTCATTCTCTCCGAGCCTTGTACAATCTTCTTCAATGGCTTTCTTATGAAATTCTATGTATTTCTAGAGGTTGCATGCTATAGTTAATTTTCTTTATTTTTCGAAAATTGAAGTTATACATTTTTATCGGTTTTTCTGAACCACGTGGGTCCGAACTGCGACTTAAGGAGTTTGCAGCTAGTCAACTGAATTCACGCCACTTTTCATAAAACCAGTTCCTAGATAGTTTACTCTCAGATTGCAACTTTAGAGTCCGCCGTGATTTTGTGTAATGAATCCGATCTTTAACCACTTCACCTTCAGTGGAGTGCGATCACGTAACGTAGCCATGTGTCTGCTGTTAGGTCTAATCTAAATGTAACTTAACTTTACTATTCTCACGCACCATCTCAAATCAGGCACGATAGACTAGAGCCATCTTCGCGGTTTTAATGTGTATTGTGTTGTGTGGTACCTCCGGGTTTGCTGAATTTCGCCTACGATAGCGGCGCCTGCTTCTGCCTCGTTACAGCACGCTGATTTTGGTGAGTTTCACTGTTGCATTGCGTGTGTGTGAATGTTGTTTGTAAATCCTCCCCCCAGTAGCCTTACGTTCTATGTAATTTAGGTTAAATTCAATGCTGGGCATCGTCAGTATTAGACTATGTATAGGAGATGCACTTTTATTTTATTAACAAAATTGGTTCCCCATTTTGCTGACCTGAATATACAAGTTAAGTTCAGTATAATTTTGACTTGCCTATAAATTGTAGTTTTCGAGCACCTTCCCCCTTTTATTTAATACTGTTTTTCACCAGTGCTGAGAATAAGCTCAGATGCAATGTTTCTTGTTTAAGTTCCATTGCGCCATAAATATTTTTCTTTAGCTACCTTTATGAAATAAATTTAATTTTGGTGGCTTGTTTATTAATGCCTGTGTGTAATTTCGTGTGAGCTGCTACGTATATTGGCCACTGTATCGTTAACTTCCTGTTATTAAAGTAATTTGAACCAAATCAGTTCTCAATTTGTGCCAGGGAACAAGGTTTTGCAGCAGGGAGTAGCCGGTAGTTCACACTGACCTTTCGCTAATTTTACTGTTAAAATTAAGCTTTTTTATAACAGTAAACTCTTATCTCGATACCTCCTTCCAAAATGTGAGATTTTATTTCGTACAGTGGCCCACTTTTAACCTGAAATTTCATTGTGTATTTAGTCATACCCGTACAAATTTTCTAAGTTAAATTAATATAGAAGGACTAAATATTGTCGTAACAATTGGCTGCCATCTTATTAAGAAATATATCTTTTACTTTTAATATGCTTCATCTTTCAGCGGACGAGGATATAATTGTAATGAAGGTGGTTCCTGATGAACGTAACTTTATCCGAGTAGACAATTGAGTAACTAACTACTCGGAGTGGGCCCCAGTTGCCTCTTAAAGCGTAAGTAAATAAATAAATACAGCGACATTTCTCTGTTTACATTTCACACTCCAACAAAAACTCCCAAAGGGAGCCAGTCTTGCGGTCCCATATGACACCACACATGAAGAAAAACAATTCACTGTTGTTAGGCCTTGTCTCTATACGATGTCGACTCGAGTGATTAGGAGTGATTATAATCCCCAATATGCATACCTCTCATACCTCTGCGGAGGAGGCACATTTTAACGGCAAGTGTTGTTGTGCCGATGTTGTATATCCCGGGTCCGACTGCTTCAAATGATAATCATTTCTGCCGAACACACCAATGTACATGTACTACAAATATCAACAACATAGCTATCGCGGCGCACCTATTAAACGAGTTAGTGCCGCCTGGGAATGGCCGCGCGGTCTGAGGTGCCATGTCACGATTGGGACGGCCGCTCCCGCTGGAGGTTCGAGTCCTCCTTCGTGTGTGTGTGTGTGTGTGTGTGTGTGTGTGTGTGTGTGTGTGTGTGTGTGCCTTGGCTTTGGTTTAAGCAGTTTGTAAGTCTAGGGTCTGGTGATCATATCAGTTTGCTCGAAAAGATGACAAACATTTGTTTACTAAGTAGTTCAAACATGTTCAAATGTTTGTAGAGCTTATGGGACTTAATTACGGGGCATCAGTCCCTAAACTTACAAACTACTTATGAACTAGTTAACACTAAGGACGGCGCAAATATCCATAACCGAGGTGGGATTCGAACCCCCGACCGTAGTGGCCGTGCAGACTGTGACTGGCGCGCCTCAGTCCCCTCGGCCACCGCGGCCGGCTACTGAGTAGTCCACCATCTACTATCGCTGTATACGCATGAACAGATGGTGCACTGTAGTGCAGAGAAAAAGTCTACCAGACTCTCTGTGGTGGAGGCTGTAGTACGGGTGAAAGCAAGACACTCTCACGCTCATGTCGCCCGATGTCTTAATGTGAGTCTTTCTGCTGTCTCTCGTATGCTGCGTCCGTTTATAGAGAGTTTGACCACTGTGGCATCAGAAGAAGAGGGCCTTTATGTGGCTGTAAGGGCACTACAAAACAGCCATTTACAGCAACTGGCATCTGACCACGCAGAATCTTGTGGAAGAGACGTATCGCACCAAGGAAAGCACAGACGGCTTTGCCGGCCGCGGTGGCCGAGGGGACTGCGGCACACCAGTCACGGCCTGCACGGCCACTACGGTCGGGGGTTCGAATACCCCCTCGGGCATGGATATTTGTGCCGTCCTTAGTGTTAGCTACTTCATAAATAGTTTGTAAGTTTAAGGACTGATGACTACGTAGTTAAGTCCCATAAGCTATACAGTTGAGGTGAGTTGAACAGACGGCTTTGACAGAGTGGCCTTCATTGTTGTAGAACTGCTGCATGCGTACTGCTGATGCTTCTTCTTCTGTCGTTCACCGACGCTGAGTTGTTGGCATTCCTGATAATTTTCGCAACCTCCCTCGGTGTTGTAAGTGCGGATTGCCCTCGGGTAGATGTTTGTCTGAACCGTTCCGCTAATTGCCGGATTACATCTTCATCCACACGAAGTCGTCCATAGTTGTTCTGTTGGCAGAGACCTGGAGTTGCCTACTGCTGTACGTAGGACTCAGCGAAAATTCTGCTTGTTGGAGCGCATCATATACGAGGCCATTCGCTGTAGTGATGGCTCATTTTGCTGGTGTTCGATTCTGCAGTCTCTTTACTAGTTTCCATTCGTTCCGGGTTGGGAACACAAACTGGTTCATCGTGACCTCCCACGTGTCTTGGCGCCATTCGACCACACGTTTCGCGTCTCTCCCTATTCTTTTCTGTCTTCAGTTATTGTATGTGATGTGGAAAGGTGTCGAATCGTGGGTCCGGCAACATTGTGACGGTCGCAGCTCTTCGATGAGCCTGATGTATCTTCGCGGTCAACATCTCTACGGATGCGTCAGTGTCTGCTGTTGAGTTTATCGGCAATGGTGGTCGAATGTTGTTAGTGTAGTGAACTTTTGCCAGTCTAGATCTGTGCGACTTATTGGTGGAAGCAGTATACCTGCTCGGCTCATTATTCCCACGACAGGGAGGTGGTCGGACGATAAATCGTGAATTGTGCGCACTTACACTCCTTTGGTGAGTGGTCTCTCTAAGACAACATCTGTCTGTTATCGTAAGTAACTGATCCTTGTAGGATGCAGTGTTCCATGAATGAGATCTTTTTGCAGGTCCATAAGGAAGAGGTCTTTTTGGTTATTTTTTCTCGAATTCCAGGGCGAGTGTTTTGAATTGATGTCACCCTATAATAATATCTTTCGATATCTGTCAAAGATAGTCGGCAGGTCTTTTCTAATTAATGGGCGATCCGGACTGATATACGGTGCCACCAGAGTGACAGTCCTCACTGCTTGTAGATCGTTATGGTTGTACGCTCCATAGTTCGTAATGTCAGTAATGTTTGCAGATGATGTCGAATATTATTACGAACAAAGGTTGCTGTTTGCCCATCGGATATCTCCAATCTGTCCGTTATGTTTGTTGTGCTGCCTTATGCTACGGGCCGTCTGCGGTGGCCGAGGAGACTGAGGCGCTCCAGTCACGGTCTGCACGGCCACTACGGTCGGGGGTTCGAATCCCCCCTCGGGCATGGATATTTGTGCCGTCCTTAGTTGTAAGTAGTTCATAAGTAGTTTGTAAGTTTAGGGACTGATGACCCCGTAGTTAAGTCCAATAGACTCTACAAACATTTGAACATTTTTTATGCTACGGTTTTCTCGTACAAGATCTGGACATTTTTCGCAACCGCACCATTAGGCAGACTGTCCGCTGTCAACAGTTTGCACATTTTGCTTTTTGTGTGCGGGTTGCTTGCAGTCTCTGGAGACGTGAAATCCAGCGCACATCACATATGTTGATGGCGGCGAGCAGTAGCTTGGAATATTATCGAACATTTGACATCATTTGCATTGCAGCGGTCCCTCGCGCCTTCTGTAAGTTTCTATCCGTACCCGGGTCTACAATATGTATGGGGTACCATCGATCCTGTCGTTATCTTTCGATTTTGGCAGATTAACGACGAACACTGGCTTCGGTATCAACTCATTGGTCTCTTCGTCTCGCCCCTTGTATTGATTTGCTTTTGCTACTGTGTAGCCCTTCTTGTGGAGTTGTACGTGTCACTTCGACTACTGGAACAGACGTAGGAAGTCACCTAATCACCACTTTTAACTCTGGTGCTTCTCATGGAATTTAAACTGCTTTGAAAAATTTTATCGCCATTAGTGAGCCTCCAAGTGATATTTCATTCGATAACGTTTGTAGATTGCCTTCAGCGATCCCTGGAGGTGCTGCTTCAGGGTAGTGTTGAGGTGGACGTAATTTTTAGTATAGTTCATGGTAATTGGCGGCAATTTCTGCTCGGCTGGAACCGGTGCAGTAGGGTTTTAATGCGCATTGAGATCTGTCGGAACTTCAACCGCTGCCTCTGCTTGTGCCGATGTTGATGTGCCAGTCGGTGTATAGCTGCTGTCCGTCTCGACCTCCGCCTTTCGTTTTCGTGGATTTTCTCCCCTGATGAAGATTCTTGTGGCGGCGTTTATAATGCAAAATCACGAATTCTCCTACGTTCGAGGTGTCTTCGTTTCTTCCTTCATCCTTTTCCTCCTCACTTTGCGAAGATAGGGAAACAGCGTCTGTCTCTTGTTGTCCCACGTCAACGTCTTCGGTGTGTTGGTTATCCTCCGATTCGTCGGGTTGCGGTTGAGAAGTGGTTGGCGCACTATGTAACTTCGCCAAGTTGACTGTTGTTGATGCTTAGCCTCCAATAATATAAAAGGCTTCTCACTAGGAGTAAACTACTGTCACCAATTTTGTTGAAATAGCCACACGATTGGTGAACTAAAGGGCAGATGATATCTGCTACAACATGTTGTAATGCATATTGTCTATCCCAAAACGCCGCAGCTTGCTGTTTTTACACGCGACTCTGTAAGTGTGTTGCGGAAAATGGATATTGTTGCATGTAGTTTTGTAAACAGGGCTCCCGAAATAAAAAATAAAAACCGTTCCATAAGCTTCATAAACATTTTAAGATTTGGAACCAACAGGGCTGCTGGCCCTGCATATGTGGTGGATATTTTGTAGGTCTCATCAAAGAAAATATACACGGTGAAGACCGTGTTTCCAAACTAATGAGATTACAATATCCGTATTCGATGATGGTCTTAATTAAAAGTAAAATTCAATACGCAAAACCGACATTCGAGATGTTCCGACAAGACTGGAACGGGTGACTAATGAGGCACTTAATCAGAGGCCAGCTTAAGTCCCGTTCACTCTGCAACATACGTCACTGCCTCATATTAGTCGTAACACCGCGTTCGGTAAGGATTCTCATGCAGAGCTCCCGAACAAATTAATGTTGCGAAAATTTTTGCAGCGCAACTAATTTTAAAAAACAGCATGACAGACCAGGTTCGTAGGGAATATTTCGCGAAAAGAACAGAAACTTTAAAAAAGAAGGTCTACTGAAAAATCCGCAAAACAATTCCTATCAATTACTAATTTTGGAAGGCACTAGCTGAAAACACGACTCATCCGGGGTACACGAGGGTTGGAACTTAAGCAATGGCAACACTGCTGTGAGACACTATGCAGTGGAATCTACTATTGTCGCTGACAGCACACGTTGTTGACAAACCTACCTTATCTCCGAGCGAATGGACTCGCCTCTCCTACATCGCCGGCGTGCGTACAATCGAGAGAAACACCGTCACTTGTGAACGAGAGGTCTGACGTAACGGTGTCACTGTGTTTTCGAAATAGTAACAATGGAGTTGTATCAACATTGAATGTTCCAGACGTTCTACAGCACGACAGTGTTATCAAGGGCTTTAAAAGCCGTGAGGCGAATCGGTGGCACGTTCGGTAAAAGCCTTCAACGAAGGTCGACAAACTGTGGCATACATGCATCGGGCAGGTCATCTTAGCATCACCTGCGACTATCTTTGAGATAGAAGTGGCAATACTTTCTGCGCAACCCACTCATCATTTTGCACGCATACAGCCAAGCTGTGGCTGCTCTATTCGGTCTATGGGACTGCGAAATACAGAACCATCCAGCGTACTCCCCGGACTTAATTCCTTGTTACTTTAATTTGATTCCGAATATGAGGGAACCACATCGTGACATTCGATTCAAATCTATTTCAGAGATTTGATAAGCAGTAGACAGCACCATTTGCACCATCAACACAACTGGCTCTGCTAACGGTATACTGCACCTATCACATCGCTGGCAACGGGTTCACACAACGCTGGTGAGTACTCCGAAGGACAGTAACAGGTTCCAACATGTAACGCTTTTGTTTCGGTTGTGAATAAATAGTTGCCACTATTTAAGTTGCAACCCTCGTATATTTATTCCAGCGTTAAGTTAGTCCATCTCTCTTTCCCTTTTGTCTCTCCGTCCACCTTCTCTTTCCTTCTCTCTCTGCCCATTTCCTCGTCTCCAAAAAAAAAAAAAAAAAAAAAAAAAAAAATAAAAAAAAAAAAAAAAAAAAAAAAAATAAATAAATAAATAAATAAATAAATAAATAAAAATAAATGTTCAAATGTTTGTAAATCTATCGGACCAAACTGCGTGTTCATTAGTCCGTATCTTACAAACTACTTAAACCTACGTAAACTAACCTAAGGACAAAAACACACCCATTCCCCAGGGAGGATTCGAACCTCCACGGCGAGCAACCGCGCGCTCCGCAGAGAGACGCTTTAGACCGCTCGGCTACTCCACCGCGGCTTCTCGTCTTCCTCCCTATCTTTTTCTTCATCTCTCTCTCCGTGTTCATCTCTCTCTGTTCATATCCTGCTACCGCTCTGCCCATCTGCACCTTCCCCCTTCTCTGCCTAACTCCTGCTCCACCTCCTCAATCGATTGCCTCCTCCATCTATGAAAAATTATATAACTCTGTTCAACTCGCTGCCCATCTCAAACTTCACATTTCTGTGTCTACTCCTTCTCCACCTCCTCACTCAATTCCTACTCCATCAGTTAAAAATTATATAGATCTGTTAACCTACACGGTGATCAATGAAGTGGTTTCTAAGTATATTGCATAGTTCCCTCCGCCATGTACCGTATGAAATTTTACGTAGATGTTTACGTTCCCCTATTTTGAACGTTAAGTGTACACGATTTCGTGAAGATCTGAATAAAACCATAGATATCGACGAACTTCATAGGCCAAGTCCCTTTTGCTACGCACCATACAAAAGTTTACGTAGATGATGTATTTCCTCTTGTGTTGAAGACTAAGTGTGCAAAGTTTAATTACAATCACATTAACGGTACGGCAGCGCGTAAAATACGAACAAACATGAGGTGGCAGTTCCCCATGCGGCTCAGTGTTTATGACGTCATATCTCATAAACGAAAATTATTATACAGGAATAGCTTTCTAGTTACATTCGTTGGCATAAAAGGATACTATTTGCAAAATATGTTTCGAATGCATAAAGTAACAAAGTAGTGATAAATTTAAACATCGTTCATAAAGTGGCAGTTTTTCACGCATCTTATAAGTCATGACACCATATCTCTTTAACTGTATGTCATACAATGACATAATTATAGCTAAAACCTTCACCAAAGTGCAAGCAATATGTTGACAAAGTTTTATCGCAACCGAATTCACGGTATGGACGTGCATGAAATAAGAAGTAAAAGACAAACGAACAAACCTTAATTTTGATATATTAGACTAACTGATACCCGGCGCGTTGCTGCCAGAGAAGAAATTATTGTGCAAATAGCGTTTGAAATTCGAAAGTGTTAGCTTGTTTAATTACGAATGTTAGAAATAAATATTAATTTTCTAGTCGATAATAAAGTTTTATCGCAACCAGAAATGAGCGAGGTGGCGCAGTGGTAGCACACTGGACTCGCTTAAGGACGGTGGTTCAAATCCACCTCGGGCCATCCAGATTTAGGTTTTCCTTGATTTCCCTAAATCAACTCAGGCAAATTCCAGGATGGTTCCTTTCAAAGGACACGGCCGATTTCCTTCCCTATCCTTAACTCAAACAACCCGAGCGTAAGCAACGCCTCAAATGACCACGTTGTCGACGAGGCGTTAAACTTTAATCTTCACTTCAGTAATCTTCGCAACCAGATGAACATTATGACATCGCATAAAATATCTCCAAACGAACAAATGTATATGAGGTATTTTAGTATAACAAGTGGCACTACTACCCAATGAACGGACATAAGAATGTCAAGTAGTTTATTTAAACACTATTTAGGGAGAAATATTTTCTTCTGATTTCTTTCTGTCTCTATTTTTCAGATTAGTTATCAATTATTTTTTGATGAAAAGTATTATGTATATAAATTTCAATGTAAATGAACTTCAAGATCAAGGAATAAGTATGTAATATGCATGGTCTATGAACCTTGCCTCTTTTGTTTGATGAGTTGATGTGATTGTGTTAGAGAAGTATTGCTGGAGACTGTTGTAAGACGAGTTGGTTGGTTTCAAGCTGGAGTCCACAATGTATTCTTTAGAAGAATAAATGAGTGTATTCTTCTATAAATCAAAACACACGAGGAACAGAGTAGCTGCGCCTCACATTGCGTCATCGTAATTGTAGGGAAGAATTAAGCAGAAGACTAAATTTTACTTAAATTACTACGAAATAAAGAGTTCTTGTAGTGACGGTGCTATACCAATTTACCATACACGGTCCGGTAGAATTTCAAGTTCTGCAGAGGTAACACTACAACTAGAGGCTGTATGAGCAGCACTCGGAAAAGAAGAGTAAGAGAATAAGTTAATCCACGAGAAAGTGGTTAAAAAACGAATTAATTAAAAATTTGTCGATAGAAAACTTGCTCTGGTTACTTGCTGTAGCAACCATTCAACACGACATAATCACAAGGAGAAGGCCGATTAAGCCAGTAACACGAGCATTTTCTAGTGTTACTATATAACAAGATCACGTCGAGAGAAGAGCCGAGCTCTATGAGCATTGCGGGTGTTGCGACCGGCTGATTTCAGTGGTGTACCTGATCTGAAATTTCAGTCCCAGCGTCGCGGAGTTCGTCACGTCGCTACGCCAGCTTCCCGTTGCAGCTCGTCGTGCAGTACTGTGGTGTTTTAAGTGATTGCGTGTTTTGTTAAAGTAGACAGAAATGCCCGAAACCCGAAGAATGTCTCAGGTGGAGAAAGAACTTACTCTAGAAATGTTTGTGCAAAGACTAGAATCCAGATTAGAAGGCATAGAAAAAAATGTTGAAAGAAAACGAATCTAGATTAGAAGGAATAGAAAAAATTGGCGAAAGAAAACGAGACTAGACTAGAATCTAGATTAGAAAGAATAGAAAAAATGGGAAAGAGAAGAGAAGAAATGGCTGTGAATACAGATAAAGAATTGAAATTATTGCCTGACAACATTGATAAAAGGTTAGCACTTTTTGGGAATCAATTGGAAACTCATGTGAGGGAGTGTAAGGAGAGGTTTGCTTTATTTGATGACAAGATTAATAACTGGGTGCAGAATTTTGCAAGTAAAGACCAGGTGAAAGGGATCGCAGAATAGGTTTTGAACAAAATTATACAGTCAATAAGCAAACAATATTAAAGGCAATTTCAAATAAGTTAGAAGAGAAGGAAAAAACTATTTTAAATCAAGTGAAATCTGTTAGTGAGGGATTAGCCGCAACTAACTTAAAATTAGAATGTTCACGTATGGTAGTGTCTAATGCTGTGGACAAATAAAAATAAAATAAAATAAATAACGGAACCCATTAAAATGTTCACAGATCGCGTGTTGTTATGTAACATTTCCACGCCATTTCACTGTTGCATGCGATTATAGGTAACATAAATGAGATTAAAAACAACTTCAGTTCTCTGCAGGCATTAATTCGAACAATATAACATGGAAGGAGGAAGGGAATAAGAGAACGAAACTAATTCGATTAGGGCGGTTCCTAACTAAAGTACAATAACATGTTTAATTTGACATGATCGACCTTAAAAGTATTTCTCTCCGTCCGACAGGCCTCAGTAAGCCCACTGGGTACCGACCGGCCGCCGTGTCATCCTCTGCCCGAAGGCGTCAACGGATGCGGCATGGAGGGGGACGTGGTCAGCGCCCTGCACTCCCGGCAGTTATGTCAGTCTTCGTGACCGGAGCCGCTACTTCTCAGTCAAGTAGCTCCTCAGTTGGCCTCACAAGGGCTGAGAGCACCCCGCTTGCCAACTGCACTCGGCAGACCCGGCCGCTAACCCATCCAAGTGCTATCCAAGCCCAACAGTACTTAAAGTCGGTGATCTAACGGGAAGCGGTGCATCCACTGTGGCACGGCCGTTGGCTAAAGGTATTTAGGAAGCATGATTTTTGTTCACCAGAAGAAAAATCACAAGAATTGAAACTTCCTGGACCACTAAAACTGTGTGCGGGAACTGGGATTCGAACCTGGGATCTTTGCCTTTCGCGGGCAAACACTCTACCGTGTGAGCTATTTCGGCACGCTTCACTAGCCACCCTCACTGCTTTACTTCCGCCAGGACTTCGCCTCCTAATCTCCCAACTTCACAGAATTTCTCCTGTGAACCTTGCAGTAATATCACTCCAAGAAAGAAGGAAGTTGTTGAGACATGGCTTTGTCATAGTTTAGGCGATGTTTCCAGAATGATATTTTTACTCTTTACCGGTGTACTGATATGAAACTTCCTGGCAGATTACAAGTGTGTGCCCGGATTGCTCAGTCGGTAGAGCGCTTGCCCTCGGAAGCCAAAGGTCCCAGGCTCGTATCTCGGTTCCGGCACACACTTTTAGTCCGCTAGGAAGTTTCAAATCAGAGCATAATACGCGGCAGAATAAAAGTGTAATTCTGATTGACAAAAATTGAAAGCGGTTACGTGGATTTATTTCAGCAACGTAAGAAGGAATGGATAAGAACTAATTAAAAATGTTCAAATGTTTGTAAATCTTACCTAAGCCCATTCCCAAAGGAGGACTCGAACCTCCGCAGCGAAGCGCCTTAGACCACCTGGCTACTCCACCGCGGCAAGAACTAATTATTTCTATGACATAAGGTAAGCAGATGATTGTCCGCTGCAATAGGTCATCGCCGAGAAAAACGTTCATATGTATTTAGAGTTATGTGAACCAGGCAGGACAGTGAAAATTAACACGAGTTTCCGATGCCATTTTCGGCCCTGATAGCTAGTAATTCGTTTTAGCCTTCTTCAGAGTTAGACAGCATAAGCTAAACTCGCACGAATATGTAGTCATTTCATTTTCGTTACACGAGCTAACAATCGGAAGTACACAAATAATCGTGAATATGAAAAATCTTTTAGATAATCATTCTGGAAATCACTAAAAGATAAGACAGTGTAATTGGCATGTAATTTTACTTCACTTTGTGTGTTTCATTAGCAACATGTGAGAGTAATTCTTCTAAAATTCAAACGAACTTAGGCCTACTAGGATGACTGTCTACTGGGACAATTTTATCAGTCGAAAACTGTGTTAACAGGTACTAATTTTTGAGAAGCAGTTTTAAAATATTGTAGCAGGAATACCAGAGAAAGAAGTTGTGACATAAATGTTTCAAGTCATCTATCACTAATATGAACATTGGCTACTTGCACAATTTCATTAATAATGAAATCAACTATTTTATTCGAATAATTAATTGTTTGTTCTTTTAATCACATGTATCAAAAGATTGCTCACCACGGTTCCTCCCCAAAAGGATAATTGATTTAATTTTTTTTTTTTTTTTTTTTTTTTTTTTTTTTTTTTTTTTTTTTTTTTTTTTTTTTTTTTTTTTTTTTACGATTGCTTAGGATGTGGGGAGCCTATTTAAAACACCGCACTATGCGCCAAACTACGTAGCTACGTCACTGCAAAGGCGTCAACAGATGCGATATGGATTGGGGACGACATCAGCGCCCCCATATTACCAACACCACCTAGAGAGAAGGCAGCGGCGCTCTCGTGTGACGTAAAGCAGAGTAGGTTGCGCCAGCACCACCTACAAGACAAGGCCTCACAACTGCCTGTGCCTACGTCACACTTACAGGCCGCGGCCGCCATCTGACTGGTCGCCCGCTACCCGGCGGTGGGCGTGCCCCAGCGGACAACCAGTGAGCTGGCGGTCGCAGCCTGTAAGTGTGACGTAGGAACAGGCAGTTGTGAGGCCTTGTCTTGTAGGTGGTGTTGGTTGCGCGCGTATAGCTGACTGGGGAGCCGCTGGGGCACGGCCCACTATGCCGAAGCAGCGAGCCAGTCAGCTATGCGCGCGCAACCTACACTGCCTGACGTCACACGAGAGTGCCGTTGTGTCAGTTTTCGAAGTAGCTTCTCAGTTGGCCTCAAAATGGTAAGTGTTCCCCATTTGCCAACAGCGCTCTGCAGACTCGGACGGTACAGTGCAGTACTGCGCATGCGCATCTTGCGAGCTGCGGCTCACAGAGATGCCCGGAAGTGCCTCACACAGAGTGCATCCCAGAGTGCCCCTCAGAGCTACAACACCAACAAGACTTGCTTCTTGGCTTTTGGCAAGATCAATGCTAGCCAAGCCCGAACATCAGTGATATAGCTGGAACCGTTTTACCCACTGCGGCACGGACATCTACAGCAGGGCCGGCGCAAGGCACGTGCGAAGCGTGAGGCCGCAGGGGGCGGCACTTTCCGAGGGGCGGCAAACATTCATGCCCAAGAGAGGATTCGAACCAAACCTCGGAGGGAGCGGCTTCGGGAACAGTGCCATGGCGCCTCTACTACCTGCCGGCCGCCCCTGTTGAACAGGGGAAGGACGAGGACTAATTTCTTCCTCGCCACTGTGGCAGCACGCCGGAGGAACAGAGAGGGAAGCAATCTGGCACACGGATACTAGAATAGACGGTAGGGGTCAACCGCCGGATGCGCAGTCGTATGCCGCGCCACTGACGTCACCAGGAGACCAGTACAGTTTTCCTGGGTGACCATAACGTTGCTATTAAGAGTGTATCTCCACAGAACTGGTTCCCCACTGGCTCTTATCAGTTTGTGTATGTGTTAAGTAGTTGTAAGTGATAAGCGATGGCTTATTAGTGACGATGGTGTGTTGTGCTGTTGCGTGCTGTACGAACCACGGCAAGCAGAAAAATGCGATATTTCACAGATTTCCGAGAGATAAAGGGGTAAGTTTAAAGTGGATAAACGCGTGTACGCGGTTAGATGCTCTCAACCCTGATACTGGTCGTGTATGTTCAGAACACTTTAAAGAGTCTGATTATGTTCGAGACTTGAAAAATGAATTTTTAAACCTTACATTGAAATGTATATTAAAGGCAGATGCGGTCCCTACTTAGAAGCTGCAGAAGTGCATCGACGCAGTCAAGACAGGTTTTTCTGAATGCCGTGAAATCAGAGTAGAAATAAGGAACAACCGAAAAGAAGTACAAAAGTTATTGTTAACAATAAATGAAAAGGATGACAGTGTAAATGGTATAAACAATTCCGTTGAGGAAATCAGTAGGTGTACTAATTTCGAAATCCCCTCAGAGAGCACTGCCGTCGACAATGATGGAATAATTGCAGCTAAATTAACTAAAGAAGGTGACCATTTAAGAAGTGAGAACAATAAACTAATATATGAAATAATTATTTTCTTCGATATGTTCACAACATTCATAAGCAGCAACATATGATCTAAAATGAATAATACACAAAGTCTACGCAGAGCGTTTGTACCTCTACAAAATCATAAAATTTATTGCAACCGTTTACTTCATTTGATACAGCACAAAAAAGTATGCACAATAATAAAAAGAAATTCAGTGCTTCATTGAGCGGAGACGTCAAGATGTAAGATGTAAAAAATCAAATCTTTTCACCAAATAGTTTTCGTGCAAGCGTTTGATAAGTTTTTCGTGGCGGCCGTTCGTGTCGGCTGAGGTCACCTGGTGACGTCACAGCGCACGGGCTGTACCCCCCCCCCCCCCCCCAGTGCGTGAGCCCTACCGTCTATTCCAGTATCTGTGGTCTGGCGTACACGCCAGTATTCTTACGTGTGGAGCGCTGCCAGCCTGTTAAGCGTCATGCGTTTACTCACAACGAATTTTGCAGCAGACGAAATCTAATTTAGAAATTCGAATGCAATGTTCGATATTGCGGTTACATGTTAAGCCCGAAGCAATTTTGCTGAGCCCTTCAATTGCAGTTTTCGAGTGCTTTATTCTTCCCACATTATGGAAAAAATGGTTCAACAGTACTGCAGTCAAAACCTACACCTACAATGTAATGTAATGTTTGTACAGCTTATGGGACTTAACTACGGGGTCATCAGTCCCTAAACTTACAAACTACTTATGAACTACTTACTAACCAGGGCGGCACAAATATCCATGCCCGAGGGGGGGATCGAACCCCGACCGTAGTGGCCGTGCAGACCGTGACTGAAGCGCCTCAGTCCCCTCGGCCACCGCGGCCGGCTACACCTACAATGACTAGAAATATTCCGAGTGGGTAAATACACTGCGAGTAATTACAAGGGATAAAAACGTTGGTAGTAAGCCTGGCACAAGTTGGGTTTCGACGTATTTTAAAAAAATTTTGCTACCCGCTTCTGACTGATAGTCGGATGTTTTGGTTTTTGAGCCATGGAACACCTTTCTCCGCCTACATGAGCAACAATTAAACTCTGACCGGCACTTTTGTTTGACAATATTACTCGTACACTATCACTTTGACAACATTTATTTACTGTATAATGCGTGTGAATCCATGTTTCATCTAAGTAAACTACTGGTCGCTTTGATTCTGATGAAAACCTGAGAAAGTGTGGTCTTTTAGCAACAATGCCTATCGTCCGCACAAAACAAAACGTTAATTTTGACACCTTCTGAAACTAAAATCCATAGACAGAACATTGCTTCTAAGGGTTTCCTTGCTACCTTTGAATTCTGTTTGACAAGCCTTGACCGAATTCGGGAGCATTTCTGGGATTTCTTCAAGTGCCCGATTCTTCAAGCTCCACTTTGACGGAGGTCGTACTCAAGTTCTTGGAAGATAACAAAAATCCTATTGTGTAAAATGAGAGGGCAAGGATACGACAATGGAGAAAACATGAAAGGAAAGAAGTCTGTTCTCCAGAAAAGAATTTCATATATGAACAAGAGAGAATTTTATGTACCATTTAGCAGTCACTCATTGAATATTGTTGTAAACGATGTCGCTATGTCTTCTAAATAAGCTGTTTCCATGTTTTCGACAGTGAAGAGCTTCTATGACTTCTCGTCCTCCGTTCGAAGATGGTATGTCTTGAAGAAGTATCTGCCTAACTTGACGCTGAAGCCACTGAACGATATTAGATGGGAAAGATCGGTGCACTTAACTCCGCCTGAGGTTTCAAATTGGGGGCGTTTATGAAGCACTGGTTCAGATATCAAAAGAATTCGATGGCATGACCGCTGACGAAGCAACGTCACTTGCGAATCAAATAAAAAATTACACCTTTCTCACTTCTTTGGTAATCTGGCACGACGTTCTGCTTCACATCAGTGTAGTACGTAAGACCCTCCAGACGTTTGACATAAATGTTTCTGAGGCCGTGGAAATGCTTCAAGAAACGAAAGCATGTTTTGTGACCTGCAGAACAGAAGAAAAGTTTGTGTCTTTCTTGACGGAAAGAATTGGCTACAGGATTAGAGCTAGAAGATCTAACGTTACCACGGATAAGTGTTTCCCGGCGATGAAGTAAGAAGCCAATACACTTTACTTATGAAGGAAGGGATGAGACAATAGATGACCCAACAAAACGTTACAAGATTGAATTCTACTATTATCTTTTAGATATAGTAACCACATCTTTGGATGAGAGATTCAATCAACTGAAATCTCATTGTGATTACTTTGATTTTCTCTACTACATCGGCGAGCTGAAGGATGCACCTCCTGACAGCCTTGACACAAAGTGTAGAAACCTCGCAGCGATTTTGCAAGATCATGAGCCAAACGATGCACTGGAGGGAACAACAGAAAATGCTTTCAACATTGTTGAAACCTAGACTAGGTCCTAAACAGACTCTAAAGTTTATAGGAAGACATAATTTTTGCCCTAATGTTAACATTGCTCTGAGAATTCTGCTAACAATCCTAGTGATAGTTGCGAGTGGAGATAGGAATTTCTCGGAACTGAAATTAATGAAGACATACCTCCGAACAACGATGAGCCAAACTCGTTTGAACGATCTTGCAACAATATCGATTGAGTACGAGCTTGCAGAGGACTTAAATTACACAGATCGTGTGAAAGAGTGTGTACAAGCAAAAGCCAGGAAGGTTCCATTTGTCTAGATTTTTATTTTTATATTATGATAAGAGTCTAGGTTATTTACTGTGTTGTTTCTTATTTTGTTCAACATTGAATACTTATTGTAAATATTGTTGTTCAAACCAAATTTTCGTTAAATTGTAAATATTCCGTTGAATACATTATCTGTTCAGAACCATTGAAAAATGTTCATTTACGTTAACTGTAAATTCTTGACGCGCGGGATTAGCCGAGCGGTCTAAGGCGCTGCAGTCATGGGACTGTGCGACTGGTACCGGCGGAGGTTCGAACCCTCCCTCGGGAGTGTGTGTGTGTTTGTCCTTAGGATAATTTAGGTTAAGTAATGTATAAGTTTTGGGACTGATGTCCTTAGCAGTCAAGTCGCATAACATTTCACACACATTCGAACATTTTTTTTAAATTCACAAGGCTTATTAAAATTAGCTAGATTTCTTTAATCACGTTTGAATCCATTTTTGAGATGGTGCCCAGCGGTTGTTTTGCACAAATCTGTGCAGAGTGTCACCAATCAGTCGCAATTTTTGTTTTTATTTTACAGATCTACATAAATTTGGAGCACAGTGTGGCTATTCTCGATGCTTTGAGCTATGTTTACATCTATACCGTCATGCTGAACGTAACTGCCAACATGAAAAAATGTTCAAATGTTTGTTAAGCTTATGGGAGTTAACTACGGGGTCATCAGTCCCTAAACTTACAAACTACTTATGAACTACTTACGAACTAGGACGGCACAAATATCTGTGCCCGAGGGGGGATTCGAGCCCCCGACCGTAGTGGCCGTGCAGACCCGGACTGGAGCGCCTCACTCCCCTCGGCCACCGCGGCCAGCGCCAACATGACACTTCATATTAAAATCTTTGAGACTGGTCATTCAGTGGCCGAAACATAGGTAGATCTGAAAAGTAAAAAAGAAAAACTGCGATTGATTGCTGACATTTCCACAGATTTATTTAAATATAATTGCACAAACATTTTGTAAAACAAAAAACAGGGCGTGGGGACGGCAATTTAGCTGCTCGCACACCGCTGCAGTGTATTATACAAAGCCGAAATACATACGATATGCTAACTTTTTTTAAAACATTTGTCGACGCGACGCAACCAGAAAAGTAACGGGAGTCTGCTGCGCCATAGTCATTGCCAGTACGTTCAACACGCTCGACACAGACAACTCTCGCTCCGTATTTCGGCGCTAAATCAGTTGCAAGCGCTAGCAGTTTCTCTGCGTTGCATTACACGCTCCGTAAATTTTATTATGAGTTTAACTGCTCGTCCGTTTAATTCCCCAGAGTCCTTTTTTTTTATTTTTTGGGGCTAGTGCGGGCAGTCTTGTTTGCAGTGGGCGTCGACGCGTGTAATCTCGGGTGACGTCTGCAGACCGGCGCACACGCGTGTGTGCCACACGCACATATATATACACACACACACACACACGCACACGCACATACACCTCCCCGCTTTCGTTTTTGACGAGCACGCGCTCCGTCATTTTAAAAGCATGCCTCTGCCGCAGCCGATGGATCGAAGCCAAATGTTTGCCACTGCGATGTTTAATAGTCGGCGTAACATTGTGCGGCCACGTGCATAATGCATAGTGCATTTTCGCTTGTAAAAGAGACAAGAGATAACAGCCCGAGACCGGAGATAATCTGTGTTGCCGCCCCCTTTTTTTCCCGCCCCTGTGTGCGTTTCGAGCCCTTTTTTTGTCGGGCGTCGTCAGTGTCGGAATGAATTATGAGGAGCGGCCGCTTCAAAAAGCCGGCGCTCTTTGCCGCGCCGGCAATTATTACGCTTAATGGCGTCGCGCTCGCCCTCGACGCAATTTATGTGCCGGGTGGGCGGCACGCACCCTGCCCCGGTGCGTGGGGCGTCACACGCACTGCGGCACGGCACGCGCCGGGCACGTGGGCTGCCAAAGGTGGTGGGCCTCTAATAGGGCTGCACTCTGCTCTGTCATTAAAGCCTCCACTGTGTTATCGTCTCTCAGTGCACTCACTAATGGCTTTCTTACACTCTATCTACGCTACATGTAAGTATACTCTGCAAGTCACCGAACGGTGCGTGACGGGAGACTGCAGACCGAGGGTGGGCAAGTTCGCTAATGTGAGCGCGGGCTACCCGCGAACTATCACGCTGCGTGTCCGCGAGGAACACTCCTTCATCTCCCCGCTGACAATTCTAGGTTGTTGGATAGCACCAGCGCGCCAACCATGTTCACTTCACTTCATCGAATAGTGCTATCGGTGTCAAAGACCACTTGTCGTTCGTGGTAGGACAAAATTGAACCACTGATTGGAATAAGGAAGAAAAACCGAAAGTGAACGAAATTTCTGTCGACCAGTTGCATAAAAATATTTTACATGCATAAACCTGCAACACATCCGTTGTCTAGGTTGGAATGTGGCTCAATGTCTAGGTTGTTTTAGCTTTACATGACAGTTAAGGTTTACGTTATAGATAGGACTATGTGTTGCAACTTTTACAGTGGGTCTATCCTATACCTAGACCATAGTAATTCTTGATAGCCAGTAACTACCAAGAAATTGAATTATTTTACTTCTAGATCTAGCCATATCTAGGTAATCCTAGACATGAAGCAACAATTGTAATCTTCACATTGAGTCATTTACATCTTGGAACTATGGCATTCTGAAATAATTATATATCTGTAGACCCCGTTTTTTAATTTACATATAGATTCTAACTTAGATGACTGTATCTGTTTAGCTTGTAGTGGGTCAAATTCACATAGTAACTTGTTTTAAATACAGATTTTATATATGTATCCTGTAACATCAACACTAAATAAAGCTGTCTTCCTGATCCCGTCCAATACCCTCTCTCTTCTTCCTATGAAACCATTATCACTGCATTGGATACTGAATCCCACCATTCATCTTATTATACTTCTATATGCTTTCAAAATAACTGTGAACTTAAATAATTAGATACTGTGTTATAAGTTATACTGGATGCACTACTGAAACTTAAATAAGCATCTGAAATGGTATAATAGTCACTTGTTTTACTGTATACTGTTTACTTGTGTATATGTCACTTATATTAATAATCATACATACATATTGTTATTTTGGTATGATTAATTAAAGCAAATTAATTATGTTCACTTCATGTAAGAATTTTAAATGTATATCATGTATACTCAAATCTGGGTTAACTTAGAAATTCATTTGTGTGCATCCTCATAGATGAATGCACCATCAGTTTTATTATTGAATGCACTTATTTAGAAGGTTATCTGAAGTACAAACTTTACATTTGATTTCCTTAAACATTGCAACCTAGGCTGTGCCCCCCTTCTCTCCAATACCCACCTTTCTCTTGATGTAAAGTTATTAGCAATGCGTCTTTTAATGGTCCTCACCATCTGTTTATCATATTATTATATCCTTTTATTAAATTGTGAACCAAAATAGTTGGACACTGATTTAAGGTGTACTGTGGGTATGGCTGTGACTTAAATTCCACCTTGTAATTTTATTGACGTTATCTATTCTTAGAACATTTTTTACCTTTTACTAATGACTATTCATATATTAATATAAAAGATGTGCATCTTATGTATCAATTTCATCCTTATATCATGTATATTTACATCTTGATTAATCTAGACATTCAGTTGTATCAACAATTTGTGTTCTTAGTATAGCTGAGACCTTAGCAATCATATTGCACTTAATACAGCTTAGACATGAGTCACATCACAGCTAAAACATTGGACAAGCTTCAACATAAACATTGAGTCATTCTTATACCTGGACCTTAGCATTTATAGGGAGCTTATATGTACCTAGATATTGAGTTACAGTGCACCTAGCCCTTGGATGATACCTATATCAATCTAAACATTTCCAATACATTTGCAACCTAGACATTTTGTCAGCCTCATAACTTAGACATTGGCAATTCCAAATAGATAAACCTTTATTATAAGAACAATTTTATTAAAAATATATATGCTTAATCAGTGATGCCTTCATATAATTTTATTGATTGACACAAATTTTAACTCATTTTAATGCAAGAATTACATATATTTTTAAAGGATTGTCGTCTTGGGAGGTGTGTTGTCTCCCATCCAGTACCCCTCTGTTCTTTCTAGTGGTCATCACCACTGCAAATTGTTTCGGTTTGCACCATCTGTCTTATTATACCCTTTCAGCGAATTGTAAACTTTAATTAAAAACTGAACTCCTATATAAGATATACCATATGTATTTTTTTAATAAAAAAAAAACAAATTTTTAAAATAATTAAAAAAATGTAGTATATAATTGTAATGTCACCCATACATAGAATATGGGTTTCATATCTTTGACTAAAATTATGTAAAATTTGTTTTTATGCAGTAACTGACGTCTGTAAAACCAGCTATGGTGCTGCCACCTTGCGCCAATATGTAAACTATAATTTTCAGAGCTGTCAGTATTTTGTAAGCTGTCATGTTTTTAACTTAAGTATTTTTTTAATATATATAGTGACTAAGTGCAATGTTGCACTTCTTATTTTATACCCAATTTTTTACAAGGTAGGTTAAGTGCCTCTTGACCCCAAATGTATATTATTTTTAATGTTTTTACGTTATTTCTTGCATGTATTTTATATTTTTGACAGATGACCAGATTATAATATATATATGACCAGATGATGGTGACACAGTGCACCGAAACCGGTCGTCACTTAATAAATTGTTAGTTTGCTATCTTGGCTTATCATTTGGAAACTATAAGAAATTTAAATTACAGCGCTCGATGAGAATATACTTACATTTAGTTCACATTAAAATAGTTAACTAAAATCAAGTGGCCGAATGTGGCTGACTCCATGTCATGTCTGCAACTTAAATTGCGGATCATAGCCATACACAGGTCGAGTTAGCACTGCATACGGGTAGATGCGTAGGAACACTAGTGACGTGCGCCCACACTAGGTGACGCCAAGAGGGCTGATGGGCGTGTGCGCAGTCCCGGACGCGATAGAATTCGGAGAGAAGAAAACTATGTGCGTGTAACACTGACAGAAAACAGATGAGGTAAAGAAAGATGGGAAATCAGATGAGACTTAACGTGCAATGAATTCTGGAGCTGAGTCATGTGCATGACACAATATACAAGGCGCGTCCAGAAAGTAAGTTCCGTTTGGTTATATAAAACGAACGGGTACAGATACAGAAAAAACATTGATTGTACAAAAATCTACAACTGTTAAACCACTTTTCTACATAGCTTCCGAAATTTTGTAGGCAGTTGTCATAGCATGGCACAAGGTTTTGTGTGCCTTTTTCATAGAATGTTGCCACCTATGTATTCAACCATGTGGTAACATGTTCTTTCAGCTGGTCATCATAGTTGAAGTTTTGTCCACCAAGGACAGATTTTAGGTGTAAGAAGAGGATTACTGGCAAAAGATTTTTTTTTCACGATAATGCCTGACGTCACACACCGAATGTGACCAAACAATTCTTACGGAAATTTCAATGGGACCTGTTTGATCATCCTCCACACAGCTCGGACCTCTCTCCCTGCGACTTTCATCTCTTCTTACATCTAAAATCTGTCCTTGGTGGTCAACACTTCAACGATGATAAAGAGCTGTTACCACATGGTTGAATACAAAGGCGCAACCTTCTGTGAAGGATGCATGCAAAAACTTGTGGCACGCTATGACAAGTGCCTACAAAATTTCTGCAGTTAAGTAGAAAAGTAGTTTAAGAGTTGTAGAATTTTGTGCAATAAAAATTTCTTCTGTATCTGTGTACAATTTCATTTTATTACCAAACGGAACTTACTTCCTGGACGCGCCTCGTATGTACCTGCATACGCGAAAGAATTAAAGATAGAAATGTTAGAATATATACAGCGGTATGACATATGCCCTATTAAAAGGCAGGCTGACAGCAGCCTATGACTCTGCTTAACAGTCGAGCGAATGATAGTATTGTACACCAGAATATAAAATTAAAACATGGTGATTAAACGGCGATTTTTCAATAAGATGAAAAATTGTAGAATGTAAAAAGTACAGACAGTGGAAAGACATACATAGTTGTTAAAAAATATGTTGTCACGGTGGCTAACAAACACTCATTGTAGACGACGTGACTGAACGTGACGGTGACATCGGGGTAAAAAAAACACTGAACACTGGTTGCCCATGGGCACGTGCACAACGTTACAAAACACTGAGAGACGAGGCACTAGAGACACAAAGCACTGAACTGACCCATTACTGAGGGGAAGGAGGGGAGGAGGAGGGAGAAAGTGCGGGGGAAGGGGAAAGGAGGTGGGAGGGAGGGGAGAAGGTGGGGTGGAACCGGAAGGACTCCCGGGGAGGCGGAGAAGGAGGGGGTGAGCCAAGCGGGGAACGGGAGGGGGACGGATGGGGGAGGGAGGAGGGGGCGATAATCTACAGGGAGAGGTCAAATTTGGAAGGACAGGTAGATGTCGGGACTGTTGTGGAGAACGTCGACTGGGAGAGGTATGTGGTGGAAGCCACCCTCGGAGAGGATGTAGAGGGTGTGTATGGTGCATGAAACACAAACTGAGAATAAACAGCACGTAGCAGGTGGGAGGGAAGGGGGATAAACATCATGTATCAAACATTAGAAAACTATAAACAAGTGCACTAACAGATTTCACTGCACAATAAGTCTCATCTGATTTCCCATCTTTGTTTACCCCATCTGTTTTTTGTCAGTGTAACACGCACATATTTTTCTTCTCTTCAAATTCTTTCGTGTCCGCGACTGCGCGCTCACCCTTCAGTCCTCTTGGCACCACCTAGTGCGGGCGCACGTCACTAGTGTTCCTACGCCTCTACCAGTATGCAGTGCTCAGTCGACCTGTGTGTGGCCGTGCTCCACAATTTTATGTTGCACACATTAGTTTTAAATTTTACGTTTTATTCCATGACATGGAGTCAGCCACATTCGGCCACTTGATTTTATTTAACTACTATTTTAATGTGAGCTAAATGTAAGTACATTCTCATCCAATTCTGTAATTTTAATTTCTTACTTATTTCAGAAACCTTTATGTATTTTACCCGCCATTTTTGTGTCCTTAGACCTCGAACGGGTCTACGATAGGGTCTGTCACTCTTTCCTGCTCTTCAAACACCCAACCTACGTTATTCCCATCAACCTCGCCCAGGTCATTGCCTCCTTCCTCTCCAACCGCCCCACCTATGTTACCATCCACGCCCATCTTTTCTATCCCTCTGCTGGTGTGCCCCAAGGCTCTGTCGTTTCTCCCCTCCTGTATCTCCTGTATACCTTTGATATGCCTAAGCCTGTACCTCCCATACAAGTCTTCCAATATGCTTATGACACCGCTTTCCTTGCCTTAGCTCCCACTCTTGCCTGTTCCAACCGCCTGCTCCAAGACCACCTTCACCTCTTCTCTGATTGGTGCAACCAGTGGCTCCTGTCTATAAATCCTACCAGAACCTAGCCGATCATTGTAGGTCGCACTATCCCTTCCTTCCGTCACCGAGATTTCTATCTCACCGTCCCTCACCCTCCCAACTGCCTCACTGTTGATCGCACCCTCTCCTGGACTCCCCACCTACGCACTACCCAAGAATAAGCCCTTCCCGCCTCCATCTCCTCAAACTCCTTGTTAGCCGAACATGGGGCCTCAACCCTTCTACCGCCCTCTATACCTACAAATCCCTCATCCGTCCTATCCTATGTGTCGCCCATCCAGCCTGGATCTCCGCTCCACCATCCTTCTACATATCTCTGGATACACTGGAGTGCCATGCCCTCCGCATCCCCCTTTATCCCCCTTCACCAACGCAGATCCACTATGATCTCATTCCTTTCCCCCAACTCGTTTTCTTTATTGAACATCTCCGTCTCCGTTACGTATCCTGCAAACCAGATCTGCCTAATCCTCTAGTCCATCCTCTCCTCTCTGCACCTGGTCCGTTGCTGCACCTCCACCACTGTATTCCCCCTGCTCTCCACTTGTCCACACTCCAGATCCTTTCCCGCGGCAACTTGTGTACCCTCCGCCTCCCGGACGATGCCCTCCGACCTAACATATACTCTTCATACCAGCTGTGATCCTTACCCTTGCTCCCTCTCCCCCTTCTCTCCCTGAGGGCCCCGACATGCCTCCCTTCCTACCCCTTCACCCCTTCTCATACTACCCAGCTCTCCCTCCGGATCCTCCTCTTACTGCCCTCTCCCTTCCTTCTACCCCGTGGCTTCCTGGGACATCATCTCCCCCGTCCATTTCCCACTGGCCCTATGGCTCACCCCACCCTCTCCCTTTCCGCTCATCCCCTTTTCCCCCCACGTCTCATCCTTAATACTGACACCACACTTGCGAAGCACTCTCACAGAAGTACATCCGAAGGTTCACTTACGACGGAACACATGCAGTATTAAAGATGAGACGTGGGGGCAAAAGGGGATGACCTTAAAGGGAGGGGGTGAGGTGGAGCCACAGGACCAGTGGGGAAGGGACGGGGGGATGATTTCCCAGGTAGCCACGGGGTATAAGGAATGGAGAGGGCGGAAAGAGGAGGATCCGGAGGGACAGCTGGATAGTATGAGGAGGGGTGAAGGGGTAAGAAGGGAGGCATAGACGGGGCCCTCAGGGAGAGAAGAGGGAGAGGGAGCAAGGGGAAGGATCACAGCTGGTAGGAAGGGTAGATGTCAGGTCGGAGGGCATCTTCCGGGAAGGGGAGGGTGCGGAAGTTGCCACAGGAAAAGATCTGGAGTGTGGACAAGTGGAGAGCAGGGGGAATACAGTGGTGGAGGCGCGGCGGGAGACTCAGGCGAGAACCCCATGCTGCTCTGGACGTACGCTAGCCGCGCGTTTCGCGTATTTCAAGTGTCAACTTCGCTTCGCAATATCTCGGGATGTAGTTGGAATATTGCGATGAAATCAACGCCATTGTTTATGTGATTTGCCATGCTATGGATTTCTGAAGAAAAAAAATAGGGTGTCCATTAAAAAAAACATGTTTGTGTTAAAAAACATATTTACTTTCGTTTTAGAATGTTTCCAAATATGTACATTCATGGGCCCCAGCCGTACATTGATACCGGTGAAAGTCGTTTTCCAATAGCTGTTATTGTTCCAGAGATATTATGGGTGGACAAGATAGCTGGGACACCCTGTATACGGGAGTTGGTGGACATTCATTCTTTTTCTAATACATTATCCTTTTTTAGGAATGGCCGAGTGGTTCCACACGTCTTGCCGGGGATAGGGAAGCTGACCAGAGGTCTGAGCCCTCCCTCGGACATGGATGGGTGTGTCGTCCTTACATTAGGTTCAGTGCGTACTTTCTAAGCCTAGGGACTGGTAAACACAGTAGTTTTTGTCCCATAGATTTATAAAATATTGAGCAATTTAAAGACAAAATAGGTATGTTACAAACACTTGTCAAATTTTATCTTTTCCCGGCGTAATGAATGTTCAAACAACTTACGTGTATGCTGCTGGGTGGCACCGTCGATCACCGCCGATATTTCGACAGTAGCACACCCTGCCATTCTCATTGCACAACCTCACTCAAGGAAGCAATGTGCAAGAGAATTTAATGTATCGGTTTTGCAAATGGTAAACAAGGAAGATAGCATGCAGAGTACAAGTAAGCGCAGGGTCAACACAACCAAAAAAGACCAACATCATAAATACCGGTAGTGATTGTTAATCAATAGGTGAGGTAGCAGTAATTCTGTCCCTCATCAGAAAATAGAGGGGCAGAATTAATGCTATCGATATTTTTGACGTTAGTCATCTTTGGTTGTGCAGTTCCTTTGCAATGGGTGTTACCTTCCTTGTTTACCCTTTGCAAGCCGAGGTATTAAATTTGCTTGCACATTGATTCCTTGAGTGCAGTTGTGCCTGGAGAATGGCAGGGTATGATGCCATCGAAATATCAGTGGTGGTCAATGACGTCACCCACAGCAGCATACCTGCACCAAGTGAATATTTCTCAGAAATTGTATAAAGTGCGAAAATTGCATTTTGGAAGAGAATTTTGGAATGCAATGAAAGTGAGTGTACGTTTTGAAAGAAAAAAAATTAAAAGAATGATCATTTTCAATGATGTGGAATTAGTACCATGACAGACAATATTGGGGACATTAAAGCTGTTCTATCTAGGGTAGTCAGCAGAAAATTTGATAACTATGCACTTCTACATAAAATTGATGACATGCATAGCACTGAGATGAGGACTAATGATTTTTGTGTTGGTTACAATAGGGTTCCATTAATGAAATATAGAGTGAACTTCATGATATGATTTATGTGACAATTATAGATGATTTTTGTAAAGAAACTACTATGGGGTAAAGCAATAGTGAGGAAACATTTGTATAAAAATCTTACCTGTATGAATCAGTGAATTTATAGGTGTTTATAATAGTGGCAGGAGTGTACTAAATCTCATTAATGATGAGATATTAAAGATTATTTGAGATCATTACAGACATATTGATGAGATGGGTGAGATAAAAGATAAAATAAAAGTTTTGTAGAATATAATACATCCAATCTGGTGGGAAGGCTTAGAACACTTCAAAAGTGGATATGATTGTTTTAAATTACCCATCAAAACAATAAAGCATAAAATGATTTTAATTTTGAAGAAATAGAAATGGATGTACTATTTGAGGAAAATCATGAAGATAAATTGTTTAGTAAAGGGAGACCATGTATTCTTATGGTAACAGGGGACTAGGAAGGTAATTGCTTAATTGATAAAGGATCGGATGTTTGTGGAATCACTGAACAGATCCGGCATCAAATGAATCATAGTAACATCTTGTTTGAAATCAGAAGAACAACTGGAGGATATATCTAAGTTTTCAAGTCTCAAGTACTTTTGGAATTTATTGTCAATAATACTGTATTCACTCTCAAGGATGCCTAGTTATCTCTGACTTGAGTGAAAATATAATTTTAGGAATGGAATGTATTGTGTGCGACTATACACACAATCTAAAACGCGAGATACGAGAGAGAATTTACAACTCGTGCGGTGTGTTTGTCCGTTGGGCGTGATTGCCTGTGTCTAATTTCAGACAAATATGAAATGAACTCATTTAATATTCACAGCTCGAGCCCACAGCACACTGGACGTGCACTCTAAATAATAATGTTCAACAAACACTGCACCAACAGGGGCAAAGTGAAACAGTCGGAACTTTTAAGTCTAAAGCGGCTATTCGTTATGTCTATGGGCCAACTGTCCACTTCTCGTTTCAATGCCCTAAATTTTATAAAAACACAAATTTTAAATAAGGTTCACTGGCAGTGAAAACATCGGTTTGTAAATAACAGTCACTCACGGGGGTTTGTATGTCACTTATGTAATTGTTTATTTAAGATTTGATTACATACTGAAGTCCCAGAAAATTTAATTGTCCAGTTCATTTGAAATAACTAAGAGCCTCTTGGCTGAACATGCAAAAGTTCAGGAGTTTCGAAATGAAACGCCAAGTTTCAAACCCAAATTCCAGCATTGTCACGAAAGAAAGGAGTCCAAAATAATTCTCGGTACAGAATGAAATGCACTCTAGCGTGTCTAATTTCCAGAAAGTCCCTAGTCCCGTGAGGTCCCAAACTCACACCAAATGTTTTACAAGTATCAATCTCAATCACTAAACACGAAATTCTTCTAACCGTTGGCTTGCATCCATACAGAGAGCAAAATTTTTCAAGTTAAGTTTGCCCAACTCCTACCACATGATTTCGCTAAGTCCCCACCAACGAAACTGAGGAGACGATCATTTTTAAAAGAAAACTTGGGCGAATTTTCACGGAAGTTACGGAGCCGCAGGGCACAAGGTCAGCCTCAATGAAGCCCGAACGAAGACTAACTAAATCAATATGGCGGCCCCCTATTTATGCCCTTTTTCCAAACTAGACAATTTTTACAAAACTTTAAATGGGACTTGTTTTATACAAGTAATATATCAATGTGAAATCAAATTTTACCAGCTTTCCAGTGCTGTTATTTTTTTTTTTTTTTTTTTGTAACTACAACAGTTTTGAAACAAAATAGCTATTAGCTGCAAGTCTGTAACAGCCACTTTCATTTTCTTTAAATAAATATAAATATACCATGAGGTTCGTCTTAAAATCTCCGATACTATGACTGTTTCAGCTCCCCTGTACCTCGCTAAGTTTGCGAGTAATTAATATTTCTTTTACTGAAGCTAACAGGCTAGCCGCCACAGCGCCATCTTGTGGCCACTCGGTTACCACTCGGATTTTGCCAGTGACGTCATTTCCGCCCTCGTGGGCCGCGCCACTGCAACGGCCACGCGATCGCGCCCAAAACGCGCGCGTCCACATGTGTATTCCAAACAGACATTTAAAGTCGGGCTGTGCCGTCATAAGGTGACTGTTAATTTTGATTGGAGTGGGATAAATTTGATTTTCTCTGAGCTGAAGAGTGGAAAAGACGGAGGTACTAATTTACTGTTACAACATGGGGATGTTAATAATCAAATGTGAGAAGCAATTTCTAATAGTGATGTGTATTATGTCAACATTGAGGGAGAGGTTCTTTTGACAATGATGGTAATTATAAAAGCCTAGTGAAGGGAGAGGTAAATGAAACTAATGAATTGAGTAATAATCAAAAGAAAGATTTGCAGGGTCTTTTTTTTTTTAATTTAGTGATGTGTTTAGTGACAGAAATGGTAAAGAATTATGAATGAAAACTAAGACTGAAACCCCATGAACCATTTTTCATAAAACCTGATAGTATATCTATCATAATAAGGGAAATAGTAGAAATGGAAGTACAAAAAAATGGAGAGTTGGAGTTTAATAGAAAGAATATGTTGATTATAACAATCAACTTGTAATGATAAGAAAAGAGATGGAGGAATGAGACTTGTATTAGATTAAAACCAGTTATATCAATTTTAGCATGGGGAAACTGACAACCCTGAGAATATGGATAAACTACTAAACAAATCTGAATTTACAAAATTCATGTCTAGTCTTAATCTTACTCCTGGCTTTCATCAAGTATTACTACACATAGACTCTAGGAAACATACTGCATTTTTATATAGAGCTAAATGTTACCAGTATTGTGTGGTACCATTTGGCTTAAATGTTTCTATTGGTGAATTTATCAGATCATGGAACTCAGTTTTGGGTAAAGAACTTCGGAATAAAATTATTTTATATGTGTGTGATATCCTACTGACCAACAGAACAAGAGAAGATCATTTAAATATTCTTCGAAAAGTGGTAGTAAAACTGAGGGAAGGTGGGATGGCCTTAACCCACGAGGACTCACGTGTGACCATTTTGCTCACAGTAATTTTAAAGCAATCGTCAATTTTCCAATTTTAAATAGTCAATATATTAAAAGCAACTAGAAATACTTATTTATATTAAGTACATTACAAACTGTCCTTTGACTGTCAGAAGAATCTTGTACACGCGATCGATCATGTAACTTTTAAAGGCGCGAGTTCTCGTGGATTAAGTTAAAAAATTCAAATTCATTGTCAGGCAACTAAAATGTATTGGTCACAATATCACTAAAAGTGGAGGAGAAGTTACTAGCAATTACAAAGTTCCCTAGACCTACAAATAAAAAAGAATGAAAACAATTGTTGGCTTATTTTGTTTCTATAGAAAACACATAAAACCTCAGGCTCTTAATGCATCAAACTTGAACAATTTGTTAAAAAAAAGAGTCTGTCTGTATTTGGGATAATGGTTACCAAAATGCTTTTGATGGCATTAAAGAACATTTGGTTAATAGCAGTACAATTCGTTATCAGACAAATGCTCTTCAAATATCAGATCTATAAACGATACTACATTTAACCAATGAATCATCCCCACTAGTTCTAATTTAGATTTGGCAGTTATGCTTTGTATAAACTCTTTGCAAATCTGGTTGTTCACTTTTGTCCTTTGACACCTGTCCAAAGTACTCAACAAATTCCTCACTTTCCTGGTCATGTTATGAAAGTAAATGATCTCCTTAATTTTGAAACACATTTGTGGGTGCCATAGTGCCCAAAACTTTTGTGGGTGAAATCAGATAAAATATCAATATACTGCTGTGACCAGCACAACTTCCATCTTACATAATAATATTAGTTAATTTATGTGTGACAGTGTGTTTTACCCATATTTGGGTACCATTATAGTACTACATTAACCCTTTTTAAAACAGCTGGAAACAGTGCATCTCGGTAGTCATGAAACTGCTAAGCCCTCGTATTAACACACTATGCTGAAGTTCAACATTTATCTACATACACTTTCACTTAAATATGGATAGAGGCATATAAAACGATATATTTTGAGCCATTATTAAGAGTATTGGTGTGACTGGAGAGGATGTGAGATTTTTCTCCATTGATATTGTTTATTTTCTAAGTATGAACACTGTTACTAATATTGAGCAATATTCTTTGCTCACAGTTAAAGAAGGAAATGACTCGACATGAGGAACCCACAGGTACAAGTACTTCGCTGAATTGTCAAAGATACTTTTATTTGAACCTAAATACCCATTCAACTTGGGAATTTTATCGTGATATGAAAATGATCGGGTTTAGTTTCTCAAAAATTCTGATATGGTTATTATGGTTAGACACCTTCAGTAATTATATTCCAAGATCTTAGATTTTACTGAGCAGCTATGTACCGTTGCTTCTTTTGGAAGATATATTACAAAAAGAACTGACTTCACATATATATGTATCATTGTATATGTATTACCCAGGAGAAATTTATTTCTAGTTGATGGATATGATCAATGCAGTTGCCAATAAATGGCTCACTTTTGATGGATATTGTGATTCAAATGCGCCACTTATAAGTAGGTGAGCAACAAAGATGAATATATGTGGCTATCAAGGCATCTACTATAGAATGACACACAACAGCCATTGAGATTTCTTATGTAGTCACTTCATAATAATTTGAAGTCTACCTCAACAGCACTAAAGCCTCAAACGAAAACTAAATGCCGGTCTACCACAGGGATCTGTCCTAGCACCAGTGCTCTTCAATTTGTACATACATGAGCCATTGAGATTTCTCATGTAGTCACTTCAAGTCTACCTCAACAGCACTAAAGCCGCAAACGAAAACTAAATACCGGTCTACCACAGGGATCTGTCCTAGCACCAGTGTTCTTCAATTTGTACATACATGAGATACCAACCACAACATCAACTAAATTCATGTATGCTGATGACATCACACTTGTAGCACAGAGTAATAACTTCGAAGATGGCAAACAAGTTGTTACAGAGGATCTCAAGAAGATCACAAGTTTCTTTAAGTCCTTGAGTTGATAACCACCACTAAAAAAACCTAAGTCTCTTGTTTCCATCTAGCGAATCATGCTACTAACTACAAACCAAGAGTACGATTCAATGGATAAAAGCTGAAGAAAAGCTGAGGTACAATCCTTTTCCACAATATCTTGAAGTCACTTCAGATAGAGCCCTCAGCTACAAATATCACATTACTAAACTTTTCCACAAAGTCACCGCAAGGATAAACATATTGCATAAGCTCAGTGGCAGATCCTGGGGAGTCTCTGCTGACTGTTTACGCCTATCTGCCATGAGCTGCTGAGTACTGTGCAACCATCTGGTTGGAAAAGGCACATGTGAAGAAGGAAGACACTAAATAGAATGATGCAGTGTGTTGCGTCACTGGTACCATCAAATCAACTCCATGTCACTGGGTGTATATGCTGAATGACATCCATCCACCTCAACTAAGAAGGAAGTATGCTCTACTAAGAGAAGATAAGAAGGTCTTTGCATCATCCTTTCTGCCATTGCACCAACAATTCTGCCAGTAAGACCAGTTAGTGTCACTGCAGGGCAAATCATTGCTGATGGATTGGACCTACATGAAAGCTGGAGGCAAGAGTGATCAACAAAAACATTGTTAACAAGCGCCCACGATCTTAATCCCCCCAAAAAGGCAAACGGTTTTGACCTACTGAGGAAATTCTGGTGTCACATCAGCAGATTGAGGATTGGATATGGTTGCTTCAGTTACTTGATGCACAAGTGGGACTTCATCAGTTCACTAATGTGGGAGTGTAGCCTGGAAGAACAGACAAATGAACATCTGGTCCAACGCTATCCTCTTCATATGTATCATGGCATTCCTGACTTTTTGTCCGCTCTCAGCACCCGGTTTAAATGAATTGTTGACAAGAAAGGACATTAAAGTTTGATTTTATCTTCTTATGTATAACTTCATATTGTATAAAATTACCATACAATTAAGTAAATGAATAAATAATAGAATTACAAAGCCAGAAAACATAATCAGTGGGGAAGAGTGTCTCTAGGTTCCAATGAAGTCTCTCTTTAATTTAAATATTTTCTTCAGTAAGTCAATATTGTAAACTGCAATTTTTGGAAAACATAAATTTTGTTGTTTTATGGTTGTTAATGAATTTTAAAGACGGTTGGAAATGAAGGAGAAGGCCCTGGACTGTATGTGCAAACTTTTACAATTCTGAAACAATTATTTTTAATCAATCTCTTTTATATTATTTGGAGTGACATCAATGGGGAATTCAGGTTCAGAAATAAATTTTGTTCAGCAAATATGTCAATTCATAGTGCTTTCATGACGGCGACGTGAATGTTTGTTGATGCTCTAAGAAGTAGTAGTAGTAGTTAGTTACGGGAGTCATGTTCGAATGTACATAGTAATATTGAAAATTGTAATGAAGATGATCTGTAAAACTTGATTCGAAATTATGTCGAAAATCTACTTGTTACCCATTTTCTAAGTGTTTTTTAGTAAACAGTGGTATTAGAGAGGTGCTCGTTTGAAAATATCTCATAAAACAAGCGCAGCGTCTCAAGCACAATGCCACTCAGCGATTATTACTGACCTAAATTTGCAACACTCGTGGTTTTTGTAGGGGCAGTTGTATGAGGTTTGTTCCTAAGTTGACATACCAAAAGATTGGTACGTTTTTACTACAAATAGAAAAACAGAGAAAAGAGTCATTCTTCACTTGCTGCTATAACTTATAGCCACAGTCTAATATACACAGTAGTGCCACTCACTGCTGTTAAAGTTGTTCCGGCTGATAGTTGCAACGACAATACCGCTACTATAGGTGGGCAATGCACGTAAGAGTAATGTTTATGTATAATTACTTTTCTACGTATATAGGCTTAATAATGTCTGCAATTTTTGCATTCCAAATATTAATATAACATCGAGAGACATAAGTAATCTTAAAATAAATGTACAAACACGCGAATTTTGTAGATATAAACAACAACTAATTGATGAAGAAACACCGACGAATATGTGTACATTTGCAGTTTATTCCGCTGAAAGTAAGTAGATAATAAGGATATAACAATCTTAAACTCGTGTTACGGACTGTTCTTTCATGAATGGGACGTCTTTTACGTGAAAGAATTGGGTGTAGAGTGTAATGTTTCGTACATTTTTTACACTTCAGTCGTCTTTATTTTAAACGCATATACTTTTGAGTGTAATTACGTTTGCTTGCAGAATGAATGTCTTTCAGATTCTTGCTGTTTGTGGTTCAGACGTAGCAACAATTGTGAATTGGTTTCTGCTTTGGTAGGGAACGATTTTTTTTTAAATTTTTTTTCCTTCTGCTACAGCTCTGGTGGCTGATCTGGTACATTAACAAGTGTAGGCAACGTACTCCAGTATTCCATGTAAGTTTCTTACGTTCAACACTTATTGGTGTGACTGGAATTTTAGTGACGTAACTTTGACGTTTTTGAATTGAAAATTGATATCTTTCTGCAAAAAGTCGGATCTTGTGTTGTTTACTAGCCTTTATTGCTATTAATAGAAGATGAAATTCTTCATTAAAATATAAGATTTTAAGAGAATAATAAATAAACTGTCTTGCAATGAGCTGGTTCGAACCTTACAGTGGTTGTTACGAAACCTAATAAAGTCAAGGTGCAGTTATTTTATAGTCATTACTGATTTTTATGGCACTACATACTTACCTTGTTGTAGAAAGTACGCTAAAATCTGTTTAAATAACACTATTCACACTCATACGATATCGTATTAATGAATGTAGCTTGCCGGCCGCTTGAAGCGCTGCTGTCGTGGCCTATAAGAAAAATCAGTGGGACTGTCGTGACTGTATATGTTAGACTGTGGTATGACCTTGAATGATTAATCAGATTAAATATTACTAATCGACTTAAAATGCTTCTACAAAGTTTGTTGAACAGGAAAAGTCAATATTTGCACCCGGAGATCAATCAGCTTCGTACTTAAGACTACACCAATAAATTTCTGTTACAATAATAATGTTCTGCACACAAGTAAATACGATTAATTCTCACTTTTCCTTATTCGTAGAGTTACATGTAACATTCACATAGTCTTCTACTGACATGAATTTGTATACATATTGTCGTAATGAAGATTCGATATAAACTACTCTCATTTGCTTATGCATTTACAATTCTTTTTAAATTTAAGTTGCTCATTCATATTTTAACTGTACAGTCCAGAGATGGAGGACGTCCTTCTACACTTTCTCATCAGCGATAGTCGTCAGGTGACATCAGGTTGTGACCAAGTACAAACATCTAAACACTGTCGAGGAAGGTGAACAGTCGATACAATCCCTACGTCACTCATAGTAAATATGAAACAGAAAACTTTTCGATGTATAATTTTAAATTATCTAAGTTTTCATTGTGTGAGTATATATATATTGGGTGAGTCACCTAACATTAACGCTGGATATATTTCGTAAACCACATCAAATACTGACGAACCAATTCCACAGACCGAACGTCAGGAGAGGGCCTAGTGTAATTGGTTAATACAAACCATAAAAAAGTACACGGAAGTATGTTTTTTAACATAAACCTACGTTTTTTTTAACTGAACGCCGTTAGTTTTGTTAGCACATCTGAACATATAAACAAATACGTAATCAGTGCCGTTTGTTGCATTGTAAAATTTTAATTACATCCGGAGATATTGTAACCTAAATTTGACGCTTGAGTGTATATATAGGGTGTTTCACTAAGTGTGTTTGCCTCTGTAACTTATAAAATAATAGGTGACGGGAAATTTTAATGCGGTAGGTCAACACAAGAAATGTTACACTTTCTGCGGAGCTATGAACGTAGTTTATTGTATCATTTTCCAAAGAGTTACACCACAAAGATATATTTTTTTAAATGGAGCAATAGTTTTTTCTATCGTGTATTGGATTCGTTTAAACCAGCTGCTCCAAATCAATTTAAACTACATTCCTATCACTGTTAGTTTGGGAGCTACAACCCTTCAAAGTTATGGGGTCGGAGGCTGCGATAACGTAGCTGACTGGCCGAGTGGCTATCCCCTGGGGCACGGCCCACTGTCTCATGACCACCAGCCAGTCAGCTATGCTGTCGTAGCCTCCGCCCCCTAAACCTTGAAGGGTTGTAGCTCCCAAACTATGATAGGAATGTAGTTTAAATTGATTTGGACGCAGGTGGTTTCAACGAATCCAATGCACGATAGAAAAAACTATTGTTCCATTTAAAAAATTATATCTTTGTGGTGTAACTCTTTGGAAAATGATACAATAAACTACGTTCATAGCTCCGCAGAAAGTGTAACATTTCTTGTGTTGACCTACCGCATTAAAATTTCCCGTCACCTGTTATTTTATATGTTACAGAGGCAAACCCGAAACTGAGCTTACAGGCGTTCCACTATGTGTCGTTTCTGTATACTAATCAAAGGTAGGCAATCGTAAGCTGTGCCCTTGTAAAGGGCTACGGACTGCCACCACTAATAGTGTACTGTGTCCCATTGTTCCACTAGAGCCGAGGAGGTCGAAGGTCTCTGCTGCAGTGCCATTCGGAGGAGGGGTAGGAGGGGGGGTCGGGCTGGTATTGCGCGACTAGAATGTCCAAATCTTTGTAACTCTAAGCGACTTTACTGCTGTGGTTATCAGGCCCTAGGTTTCAAACTACTTAAACTAACTTATGCTAAGGACAACACACACCAAATCCCTGAGGGAAGAGTCGAACCTCCGACGGCGAGCAACCGCGCGCTTCGTATCAAGGCGCCTTAGAGCGCTCGGCCACTCCACCGCGGCTGTCGTCAGATCCGTCTTGTCTTGTTGCACGGCCTTTTGTAAACCGTTCTGCACACACCAGTTGCACTGCCGAAATACTTCAACGCACACGCGCTGGATTCGACCTCTTTCAAAACCACTGATTCGTCGATACGGTTTGCACACACGTCTGCGAGGCATCCTGTACGTCTCCTCAAGTCACAGTTACCTGCGGCTTATAACGTAAATCAGAGGAGCAGGCATATTTACTGCGATATCGACGTTGACTTTGAAACACATCTGTATGTCTTTGGTACAAGAATAATTAAGTTGGTAGTACCTTGCTACTACGCGCCGATATACAGGTGTGTAATAATATATTTGGCTCGTTTTGAGGAGGTCATTCTTTGGCCAGAGACGAACACTCCAGTTTTGGGTGTCGTAAAGAGAGGTCGTCTTATCCGCTGTGGCTGCAGACACAACACTCCAGTTTAATATATTGGATAGTGAAATGGTCTGACCGCAGGGTCGGCAGACTCTGATTGATATTATCTGTTCCAGCTATAAAATAAGGTAAATTGTAATTTCGTAGCAATTTTTGGTAGTGAAGGAATCACCAAGTACGTATTGTTGCAATAATAAAATGTATTTTCTATACGTAATTTTGGATAGATAGCGTAAAGAGGTATGACAAGGATTGCCAGTTATGTAGAAGTTTGAATAACAATGCTTTGATTTGTAAATACTTAATGAAGTAGTTAAATAACCGTCTAATTTATTATTGTAGGTAGAAAGTACAATTTTACCCTACGTTGATTTACAAGTGTGTATGAAATTGCATGTGTTTAAGAGTAGAGTAGCCAGAAGTCCCTTTTTCATTGCGCAGAAAGACTATCAGGATTTGATTAGTGAGAAAGCATGTATTTCTTTTCCGCAAAGATTTCTTTTATTGTCAACAGTCACAGTGAGAAAAAAAGGTATCATTTCATTTTCCGAATGAGTTAAAGTTTCAAGTTTGCCAGATTCATTAATTAAAAATAAATTGGTTATTGTTGAAGTTTCGTAAAACAGTGAGATTTGTTTAGTTACATTTCTCATGAAGTCATCAGAAGGATCTTAGAGAAAAAAGGAACATCTTGTGTATTCCTTTAAAGTAAACTGCGTTCCGCTGCCGAAACTCCTTGGCCGCCAGAAAGCAGGATTTTATGATCAGGCGCTGACCTCACTTAATCTTGAGCAGCGACAGGTGTGATGGGTCGAGTTTCACGTCGCCTTTCAAATGGTTAAAGCCAACTTTATCATTACAACAGTGAAAACAATTTAGACGTTTCTGGAAGCCACAGAAATGAAATAATGGTCACATGTATCCACAACATATTTCATTGGTTATTTGCATGCATGAAAACTGACAAAGAACAGGAGGTTAGATACAGTAATATTTTCAGGATTAATTAATCTTTTATATCAGGACTCAAAAATACATAATTAAAAGCAGTACACCACACACAAATTGTTGATAAACAGTACACACACTTCTTTGCAATAGGTTTATAGGTTGTTGCACGACGCAACAATGTATTTAAAAGGTAACTTCCGTCGAAATCCGAGTCTTAGAACGAATTTAGCCAGCAGAAATCGATAGGCGAGTTTCAACCTTTCACCTGCGGGCCGAAAATCTTAAAATACCGGATGATCAAAAAGTCAATCTTGGAACGACATGGCTTTTTTATTAGAAAAAAAGACAAAACAAGTTTAAAAAAAGATCTCTTGTGCGCGTCGCTTGGTGATGATCGTGTACTCAGCCGCCTCCCAGGTCCCCAGACCTTATTCCGTGCGATTATTGGCTTTGGGGTTAACTGAAGTCGGAAGAGTATCGTGATCGACCGACGTCTCTAGGGATGCTGAAAGACAACATCCGACGCCAATGCCTCGCCATAACTCCGGACATGCTTTACACAACATTATTCCTCGACTACAGCTTTTGTTGAGGAATGATGGTGAACATATTGAGCATTTCCCCACATCATGTTTGCATTGTCTTAATTTGTTATGCTAATTATTGCTTTTCTGATCAGATGAAGCGCCATCTTTCAGACTATTTTGAACATTTTTTTTTCTAATAAAACCCGATGTCATTCCAAGCATATGTGTCAATTTTTACCTATCTACAATATGCCGTGATTTACTGAGTTTTCAAATTTATACTGACTTTTTGATCAGCCGGTAGTAATCATTTCCTCAGAACGTACTAATGCCCATGTCCCGTGATTGTGAACTTTGTATCTCTAGTTTCTTTCCTGTTTTCTTTTCAAATATTAATGCATGTTAGTTTAACAGCACTACAAGGTAAACAATAAACATATGCACAGGGTGTCAGACATTATAGTGTTCGCGTGCTCCCGTGGTCTTTCATAGCTGCCGCGGATGGAGATATTGTATCCATTTGTATCTTTGAAAGAGAGACGGCGTTCCTTACGCGAAACGACACTGTGAAAGTTTTCAGAACGAATAGCAGAGGCTGACTGCAGGACGATTTGCCGCTGTCTGCATCGTATATCTCTGCAAAGGCCGCAGGAGGGATCAGGGGTCGCACGCCAGCCGTCTATACAGGAAGCAGTTTCCGTCCCCTCACTCCACTACGGTGGAAGAGAAAAAGTGGAGGAGGCAAATAAATGTACCGAGTAGTCTATCCTCCACCACACGCCGTGTGCGGCCTTCAGAGTGTTCACGTGGTTATCGGCACTACCTGTACCTGACTATTATTACACAGTATAACACTGACTTAGATGCATGTCTCGGAGAAAGAAAAGATTTTTGCTAAAAGCCAAATGTGATATCTCGCACACTGGCTAGTGGTTACACGAACTGTCGTGTTAGGAACCTACAGTCGTGCTTGGCATACAATTATAGGTTATTAACGACACAACCAGATTCCAATCGAAAAAAGCCTATCACAAGATGAAAAATAACAGTAAAATAAAAACGTGAATACTATTATGAAAGCTACGTAACAAGTTATTAGAATATCATTATAAATATAAATTTATACACCCTGAGACTGTTTTTTCGTCTCGATAATGTCAAAGACGTTAATGATCAAGGTGAAGCATTGAATTAAAATTCATAGGAACACAGAAGCTGAATTAAAGTTTGTGACGTGGAAGGAAATTCGTGCTTAGACTATTCCGAGGTGCCTTAATAGCTAGTGATGCGGTGGTCTAGCGGTAAGACGTTTGCCTAGTAAACATGGAGGTCCGGGTTCGATTTCCGACCGCATCACAAACTTTAATTCAATGCTTCACCTTTATCGTTAAGGTATTAGAACTTAAACAACTAAGTTAAGTTAATAAAAACAAGAATAACAGAAATTTTGACTTTGAAACTTGAATTATCGCATACGTCATATTTCCAGCCTGCGAACAGAAGCACCGGAAGTTAAGATTTCGCTACGCTTCCACGCTCTTACGTATTATTAAATCATGCTACACACCCAGTAACAACTCTGGTTTGTATCTTTCGGAGAGCTCTTTTTCACGTAAATCATACGAAGGTTCTCTAAATATAACCTGATATGTCTGATATAACATTTGTGTATCAAAAAGGATTTTTCAAACTTACATGGTTGAATGTACGTGATAATAGAAGTAAAAATGTCGCAGTAAACAGGGGTCCACAAACGCGCCGTTTGCGAGATAATTTCGAATTTATGGTTCCAAGCCGCCACTGACGTAATGTAAACATCATGCTAGTTAGTACACTTTAATTTGAAATTTACACTTTACTATTAACATTTGCGTAGTATTTAATTCACATTTCATTGACTTTATTGTAAAAATCGTCTTAATTAGAACAAATTAATTGGAAATTTAGACTTAACTGTAAGGTTTACGTCGCATTTAATTCACATTTCCCGTATGGGTCACCTGTTAAAGGAGGTGTTCGAAGTGCCTTCCTTTCATCTGGATGCAATACTGTGCTCGTTTCTTCAATAAATTTCGAAAACTCCTGGATCATTTCGGAATTCTTGACAAGCGTGTACAGCTCTCCGCTCCAGTTCTTCAAGCGTGTTAACGGGTGTGTTGTACACTTCGCTTTTGTATGCATGTATCACATACTCCGACGTTGCTGAAGTGGAACATCCTCTAGCAATCCAATCCTGGAAGGAAGTGAAGTCTAAATTTGAAATTAACGTGTACTAACTAGGACGATGTTTACAATAACGTCAGTGGCAGCTTTGAAGCATACTTTCGTAATTATATCGCAAACGGCTCGTTTGAAGAACCATGTTTACTGGGACACCTTTGCTTCTATTATCGTGTACTTTCAAACTTGTAAGTTCGCACCATCATTTTTGATACATCCCGTGTAATAATCCGATGACGGGCAATGATCTTTTCTTTAGTGCGAAGGCTCTCCTATGTCCCGAAAGTTACGGATATCAGTTTGAGAAAAGCGCGAGCGAGGAAAAGTTTAGAATCTGCTAGAGTACTCCGTGCAGTTGTGATGCTCGCTGTGTCCCCAGTGGTGTAAGGGAAAATATATGTACAATTACGACTCTCACTCTCAGTTCTGTTGTACACAGCGACAACAGCGCTTCAAGTGCCGACAAGCTATGTTTCTGAATACAGTATAGAATGAGTGTGCGTTTAAACTGATTTGTAACACTTTTGACAATAGGGAGCTGTTGTATTGGCATACATTTTGGCGATAACTCCAAAGCACAGATGACACCTTTCTGAATTCTGCGTAATTGTGCAGTACAAAAAAAGAATGTTGGACGAGCAACATTACAATTTCGACAGCATAGTTTACGGCATAAAATGGCGACCCTGCCATGATATTGATGCTGCTAGGATAGAAAGCCATTAGGAAAGATAGTTATCAGGATAAGTAATTGTAAGTTATACCGAGGGACGCAAATTAGAAAAATTTTTATTTAATTTATTTTATTTTTTTGTTTATTGATTTTATTTATTTACTTTTTTAATTTTTTTTTCATGCCAAAGTATATGAGCAAGGAGAATTCTAGGACGGAGTACGAATAATTTTTATTTTGTTTATCAATTTTATATGTTTTCATTTAGTGTTAGGCTATGTAAGAAGTAATTAGTTGAAATTGGGGTAAAAGTTAAATAGTTTAGGAGAAATTAGTTGTATAGGATGCATTGTAATGCTGAAAATAATGTGGGTAAATTTATTTTTTGATAGATTATAGGTAATACTGTTAAGTGAAACATAGAGTGCAAAGAAGTTGTAATTGTAAAGAAAAAAAGGTCATACAGTTTTCTGTTAATTTTTTCCCCATAATTTTTGAATGGGTGTCAGGTTTTACCGTTTACGGGAGATAGGCACAGATGCGGAGTGATGCAGACTGATGCAGGAGCTAACGAACGCAGAGTTAAGAAATTAATGTTTTTACTCCCTTGCAAGTTCGCAGGTGGAGCGTTGAAGATCGAGCAGACTGGTGACTGACAGAGAATCACGGTGGTGTTATAGTTGCTTCAAGCAACGAGTAACTGGTAATACAGTTTTGTAGTTAGGGGTTTTGTAGTTAGTCAAAGGTACTATTAGCTACATTCATGTTAACGAGGGCACAGGCACAAAACCAGCAACAAGTAGAGATGAAGGGGAGAAAAGAATTAGATATACATCTGAATGATGGAAAATGGTCGAGAGGAAGAGCACCCGCTATAATAAGAAAGGTGGCAAGATGGACGTACAAAGATATGAAATTTCACGTAAGACACTTTCTCAACCAGACGTAGACATTCCACATAAAAGATGGGAAAACGTAGACGAAAGAAGAGCAAAAGAAACTCGCTTGTTTGCTGTAATTCAGGGGCGGAATTCGCGTCAATACAGTCGGGGCATAGACAGCTTGGTGACGAGGGCAAAGAAATTGACAGTGAAGACGAACATTTAGAATATGTTGAGCCAATTGTACATATTATTAACATGCCACAAGAACAGGGACAGAATAATTTTGCGGAGTTACGAGCGTCGCGTAGTAGTTCCATAACAAACGCAACAATAGCTGTTGAAAAACACTTCTTCATTCTTTAATTCAAACAGAAACTCAAATAAATAAAAGCTCAGTCTAAACAATGAAACAAATTAACACAATGAAGCTCTTGCAGGATTCCAGCAAAAATGATTTCAAACCATAAAAAGTGATGTACATTGAAACTGTACACTCGCAGATTTAAAGAAAAAAATAAAATTTTGTAAAGTTTTGACTGAGAAAAACAAAAACACTTAATGGGAATGATTAAAATCTTAAATTTACTTATAAAAGTAAAAATTTTGCTATAAAAACAAGACACAACTCCATAGATAGCAAAGAAAAAGAAATATATAATAAGAAACTAATCTCGAATTGTGATAAATGGCTGAAAGATAATTTTGAATCAATAGTTTTTGTCTGACTTTGCTAATGTTTTCCTTGGCATTAACAAACCCCAAATAAAAATTTTGTCACAAGGGAAGGATATGTAAGGATTCGTGTAATCTGACTTTCATTTCCTACAAAATCATATTCTACTCAGGCTTGATTCCATACTGGATAATTCTGGATATTCTACTCGTCAAGACAATTTACTTGAGCATAAACTCGATGGGGTACGATCATTTTTATCCCAGATAGCAAGCTTCCAGAAGGACGCGAGCGGCAGCTTTTTTTATTCTTGTCTGTAAGAATTCGTGCTCAATGTCATATTTTATTTCTTTGAATAGCCTGCTCCGCACTGAAGATCAATTTTGGCTTGTATTGTCGACTGCAAAGTGGTTGGATACAGCTCCAAAGTTGAGGTTCATGCAGACGATAATGGAGACTCCCTCATACTTGGGTTTATATTTCTCGAACTTTCTTCAATTTTGAGGCATTTTATATGTATATATTTCATCTTAAATGTTGTTTTAATAATAATGATTCCTCACATTAAAATTATAAAACATGTATTTTGACGTCATTCCAGAAAAAAGGCAGTGTTGAAAACTAATGGTTTGATTGGGAAAAAAAATCACTTTTAACAACATTATGCAGTCATATGAAGGTAATTAATAGCCTTTGAGAAGAACATTAAACCAAAAATAATTCCGCGCTATCTGGGTTAACAAAAATAAATAGATAAATTACGGGAGCGTGTCACAAGTACAACAATATATTTATATTTGAGGCTTGAGCACTGAGTTGCCAACACATACGAAAACGCAGGTGTGAGGCCAGCAACACAATAGCTCCCCTTTCTACCTGATTCACCCATGAGGTCCCAAGGAAGGCCTGCACTTTAAAAGCCCCCTTCCACCTCGCCGGAAATGTTGTCCCTTTTAAAAGCAGGGAAACAAAAGAGACAATATATGTTTACGCTGCAGTTCACTAGGCGGGCCCAGCGCCAAACGAAAAATACAAGGGCCACTTACAGTGCCATGGCACTGGCTACAAAGCGAGAGAGAGAGAGAGAGAGAGAGAGAGCAAAGCTAAAAGATGGAAAACCAACCTAACAGGAATGTTAACTGAACGACTATTGGCTAGCATGCCATACCATGTTTTCAAACGAACAGCCGATTGGTAGGCAAGGCACCCGATGCCGTGTCAAAAAGTTGAGAAGAGGGACTCCCTCTTCCGTTGGGCTCTTGTGCAGAGCGAGTGCATGGAGAAGAAGACTACTTTAAAGTTCTGCACTGTGAGGAGCACCTCTGTTGAAGTGAATCTTAGTACACTTTCGCACTTTTGATTGTGCGATGTTCACTGAGTTGCGTGATAATATCCGGTGTAAACACGAACAGAGCGAAGTTAGTGATCGCTTGTAAGCGCATTTGAGTGGCATCGTGGAGGGTTGGTTTGGACCAACGGTCCTCGCTAACAGATAGAAAGACCAGAGCTGAGAGGACTTTCTTGACTTCATTAAGGCGTGGAGGAAAATGCGATCGACAGTAGTCGATTAAGGCGGAGAAAAATAATAATTTTGTTTTCAGCGAATACGGCGCAGCCAGTTAATGTTAAAAGTGTGCGGACGGTTTAGGCGAATTCCACACAGCCCTTCCTGTCAGTAATTACAGGCCGCATTTTTCAGACACTTCACTACATTACTTATGACGCGACAGCCGCGACCGTATCTTACGGAATTAGTTTAACGTCAAGTAGGTGCGGCACTTCAAATATTCTGCCGATTTTTATTTCTCTTAAATTGTTCATAGTCTTTCCAATAATAGCAATTCCCATCCTGCAACCTGGAATTACTAATTACATTAAATCTTAACTTCATCATTTTACGCAAAAACACTCCTTAATAAACATATAGATTTCACTTGTTTTGTTCTTTTCTTTCAGTAACTGACATCACTTTATTACCCTAACTGAGTTACACCTTTTGTATCTAATGTTTTTTTCCTTACTGGAGATGTCATCTAAGTTTATCTCTAAATAAGTGTTAAAGTTTCACCAATTGTAGAATGAGAAGGAACAGTTTTATGAATTGTGCGGAACGTGCTGTTGATGTCTTCCTTGCAGATGCCGAGGGTACAACGTTAGATCATTCCATTGTGAAATACAAAAAAATAATAATAAAAAAAAAATAAATAAAAAATAAAATAGTTGGAAGTGTAACATTAAAATTACGACTGCATAGTTTACGTCATAACACTTCCTTGGGAAACGCAGATATCACTCCTGTTTTACTCGATGACGTTTCGTCAACCACAACGTGCTGTATCCTTTCTGAAAGGAAATAAGAATCCAGTCGCACAACTAAGGCGATATTCCATAAGCTCGCAATTTGGTTAGAAGAAGCTCGTGAGGTACAGTGTCAAAAGCCTTCCAGAGACCTAAAAGTACGGATTCTATTTTATATCCCTTGTCGATAGCACTCATCACATCGTGTGAGTAAAGAGCTAAGCTGTGTTTCATAAAACGATTCTTTCTGACTACGTATTGAGGTGGAGGAGCTACGGTCTGCAGAAAGATTTAACTGAAAAGCAAGGCGGACACGGTATGGTAGAGCAGAGTCAGGATGAGAAGGAATTTTTTTTTTTTTTATTTTTTTTATTTTTTTTTTTTTTTTTTTTTTTTTTTTTTTTTTTTTGGCAGAGAGGGAACGAACTTCATGCTAGAGGGGAGTGTAGGACGGGCGTGTAATGGGGAGGTAGGTTGGGTGAGATGGGAGAAAGGTTGAAAGTGTGATTTAAGCTAGGGTAACATGCTTGGAGAAGATGAAGCAGGAATGATTGAGGGAGAAGGTATCAAAGGTTTACAACTGAAGGATTGTGCGGCCAGCGAGGGCAATTTCCTGAGGGGTGTAGGGACGCTGGAAAGGATGGATGTTTCGTAGGACGGTCGTCACGAAACTGATAACGTCCTCCACGTGGTAGGGGAGCGCAAGACGTTGTTGGGATGCATCGACGGATTGAGAGGTCTCACAGGGACGGTGAATTATCGGAAAGTGGAACAAGGATGGACTTAAACTTATAGGAGTAGGTGGGGTCGAGGCTGTCATATGTGTTACATGTGAATAGAGAGTCGAGTTTGGGACAATGTTTTAGGTAGTGAGAAGACTTACAACAGGGACAAGTGGGGGGAGGGGGATTACAACAATTCTGGGAGAGGTACTCGTTTATTTATTTATATTTATTTATTTATTTTTTACACTGCCAACATCAGGTCCTTTGAAGTGTAATGCGAAGGACATTCAGAGGACTTACAAATATGTGGGATCGTCTGCACGTCTCCACAATCACAGAGGTTAGATGTAGTAGAATATCTCCATTACAGAAGATTATGTCTTGACCGTGCACAGTTGGTGCATAACCTATTTACTGACCTCCAAACCGACCAGTCCGCATTGGAGCCTAGTGCCAATTCTTCCTTTGGTTACATTCAGTGGCTATCTCTGGACCTCATGCACTTCTCCAACCTAGATCCAGATTGGTCACTGAGGTCCTCGGGTGCTCTGAGGAAGATCCGTCTAGATTTCAGGCGTTTGGCTGAATGTTGTGGAGGTGGCGGCTGTCAGACAGCTCGGCCCTCGCTCTTCCACTGCAGGCTGCAGATTCTCTATGCACAGCAGGAGGTGCAATACCAGCCAGGTGGTACAGCTTGTCGGTTGGCGTAGGTTTAAGGCATACAGTGACGAGCCTGCAGGTCATGTCCAGAGCGATGTCGACCTTTTTAGCGTGGGTTTAATCGTACCAGAAGCAAACTGTTAGTGTTGTGGTCCTCACTGCCTCTGGATGTGCGCCGCAAGAAGAGTCTGTAATTTACCGCAGAATGTTGTTCCTGCCACTTACCCTCATTTTTGTGTTACTGCAGTGCTGCTTATACGTCAAAGCCCTGTCCAAGGTTACACCTAGGTATTTGGGGTAGGCACAGTGTACGAGTGGTGTATCCTTTCAGAAGACACGCAGCTTCCGGGATGCCTGCTTGGGTGTTTGACTTGTCCTTAGGTTCATTTACCTTAGTTTATGTAGTTTGTAAACACGAATTTAAGTCCGACAGATTTACAAACATTTGATCATTTATTCCTTGTGTTTTTCAGGGATTCGGCTTAAGTTAATTGTCAGCGCAGTAGTGACAGAGCACCTCTAGGGGATCTGTAAACCTCTTCTCGATCTTCTCGAATGAGTCACCCTGTACGGCCATAGCATGGTTATAAGCGTAGATGTAGTTTTCCGTACCAGTTGGCACTGCTTGGTCGTTAGTATATATGTTGAAACGTAAAGGCCATTTTTCTGAGTCCGCCAACTACTTTGCTTCCCCTGGAATCCCAAAGAGAACCTACGGTTCTGTAACAGACTTCTAATTATAGAAGAAAATTTGAAGTCTTGGTAATGGCATACAGGTTCTTCATTAGCAGACGTAAATTGACGGTGTCATATGCCAGGCACTTAAATGTGATTTGCAGATTATCCCATGTAGACAGTGTTTTCCGATTTTCATAACCATCTTCAGTCAGCAGAGTAAGATTAATTATCTGAAATGTACCACTTTTTCATGGAGGGATACTTGCTTGCTGGGGGATCAGGTAGGTTTCTATGGCCTTGGGGAGGTGATGGAGAGGGATCTAACTTGTATCGGCCTTTCCCATCTGACTTTGGCACGGCCTTATTTAAGTCGACGCGGTAGTATACCATGTGGTTCTGTTCCCCCGTTCCCGACGAAAGCAGAATTTTTCCGTATATGTCGCGACCCCTAGTGGCGGCGGCGATGCCTTCAGTTGAGAGCCGTTTCGAGAATGTCTTCGGGTAGACCGTCCGGCTTGCCCGTCCTCTGCCGGGTCTCGCCTTACGTTCCTGTCATGTTGGTGGCCTATATGGCAGGCGCTCTTCCTAGTCAAAATATACCTTAACAGTCATATTAGCTTCTAGTTTTTGAAAATTCTGGTGCATTTAGGCTACTGCCGGCCGCGGTGGCCGAGGGGACTGAGGCGCGTCAGTCACGGTCTGCATGGCCACTACTGTCGGAGGTTCGAATCCCCCCTCGAGCATGGATATTTGTGCCGTCCTTAGTGTTAGCTAGTTCATAAGTAGTTTGTAAGTTTAGGAACTGATGACCCCGTAGTTAACTCCCATAAGCTTCACAAACTTTTATTTAAAAATAAATATTTATTTATAATCAAATTTTAATGATGTCGACTGGGATGTACTATGGCAAAATATAAACTGCAGTGTGCTATACAAACATTTGAACATTTTTGATTTAGGCTTCTGTTTGGTAATATTCGCCAGCTTTAGTGATTCCACCGAAAAAAAATCAAGTAATTAGTGAAATCATCGTTGTTTGTTGCTAAGCATATCATATGCCATATTAGCTGATGGAACATAGATTTTTTTGAACATAGTGTCTAGCCATGAATTGAGCGACCTGCTTACAAAATCACGCAGCGGCGCTTTAGAAAAATGGCGCTACTAACGCCCTCTGGTATAGTGACATTTCAAAGTCACTGAACTAAATATTTTCTATTTTTAAGAATTAAAATGAAATCTAAATTAATTTCATCATCAATATGTTTACCAAAGAATCGAATATACATGATGAAACAAGAAAAATTTGAATAACAGAAAAGTATCCTTAACATTTAAAAGGCAAAGCACCTAATGCCAGTTTCTCATATTATTCTCCTGTATGTTAATATCAAAAAAAGAAAAGAACACCTACACGACTACCCATATAGGGTGGTATCACTTATATTTAAAAAAAAAAAAAACTGTTCCAAGCTTTAGATGAACCAAATATATATAGACGAAAAAGGTTGTTATAATGCATGCTGCTTGCAGTGACCTGACATTTCTCGTGCGTTATGCACGTTACAAAGTGCACAGAGCCAGTAACATAGAAAATTGTTCAGAACAGACTAGGTACATCTATAAAGCACAGATTTACAAAACCCAACTTCGTACATAGTAAAATATACGAAATAATTGCAGAAACAGCCCAACCCCTTCGTCTGCTGTATATGTCACTATTTATCAAATCATGCACATCACAAAGTGCTCAGAGTCAATACTATATAAATTCTTCTAATTAAAAAAATACATATTAGGCACATGCATGAAGAATAAAATTTACAAAACATAGGTTATTATAATGTAATATATAATTAGGACTCAAAATAATAGCTAAATTAACCTAAGTTTTTTTCAGTCGTCACAATATGTGATTTGTTATGACATTCTATGTGTGGTAGAAACATTTCTACTTTAGATCAAATTACATTATAGAATATTATACAAGACACGTAAACATCTGGTTTGATAATTTCTCCTTATAGCGTGCAGGTATCGCCATTCCTCTCTAAGGCATTAGCAATCAGTCTTATCAGCCTACGTTTAATATGTAGTGGTGGAAGATTTTCTTTTTCTTTTCGGGCAGACGTTTCATGAACAATTTTACCTATTTCTGTAGTGAGGTTCATTCATAAAAAGCAATTCCTTCCTATTTCACAGACGAAGAAGCCAGGTATACTTGGTTCACTTGTAATTTTACGGAACGATTTATCTTGAGGAACATAGTCTAGTCGAAGATAATAATTTATAGGAAAACTACTTCCTCGTCATATGTATCTAAATGTAGTCTGTAAACTAATGTAACAGATTTTTTTTTATTTCTGTGTACTGTATATTACTTTCGCACACAACTGGAAGATACTTTCCATTGTGAATCTAATATGGTAATGTCGACCGAATCGGACCGGGAGATGGACCGGCTCAACTCTAGAAACTTCCTCCTTATCCTGACATCCGCAGTGGTAAATGAACTGCTGCCACAAAGCGGTGACCGTCGGAACTGGGTGTATAAGTTACAACGTGCCAAACAATCTCAGATACTTTCCATTTGTTGTGGTAAATTTGGTGGAAGATTGTGGTGTTTGTGGTAGAGCTGGCAATATTCTAGTTGGTAAAACAGCATTGGATACAAAATATTTTATCTCAAATAATTAGTTTATTAATTTCTTAAATATTTGGTACATCCTATGTGTTTACTGGATAAGATTTTATGGTGTTACCCACGTGTAAATATGCATGCTCAGTATTGCCAAGCCGGCCGCGGTGGCCGAGGGGACTGAGGCGCTCCAGTCACGGTCTGCACGGCCACTACGGTCGGGGGTTCGAATCCCCCCTCGGGCATGGATATTTCTGCCGTCCTTAGTCTTAGCTAGTTCATAAGTAGTTTGTAAGCTGTAGGGACTGATGACCCCGTAGTTAAGTCCCATAAGTTCTACAAACATTTGAACATTTTGAGTACTGCCAATGTAGGGAAAGAATTATCTTCATTTTCGGCGTATCGGGTCAGTACACTGCGGGTAAACATGGTCAACACGTGTATTTCAATTTATTGCACTTATTACATAGTGATCGTTTTGTATTGTATTGTTTTCGTTTTGGTTGCCGTTGTTTCTTTGTGGGATGGAAAACGCAATTAAAGCCGACCAAGAGGGTAGCAGCCAGCGCTACGCCAGCCGAAGTCCTGTGCTCCATTCCATGACCTGTCGTCTCAAAAGAAGACCACAACAAAATCTTCGATTAATAAATGGAAAGAATCACTACTCCTTGCAGCTCCGGAATATGTAAATGCAACGAAAAACAGAAAACATTGGCAATGAAAAGAAACATTTCTGCTCATGTAGCCACTCAAAACAAAAGTCAAATAAAGAATAGACAACAAGTACGACATTAATTATCAGAGTCACGTTAATCATATCCTTCGTGGAAGGAGATAAAAATAATGACACAAGCTGCAAACTCTGCAAGATAAATATAGCAATCCATTATTGGCGAAACTTAGTAACTGTCTTTAATGTCAAGGCAATGTCATAAAATGACACCATGAGAACTGTGTTGCTGCAGTGTGAAAGACAGGCTGATTTGTGAAAAGGTGTTGTACTGACCCTATTGGTCGGGTTTACAACCCGATTCGCCTTAGTTGAAGAAGGCGAACAGAGCCATGCAGTTCATTTTTCGGATTATATTTGTGGCACTATGAATGATATTTATCTAGTGTTCCATATGACAATTTTCAGGTAAAATAACATACTTACTTAACGTATGGCATTACAGACATATAAGAAAGAAACAGACAAATCACTAGTATAACAAACGTTAAGAATTGAAAATAAAAAAATCACTAATATAATAAACTTCAAGAATTACAAACAAACGTGTAATGTAATCTATCGACTCTCGAGTTGTGAAGGGGAACTTGTCTGGGTTCCCATTATAGACGCTTCTGGAACATTCTTCAACAATACGGCTGATGGCCTGATCCTCTCCGCAGTCACACTGACGGGATGGTTGTTTACCACATTTATACAGGGAGTAAGCATATCTGCCAGGACGAGTTCGAATCCTATATAGAGTAGACCATGTTTTGTGTGGAAGGTCAAACGCAGGTGGCTTTTATGTGATGCAAGGCAGTTTATGATTCTGCCATGCGTTCCATTTTTCAGACCATGCGTTTCTGATACTGAAACCTTCTTCTACACAGGTCCTTGCTGTTCTTGTTGGCGGATTCTTAGCTCAAAGCCTATTAGTGTTTGCAGCCTCAATATCTCGGTGGTTTGGCAGGTTTCGATTTCCCAACATGTTTTTGTATTCACATACATGGGCGTCAGTACGTCGCAGGTGTTGCGGCGGGATGTGGCTTAATGTTGGCATTGCGTTGGAATTGGCTTAATTACTCCAGAAATCATCCCCAGAGTGTCGTGCCGCTGGACATACACTTTTTTTTTTACATGTGGGCTGTTTAGCCAAATCGGAGCACAGTATTCCGCAGCCGAGAATACAATTGCTAAAGCAGTGGAGCCGAGAGTGGAGGATGTTGCTCCCCAGGTGGTGCCACAGAGCCTTCGAATAATGTTGTTTCTTGTCTTTAATTTTTCGACAGTCTTTGTTATGTGTTCTTTAAAAGATAGTCTTCTGTCCAGCGTCATGCCCAAGTACTTCTGAGTTTTTATTGTACCTGAGAACGCTGTTTTCAAATCGAATGTTGAGTTCCTTTCCAGCGAGATTGTTGTTGAGATGGAAACAATTAACCTCTGTTTTGGAAGCATTTGGTTGAAGGCTCCACTTAATTTACGGGAATATTCACGCATTATCTTAATGTCTTTCGTTAGGATGTTCTCAGATGCTTCAGTTGTGCTACATCTTGCAGCGAGGGCCCAATCGTCAGCATACCCAAACTTTCTTGATTGTGTTTCCGGCAGATCTGCAATACAGAGACTAAACAGCAGCGATGTGAGCATTGATCCTTGTGGTAAGTCGTTCTTTAGATTTTAGATGGAGCTGTAGTCAGTGCCCAAAATTATTTGGAACACCCTATCATTGAGCACGCAGTGTATTAAGCGAGCTATAGATTTGGAAGGAATTACTCGGAGAATTTTGTACATGATGCCTTCTCTCCAGCTAGTGAGAGGTCGACAAATGCCACTGATGTTTTCAATGGTCTCTGGAATCCCGCCTCAGTGTAAGTAGTAAGTTACAACACCTGATCAGTACAACTACTTCCTGGCCGAAAGCCTGCCTGTTGAACTGGGATCATCCTGAACAGTAGTTCTGGGTTAATTCTGTTATGTATAAGCCTCTCAAGTAATTTGTAAATTACAGACAGTAAGGCAATTCGTCTGTAGCTTGTTGGGTTGTAGTTGTGTAAAGGTAGCTCGCATCAGCAGAATAAAACTACACGTGCACCCTGGGTAACGTTAACGAACTAGCAACGTACTGGCAGTCAGATAATCTGAGGATCTCCTTACTGTAAGACACTTTTAGGAAGAGTTATGCCACAAGACATATTTATTAACTACACTACTGGCCATTAAAATTGATACATCAAGATAAAAGCAGATAATAAACGAATATTCATTGGACAAATATAATATACTAGAAATGACATGTGATTACATTTTCACGCAATTTGGGTGCATAGATCCTGAGAAATCAGTACCCAGAACAACCATCTCTGGCCGTAATATCGGCCTTGATACGCCTGGCAACTGAGTCAAACAGAGCTTGCATGGCGTGTACAGGTACACATGCCCACGCAGCTTCAACACGATACCACAGTTCATCAAGGGTAGTGACTGGCTTATTGTGACGAGCCAGTTGCTTGGCCACCATTGAACAGGTGTTTCAGTTGGTGACAGACCTGGATAAAATGCTGGTCAGGGCAGCAGTCAAATATTTTCCATATCCAGAAAGGTCCGTACAGGACCTGCAACATGTGGTCGTGCATTAACTTGCTGAAATGTAGGGTTTCGCAGGGATCGAATGAAGGGTAGAGTCACGGGTCATAACACATCTGAAATGTAACGGCCACTGCTCAAAGTGCCGTCGACGGGAACAAGAGGTGCCCGAGACGTGTAACGAATGGCACCACATACGATCACGCCGGGTGATACGACAGTATGGCGATGACGAATAGACGCTTCCAATCTGCGTTCACCGCGATGTAGCCAAACACGAATGCGACCCTCATGATGCTGTAAAAAGAACCTGGATTCAATGTCGTTTTGCCACTCGTGCACCCAGGTTCGTCAATTGCGTACACCACCGCAGGCGCTCCTCTCTGTGATGCAGCGTCAAGGGTAACCGCAGCCATTGTCTCCGAGCTGATAGTCCATGCTGCTGCTAACGTCGTCGTACTATTCGTTTAGATGACTGTTGTCTTGCAAACGTCCCCATCTGTTGACTCAAGGATCGAGACGTGGCTGCACCATCCGTTACAGCCATACGGATAAGATGTCTGTCACATCGGCTCCTAATGGTACGAGGCCGTTGGGATCCAGCACGGCGTTCCATATTGCCCTCCTGAACCCACCGATTCCATATTCTGCTAACAGTCATTGGATCGCGACCAACGCGAGCAGCAATGTCGCGTTACAATAAACCGCAATCGCGATAGGCTACAATCTGATCTTTATCGAAGTCGGAAACGTGATGTTGCGCATTTCTCCTCTTTACACGAGACATCACAACAACGTTTCACCAGGCAACGCCGGTTAACTGCTGTTTCTGTATGAGAAATTGTTTGGAAACTTTCTTCAGGTCAGCACGTTATAGGTGTCGCCACCGGCGGAAAGCTTGTGTGAATGCTCTGCAAAGCTAATCATTTGCATATCACAGCATCTTCTTCCTGTCGGTTAAATTTCACGTCTGTAGTACGTCTTTTTCATGGTGTACTAATTTTAATGGCCAGGAGTGTATGTCTTTTATTATGCTTTGAAATTTTTTTGACCCATATTTAGCCGACCTTACTCTCAGTGAAATTGTCCTCACTCCTTTATCTACACATTTATAGTCCAGAAACGGGTAAATATTGTGGGTTCAGCGTTTCGATTTTACCTCCAGCTCGCGCCATTTTCCTTTTTTACTACACAGTTTTAAGGATGTAATTTCCTGACACAGCACGCTCGCCGTTGCAACACTCGCTGTGAATAACGTATTGGATGCATAAACGGCAGAAATCGTTCGCCGGCAGCTGTTTCCGTGCAGTGCGTGCGAGGTAGCGCTCTAATGCAGCTCTCACCGTAAACCGAAGGAAATGGAATCGTGGAAAAGTGTTCGCGGCGATACAGTAAAATAATTTACTGCTCTTAAGTCTCGCGCTGATATCCTGAATCCGTCTAAAATTGGATATAAAACCTCTGAAGAACGTTTCTGTCAGCTATACAACAACTTTAGCAACGGGCACGTATAAACGTGATGGTCGTAATTAACATTTGAAGACCGAGCCATAAAAAGAATCCATTGCAATTCTATATAAAGAAGGGGCTAAGGAAAATTAATTTCATTGAACACATTGGTACAGGTGCTGAATCAAGTTATACAACTTTCCGGTCAAAATATTCTTCATAGGGCAAGTGTACTATTAATCGACATTGTCAGAGTAATTGTGACTTTAGCAATTAAATGTGTATTTTAAATGTACAATTGAGTAGTTCCGTCATCTAAAAATAAAAATTTACGTCCCATTGACGATAAGTAGTACGACTCAATGCCGACAACAATGATATTTTTATGCCAAAGATTTGATCAACAATTTGACCGCGTAATATCGGTCTAACACTGATTATTTTAGGAGTTGAATAGAGTTTATGCAGTTTTTGTCACTACCCCCTAATGCCATCCGTTTTTACTGAGACAATATTCCTCAAAATTTTGTTTTTAAATACTCGAAATGGTTTTTCATTTTGCAAAGTGAGAGACCAAGTCTCACACTCATACAGCACAAAAGAGAATAATAATACTGTTGTATATTATGATCTTTAAATTTATAGACAAGAACCGTAATGAAAGTAATCTATTCATTGAGAGCTAGCAAGCATTTCCAGCCCGTAATCTCTTCCTCAGTTCTGATTCAATCTCTTTCCTCGATATAATGTCCACACCTAAATATTTAAACGCATTCATTTTTTTCAAACTGCATGTCTCCAACTCATTAATATTTCCTCATCAACTCGTGTTGGCATTCTAGTAGTAACTTAGTACTTCGGTTTGTCTTCACGTATCCTCATACCTAAGTCTTGACTACCATTCGCATTTGCTGTTACAGATTCTTTCCCATCGCTAATGATGTCTGGATCATCTGCATACCCTAATGTCCTTGTCAGCTTTAGACGATGGATTTCCAATTTATCTCAGTAATGTTTAGCATATCGTTGTTTTCTCTTCATGGATTCTCTTTTGATCACCGTACAATTGGCATTAGAAGTACGAAGATAAGAGAACGTTGGACCCACACTGGGACAAAGGAACCAGAGGCTGTTGAGAGTTTCAGAAGGAGCCTTAGGCAACGATTGACTAAAACTGGAAAACGTAATGTGATAAAACAGAAGCTGGTAGCCTTGAGAGATTAAATACTGAAGACTGCAGAGGATCAAATAGAATAAGGCTACTAAAAATCCTTGGATAACACAGAAATACTTAACTGAAGATGCTGCAAATGCAGCAGGTGCAAAGAAGTACAAGCTGCTAAAATATGACGTTGACAGAAATTGCAAACTGGGTAAGCAGGAGTGACTAGAGGACAAATGCAAGTTCGTAGAAGAATTTATAACTAGGGAAATATGGACACCGTTCACGTTCAGAGACAAGAAAAGCAACTGTGTGAATATCAAGAGCTAACATGGCAAACCAGTGCTCAGGAAAGAACGGAAATCAAAAAAGATGGAAGGGATGTAGATGGGCTATACAAGGGAAAAGTATTGTAGAAGGGCTGAGGAAGTAGATGAAGATGGGTTAGGAGATACTATACTGCCTGAATGACGGAGCACTGAAAGACTTGAGTCGAAACAGAACTGCGGGCGTAGATGAACTACTGATATCCTTGGGAGAGCGAGTCATGAAAAAACTGTTCCACCTGCTGTGTAAGATGTATGAGACTGGTTAAACACACTCAAACTTCAAGACTAATGAATTAATTCCAATTGCAGAGGAAGCAATTGCTGATACTTGTGAAATTACAGAACTGTTATCTTAATGAGTCATGGTAGCATAGTATTAACACGAATTACTTACAGACAAACGGAAAAACTGATAGAAATCGACCTCGGAGAATAACTGTTTGGATTTAGGAGAAATATTTGAACGCGTGAGGAAATACTTACTTTACGACGTATCTTAGACGACCCGATAAGGAAATAAAACTACGTTTATAGATTTTGTAGCTTCTGAGAAGCTTTAAACAGTGTTAACTGGATTACACTCTGTAAAACACTGAAGCTAGGTCTGATAAAATATAGGGAACGGAAAGGCATGAGAAGCACGCAGTGTTTGTTTTAAGGCAGGGTTGTAGCCTTTCCCCACTAATACTCTATCAGACAATGAGCAAGAAGTGAAGAAAATCAAGAATTTACTTGGAAACGAAAATTATTAAAGCTGAATACTTTACCATTTGTCGATGGCTTCGTAATTCTGTCCGAAACAGCAAAGGGTCTGGAAGAGCAATTGAACGGATGGGCAGCCTTGAAAGGAATGTTGATATCGAATATTAATTTTGGTGTTACGTAGTATATTCTGAAGGGACTTGTTTCGAGTGTAGGCTTGCATGGAAGTGAAACGTGAACGAAAATGAAAAGAAAGATAGGTTAGAAGCTTTTAAAATTTGGTACTACAGGAGAATGCTGAAGCTTATATGGGTCGATGGCGTGACAAATAGGGAAGCATTGAACATAATTGGGTATAAAATACATTTATCGCATTTCGTGACTAAAGTAATGGATCGATTTGTAGGACAAATTCTGAGACATCAAGGAATCGTCGATTAAACGTTAGAGGGAAGTATGAGTGCTAAACTTCGATGATGGAGGTCGAGAGCGACTACAGGAAATAGGGATGTAAGTTGTCTTTCTTATTCAGAAATAAAGAGACTTTGTACAAGATGCAGTAGTGTGGACAGTGTTATCAAACCAGTCTTTGGACTGATAGCCACAACTTAGGGAGATACAGACAATCGCTTTTCCATAGCTCTAGTTGCGAGCAGAACAGGAATGTAAATATCTAATTGTGGTACAGGATGCCACCAGTCATTCGTCAAATGATGGCTTGGTAAATTTGGATTCTGCATTAACTGTTCTTTCTAATACCCAAACATGTTTCGTTATCTTTGAGTGTCATCAATGCGTATTTTTATAGGGCTCCTATTTTCCGGACTGTTAGTTTTTGTAGGATAGCCGTTGAATTATTATATACCTTCCATCAGCAAAGCTGTTTTCGTAGTGTCCGTCCTCATCCGCGTGCTCATCTGTTGTGAAAATACTCTCTGAAATACGGTATTTGTTTACGAAGAGCTACACTCGCAAGTTGCGCTTGTGAAATTAACACGATGTTTGTGTTGCAGTAACTGTTTCGTGCACAATTCCTCTTGAAATTTTTGCAACTGCGCTGAGTGTGTCATTCTCTGCAATGAGAGGAAAACAAAAAGTTATTCTTGTCCTGGCTGGTGCTTTGTCACATAATTCATGTTGGTAAAGAATCGTACGCCATGAACTGGAGGTTGTCGAACTGTGTAAACCACTGATACAAAGATACTTTCTGACGTACTACAGCTGTGAAATGATTAGGAACTCTGAAACAGGCATTTGTCGAACACATAAAGTGCTTTATGAGCTATTTAGATTTTTGTTTTTTGTAGTTTTATACAGTCTGTAAACTGTACGAAAAAGGCGGAAAAAGTTCAATGAAAGAATTTATGATGGGTCAGACCTGTTTGCCGCAGTTATAGAAGAAGAATTGTTGGACAATGTGGAATACATTTAGAATACATTATTAGTCGTAATGTAAAACGAATGTGGAAGGCTTGATAACAATTAAGGTATTGGTAACTTTTTATCGGAAATTTCAAAATCATTTGGGCAGTTGGCAACTAAAGAAGATTTTTTATGCCAACGGAGGTGTGTCATTGAAGTTATTATTCTTGATGAAGAAAACAGTTTCCAGGCGGAAACACCTTAATCCATCGTTCTATAAAACTGTGAAAGTAGTAATGTCAATTAGAAATGACTGTTTGGGTTGACAAACATACTGATATATATGTCCACGTCTGCACCTCACAACGTGTCGTCACCTTCTTACTGGCTATGGTAACAGGCGCAGACGTCGTTATGAGATAAGGGCCAAGATGAATGTAGCAGAAAGTTTGACTTGCTATTGAGTATGACGAGTTAGTCGCACTTAGGGCACCTGGATATAGTCTGGCATCCGCATCAATGTCTGCTGTAGCAGCAGCTTTCGCCGCCATTTTTGTTTCATGCAGTTTTTTGCTGTTATTGCTTTGTTATATCGCTTGCTTCATTTCTAATACACATATCAAAAGGAAAACAAATATTTAGATAAAAATTAATCTAGTCGTAATAAATTACTTCAGTATGGTTTGAAAAATCGTAAAATATGTTTTCTGGAATTTGCACACCTAGATGTGTACTGTGAGTAAAATTTTCTCAATTGACGGCTCACTCTTAAGGGATGCCGGATGCGCTAGGAAAGCTGCGCTGACATGCAGGAACTGTCCGTTTTCGAATGTGATATATTTGCCCCAGAAAACACTCAAAGGCCACTACATTTTTACGAAGTTTTTTTCAGAATTCATACAAAATGCTTTCTTAATACACAAGACATGGAAGTTAATCACCATGTAAAACAAGGATGCAGTAAAAGATTTATAAATACAAGATATTTTCTCATTAACAATTCAATTGGTCATTGCAATGCGAGTATTCACACATTTCTCAAGAACGAACAAATCTTAATTTTGAAATTCTATGCAATTCAGATTACATATTTCCATACATTGCATCCACATTTTGGTGCATAACACGTTGTAATTGACTACAAATGTGATTTTTAAGACTACAGCATCTACTTTTTAAATAAGGCTCAACAAGTTTTCTTTTTATTTCACAGTACTCTGAAATGTCTGCGGTTTTGGATTAACCTAAATTTGATTTATATTTGCATGAAAAATAAGTTTCTCATCGGTCTTTGAACTGTTGACCGTGGTGAAGGATTAGAAAAATTGAAAATAGTTGCTTTCGCTGTGAACTTCAAACTAACTGTCCTCAAAATGAACCTAAAACTAGTTTTATTCATAAATTAACAACAAACAACGCAGACATTTAAAGAGGTTTTAAGGTAAAACATACAGACCACGACTTAATAAGCACTTATGTATTTGATAAACGATTTTCTTCAATACGCCAATAAAAAAGGCTCACAGAAGTTTGTGCATTTTAATATCAGAATAGCTTCAAACATCGTTACGAGTTGTAAGAGCCCTTATAAATATTAAAAAACAGTGTGCGTTAATTCAAAGTAATTGCTATTTTCTCTAAATGTTGATATTGTTTGTTATCGCCACAGTCTGTAACAGTAGGTCGAAACGTTGGATCCTTCGCTGAAAATCACGTGTTGGAACCTATCGTTTATAACGTGTAGAAATTGTGCATAACTAGGAATGAATTAATCCACCTCCATAGTTTTGAAAACTCTGTTACAACGTCAGTTTATTAACCATATTTTACGCTTTTTAGGATCAATTGGAAACAAAAACACACGAAAACCATGCTGAGAGCGTACTGACTGCCTTGTTCTACCGTCGCGCATCGAAGCGAAGGAACGAAAATGGCGGATGCGCATGCCTGTCTATACCTAGCTTTCCTAGTCACATTGAGCAGCGAAGTCGAACCTCGTAGGAGTTTAAGAATTATGTGCAGCTTCTATTGTGAAAGAGGTATGAAGGTGTGTTTGGAGACACACAACTCAAAAAATATTCAAATGTTTGTAATTCTTGTGGGACCAAACTACGTTGGTCATCAGTCCCTAGACTTACAGACAACTTAAATTAAGTTAAACTAGCCTAAGGACAACACACACATCCATGTCCGAGAGAGGATTGGAACTTCCGACACGGCAGGCCGCGCGATCCGGAACGTAGCGCTCCAGACCGATCGGCTACTCCCGCGCGGCGACACACAACTAATGCGACTGTAACACATTACCGAATTCGACACTTCTCAGGGCAAACAGCTGCTATAACAAAGGAATTTAGCACACATTTTATGAAGAATGGTACAAGGAAGTAATTACTAATGTAAATACAAGATTTCAATGCACATTCGCACTTAGTACTACGAATAACGTAAACAGATCAGTTAAGAGAAGATTACACTATGGATAGCGACAGCAGAGAGGCTGAAAGTTAGGTTTAAGCATTTAAATCGGTGAGAGGTTTTATCAGATTCTAGCGACCCGCCGCGCCCTTCCAGGGTTACTCGAATTATTGTAGCCAGAGGATTATGGTGGATGGATGGAGAAGATCGTGTGAGAACTAAAAAAAAAAAAAAAAAAAAAAAAAAAAAAAAAAAAAAAAAAAAAAAAAATGCATTTGGCACAAATGTGAGATTGTATTTCTTTTCACTTATTTATTCCTGCCGTTTTTCAGGTATATATTAATTAGTTGAAGGGATGTATGGCTGTAAAATCCCTTGGGGATACAATTAGTGGTAAAGAAGTAATAGATTAAAACTTGGTGCGTGATGGGGCGGTTTTACATGATCGTTACTGTTTGTGCTCATATCGCGTGAACTACGTGTCGTACTGTGATACAGTTTAAAAGGTACATGCAACTATATGTGTGTATACTGTCTGTAAAATTTCCTGTGGCTACAATTTGTAGTGTACAAATTATAAATTGTAACGTCATACCAAATGCCGTAGTTTTACTCCATAAACTGAGGAAAAGTAGTAAGCGAGAAGCGTTTTCCTTTCGTCATTTCGCTATGGTCGTCAGTGAGAAAAAGTTTAATAAAGGTTTGAAATTATGTTTTAAGTTTGTTGCAAGCCAATAAATAGTCTCATTCAGATATAGCGTATTTATAAAGTCTTGCCACATTATGTGGCAGTTTTTGACGAGTCCTATTGTTTATGACGTCATATCTTCTGAACCATGTGTCGTAACGTGATTCTTAACCCTGCAGCAATTGTAACACGTTACCTTAATTATTTGTATTTTGAAATGGAGCACCCATTTACTTGCTGCAATCCCGTTATTTCCCCCATACGCGCTTCTATATATATTTAAGGAATCTTGATTGGATTCCATATTTAGAAAATACATTTTTGCTTACAGATGTAGGCTCAACAGATTATAAACAGTTCACTTTGTTTACGCAGAAATAAGTATAGGCTACTCAGGTTTTATAGACTTGCTGTTTTCATTTTTGTTGTTCGTTCCGCCTGGTCACCGATTGAATTCACACAATTCGCCGCACTTTATCAATTTCCTTCTTCATTTTTTTCGATGTTTAGTGTTTCACAGACTTATTAAGGTGTATGTCAATTCCGATTTCGTTTATTTACACGTGTTGCCAACATAAATGATTATGATAAAGGGTCGTGTGTGGATTTTTTTAATTGTGTGGGGTTGTGTGTGTGTGTGTGTGTGTGTGTGTGTATAAGGGGTAACGTTAGATAGAAGTAAACATTTCTGCGTTTTGATGGTTTGTGCTTCGATTTCGAAGTATTGTGGAGGGACTTTTTAATGGGAAAGTGAAGGGAGAGGACCTTTTCTCATTTCACCTGTAATATGAGCAGTGAGTTATTTGATATGGGTATTTGGTTATTCAACAGGATTTTCTTTTCTGCTTTGGTTTTTTGCATGCTGTAGTTTTCTTGTACTGTTGTTTATTCCAATTATTTTCATTTCTCTGGATGTTGGTTGTGGTTGTGTGTTCTTAGGTGTTCAGCAAATGTGGGTGGCTTGTTTCAGACTTGAGACTCTAATGTGTCCCTTATACTTGATATGAAACCTTCTGCTTCTTTGGCCTAATACCTTCCATCACAAGCGTTATATTGGAATTCGTGTATTCCACAGTTTTGGTATAAGTCTGTGTCTTGTCAGGTTAGAGATGTATTTTTGAGTAGCAGTGTCTGTTTGTTGTGTGCGCTATTTATATGTCCTGTGTTTTGAAAATGTTGGTTATTTTATGTGTGAGACTGCGTTTTTATGTCGTTGTGGACCTTCTTGTGCTTCTCTCTCTCTGTATCTTTTTCTTAGTTATTCTGGGAACATGTGATTTTTGTATTTGTTATTGTGGGTGGTTCTTTTTATTTTTATTTTACTTTTTTTCTGGTTTTGTGTTTTGTGCTTTTATTTTTGTTTTTGTTTCTTGTTTAGCTTGGCTCCATGCTATTCCTATAGCGTAACCTAAGATTGTTTTTGTTTTTAACCCTCAATTTCCCACAGTCACATATCACACAAAGGAGAAATACAAAGTTACTTAAATTAGACGTGTGATTTTTTTCAGGCTGTAGTTTATTGCCTGTAAGTACCATTGCCAAAAAGAATCTCGTGGGTGCTGTAATATAAATACTACAACGTTACTCCTACGACTGTAGAAATTTTATTTCGTGTGAAATGCCTGAAAGCAAAGTCCAGAATAACAGCAAATTTTCTACGTTTCGTAGTATCCATGAAGACGAAACATACATACTGCTCATTAATTTGTATAATATTGTCTCAGGAGAAAATCGGCGATCTTCCTTGGCGATATTTGTATTGTAGTAACAGAGGTAAATAGGGTACAGGGAGGGATATTTACCACCAATTTACTAAACAATATTTTAAAGGGTTGTCTTTCGTGAAAACATAATGAAATATTTATAATATGATTAGTATACTTCTATGTATGAAATAAAAACTCCATGAACAACTGAAAGTGACGTATTAAATTATAGGAAATTTTTCTTGTACAATTTAGCTAACAGGCGAACTTCGCATGAAATCACATTTTGTTTTCTCTACATTCTGTTGTTTACAAAAGACACTTGGAACTTCTACAGGACGAACAAATACAATTTTAGATAATTTTTGTGATATTTCTGTCCACGTTAAGCAGTATCAGAGCCCAAGTCATTACACACAGTACACAAGCCACACCTTTTAACCGACTGATTTTCAGTCTTCGTGAAACCAGTTCTGGCAATTTACACATTGATACCACTACACTTGTCTTAATTTTGGACCGTAGTAATCTTCTCCACAGTCTTTGCAGATACAATATTTGGCACTAATGGCGACATTCCCTCCAGAAGCACACTTTCTTTCACAGTATTGTTAAGTAATTTCATATTACTTATTTGTCGTTTCACTCGTAGCACACATTAACACACTATAGCTATCAAAATAACACTTTATTTATACTTACTGTAAAGAAAACAGATCTCAAATCGTGGAGCTGGAAAAATGTCCACTGCCTCAGTGCCCGTCTTCTCACGAAATGTGTTCTGTTACTGCTTGTGAGAACGCACGTAATTTTTCTGTGCTACCACCAGATGTCAGCATAGAAAGGACGTGCTTCAAAGTAGGATTTCTCATGATAGCCAACAGATGGCAGTGAGTGCTAACAAATCTTTTGTAATAGGAAGGCAGATAGGGCGAACTTCCCTCCCTGGTGAGCATCCCTCCCTGGCGAACATCCCTCCCTATACCCCAATGTTTTATTTGACCGGTTTCAACCTAATATAGATCATCTTCAGAAATAAGAAATACACAGCCCATGTGGCCATTGTCGGAACCTGTAAGACTTCCTTGGCTGTTTTATGGCCGTAAGTCTTTCACTAGTGTAAAACTCAATTTTCTCATTCCTCTGGACTAATTGTTCTTTCAATATGGTCTGCCAAGCTTCTTCTTCGCAATAAACATTAATCCTTTTGCATCGTCGCCATCACGTTTGCAGTTTACCCTGTGAAAAAAAGTAAAGAAAGGAAGTAAGACATAAAAAATAAATGCAGTAAGGTGGTGGTTTCCTGATTTTTTGTAGTGGCGTTATGTAGGGCCACCGAACGCTACTGATGGTCGTAGAAGGCAATCAAACGGCTATGCGGTAAGTGGATGATAGCTTATGACGCATAGTGCAACCATATCGGCAGCATTTCGGTGAGGGATTCGCCTTAATCGATGATAAGTCCCGCGCACATCGCAAGATTATAACGGCCAGCATGTTCTCCATACATGAAACCTATCGAACATGCTTGGGATAAGGTAAAAAGGGCAGCTGTTCGACGAGATGGCCCAACTACCAATCTGAGAGATCTAAGGCGAATCGCCGTCGAGGAGTAGGACAATCTGGACCAACAGTGCCTTGATGAGCTAGTGGACAGTACGCATACAGGAATGCATCAGTGCAAGAGGACGTGTTATCTGGTATTCGGGGTTCTGGTGTTTGCTGCAAACTGATACAAAAATCCCGAATGTGTAGGACAATTAAAATACACCAGGTTGTTATGCCAGGATCGCTAATAAATTTATTTTCATTGACCGGTATCATTTATTTAGATCATCATCTTCTGAATGGTTTAGGTCATTGTGAAGACGATTTTTTTAAATCATTGAAACCGGTCAATGAAAATAAACTTATTAGCGATCTTGGCATAATCTGTCTAAAGAAGATGTATTTTAACTAATATTTAAATTGATTGCTCTCCACTGGTGTAACATTCCAGGCAACCAGAATGTCTACGTTATTGCCTCACAACTTCTTAATTTATATTTTCGTGGCAAATAAAGGGAACTTTGATGTTGTTTTTGTATATCTGTATTGCATATTTATGTAAAGGATCATGAACCCCTAGAATAGTGGTGATGCGACACTTTTTTTTATGTGTGGCCTTTACGCGAAATGTAAGTCGGTGACACAAGAATCATTCCGCCGTCAAAATCAAAATACGGCCTTCTAAATTTTCTCAGTAATGTTTCTCGAAAAGAACGTCGCCTTTCCTCCAGCGACTCCCATTTGAGTTCCCGAAGTATCTCTGCATCATTCGCGCTCTGATCGAACCTTCCAGCAACAGGCAGATTGTGTTTTTCTCGTGTTAAAAAAGGCATTAGACACGGTACTACACTGCAGACTGCTAACGGAGATACGAGCTTATGGAATAGGTTCACAGATTTGCTACTAGCTGGAAGACTCCCTAAGTAATAGAATGCAGTACCTTCTTCTCGACGGCGAGTGTTCATCAGAGACGAGTGTATCGTCAGGCTTGCCCCAGGGGAGTGTCATAGGACGGCTATTATTTTCTATCTATATATATGATCTGATGGACAGAGTAACTTGTAATCTGCGGCTGTTTGCTGATCGTGCTGTGATGTATGGGAGGGTGTCATCATTAATTCACTGTAACCGCATACACGATGAGTTAGACAAAATTTATAAATGTTGTGAAGAATGGCAGTTAGCTTTAAATGTAGGAAAAATGTAAGGTTATGCACGTGAATAGGATAAACACGCATAATATTTGAATACAGCATTAGTAGTGAGCTTCATGATATAGTCGCGTCATTTAAATATCTAGGCGTAACACTGCAGGGCGATATGAAATGGAACGAGCATGTAAGGACAGTTGTGAGTAAGGCGGACAGCCGACTTCGGTTTATTGGGAGAATTTTGGGAAGATGTGTTTCACCTGTAAAGGAGACCGCGTATAAAACACTTGTACGACCACGTCTTGAGTATTGTTCAAGTGTTTGGGGCGCGCAGCAGATCAGTTTAAAGGAAGACATAGAAGCAGTTCAGAGGCGAACAGCTAGGTTTGTTACTGCTAGGTTAGACCAATGCGCGAGTGTCACGGAAATGCTCGGGCAACTCAAATGGGAATCGTTGGAGGAAATACGACGTTCTTTTCGTAAAATTATGCTGAGAATATTTAGAGGGCCGGAATTTGAAACTGATTGCAGAACTATTTTGCTGTCGCCTACATACATTTCGAATGGTGATCACAAAGACAAGATAAGAGAAATTAGAACTCGTACAGAGGCAGATAAACATTCTTTCCTCCCTCATTCTATTTGGGAGCGGAATAGGAAACCAAATACCTAGTAGTGGGACAGTGTACCCTCCGCCATACACCTGACGGTGGATTGCAGACTATATATGTAGATGTAGAGTAACAAACCTAGCCTCCCGCCTCTGAGTTTTTTCTATCTTTACCTATAACTGTTCTGGTGGAGATACCAAACAATACTAAAGAAACGGTTTCCTTTACTGATGAACCACATCCTCCAAAAATTTTCCCAATAAAACGAAGTACACCATTCGCCTTTCCAACGACTGCCCTTACATGCTCGTTTCATTTTGTGTCACCCTGCAACGTTGCACCTTGATAGTAAACGCGACTGTGACAAGCAACGCACAATACAGTCAGAACATCACACACAAAGTTGATAGCAGACGCCTATTTTGAGAGAATCGAAACAAAAACACACCTCACAGCACGAACCAAAGAACTCGAAAGCAAAGAACACACACACAGAATAGACAAACAAAACAAACGACATACAGAGCCTGCCAGGTCACAGAAATGGTTATGTTTCAAAAACTTTCGTAAGAAATGTTACTGTAAAAAGTGTAAAACAGTGTAAATATAAGCAGTGACAGCAAGTGACAATGTGCTACAAACCACATATAAAAACATAAAAAATTCGTGAGTAATATTAATAGTCCAATTTATTCAGAATGAAAACAATCCGCCGGCCGCGGTAGCCGAGGGGACTGAGGCGCTCCAGTCACGGTCTGCACGGCTACTACGGTCGGGGGTTCGAATCCCCCCTCGGGCATGGATAATTTTGCCGTCCTTAGTATTAGTTGGTTCATAAGTAGTTTGTAAGTTTAGGGACTGATGACACCGTAGTTAAGTCCCATAGACTATACAAACATTTGAGCATTTTTGAAAACAATCCAATTGCATGAGAACTATTACAGATCGAATTTCGTAATAACGAAAACAAATAATGTAATACAAACCATTTATTGTACAGCTGACCACTGAAGATGCTCTAAAATAAAGCGAAACGCGTCTGGTCTAAAGTAGACTAATTTACAGTTGCAAAAGACGGTCCCATATCCTATACAAAATTTTATAACTGCAACTGCGGAAGACGAGGCCAAAAAAACGAAGAAATATGTATTATGGGATTGTTTCCCTACTGGTCTGCATCGCGTTATATTTTTTATTCATTATTTTTTTTATTCTTTTACATTTAGAACTAAGTGCCATTCCTTACAGAAATTATCAGTTTTATCTAAGTCATCTTGCATCCTACTACCGCCATTCAATGACGGTACCCTCATGTGCACCAGAGCTTCATCAGCAACTAACTCTGTGCGTCAGATCATTCATGTAGATAGAAAATAATAACGGTCCAATAAAACTTCCATCGCACACTCCTGACAGTACCCCTGTATCTGAGGAACATTCGCCAACGAGGACAACGGTTCTACTCGTTATGAAGTGTTCGAGCCACTCGCATACCTGTCAACGTATTCCATGTGCTCGTACCTTCCATAGCAGTCTAGAGTACGGCACCCTGTCAAACGTCTTTCGGAAATGAATCAATGTGCGGTCTGTCTGTTGCCTTTCATCCATGGTTCGCAAATGTAAGGAAAGGGCAAGCTGAGTTTCACACCACCGAAGCGCTCTAAAGCCGTGCTGGTGCATGGACGGAAGCACAGAGTAATTTGTCTGTGACGGAAGCTATTCTCTCCTGACGGCGAATGTTCATCAGCGACCAGGCTATTGTCAAGAGAGCGCGATGGGAGTGTGACTGGACCGTTACTACTTTCTGTCTACATGAGTGATCTGACGCATAGGGTTAGTATCAGTCTGCGGCTGTTTTCTAATGATGCTGTGGTAAAGAAAGATATCGTCATTGAATGACGGTAGTAGTATGGAAGATGACTTAGACAAAATTGCTAGTTTGTGTGAAGAATGACACTTACCTCTCTCTCTCTCTCTCTCTCTCTCTCTCTCTCTTCTCTCTCTCTCTCTCTCTGTCTCTCTCTCTAGGTAAAGCCATGCAGACCAGTAGAGAAAGTGACAATATGTTCAAGAATTCTACAGCAACTGATATAATGATATTGGTCTGTAATTATGAGGATCCTTGTGCTTACCGTTCATAAGAAAGAGAGTTACCTGCGCTTTTTGCTAGTCGCTCGGAACTTAGCACTGAAAAAAATATTCTCAATAAATGCAAGTAGGGGGCCATTGCCGTAGTCTATTGTTAGTAAAACCTAATTCCAGCTTGTTTTCCGTCTTTAAAAATTTCGATGTTGACGGAAGTAATTAAGAAATCTGTTTTTGCGTGGGGAGGCATTCCTATTTCATTGCTAACATTGTCCTAGTTTTCATGTTTGATAGATTCAATCTCTCCTATAAATTTAGAATTTTTCCTTCTTACTTAGGCAAGACAACGTCTTCTCTAGATCTGATTCCCTTCTAATGTTGCCACGCATTTCTCTTAATGTAACGTCATGAACTAATGACATACCACAATGCTAATAACATAAATATTACTACAATACCATGTATTCTTTACACCCTCTATTTTTATTATATCAATCTGTTTAGGTCAAGTGCACTAATTCGAATTAACAATCAATGTACACGGTAACATGTAAGACAGAAACAGAAGGGAATAATCACCCACAAAAAGAAATGCATAAATTTACTCATGCATCAGGTAATTTGGGTCCTGCGATATATAGACTTGTTCGGCGTGACAGGTATCGGAAGACAGAGCAAGATATGGTACGATCGGAACAGTTTCAACGTCTAGGCATGGAACGGTAGTCAAAGAAGAAGAGGAAAATAGTGATGATGACGTTTATAGCCTGACCTGATTTCTTAGTGCCGTATATTTTATATTGCCTCTACGAAGCACTACATATGCGACTGCATCTCTACGGCTCTCGCTACTGCAACAGCAGTGATTTTTTAAATCGGGAGAATTCTGCGAATCAATTTCCGCGCTGTTTCGGTAAACATTTTTCGCTGGGATTGCAGACCTTTTTCGCGCTTTAAGGCCGCGCAGATCAAGTTTGACTCGTTATAAACTACGTTGATTACACTGCAGTGTGGTGGAAGGAAATAAAACGGTTTGTGTTGGGGACACAACTGAGTGGTCTGCTCGCCGCTAACGAACACGCCGACCGAGCGAGACTTGGACGAAAGCTCCCACGCTGACAATTTTAACAAGTGTATCCGCCTGGCTGTATGTCACGTCGAAGACCATGATACACTCACATCGTCGTCGTTTGAAAATAAGAGTATGTGCGTTGCTGCACATACACGCTCATGCAAAGAAAACTATACCGGTTGTAATTCCTTGAATTCTCCCCGGCGTATGGAGTATTCCAGAAAGTTAGGGTATTTTTTTATTATTATTTATTTGGCCTTCTGAGTGTTAACTCAATGTGGCCATCTACAACACACAGTGGAAATGTGTACATATATTTAAATAAACAGACAAAACAGAAGTAAATTTTGTCAAAATGGAAAGTGGAAACAAAGCGAAAACTACATTACATTACAATTTAAATACTGTTGGAACATTTTCACATATTCACAAGGTATACTATATATTACCAACACACTTAATGCTTATAGATTGTGTACAGTGATCTTAATAAACTTAATTATGATTTTATATACACGAATGTCTTTTGTAAACAAAAGGGAAGAAGCTGACTGGGGAAGGGGATATCCCATCTTCACCAATGTCTGCAGGAAGTTCAAACGTTCTCGGTCAAATTTGGGGCATCTGAACAGGATGTGGTTGACATCAGCTTCCGTTTCAGGATCACACTCACATGCCGCCGATTCGTAGACGTTGATCCGATGTAGATGTTTTGGATCAGAGGCGTGATTGAAGCGAAGACGAATAATGGCACCAATCGCGGATCGGTCCAGATGAGTATGGAGTGAGGTACCACAATGGACGTCGGCCCATATTTCGGCAAGAGAGCTCCCTGCCATTCTCAAGGCAACACTGCAGTGAGGACACGATGTGCAACGACGTTTAAAACCTCGTGATTTTTTAAATTTTTTACTTTATTTATTGCTACCAGTGCTCTGTCACTTGAGAGAATTGTGAAGAAGCGACTGGCGTTTGCACCAGAGCTACTTATACGCTTAACAGAGAACAGGCATCGTTACCCGTAAGTGGGTGGAAGACTTGAAAGATATGTATACGGTACGTTTGCTACGGAACGCCACCCGAACAACATTATACTGCATTTACTGCGACAGCCTTATAGCATTTGTTAGTTCATGTTCCACTTGTAAATTCAAGTACTTGTGCGAAGTCAGTCATCCTCTAATACAGGGATGTCCAATTAAATTTTGACGCGGGCCACATTACCAACTTTTTTCATTGTGGCGGGCGAAACAAAAGAAAATTGCAAAGGAATCAATTACGAAACCACACGAAATAAGACACTGTTTTTCGAGGTAGGCAGGTAGGATGTATTTATAACAGAACATGATAAATTTCAAAGAAAAATTATATTAATGAACAAAATATATATGAAAAACGAAAACTAGTCAGACAAATAACTTTTCTTTAATTTATTCCCTGCAGACATTTGGTGATATGTCCGATGTAGAAATTAGTATAATTCCGCTCAGATGGCCATCTGTAAGCGAAGATCTCGGTTTAGATTTAACATTTTTAATTCGTGAAGGAAGCTGCTTACAGATATACCGGTATGTGGTTCCTAACAAGGACACCTGTTGAAGTGCCAACTTGTATAGGTTGGGACAATGAACGGGTTTGATACATTTTTCATAAAACTCCATGAGTCCATTCTGCAGGCAACTATGGTAGGCTGTTATCAGGCTTTCATTGGTTTGAAGTTCAGTCAACTCCGTCTGCAAGTGTGTAACATGGCTTCTTCTATGTTCTATCTCCCAGCAAACCCGGAAATACTGGTAACATAAGCCCAGCATCTGAGCTCGTGTACGACACCACTGTAAGGAGATACACATTACAGAGGGTCGAAACAGAAATTTAACGGTATGTAACATGTTTTTTTCTGCGCAACTCTTCGCCTGTTTTCGTAGAACAAAAGATCCAGAGCTATTTGAAACTGATTGATCTGGTGTGAGCTGGCCTCCCTCGGGCTTAGATGTGTGTGTTGTCAGTTTAGTTTAACTTCGTGTAAGTATGATTCTTCAGTTTCTGCCGGCGTATTTAATAATCAAAATATCCACGGGTGTACTGCCGGTCTATAGTGTCCAACGGGCACAATATTTCGGCGATCATACATGTCGCCATCATCATGTGAACTGACGGACTGAGCTCCTTCAAACGCGCCGGCACGGAGATCCGCACACTACGGCTGCACGAAGGGAACTGGGTTCTAGCCCGCGGTCCGCGGTCCGCGGTCCGCGCCCCGCGCCCCGCGCCGCGGCCGCGCAGTGGAACCGATGGCGCCGGCGTCTGAGATGACGTCGATGTGAGGGCTCTGTCCGCCGTGGTCGTCACTTCGTTGCGTTTGCTAGATTTACTCTTAATTAACCCAGTCGCTGGTTCCCAAGCTTTGCTAAGATTATAGCCACAGTCACGGTTTATGAGGTCGTCACTTGTGCGAATTTCAATGGCCTCTCTAACGACGCAGTCCCTGGGAGGGGTCGCTCCGCGGGCCGAGGGTATTTAAATCGCCCGCTACCGGGCTACAATCCAGTTCCCTTCGAGCAGCCGTAGCGTGGGGATCTCCGTGTCGGCGCGTTTCCAGGAGCTCAGTCCGTCAGTTCACCTGATGATGGCGACATGTATGATCGCCGAAATATTGTGCCCGTTGGACACTATAGACCGGCAGTACACCCGTGGATATTTTGATTTCGTGTAAGTAGTTTGTAAGTCTAGGGACTGATGACCAACGTAGTTTGGTGCCATAGAATTACAAACATTTGGACATTAGTGCCGGCCCCTTCCAAGACGGCTACGTTCTGCTAGGCCTCGGCGGCCGGGGAAGAGCGAAATGGACCGCTCTAGTGGAGGACCGCGAGGCAGCAACAGTTGTAGAAGAGGGCGGCTAGCAGGTTAGCTGGCAGCAACCACCCTCTCGCCCCACATGCGTGTTTATTTACGCTCGGGTGCAACGACGAAGCAGGTTAAATTCAAGTCATTGACCTCATTTAACACTGCGGCTGAAGAAAAATAAATAAAAAACTCACAACTTTGTCAGGCTATAGGCGGGCCGGATTTTACGGCGCCGCGGGCCATGTTGGACAGCCGTGATCTAATAGATATTTCCCCCTTTTTTAAATTGTTAATTTGTACTTATGGTATCGAGTATCGAAGCGATAACGTTGACGGTCGAATTTTATCTTTTCTTTTCATTACGATACCGTTTCATTATTTTTAAATTCACTTGTTTTTTTGGTTTTCCATTTTGCTTAAAGTTAATAAATTAAATGTTACCTCTCAGCAGAAGAGCACTTCATTTTACTGAGGCACTGCAAACACGACACTCCTATACCCAGTGAGGTCCCTTAGCAGTTATTATTATTATTATTATTATTATTATTATTATTATTTTGGAACTTGTGGTAGTAGTCGTTCGGTTCATTCTGAGCACAGTTAAGGACCTCTTACCTGTTAGACGTGCGCTGCTTTCTAATGTCTAAGGCTGCATGTCACGGTAGATTTATTCCACCTGCATAGCCACCTTTTTAGGATAAAAATTATAGCAGATCAATCCCTGCGCGTAACACGAAGGTGGAATAAACCGTCTGTTCAGACTTCTAAGACAGGCCGTAGCACAGTCAGCATTAGAATCTGTACAAGCCCTAATCTCTCTGATCTTTGTGGTCTTTATGCGAAATATAGGTTGGAGGAAATAGAATTGTTCTGAAGTCCACTTTAAATTCCGGGCCAGTAAATTTCTTCAACAGTGCTTCTCGAAAAAAACGTCGCCTTACCTCCAGCGACTCCCATTTCAGTTCCCAAAGTATCTGAGTGACATTCGCACATTGATCGAATCTACCAGTAACAAACCTAGCCGCTCGTCTCTCAATTGCTTGTATATCCTCCTTTAAACGATCTGGTGCCAATCCCAAACATTTCAGCAATACTCAAGACAGGTTCGCACAATCGTTTTACATGCAGTATCTTTTACAGACTACTCACATCTTCCTGAAATTCCAACAATAAATCGAAGACGACCATTTGCCTTCCCCACGACTGTCCTTACTTGGTTGCTCCATTTCATATCGGTGTGCAGCGTTACGCCTACACCCTGTCAAGAGAACACTACTAATGATGCATTGGAACATTGTATCTCCCATTCATCTGCTGCTTACTCATCTACATTTTCCTCCTTTTAGAGCTAGGTGCCATTTTTCTTACCACTAGAAATTTGGTCCGAGTCATCCTGAATCCTACTACAGTCATTCAATGACGACACCAGCAAACAGCAGCAGACGGCAAGTCACTTTGTCCGTCAGATCATTTATATAGATAGAAAATAATAGCGGTCCTATCACAATTCCTTGGGGCAATCTTGAAGATACCTTAGTCCCTGCTGAACACTCACCGTCGAGGACATTAGCGACGCAAAACACGCTCAAAATGTTCAAATGTGTGTGAGGTCTTATGCGACCAAACTTCGAGGTTATCAGTCACTAGACTTACACAATAATTACTTGACTAACTTAGACTAACTTACTCTAAGAACAACACAAAGACACATGCCCGAGGGAGGATTCGAACCCCCGACCGTAACGGCCGTGCAGACTGTGACTGACGCGCCGCAGACTGCTCGGCCACTGCGGACGGCCAGGGATGGGGAAGGAAATTGACCGAGTCATTTTATTGGAATGATTTAGGGAAATCACGGGTCACCTAAATCTGTAAGGCAGTAGGATTAGAAACGGAATATAAGCCCAGATTTTTTCCTGAAAGATGGATAAGGAAATCGGTCGTGCCCTTTAAAAGTACGAGGGCAAATAAGGAAGCCTTTACACTTATCTTTACCAGCGAGAAGGTACTTGCAAATCATTACAAATACACATCCTTTTCTGCGGTAGGATTCTTCCGGCTGAGTATGAAATGACACTCTGACTGCTGTCCTGCCTTCATCGATACTTTTGCGTCACTGTATGGCAGGAACTTCTCGATCAGAAAACGTCGCATCACAAGAGGCAAGGACTGGACTGAATGGTGGATAGTCCGGAATCTCGCTGTGAAATGCCCGGAGGTTGGCGGCAGTTTTGATTGGCACATGTGGTCTCGCACTGTCGTGGAACACGATCACCACATCGAGAATCGCCTCGTGGTAGCCCTCAGACATTACAGTGTGGGGCAATAGCTGCCGGCATTAAGGGTTTCATCTTCTGGCATGAAATTCAGCTGTCCACTTCATACGTTGCGGTGCTAAGCCTGCACGTCTGGCAACCCGTTAAGCACGACGATGTCGCGGGTTGCCAGCAGGCCATGCAAACGTCCGACTTGCACAGGAAGACGCCAGGTAGTGTATCCGCGCATCTACTTTCCCCATACGTCCAAATGGGACATGTTGTCATCAGTCAGCAACGAACGCTGTCTCCCAAATCGCTCATTGTTCAGGTGATGCTGCACTGTATTTTACTAACTCACAACACCACCAACTTCAAAATTGTTCAATGTTTGTATAGCTTAAGGTGCGTGGCTATTTCGATGAAATCTTGCTTGTTGTTCAAATGTTTGTTAAGCTTAAGGGACTTAACTGCGGGGTCATCAGTCCCTCGACTTACAAACTACTTATGAACTAGCTAATCCTAAGGACGGCACAAATATCCATGGCTGAGGGGGCATTCGAACCCCCGACCGTAGTGGCCGTGCAGACCGTGACTGGAGCGTCTCAGTCCCCTCGGCCACTGCGGCCGGCACACCACCTATTCATGCATATGTTGGCTGCATTTCCCTGAAGAGAGATATTCGCCCCTTGCTTCATAGGAAACAAATTCCCTCACACCCCCACCTTCCAATACCTTGGCCTCACCACTGCGGCCGGCACACCACCTATTCATGCATATGTTGGCTGCATTTCCCTGAAGATAGATATTCGCCCCTTGCTTCATAGGAAACAAATTCCCTCACACCCCCACCTTCCAATACCTTGGCCTCACCCTAGATAGATCCTGACACTTTCGGCCCGTCCGACAGAAAGCTATGTCTCGCCTCAACCTGTTTAAACTTCTTTCCAGCCGTACGTCGAGCCTTAACCCTTTCATCACCCTCTACACCTACAGATTCATCAGGCGTCCAGTCCTCTGCACCTTCCCACGTCGGAGGTTCGAATCCTCTTTCGGGCATGGATGTTTGTTTTTCACTTGGTTCACAAACGTTCCATGTCTTTAGTATAAGGTAGTTCATAAGTAGTTTGTAAGTTTAGGGACTGATGACCCCGCAGTTAAGCCCCTTAAGCTTTACAAATATTTGAACATTTGAACCTCTGCAGCTTCCATTCAGCCTGGGTTTCCTCTCCTCCTAACTACTACAGCTCTCTTCAAATGCCCTCCGCCTCTCATTACGCATGCGCCTCCTTTGCCCTACGCGGATCCTGTACAACCTAATCCTTTCGCCCCACCTCTTATAGTTCCTTCAACACATCCAGCTCCTCTACATCTCCCGCAAAATTGAATCCCGCAATCCACTGGTCCATCCAATCCTCACCAACCCCGGGCCTCTGTCCCGCGTTCACCATTGCATCCGCCTCTCCCTCCCTCCCTCCACCGGCACACTCTACACATCCCCTCCCAGGGTAACTTCCGCCATCTCCCCCTCGCGGATGACGCCCTCAGTCCCGATATCTATCCCTCCTACCAACCCTAACCCTTTCCCCATGGATGCAACAGCCCTTTCCCACCCCCCTCCCCCTCCTCCTCCCTTGCACCGCTTGGCTAGCCCCCTCTCACCCCTGGAACCCTTACGCTCCAGCTGTGAGATGTAAATCTGGTTGTGCTGCATCACGGTCAACGCTAATCCCCTCTTTTGAATTCCATAAACATTTTACGTGTTTCAATCACTTTTATTGGCTATTATTCCACAAGTTGATTTAACAGTCTTTTGAAACTCGCACGTCTATTTTCTGTCTATTCAAGAATTATTTTCGAGTTCTGGATCAGCCAAATTGAGGTTTGAAGTCTGATTTCAGATTCGGAATCAGAACTTTAAATATAGGCACATTAACGAGATGAAACATGTATACCTATTGTACCGAACTGCTGTGGTCATCAGTCAGTATACTTGCAAACTGCCGCGGTGGAGTGGCCGAGCGTTCCAAGGCGCCTTGCTGTGGAGCGCACCGCTGCTCGCCGTCGGAGGTTCCAGTCCTTCCTCGGGCATGCTGGTATTTGTTGTTGTCTTTAACATAAATGAAAGTAGTTTGGAAGCCTAGGAAGCTTTAAAACATTTGAACATTTTCAATACCCATGCCCCAGGGAATATTCGAAACTCCGACGGTGAGCAACCACGCGCTCCGCAGCAAGGCGCCTTAGAGCGCTCGTCCACGCCACCGTGGCTATGAGACAGTTCAAAAATACAGATGCAGGTGGTCCATGGGCAGTATTAAACGAGTACGGAAATATAAGGATTGTTTACCTCTCAAAAAAAAAAAAAAAAAAAAAAAAAAAAAAAAAGAGGAAATACGAGCCGGCCGCGGTGGCCGAGGGGACTGAGGCGCTCCAGTCACGGTCTGCACGGCCACTACGGTCGGGGGTTCGAATCTCCCCTCGGGCATGAATATTTGTGCCGTCCTAGTTCGTAAGTAGTTCGTAAGTCGTTTGTAATTTTAGGGACTGATGACCCCATAGTTAAGTCCCATAAGCTGTACAAACAACAGGAAATACGAAAATGACGTGTCTTCCTTTTGAAGTGTTAAGAGATTCTACTCCGGTTAAATCAAAACTAATTATGTAGGAAAAGTTTATTCGCTTTTGGGGTAGTTGGCCCCCTAATGTTCACTCATCTTCCAAAATACGTAGCTCGATTTTCGTCTTTTAGTAAGAGATAATTTCATTTTAAAAAACATTGAAATAGCTTTACTGATCTCTAAGTTATCGTAATTTTTCTGTTTTAGCTCTCATTATGGAGGAACCGTTTCACCCCTTAAATATGTTGCACCGCCACTAACAAAATAAATAAAAAAAAAAAAACCAAAGGTGTCCCTTAGTTATTCCTGTATTATAATATCGGGTGACCGAGCGTTTCTCAGGATTTTTTCTGTTATATAGTGGCACTGTTATATAAGCATTTCACAACACTACCCACGCAGAAATTACAACCGGTAGACGAAGGTAACCATAATTGTACCCAGTTCACTGTGACAGTAAATATATTTGTCCAAAATTTCCTAGATATTTCGAAGTGCACAGGTTCGCTGCAAAAGCGAAAACTGCTTCACTTCGTTGGTGTAGGCGAAGAAAAACCTACCTAACATTTATTGCAGTGCCCCAGTAGCGACAGTGCTACTCATCGCGTTTTCTAGGCTAACATATATTTTGTGATACGAAACACAAGAAATTAAAATTATGGAAAATCGCGTTTGTACAAAAAAGTACAAAGTTTATATACCGTTTTGAAATTTAAAAAAGACGTAATAAGATATCTCAATAATTTTATTTTTACGTGAAAGCCTGTACCTTAATCTACTTTTCTACATAATTTTCGTCAGTATTGAAGCACTTGTTATAACATTGTACCAGTTTTTGGATACCCTCCTGATAGAAGTCTGCCGCCTGACTTGTTAACCACTGCATCACAAATGTTTTGACCTCGTCATTATCTTTCTCGGTCACAATGCCATACAAAACACTACGAGAAACATTAGGAAAGTCATCCCGCAAAGAGGAAATCGTTTTTCTCTCACTTTATTGTCCACTTCATGCACTAAACTTCCATTAACGACCGAACGACACACACTCCGTTGTTCATCATGCACATTTGTGCTGCCATCTTTAAATGCTCTCACCCAGTTTCTTACCATTCCATCACTCATAACTGCACAGATCTCACGATGAATATCGATCACTTTTAGGCCTTTAGCCCCAAAGAAATCGTATAACAGCCCGTACTTTACAGTCGGCGGGACTCTATATTATCGGAGGCATCTTAAGCTCTCAGTACACAACGTAAAGAAGTAAGCATCAGACTGTAATGGCGTCAGTGCGTACTCAACAGATGTAGGTATCCGGTGCGCATAAAATTATTGAAATTGTTAGCACGTCTCTTTTTTTTTCAAAACGGTACTAATTAAAAAAAACACGCCTCGTATATACTCAGGAATTCTTTTACTTATTTTCCCATTCGTTTCACATCAAACCGAGCGAGACTGATTCGTAATCGGGCTTACCCAAGTTTCAGTCATTTTGCTTCTTGATCAGAACTTATTTGGTGTGTTAAATGAGACAGTCCGCAGACTGGTTTGATGCAGCTCTCCACGCTACACTGTCCTGTGCAAGCCTCTTCATCTGAGAATACGTACGGCAACCCACATCCTTTTCAACCCGCTTACTGTATTCGTCCCTCGGTTTTCCACTACAATTTTTACCCCACACACTTCTTTCTGATGCTAACTTGTCGATACCTTGATGTCTCAGAATGTGTCCCACCAACCTATCGCTTGTCTTAGTCAGTACACACTCCTTTTCTCCCCAATTCTATTGAGCACCTCATTAGTCACATGATCTACCCAACTAATGCTCATCATTCGTCTATAGCACCACATTTCGAAAGCTTCTATTATCTTTTTGTCTGAACTCTTTATCGTCCACGTTTCACTTCCATACAATGCTATACTCCAGAAAAATGCTTTCAGAAAGAACTTTTTAACATTTAAACTACTATTCGATGTCAACAAATTTCACTTCTTCAGAAACGCTTCTCTTTCCATCGCCATTCTGCATTTTATATATTCTTTACTTCGGCTATCAGAAGTTATCTTGCTACCCAAATAACTAAATTCGTCTACTACTTTTATCGCCTCATTACCTAATTCCTTCAGCATCGCCTGATTTTCTGACACTACTTTCCATTACCTTCGTTTACTCTAGTTAATGTTCGTCTTATATCTTCCTGTCAAGACAGCCTGTACAGGGGTTAAATTCACAATGGGCCGCAGAGACCGGCCCTTGCTTCCCGAGTGGAACGACCAGCAGGCCGGAGTGCAGAAGCGGAGTGGAGAGGACAGGGAGTTCCAATAGCAGCCACCGGCACGCGACAGCAGCCACTTTGCCCAACTATTCCGGACCTCGAAGGACAGCCGCGCTACCACCAGGGGGCGGGCAGGCGCCCTACTGCCGCAGGCTCCTGGCCTACAGACGAGGAGCCGCAATTACGGCCTACCCAGACGAGTCGTGGCAGAATAATACGAAAGAGACTTAATACAAGTCGCAAACTGAGGTATGCACGCCAGTACAGCGATTATAAGCCTCAAAATTGCTTTACTTTTCAGCTGACTCCTCATTTATAACGTTATCTTTGTGGGTTCTATGACGTCGAAGTTCTCTCGTCTCTCTGCTTTTGCTGTGTCAGGAAATGCAAGTTCGTTTAATTCAGAAAAGGAAGCGGAATTTGGTGAGAAGAGTATAAACGGAATATCGGGATTCGTGCTGAGTGGGACAAAAATAATGTTTAAATAAATTATATATATTCAACATAGGAACAAGTATCCTTGGAGGCAATACAATGTTCTAAAAAGGAGTCAGTTTCAGTCATACAATGTGGACTGACGATGCAGCCATAAAGGAAGAAGTGTTCAAATGTTCAAATGATTGTAGAGCTTGTGGGACTTAACTACGGGGTCATCAGTCCCTAAACTTACAAACTACTTATGAACTAGCTAACACTAAGGACGACACAAATATCCATGCCCGAGGGGGGATTCTAACCCCCGACCGTAGTGGCCGTGCAGACCGTGACTGGAGCGCCTCAGTCCCCTCGGTCACCGCGGCCGACAGAAAGAAGTGTTGACAGGGTGAGCGTAAGACAAAGAGATTCCCAATCCACCACTCCCGAATTTCGCGCGTTTATTCCACCGACCGCCAGAGCGCATATTCCAGCGATGTGCGCGGGACCGAAGGGGTGAACGATGCAAAGAGACTCTACACTGCCCCCAAAATGTGTCAGACTCTGCGGCATTTGGCCAGGATCGGACACATTTTCCGTCAATTTTATTTACAGACGAACATTTAATTATAAATCAATAACTTAAGTACAATAATCGGAACATTACACTTGAATGATTTTAAAACACAAACTCAATATATTTGTTACACTTTCTTTCAATTATAAACGCAATGAAACTTGAATTACATTGGATTAAAATGCTCAGTTCATAATCAAAATGAAAAATGTGCATCAAACTGTGAAAATGCTTGGCCTATAGTAATATATTCAACAACATTATACTGAACAAATTGAATTACATTACTAAATCTTTGGGTAACATAATTCATGTTTAACATAAATACATGTATTTAAGTATCTTCATAAATAAAATTTCTGTGAAATGAAACACTTTGCAATTATGGAATAACAATAATTTGTAAACAAAAATCTATCATAACAATTCTTAAATATACTGTTCAATGAACTGAATGAATAACAACAAATTTATGTCTGGTGGTATCGTGAAATATCTTAACAGTGCCAATATATAAAACAATTCATGATTATTTTATTCATACTAATATTTGGTTTTATGGCATATTATCCATAAAAAATGAAAAAATGCCTCGTCTTATCAGAATCTGTAAGGTAACAGCAACCATGTGAGAAGTCGATCGATGGTATTGTCCTCAATAACAATTTAAGTCCCAGTATACAATCCACCATTAGTGATTGAACCCGTAAATTTAATCACTCGTCCCATCGTTTCAGAATTATTTAAAAGCCCGGAGCTGGGAATTTTTGTGGCAGCGTTTACAACCTGTAAGTGACGCTCTTGAGCTGTAACTTCATTTGGTTCCTTCAAACCGCTGCAGCCCACAAGACGGATGTGTCGCAGTGGTGCAGAAATACGCCTACACAGCGCGTAGTACTGGCGTATCTGCGTCAGTTTGAGACTTACTGACTCACCGTCGTAATTACTCATTTGCGAGGAGTTGGCTGACCACATGCTTTGAAAACAGGCTTCGAGGAACAGATTCGTGAAGTGTCTTTATGGTTTCCAACACAATATTATCAATTTTTGTACCGAAACATCCGCCAATTACTTTAATATTGTTGGAGCCGTACATGGCGATTTTGCTGTGCAAAGAAGAGATCTACGATAATTTTCTGAAGCAGTACAAACCACGCCTGAAACTTTGTGTGTGGTGAGTGTGGCTGGGTAGGCGCAATATCATTTTGGAATATGGCACTGTTTGTTAGCAATATGTTAGTCATAGTAAGCAGTTTCCTGTCAAAGATGCAGAGATATTCATTCTCATTTATCCCACGAGAGAGAGTAAGTGTATGAATGGTTCAATACGACGCTGTAGAGTGGGGAGGGAGGATGAGGAGGAGGAGTGGAAGAGGAGAACGACCAAAAGGTACCCGGAGAGTACATGGGCAGAATGTAGAAAGCGAGTGCTTTTGTCAAGGACAATTATACGTCACAAACCACCTGGACAAGCAAGTAATTTAAAAGACCCACCCTTACAATAGATAATTTTTTGTGAAAAACCTCATTCTGCTTTCGTTTCATTTCACATAGACCCAGAGTGATTCTGCACTTTAGAAAACACCATTGTGAAATATCTTGTAGCCATGCCTTGCGGCTTGATATGTGAAACCTGAAATGTTTGAATTCGATTGTGCATGTTGCTCTGAGGATGACTATTCGATAGTCTAAATCGATTTGCAATAAGAAATAAACGTTAATTTACGAGCTGAAATTTCTATTGATAGTCATCTTAATGTGTTTTCTATGCTCCTACTTTTGCAGTAATTGTTCTATTTACTTTTCCTTTAATTTCATATCAGACTGATGCAAAGCGAAGTAAAATTTAAATGATGTTCAGTGATAACCGCATCAGTTCATAACGGCTGTGCCCATTAAGCTGATATTTAAAAAAATTCATATTAGTAAGAGTAAAGTTTTGGCGTAAGGAGACATTGTAAAAGTCACTATAAAATTGAAAAATCAGAAAAAGGTTTTCCTGTGGGATTTCTATATATGCACTTGTTTGTATGTATTCATGGAGAATTTTATACTCCGTAACCAACCACATAGTGATATTGCAAGGTGGAGCGTATCTTGCTTCAGACTGACACCGTTTCATCGTTAACAATGAAAGCCTGCTGGTATACAGGGAGTCCCATCTTGGCCACCCAATTCATCTCTGGAACAACTACAGCAGGATCACTTATCAAAGATCACTGGAACATCTACAGCAGGATCACTTATCAAAGATGTTACGTCAAAGAACAGATGTTCTTGATGAGATTTCTAAGATTTGATATACGGGGGACCAGGGCACAGAGGAATGTTGAAGACTAGTTTTGTTTGGCGTCCGAACTTCTGAACAAATTCCGGGAGAATTGCATTGCGAACTACAGACCAACTGAAAATATGACGGTTGATGAACAACTTTACCCCTTCAAAGTTCCATGCCCGCTTATTCCGTATATGCCTAGTACGCCCTTCAGTTATGAGATAATGTAGCGGATGGCAAGTGATGCTAAGAATCAAGTTGTTCTTAACATAATACCTAGCCTTGGTAAAGATGAAACACGGCCCGCTGATTGATCGCTTGGTGAGAATATTATTATGAAACTGACCGCTCCGTTTCTTGGCAAGGGACGTAATATCACCACAGACAACTTCTTTACCTGATTGAAACTCGCTGAAGCTCTGGCAAAGCAGAATACATGTTTGGTATTCACTATGAAAAGAAGCTTGAAATGCCCTACTGCGTTCGGCCGGGAAATGACGACCTTTATGTAACCACCCTGCACAACAATGGTACGCTTTGCTTACTTCATACCAAGGGAAGGTAAAAAAAAGTGTTAATCCTAAGTATCATGCATTCAGGATGTGACATCGACGAAACAGCCACCAAGAAGCTTCCTGAAACAATAGCATTTCACAGTAAGACAAAAACAGAGGTGGATTGCATCGACCAACTGTGTCGAAAGTATAGTGTCAGAGCAGTAACTCGTCGATGGCCTGTCCACGTTCTGCAAAACATACTTGGCCTGGTCTTGATCAATGCACACGCTATATACAAACTACCTACCAAGAAGAAAATAAAACGCCTGAGCACATATAAAATGATAAAACATCATAAATATGAAGATCCAAGCATAAGATTGTCGAAGAAAACAAATACAGAGGGGTCCCAAAAATGTATCCACTGTTTAAAGTATTTAACTTGCAAACTAATTGACGGAGGTGTCTCATTTTTAGTGAAAGTGTAGCTTAAACTCCAACTTAAATATATCACTGTAGGCGTTCGAAAATGGTCATCATTAATATCCACACACAAACGATGCCGACGAACTGCAGCACGAACTACTTACTGCAACGTGTTCAGTTGGATATCTGCACATGAATGTACGATGGATTCTAGAATTTCAACCAATGTGCGTTGCTTTTGTCGATAAACGACGTCCTTTACTGTTCCCCACAGATAGAAGTCCAGAAGACGTAAGTCTGGGGAACGTGGTGAATACTCCACAGCACCTGTACGGCCTAGCCATCTTCCTGGTAGATTTTCGTCGAGATAAGCCCTAACACGATTTTGGTAGTGGGCTGGAGCACCATCTTGTTGAAAGTAAAATCTTTCGTCTCCATACAAGTCACGGATGGCAGGTAAATTGGATGTCTGAAGCTTCTGAAGGTACACCTCACCGGAAAATGTGCGTCAAAGAAGAATGGCCCAATCAAGCCCCGGTAAGACAACCCACACCACACTTTTAGACCTGGAAAACTTACGGCTTTGCCTACATGGACGTTCGGATTTTCGGCGGACCCGTAGATGCAATTGTGTCGATTTACTGCACCACTGAGTTTGAACTGTGCCTCATCAGGCTACACAATCATCTATGCAAACTCTTCATCGTTGCGCATCTTGTTAGTAAACCACTCGCAGTACTCCATTCTACCATCTGGGTCGTCCTCGTTCATTGCGTGTACCAATTTACCTATTGTGGGATGTTGCACTTCCACTTTGCGGTCTTCAAAATTCGCTGAACACTTAAGCGACTCAGTCCAGTTTCACGGACACACTGTCTCACAGACTTCTGTGGTGTGCGGCTGAATTGTTGTAACACATGGCGGGAGTTAGCTGGCGTTGTTACTGTTACAGGTCGACCATATCGTTGTTTGTGTACGTCTTTAACACAGCCTTCAAATTTGTCTCGAATGCGAGGAATCGTTAAATGTGTCGATGACTCTGATAGTCATTTCGCCATTGCCGTTGACGCTCATTGATGTTTTCGTACTTAAAATACGACTTCAAAACTGACTTCCTTTCATCGATTGTAAGCCTTGCGCCAGTGAAGTTTACTCGAATAACTAGGTGCAACTAAGAACAAAACAGTGATTATCCGGCGACTGTCATCTGACAAAAGAACGCAATTCAATGCTTGTGTGGCAATTTCCGGAAGTATCAACTATTACACTTCCAAAGATGAGGCAACTCCGTCAATTAGTTTGCAAGTTATGCATTTTTAAACAGTGGATATATTTTTTTGGACTCCTTTGTACAAGCGTAAATACGGCGTGTGGCTCATTTTGACCCACGTGGCCATTCCAGGGAGTTAGCGAAGTCCGGCAGTTGTAGTATTAAGTCAAAAGTAGCTTTGCAGACATCTTGGGCTGCTGTTTTTACTACATAAGAGTTGGTTAACGTGCATGAAGCGTACCTACCATTTAAAGTGGTGTGTATGTTCTTACTGACTTGTCTCAATTAACACAGAGAGGTGTATGAATTATCTCGAATAGAACGATGTATTGACCCAAGGTCAACACGCATTTAGAAAATATCGGTCATGCCAAACACAACTAGCCCTTTACTCACTCGAAGTGATGAGTGCTGTCGACAATGGTTCGCAAATATATTCCGTATTTCTTGATTTTCATAAGGCTTTTGACACCGTACCTGACAGACTGCTTTTAATCAAATTGCTTAGTTATTGCATATCGCCCAAAATTTGCGACTGGATTGGGGGTTTCCTGTAAGAGAGGACACAGTTAGTAGTAATCGATGGTAAGGCATCAACTAAAACATATGATATCTTGCGTTCCACAGGGTAGTGACATTGGTTCTCTTATTTACATAAACGATTTAGGGGATAATCTAAGTAGCTCTTTAGGTTGTTTGCATATGACGCCGTAATTTTCCATCTAGTAAAGTCATATGAAGATCAAAACCAACTGCAGAACGATCTGAATAAGATATCAGTATGGTGTAAAAATTGGCAATTGACTCTAAATAATGAGAAGTGTGACGTCGTCCACATGAGTACGAAAAGAAATCCGTTAAACTTCGTTTACAAGATAAATCAATCAAAAGTGAAGGCCGTAAACTCCACAAAATATCTAGGAATTACTATTACTTCAGACTTAAACTGGAAAGAACACGTAGATAATGTCGTGAAAAAAGCGAACCAGAGACTGCGTTTTATTGGCAGAACTCTTAAAATATGTAACAGAACTACTAGAGAGACTGCATACACTACTCTTGTCCATCCTCTTTTGGAGTATTGCTGCCCAGTGTGGGATCCTTATCAGGTGGGTTTGACGGAGGACATCGAAAGAGTCCAAAGGGCAGCTCGTTTCGTATTGTCACGATACAGGGGAGACAGCGTTACGGAAATGATACAGCTTCTGGGGTGGGAATCATTACAACAACGGCGCTTGTGGCTGCGGCGTGGGCTACTTACGAAACTGCAATCGCCAACATTCTGCTCCGAATGCGAAAATATATTGCTGATTATATTGTTGACTCTCACTTACATAGAGAGAGAAATTCGCGAAATCAGAGCTCGAACACAGAGATTCAGGTGTTCTTTCTTCCCGCGCGCTATTCGAGAATGGAATGGGAGTTATATAGTATGAAGGTGGTTAGATGAACCCTTTGCCAGGCACTTGAATGTGATTTGCAGAGTATCCCATGTAGATGTAGATGTAGAGAGGTAGACAGTAGGTGTGAGTTGGAGGCCCGGCACGGGCGCAGCTTTCCCCACCTTCTGCCTGGGGCCGCCGCTGGCTGCGAGGAGGCGCCAGTGTTTACGCAGCCCCCTGGGCAGGCCGTCGCGTCGGTCATCACTCACCTGCTGGCTTACTGCCCGGAAACGAAGACGCACCGCGGCTCCAGGCGCTGGCTTACGCACTAACTCTTCCTGGCCGGCCCCTCTGGACGACCATGAGCTCCATGCGTTCTCAAGCCCTCAAGTCACACATACAGTAGCTTTCTGATGACGGCTTCTCCAATTCAACGAGTTTTTACATGTTTTATACCTTGGGAGAATGACGGCTTGATATCGCTGCTCGCACGGGTGCAGATAGGCCGCGCGGGAACAACAGTGCGGTTCTAGGCGCCATGTCGGGACAGCGCGCCCACTCTTGCCTAAGATTCGAGTCCTGCCTTGGAGATGGGTGTGTGTGTGTGTGTGTGTGTGTGTGTGTGTGTGTGTTACTCTTATGTTAGTTTAAGTTCACTCTTGAACATTAAAATAGCTACACCACGAAGATGACGTGCTGCAGACGCGAAATTTAACCGATAGGAAGAAGATGCTGTGATATGCAAATGATTAGCTTTTCAGAGCATGCATACAAGGTTTGTGCGGTGGTGACACCTACAACGTGCTGACATGAGGGAAGTTTCCAACCGATTTCTCATACACAAACAGCAGTTGACCGGCGTTGCCTGCTGAAACGTTCTTGTCATGCCTCGTGTAAGGAGGAAAAATGCGTACCTCCACGTTTCCGACTTTGAAAAAGCTTGGATTGTAGCCTATCGCGATTGAGGTGTATCGTATCGTGACTTTGCTGCTCGCGTTGGTCGCGATCCAAAGACTGTTAGCAGAATATGCAATCGGTGGGTTCAGGAGGGCAATACGGAATGCCGTGCTATATATCAACGGCGTCGTATCACTAGCAGTCCAGATTACAGGCATCGTATCCGCATGGCTGTAACGGATCGTGCAGCCACGTCTCTATCCCTGAGTCAACAGATGGGGACGTTTGCAAGACAACAAACATATGCACGAACAGTTCGACGACGTTTACAGCAGCATGGACTATCAGCTCGGAGACCGTGGCTGCGGTTACCCTTGGCGCTGCATCACAGACAGGAGCGCCTGCGATGGTGTACGCAACGACGAACCTCGGTGCACGAATAGCAAAACGTCATGTTTGCGGATGAATCCAGGTTCTGTTTACAGCATCACGATGTTCGCGTTTCGTGACATCGCGGTGAACGCACATTGGAAGCGTGTATACGTCATCGCTATACTGGCGTATCTCCCGGCATGACGGAAACGGGGTGCCATTAGTTACACGTCTCGGTCACCTCTTGTTCTCACCGACGGCACTTTGAACAGAGGCCGTTACATTTCAGATGTGTTACGACCCGTGGCTCTACCCTTCATTCGATCTCTGCGAAACCCTACACATCAACAGGAAAATACACGACCGCATGTTGCAGGTCCTGTACGGGCCTCTCTGGATACGGAAAATGTTCGACTGCTGCCCTGGCCAGCACATTCTCCAGATCTCTCACCAATTGAAAACGTCTGGTCAATGGTGGCCGAGCAACTGGCTCGTCACAATACGCCAGTCACATCTCTTGACTAACTGTGGTATCGTGTTGAAGCTGCATGGGCATCTGTACCTGTACACGCCATCCAAGCTCTGTTTGACTTAATGCCCGGGCGTATGAAGGCCGTTATTACGGCCAGAGGGGGTTTGTTCTGGGTACTGATTTTTCAGAATCTATACAACCAAATTGCATGAAAATGTAATGACATGTCAGTTCTAGTATAATATATTTGTCCAATGAATACCCGTTTATCATCGTCATTTCTTCTTGGTGTAGCAATTTTAATGGCCAGTAGTGTATTTTCTAAGCCTAGGTACTGATGACCACTGTAGTTCAGTACGACCGATTTGAAAACATTTGAACAATTTTTTGGATCAGTTATTCTTCTTGTTTTAATTTGCGGCCCAAAAACAGAAAAAAAAAACAATCGTATTTCGAACGGATGAAAACTTATTGAGCCTTCTTCTTGAGCGTAATGATTCTGTATCAGCTTGGTGTCCAACAATAAGCGTGCCTTGTTTTCTCGTATTGGCCCCAAATCTGCATGGCGTGAACTCTGATAAGTCTCCTCGGGCGATCGTTTGTCCACCCGTCGCCGGAGAAAAAGAATTCACTGACAGAACATAACACCAGGCGTAAGTAAAGTACGGAGAACACATTAAAGGAATGGGGACTGACAGCTACGGCCAAAATAAGGGACAGTCTCCTCGGCAAGTGAAGGAAAATTGTTTCTCGCATCTTTCGGAGTTGCATAAGTGTGTTATGTGTGGTCGCTGGGTATAATTATAATGGGAGTATGTTGGCCTTATTTTATGACAAAAAACACATAAATTTAAAAATATGAACGATTTAACTTGAAGAGTTTTTCATCATAATTAATGTTGTCAGAAATGAAATGATCATTTGGCATTTTTGGCCGAGAGATCCCGTATGTTTGTTCGGCCGGCGAGAAAGGTATCTACTGATTTTTCCAGTAATGTCGCTCTTCGTTTTGTTGAATATCATAATAATAAAATCTAGGAGAGTAATAACTGATAGATGTACGATTAAGTATTACTTTCAAAACTCCTTTGGATGATATTTGGTTTCAGTTGTAATTTTTTTTTTTCTTTTTTCATTAGAACAGAGCTTGTGTTACTTTCATCGAATTTTATCATTTTTCCCTATTAAACGACAGTGCTCAAAACAATTATGGGATTATGTGAGATTTTTTTGTTCTTTATTGTATTTCAATTCCACTAAGTGGAGCGGGCTAGCGGCGTACGCAGGCTCTCTTCAGGCAAGAGATAAAGAACAAAGAAAAGGAGTACACAAAAATAAAGGTTTGGTGACAAATAGAGAAGAACAATCAAAATTATTATGGATACAGTGTTGAAGTAAATAAAATATAAAATGGAGACAATAATGGAGTTTATACCCATGAACACAGGGACAATGACGATATTAGAAAAATAAATAAAACTGATCTGGATACACTTCAGCACATAATATAGCTAAAAGAAAACACCAGCTGTCGCCTGCGGGTTGGCCATTCACTGTTCATAAAATAAAACACCACAATGTAGACACTATAAACAAAATAGGTATGGAGACACTTCATGCATATCTTTCTTTCTCTTTTTCTCTTTAGCCATGTTTCCGCACATGCAAGGTCGGCTTCGTTAATTCGAATTTCGTGTGTTGTATTTACGGGGTGGTTACATTCAGATTCGTATAGGTCCAAATAGGGTAGGTTTTTTTAGGTATTCCTCAACCTTTTAGTGATGCTATTAAATTGGTTTGTAAGGAACAACCTATTCCTTTTATTTCAAATTATTTTTTATATTTTTTTCTCCTGTTTTTAATTTAATAATTTCTTTATTGATCTGAGATATTTTTCCTTATTTAACTTATATATGTTCTTTTCGGATAACCTTCCTGTCGCCACAACATTCGCCCCCCCCCCCCCCCGGGAGGAAATGGTTACCCCAAATGTCTGCGTATTGTGTTATAGGTGTCGAAGTGTAAAGTGTTACGAAAAGTTTGCGAATCGTGTAACTGAAGCGGGGCTTGGTTGTTGTTGTTGGATGTTTTAGGTGGACAGCCGCGGTGGAGTAGCCGAGCGGTCTAAAGCGTCTCGCTGCGGAGCGCGCGGTTGCTCGCCGTGGAGGTTCGAGTCCTCCCTGGGGCATGGGTGTGTGTTTGTCCGTAGGTTAGTTTACTTAGGTTTAAGTAGTTTGTAAGCTACGGACTGATGACCACGCAGTTTGGTCCGATAGATTTACAGACATTTGAACATTTGAATTTTTAGGTGGACAACACTGTAAGTGTCAGCAGTCCCCCATTCCAACATTGGGCGTCACAAGAAGATGCATTGATGTTGAGAAGAGCCCAGAGTTTAAAATAGCAAAGGGGACAAATATACTCCCCTCCAGAATGAACAAAAGGACAACAGAGTCGACAAGAGGTAACATAAAATGAGAATCACACAGAAACACCGAACTACGACAAGAAATGGAACGAAAAAACCGATGTCCGTGGTTGACGAACCATGAAATTAACTTCCAGTCAGAGGACATGAGAGAGGAGGAACACAGTCAGTGGACTGAAGCAAAGCTGATAAAAACCACCGTCACGAATAAAACTTAAAACTGCGTTAGCCATTGTGGCATCGTCACTTAAAACACTTGATAAAAGTGCAGGAAAATTAAAAAAAAAAAAAAAATAAAATAAAAAAACGGCGCGGTACTTGGTACCAACCCAGTATTCAGCTAGGGAGATGTGGAAAACCGCCTAAAAACCACATCCAGGCTGACCGGCACCGCGACCGCCTTCGTTAATCCGCCGGGCGGATTCGAACTGGGGCCGGTACGCCTCCCCATCTCGGAAAGCGGTGCGTTAGACACACGACTAACCGAGCGGTTTAAAATTCATGCACATAAAATACCTATACGAAAAACACCAACTGTTGGCCGTTCACTGTTCATACAAGAAAGCAACGCACTGTAGACAACATATTCGCGAAGCGTTAAAAATACTGAAGATGATGAGATGGATGGAAAGAGGGAGGAGTGAGGGTGGTGGAAAAGTGGGGAGAAGAAAGTGGGGAGGATCCAGCGGGAAGGGATTGGGCGGTATGAAGTCCCAGGAAGCCAGGGGGAGGAATAGAGAAGAGGGGTGGAAAGTAGGGGAGGGGGAGGCAGGAGAGACGTCCGGGGGAGTAACGTGGGGAGAAGGGGGAGGGGGGGAAGGAAAGGAGGGGCGGGCCCTCAGGGAGATGACGGGGTGTGAGATATCAAACACAATACACATACGGCAACGTATTTATTTCAGGCATTGGTTAGAAATCTAATTTGTTTGTGATACAGTACGAGGTTTTACTGTCTCAACGTCGCATTTTAAATCTACATGGAATTTACTTACAAGGGATACCTCTGACCTAGAACGCTCGGAACAGCACGAAGTGATGGTTAGAATAAAAAGCAATCATAAACAAAACAGTGATGGACGTCATTTCTCTTTTGACCTCGTCGCCTTTTGTTGTTTACTCGTCCCGGTCTAGTTGTTAGGAAACAGACTGGTGCAGGATCCTTTGACATCTAAAAACATTGACATAGTTAATATTACAAGATATTTATTGACTGACAAGGACAGTACTCTACTGTATAACATATGTCTCTTTCTTCTCTCTTCTGCCGGCCGCGGTGGCCGAGTTGACTAAGGCGCTCCAGTCACGGTCTGCACGGCCACTACGGTCGGGGGTTCGAATCCCCCCTCGGGCATGGATATTTGTGCCGTACTAGTTCGTAAGTAGTTCATAAGTAGTTTGTATGTTTAGGGACTGATGACCCCGTAGTTAAGTCCCATAGACTATACAAACATTTGAACATTTTTTGAACTTCTCTCTTCTCGCTTCTTGTGACGGCGTCCGTCTGATGCTAGCTGCGCTGTGACCTAATTACTGCTAAGTTCGTAGACGTGTTCTGACTTAGTACTGTCCTAGTTTTGTCTTCGTAGCTGCCTAGTAACTGTGAGTTCTGTATAGCAGCTGACGAGTTCTCAGTAGTAACTAACGGAGACCTGAGTAGTAACTGACGGGCCGCCCAGTCGTTTGTCAGCCTAGATATAGCCGCTTGTAGAGGGCGCGCATCTTCGGTTACTCCCTCCAGGATGCGCGGCGCCTGCTTGCGATTGGCTTTCTGTCGATCGCTGCCTTCTCCAAGATCGTTCTCTTATGTCTGGTGTGTGGCACTGACTTTACGCTACAACAAATTCAGTGCAAAACGCCGCACTTGTCTGCTAGCGACACTAGAAGGTGGCATAGTGCAGCTGCACTAACCAGTGCTCCAGTTGCGTGAGTGGTATAGCTGCAGTACATATGTCTCTCTTGTGGCTTTCGCAAGGGAGTTACTCTGTAAACTGTGTACAGTGCAGTGATATCATGAAGAGAATTAATCCTACGCATGTGGTCCAAATATTAAATTTGTTAGTGCGGAATATGGAAATGACATTATGGGCGAGGATATGGAGATCTCGGATATATAATACAACATAATAATTCAGAAATATAATGGCGAACACCCAGAAATACACAACGTTACGCTGGATAGACATACGTAATTTGAAAGAAAGGTGAACCTGAAGGTGGCTCTTCAAGCAGTATACGACTTCATGAAATGTTTGTACAGTTATGGGACCTAACAGCAGAGGTAATTGGTCCCTAAACTTACAAACTACTTTAACTTATCCTAATAACAACACAAATACCCAAGCTCTATGAAGGATTCGAACCTCCTACGGCGAACTGCAGCGCACACCGTAGCGAGGCGCCTTAGTGCGCACGGCTATTCCACCGCGGCGACATTTATCTCCAGAGCAACAGAAATAGTGAAATCACCACCGAAAAAGATGAGATCCAGTGTATTAAAAGATACTAATGACAGCGTACTTTACCCCGGCCGCTGAAAATTGCACTTGAAGTTTCGCGCTACGGTGAATTTAAATTGGCTACACGTTGAACACTAGCCTCTATCCACAGAGCAGACGAAACGGTTTTCAGCTGCATCTCGCAAATGCAAGCTACTGAGCAATAAAAATGCATATAATAATGCGTTCTTGAGCTGCTACCACAAAGCAGCGATTAATTAACGGCATAGTAATGTAGACAAGAGCACAACAACGCACAAGCTTTCAGTAACGGAGAAAAGAAATTTAGAAAATAAGCATTGTGTCATGACAGATACGAAGTAAACAATAATCAAGATAGCAACTGCTCTCCTTACATTTTATAATCGCAATGTTTTTTCTCACCAATTTACGGCGACAATGGTGCAATTTCATCCAGCTTCCTGTCTTCATTGTTATCGTCACTGCCAAAATCGTCTTCACCAAGACAAATCATTAACTGTTCATGATGCAATATGTAGGCAAATTTATGCATACTACAGCAGGAAGGAATACCCTACTGTGGCAAAATTATTGATTTCATTAAAAGAAAGCGAACTTTTCATGGGTGGAGAAACTGCACTTAAAATTGTGCTTAAAAGTATCGGTTTCTAGTACAATAAACTAGATGCACGCAAAGTTCTGTTAGAAAAGGCTTAAAGCACTACAACACAGGAACTTCTTTTATATTCGCTTGTGAAACAAAAGCCTATTATGCCCACATATGATCCTTTCCATTGTCTGCGCTGCCCGAATCAGTTTTTCAACTAGCCAGCCATTCCTGCTGATAAAAATGTTGAACGAGAGTGCTCGACATTTTTTTCCCAAGATGCAGCATCCTGCTCGTAAAACTCACGAGTTCTCCGCAGCAGGTCTAGTACCTCAACGCGGAGGATTATCACTAGACAACCGTCTTTTCGGTGACATTATCCAATTACTTGATCTCGGAAAGTCAAACCACTCACCGTAAAACAAACCGCAACGAAAAAAGCACACACAACATGAACACGCGGTAGACACGATACACAACGATGTTTACGGTAGCACTGAGCAAAGCCGGCAACGCGGGAACTCTGACGTCACGGCACGTGTTTATCGCGCTGTGATTGGATCGTTTCTAGCGATTAGCGCCTCGCGCTTCTTGCTCTTCACTTGTTATTTGTGAACGTCAGGTGCAAAGTTTCAGCGCCCTGGGTATAGAGAACATTTATGAGGACTATTAAACTCGTGGCATCAATCCCTACAGCAAACTAATGAAGCGCTATAAGTGCATCAAAAGTAAATCAAATTCCACATTAATTCTCAATTATGCGTCTAGCAAGCAGCCGGCAGGTGTTCGTTTCAGACTGTCGCAGTTACAAACTATAATATAGTATGTAATATTGAAATTTGATGATACAAGGAGGTATGAGTCTACAATCCGCTATTGGCATTTGGAGATGTGTGATTCGTCCATTTTCTTGAACAACCATCTCAACCCTTAATATAGCATTTCATCCCGGTATATTACTACATTTGTCACATGTAAGGCCATAGAAGAAGATAATATAATATGTCAGAAGGCACAATAGTTTGTGAAGAAACTGAGTATGATTATAACAGAGAAGGGCGTGGAGAGAGTAATGTTTGGAACAATGACCAGAGTCAATTCCAGTATCAGCATCAACACCGTCCAACAGAGGAGAGAAAACTACAGGTAGAATGTTGCAGTCAGAAGGCACAATAGTTTGTGGAGAAAGTGAGTATGATTATAACAGAGGAGGGTGTGGAGAAAGGTAATGTTTGGAACAATGACCAGAGGCAATTCCAGTATCAGCATCAACACCGTCCAACAGAGGAGAGAAAACTACAGGTAGAATGTTGCAGTCAGAAGGCACAATAGTTTGTGGAGAAAGTGAGTATGATTATAACAGAGGAGGGTGTGGAGAAAGGTAATGTTTTAACAATGACCAGAGGCAATTCCAGTATCAGCATCAACACCGTCCAACAGAGGAGAGAAAACTACAGGTAGAATGTTGCAGTCAGAAGGCACAATAGTTTGTGGAGAAAGTGAGTATGATTATAACAGAGGAGGGTGTGGAGAAAGGTAATGTTTGGAACAATGACCAGAGTCAATTCCAGTATCAGCATCAACACCGTCCAACAGAGGAGAGAAAACTACAGGTAGAATGTTGCAGTCAGAAGGCACATTAGTTTGTGGAGAAAGTGAATATGATTATAACAGAGGAGGGTGTGGAGAAAGATAATTTTTGGAACAATGACCAGAGTCAATTCCAGTATCAGCATCAACACCGTCCAACAGAGGAGAGAAAACTACAGGAAGAATGTTGCAGTCAGAAGGCACAATAGTATGTGGAGAAAGTGAGTATGAAAATAACAGAGGAGGGTGTGGAGAAAGGTGATGTTTGGAACAATGACCAGAGGCAATTCCAGTATCAGCATCAACACCGTCCAACAGAGGAGAGAAAATTACAGGTAGAATGTTGCAGTCAGAAGGCACAATAGTTTGTGGAGAAAGTGAGTATGATTATAACAGAGGAGGGTGTGGAGAAAGGTAATGTTTGGAACAATGACCAGAGTCAATTCCAGTATCAGCATCAACACCGTCCAACAGAGGAGAGAAAACTACAGGTAGAATATTGCAGTCAGAAGGCACAATAGTTTGTGGAGAAAGTGAGTATGATTATAACAGAGGAAGGTGTGGAGAAAGGTAATGTTTGGAACAATGACCAGAGTCAATTCCAGTATCAGCATCAACACCGTCCAACAGAGGAGAGAAAACTACAGGTAGAATGTTGCAGTCAGAAGGCACAATAGTTTGTGGACAAAGTGAGTATGATTATAACAGAGGAGGGTGTGGAGAAAGGTAATGTTTGGAACAATGACCAGAGGCAATTCCAGTATCAGCATCAACACCGTCCAACAGAGGAGAGAAAACTACAGGTAGAATGTTGCAGTCATAAGGCACAATAGTTTGTGGAGAAAGTGAGTATGATTATAACAGAGGAGGGTGTGGAGAAAGGTAATGTTTGGAACAATGACCAGAGGCAATTCCAGTATCAGCATCAACACAGTCCAACAGAGGAGAGAAAACTAACGGTGGAATGTTGCTGTCAGAAGGCACAATAGTTTGTGGAGAAAGTGAGTATGATTATAACAGAGGAGGGTGTGGAGAAAGGTAATAATTGGAACAATGACCAGAGGCAAGTCCAGTATCAGCATCAACACCGTCCAACAGAGGAGAGAAAACTACAGGTAGAATGTAGCAGTCAGAAGGCACAATAGTTTGTGGAGAAAGTGAGTATGATTATAACAGAGGACGGTGTGGAGAAAGGTAATGTTTGGAACAATGACCAGAGTCAATTCCAGTATCAGCATCAACACCGTCCAACAGAGGAGAGAAAACTACAGGTAGAATGTTGCAGTCAGAAGGCACAATAGTTTGTGGAGAAAGTGAGTATGATTATAACAGATGAAGGTTGTGGAGAAAGGTAATGTTTGGAACAATGAGCAGAGGCAATTCCACTATCAGCATCAACACCGTCCAACAGAGGAGAGAAAACTACAGGTAGCATGCTGCAGTCAAAAGGCACAATAGTTTGTGGACAAAGTGAGTATGATTATAACAGAGGAGGTTGTGGAGAAAGGTAATGTTTGGAACAATGACCAGAGGCAATTCCAGTATCAGCATCAACACCGTCCAACAGAGGAGAGAAAACTACAGGTAGAATGTTGCAGTCAGAAGGCACAATAGTTTGTGGACAAAGTGAGTATGATTATAACAGAGGAGGGTGTGGAGAAAGGTAATGTTTTAACAATGACCAGAGGCAATTCCAGTATCAGCATCAACACTGTCCAACAGAGGAGAGAAAACTACAGGTAGAATGTTGCAGTCAGAAGGCACAATAGTTTGTGGAGAAAGTGAGTATGATTATATCAGAGGAGGGGGTGGAGAAAGGTAATCTTTGGAACAATGACCAGAGGCAATTCCAGTATCAGCATCAACACCGTCCAACAGAGGAGAGAAAATTGCAGGTAGAATGTTGCAGTCAGAAGGCACAATAGTTTGTGGAGAAAGTGAGTATGATTATAACAGAGGAGGGTGTGGAGAAAGGTAATGTTTGGAACAATGACCAGAGGCAATTCCAGTATCAGCATCAACACCGTCCAACAGAGGAGAGAAAACTACAGGTAGAATGTTGCAGTCAGAAGGCACAATAGTTTGTGGAGAAAGTGAGTATGATTATAACAGAGGAGGGTGTGGAGAAAGGTAATGTTTGGAACAATGACCAGAGTCAATTCCAGTATCAGCATCAACACCGTCCAACAGAGGAGAGAAAACTACAGGTAGAATGTTGCAGTCAGAAGGCACAATAGTTTGTGGAGAAAGTGAGTATAATTATAACAGAGGAGGGTGTGGAGACAGGTAATGTTTGGAACAATGACCAGAGTCAATTCCAGTATCAGCATCAACACCGTCCAACAGAGGAGAAAAAACTACAGGTAGCATGCTGCAGTCAAAAGGCACAATAGTTTGTGGAGAAAGTGAGTATGATTATAACAGAGGAGGGTGTGGAGAAAGGTAATGTTTGGAACAATGACCAGAGGCAATTCCAGTATCAGCATCAACACCGTCCAACAGAGGAGAGAAAACTACAGGTAGAATGTTGCAGTCAGAAGGCACAATAGTTTGTGGAGAAAGTGAGTATGATTATAACAGAGGAGGTTGTGGAGAAAGGTAATGTTTGGAACAATGACCAGAGGCAATTCCAGTATCAGCATCAACACCGTCCAACAGAGGAGAGAAAACTACAGGTAGAATGTTGCAGTCATAAGACACAATAGTTTGTGGAGAAAGTGAGTATGATTATAACAGAGGAGGGTGTGGAGAAAGGTAATGTTTGGAACAATGACCAGAGTCAATTCCAGTATCAGCATCAACACCGTCCAACAGAGGAGAGAAAACTACAGGTAGAATGTTGCAGTCAGAAGGCACAATAGTTTGTGGAGAAAGTGAGTATGATTATAACAGAGGAGGGTGTGGAGAAAGGTAATGTTTGGAACAATGACCAGAGTCAATTCCAGTATCAGCATCAACACCGTCCAACAGAGGAGAGAAAACTACAGGTAGAATGTTGCAGTCAGAAGGCACAATAGTTTGTGGAGAAAGTGAGTATGATTATAACAGAGGAGGGTGTGGAGAAAGGTAATGTTTGGAACATGATCACAGTCAATTCCAGTATCAGCATCAACACTGTCCAACAGAGGAGAGAAAACTACAGGTAGAATGTTGCAGTCAGAAGGCATAATAGTTTGTGGAGAAAGTGAGTATGATTATAACAGAGGAGGGTGTGGAGAAAGGTAATGTTTGGAACAATGACCAGAGTCAATTCCAGTATCAGCATCAACACCTTCCAACAGAGGAGAGAAAACTACAGTTAGAATGTTGCAGTCAGAAGGCACATTAGTTTGTGGAGAAAGTGAGTATGATTATAACAGAGGAGGGTGTGGAGAAAGGTAATGTTTGGAACAATGACCAGAGGCAATTCCAGTATCAGCATCAACACTGTCCAACAGAGGAGAGAAAACTACAGGGAGAGTGTTGCAGTCTGTACACAGCTCTACTCACAGATACTCAATCACAATCCCCTTAGGGGTGTCAAATAGATTCCAAATTATTAGATTTACGGGAGGCTTTTGAAACTGTACTGCACAAGCGTCTTCAAATCAAACTGCGTGCTCAGGGAATATCGCCACAATTGCGCGACTGGATTCGTGATTTACTGTCACAAAGGACACACAACGCTGTAATTTACGGTGCGTCATAGAGCGTGACGTCTGGCGTTTCCCAAGGAAGTGTTTCAGGGCCTCAGGGGGCCGCCGTGTCATTGGTTTGAAGTGATTTACTGAGTGCAATTAATAATCTGTATTACATGATCATTAAGGACAGTTAAGAGAAATGTCTCGTTATTCCTCTGTTGGCTGTAAAAACCGAAGTAAAGATTGTTATATGTTGCTTGTGTTGACGAGGAATGAGGAAATGCGGGAACGGTGGGAGCTGAAAGTTAACCGAGAAAGTGGAACCGTTAAAGGCGACTTATGGAAACCAACGAATTATTCCTGCTTCTGTGAAGTCAGTATTTTTTGCTCACCCTTCTCCCCCGCCCAGAGCAAGAAAGGCACTCATCAAATTCAGTAATGGAACTACTGGATTCGAAATTCCCCCATGGTGTTTAGGTTCCGTACTGAATTCATAATGTGAAGGTTGCGAGTTCGATTCCAGTAAGTGGATTTTTTTTTAAATTACTTTTTTAATAGCATTTTCTACCTTTTTGTCAGTTCATGGTTCTGGTTTTTGATATTTAGTGCTACGGCACCTCCTCCTTGGCTATTCACAATCCTATAATTGGTTATGGGATGAGAGGTGAGAAAGGGAGGGGACTCTTTGCAGATATTTAGTTACATATTTTGAGTCTGTTTCTGCTGTTTCACTAGAGACGGTATTTTTCCGATTTTCTGTGATACAGTGTCTCTGAAAGTATCTACAGAATGACGTTTTTGGTATTTCCCAATGTAGGAAAATGTTATAAGATCGACAGCACACTATAATGCATTATATCGGGGCGGAAAGCGACGATATTGTATTAATTTCAGCCATGGATATGCAGACAGAAATTTCTAAAATAGCATTATTTTATTTGAGATACATAACATAGAATACCTCTATTTCTTTCTTATCAATCAACTGCCAACCGTCGAAATTACCAGAACACCGTAAAATATAGTATTAACATTCTATAGTCAGAGAAACTGTTTCACGAGATTTATTTGCTTACAAGTTTATTAGGCCTGTATGAACATAGACGAATAGCATTTCTTTAACCACGTACTGATTAGCAAGCTAAAAAGGTGTGCTTTGTGTCATGGGTGGAACTGATGCCTTATTTCGATCGTCAAGTGGCTGCATTTCTGCCTGGGTCGCTATTTAAGTTCAAAATGTTCAAATGTTTGTTAAGCTTATGGGACTTAACTATGGGGTCATCAGTCCCTAAACTTACAAACTACTTATCAACTAGCTAACACTAAGGACGGCACAAATATCCGTGCCCGAGGGGGGATTCGAACCCCCGACCGTAGTGGCCGTGCAGACCGTGACTGGAGCGCCTCAGTTCCCTCGGCCACCGCGGCATGCCACTATGTAAGTGCACGTCCCGCGCGAAGTCTGGTAAATACAGTATATGGCGGCTACCAGCCGATGCACACTCTCTCTAGTGGAGGTTAGCTTGTAAGTGCACTCCCCCTTTGAATAAGGCAACACGTCTTGCACTAACGTATACGGTAAACATAAAACTAAAAAGGACGGTATCCGTGGACCACCAGGTGTATTTCACACATTCGGTGTTCACGAAGATTCAAGGCTTGTGCTTTTTGAGCTGACAAGTACTGTAATTACATCTGACAAATAGGAATTAACTAATGCAATTGAAAATATTATGTTTTACAAAATCATTAAGTGGTTCTCTGTAAATTGACTCTTATTAAATTTTCATAAAAGACAGTATGAACAGTTCTGTACAGTAAATGGGATGACACCATTAATAAACACAGACTTCGGATAGAAGTCTGTAGGTTAGGTAGAATCTTCAAAATTTTATGGGTATGCAGTGATGAGAGATTGACTTGGAAGAAACACGTTGGTGATTTGCTGAAACGTTTAGTTCAACTACTTATGCTATTAGGGTTATTGCTAAATTTTGTGATAGACGTCTCAGTAAAAGAAGCTTACTATGCCTGTTTTCATGCACTTCTTTCATACGGCAGCACATTTTGGGGTAATTTATCAATGAGTAAAATAGTATTCACTGCAGAAAAAGCGTGTAATCAGGATAATTGTCGGAGATTATCATAGATTATCAAACATATATTTATTTAAGCAACCAAGGACCTTTACAGTAGCCTCGTAATATATATATGAAAACCCAATCCAATTCAAGGGTATGAGATGCGTGCATAACTACACGATTAGGAAAGGAATTATCTTCACTATTGAAGGTTAAATCTATCTTAGGCCCAAAAGGGGTGAGACACTTGCTGTCACGAAAGTATTTGGTCACTTACTAAATAACATAAAAAGTTGACATATCACCAACAACTATTTTAAAACATCAGTTGAATGGGAAGTTCTACTACTCAGTAGATGCATTTTTAGATATAAATTAGTAATTTTACAAAAAATATATAAAAATAAAAATACATGTATTCTATTATGACGTAAAGATACTTTTTATTGAACTGACATGTTCCACATCATTATGTAACGTTGTATTTATGATCTATGGAACAAGTACTAATCTACTGTAATCTAAACGTTATGTGTATGTGGTCTACATTACTATCCGACCAAGCATAGAGGAGAAACTACCATGACAAGACACGTGATAATATTTTAACGGAAATAGATAATGAAAATATGGAACAGATATCAAAATAATCGCTAAACTCCAAATATCAAATATTTGCGCTGTTTGTTGAAATACGGACAGACATAACATTAAGTGTTGACAGTATAACTATGTATCATTTATATTTTTATTATTTTTGTGCGCCATGTTTGTAAAAACATACATGGGAGCTCAATTCTTAGTTAAATTCTGCGATTACATGCCTAGACTAAATTAAATCGCAAAAAGTAATGCAAATGCCAACTTGATGTGAAATTTTTTATTATTATTATTTTAAGAACAGTTTTCTTAATCGGTCATTGTAAAACAAAGCAGTCTGATATTTCTGAGCTACCACTGTTTCGGCAAAAGCTAATGATTAATTTTCAAATAACAGTAGTGTCACGTTTCAACTTTGCGATCTTAACAGCAGCGTCACATTTCATCATCGCCATCTAGGTCACGTTACAGGTGCTCAATTGCCGTGGACACATAAAAAGCTACTTTTGCTCTTTGCTGTGCCGCGTGGCATTAATTTCGCTGGCGGATGTTAACACCTTGCGGGGATAGCAATTTCGGTGCTCATCATTCTAAAATAACATCGGAAAATAAATAGTAATTCGATACAGGTAATTGGCAGGAGATACTTCATTACGCGGTGAAATATTAAACTAACAGAAATACATTACAGGACAGACTATGCGGACACTTGCTACTGAATTTTAATTAACAGCGCCGCAAAACGGAGGATATTTTTAACAGCACATTCCGCTGAAAATTTGCACCAACAAAAGTAGATGGAGCGTACTGGAACAACGTACACTGCATTAGCCAAAACTGGCCAGCGTGATTTGGCTGAAAGTTTCAGCAGAGCTAGTCTTATATTAAAAAGTTAAAAGAAAAAAAAAGAAAAAATGAAGTAGTCAGCTCAAACTGTAGAGTGCAATTTGCTTCCCTCATTTCATAGCAAGTGTTAAGCGTTAAGAAAACCGACGAGGACGTTGCTTGTGGAAAATGACAAACTGAACATGAACCGGTTGACACTATTAGGTACATCAAAATTATGGTGAAGTTCTGAGAAGTGGCGATGATAACATATCCCGACTACAGTATTCAACTCCGTAAAATGTGAACGGTCACAGTAAACTGCTTGTTTAGCTAAGTCGCAGGATGTGAGCTACAGAGCTAGAAGAGAAATTTAAATCAAGAGCCAGAATTTAGCACTCCGGAGATAATTGAAGAGCTTTCAGTTACGAAACTGAGCAAGTACATTTTGTAGGCTAGTTATTCCTCTTAACCAATTGTAAAAAAGGAAGTCGTCATCAGTTGCCCGAAGAACATTAAGTAAGTGTAAAACGACAAATAGTATACTCAATCTTATAACAATAAAATAATGAATACAAATATTAATACATATACAAATATTAAGTGGTGCTCCACAACGAGCCACGTCAACAATCTATAACGTCTGACACTCGCTCGTAACAAGAATTTATAACTGTCAAACGGACGATGCTAAAGGTCAGTCCTATAACTGAACCTTGATCTGACAGCTACCAGAAAACTAAGACACAAGTTACCAACCTTACCTCCGAGCAAATTGACTCGCCAATCCCTCGTTACCGGAGTGCGCACAGTCGAGAGAAATAGTCACTTGTGAGCGAGCGGCCCCGGTGCCACTATGTTTTCGGAACAGAAACAACAAGGTTGGATCAAGATTGAAGTGCCAGAGGTCGTATAACAAAACAATAAGATGCATGCCGGGAATCGGCATTGTCGTATAGAACAATGGCACGGTGGGCAAAAGCCTTCGACGAAGGTCGGCAAACTGAGGCAGACATGCATCGAGCAGAGCGTCCTAGCGTCTCTCAAGAAGAAATGCACACTATTGCCGCGTTAGTGAAAAGTGATCGAAGCCAGAAGATTCGTGAGCTCGCTCACGAAACCGGATTAGCGCATACGACTGCGCTTCGCATCCTGAAGGAACGACTAGACATGCGAAAACTGCTTCACAATGGGTTCCACGCGAATTGACGGAAATGCAGAAATGATTGCTTTACGACGCCGCTGAGACGTACTTGGAGCGCTATGAACGAGAAGGAGACGCCTTCTTACGCCATATCGTAACACTGGATAAAACATAGACCTCATCGTATGTGCCAAAACTGTAACGCTAATCCATGAATGGCGTCATTACCAGCCGCCGCGAAAGTCGAAAGTGCGTCAGAGCCCAAGTATGGTGATTCTCGTGTACGACTGTGATGGTGTTATCCTAAGGCGTTACGTTCCTCAACGGCAGACTGTCAATGAACATTATTACTGTTCGTTTCTGGAGCATCACCTGTGCGAAAAAAGTAGCAACACTTTCTGCGCAACCCAACCATCATATTGCACGACAATGAGCAGGCGCATACACAGCAATCTGTGACTGCTCTGTTCGGTCGATTGAACCGGTAATTACTGTACCATCCATCATACTCACCGAAATTTAGTCCTTCTGACTTTCATTTGATTCCGAAGATGGCATTCGCTTCAGAAATGTTCCGGAGTTCAAAAATATTTCGGGTTTGCAGCCGATCGTCGTAAACTTCAGTCCACGATATTTCAAATGGACACCTGCCAGTCATCGTCAGGTGAGCCAAAAAGGACTGACGAAGACGCTCTCAGCTCCGCCTTACATAGCACGCTGGTGGTATTACTGCGCATGCGTCGAAGACACGCTGCCAGAAGGACCACACCGCGCGGTGGCAATGCCCTCGTTGGTGCAACTGCAAGGATCTGCTGTTTTCGATAGTGCCGCTGGCCGCAGTTATTGGAATCTTCTGGCGTCTTTGTCTAGAACAAATATCGGACATGACGGGATTCCACCCGTTGTTCAGTTGGTAGCCGCTGTCACGGTTCATCAGGTTTTCCGCAATGCGTATTTCAACGGATTCTTTCAAAATGGAGTCCCAGAAGGATGTTGTGACCAAAATTGATGTTTTACCAAAAAATCAAATGTTCAAGTGTTTGTTAAGCTTATGGGACTTAACTACGAGGTCATCAGTCCCTAAACTTACAAACTACTTATCAACTACCTTATACTAAAGACGGCACAAATATCCATGCCCGAGGAGGGATTCGAACCCCCGACCGTAGTGGCCGTGCAGACCGTGACTGGAGCGCCTCAGTCTCCTCGGCCACCGCGGCCGGCAAATGTTTTACCATACTCCATTTTATGTCCGTTAGAAATACAATGCTCTGCAACTGCAGTCTTACTGGGTTGCAGAAGGCGAGGGCGACGTTGATGTTCTATACAATGTTCTTCAACGGTGCGTGTTTGTCTTATATGGGCCATACCACACTTGCAAGGTATTTTATAAATTCCCGCTTTCCACAGTAACAAATCATCCTTTACTGATCCCAGCAAGTTAGATATCTTAGATGGTGGACGGAAAATCACATTCACCTGGTAATTAGTAAATATTCTTCCTATTTTGAAGGACACATTTCCAACGAATGGAAGGAAAGCTAGCGACTTACCTGGCGCGTTTTCCTCTCTATCCACTTCCCAGTTGCTGGTTTTAGGTGAGAGAGCACTGTTAATTTGCCGAGTCGAGTATCCATTGTCTATGACCACCGTACTTATATGTGCAAGTTCTTTTGGTAGACTTTCTACATCCTTCCACACCGCCCTTGCTACCCTCTACAATACTATCCTATACACTGGTTTCTATCCTTGCCTGTGGAAAGTCTCCCACATTCTCATGTTCCCCAAACCCAACACACCCCCTTACCAAACCTCTTCCTACCCTCACCTCGTGTTCAGCAAGGTCCTGGAATCCATCATATCCCGCAGTATCCATCAACACCTCCGCCAAGCTCCTTCGTTTATCCCAACATGGCTTCCGACCGTCGTCCTCTGCCGACGACTAACTTCTTCGCCTCATCCACCTCCTGCCCATCCAGCTATATTCCCGTCGCATTTTTGTATTCCTAGACATTGAATCTCCAACTCTATGCCCTTCCTATTAACTATGCCAGCCTCATTGCATCCTTCATAACCCACCGTCCATCCTGTGTCACTGTCTGCAATTCCCACATCTGCATGTTTTACCCTTCTGCCGGGGTGCCCCAAGGATCCATCCTCTCACCTCTCCTGTACCTTATATACTCTGCCGACATGCACCAGCCGCAGTCTCTCATCCATCTCCTCCAATATTCTGATGACACCGCCTTCCTAACCCTCACCCCCTCCCTTGCCCGATCCCAATTTATGCTCCAATCTCACCTCACCGAGTTCGCTGCATGGTGGCTCTTCTCCGAGAAATGCCAGGCAAACATAATAGTTCGTACCACCCTTTTGCCTCCCCAACTTGTACCTGACCCTCCAAGACCGTACCATCTGTCGCACCCCACTCTAAAGTACTTTGGCCTCACCCTTCAGGGACATCTTTCCTGGACCACCCACCTCAAAACCATCTGTGAAAAAGCCATGACCCGTGTAAACCTCCTCAAACTCCTCACTGGCCGGATGTGGGGATTAAGCCCCTCCACCATCCTTCACACCTATAAATCCATCATGCACCCAATCCTCTGCTCCTTCCACCCTGCCTGGGTTTCCGCTCATCTCACCTTTTATCAGACTCTCCAAATCCTGGAGCTCCATGCCATCCGTCTCGCCTACCATATCCCACTCCCCTCCCCCACGCGGATCCTATATGAACTCATCCCCTTTCCTCGCCTTCTTCAACTCCTCGAATCCTGTACATCACCCACAAAATAGATTTCTGCAACCCCGTTGGTTACCCGATCCTAACCAACCATGGGCTTCTACCACAGCTACACCATTCCATTCCTCCCTCTTTCCACCTGCAAACACTACATGTCCTTTTCCAAGGCAACATCCACACCCTTCCCCTAACGGATGACGCCCTTTGTCCCCAAATTTTCCCCCCTACCAACCCTGATACATCCCCGTAGCATCAGCGCCCCCTCTTCAAATTAGAAATTCAAATGTTTGTAAAGCTTATGGGACTTAATTACGGGGTCATCAGTCCCTAAACTTACAAACTACTTATGAACTACTTACGAACTAGGACGGCACAAATATCCATGCCCGAGGGGGGCCCCCTCTTCCCATCCTCTCCTCTTCCCTCCTCCCACTTGGCTTTTCCCCTTCCCTATCCTGGAGTCTCGACAACCCCCGTCTTCCCTCACCTCTCTATCTCCCCAACCTACCCCACGCTTCTTAACCTTTCCCTCCCATGCCCCTGTGGGGTCCTCAGTGACGAATTTTAGATGCAGTGTCGCCTAGTATTCAGTGTGTTAGTGTCTCCGTATGAGCCTTTACAGTGTGTCTAACAACAACCTCTCTTCAGCAGTGTCATCGTGTTACTTCTTCGTTTGTCCTGTGACTGTTGTCAATGTGATTTTACCGCATCTGTGGCATAGACTGTTTTTCTGTCTATGTGTTTGTTTCCATCGCCTTCTTCATGTCTTTTATGCCTGCAGTATTGTATCCAGTTTCCTGTTTTTAATTCATCAATGTTCTCTTCGTGCCATGTTTTTCATTCCTCATTGTTTTTACCCTCGTAATATGGTTTTCAAGTCTTAATTTGTAATGTGCATGTACGGTCGACTGAAGAGCAGCGCCTGATGCTGCTGCCAGCCTACCGACCCTGTCGGCGTGAAAATAATAATAAAGAAAAAAAAATCGTCTTGTCAGTCCTTGTTGGCTCACCTGAAGATGACTGCCAGGTGACCAGTTGAAATATCGTGGAATGAAGTTTACGACGACCAGCTGCAAACCCGAAATCTTTTTGAACTTTTGATTCGCCGGGAAAATTTCAAATTTCACATGTTCTAGAGATTCGGACCGTCAACAGAACAGGCTCTGCCAATGGTATACTACGCCTTCCACATCGCTGACATCGGGTTCTACACAACGGTGGTGACTACTTTGAAGGAGAGTAACAGGTGCAAACTTGTCACGCTTTTGTATTGGTTGTGAGTAAGTAGTTGCCAGTATTTTTAAGTTCCAACCGTCGTAGAAACAAGCAGCACCAGGAGTTGCTTTGTACTAAATACACTTTATATTGATTCCGACACCATCTAAGGGTGTCTTCATCAGAAGTATAAAATTATGACATGAGACAAAAAATTAGAGCATGTTTTGCTCAAGTCGTATAAGATAACAAGTTTGTTCATAATGAAAACTACACTTCAGGTGAATACTAACAGGGTTTATAAAAGTTGCAACACGCTGTGAATTGTAGCGCTTGCTGTTAGGAGCTAACAGCAGCTCCTAACAGCAAGCACTACGGCTGTTCATAGCGGGCAGCAAAATTGGTTTAAATTTTATAAACCCTGCTAGTATTCACCTGAAATGTGGTTTTTATTATTTATTACGACTTGACCCCAACATGCCCTAGTTTTTTACGTTTCATGTGTGTAAGTAATTTCATCAATTTTCTTGACAAATAAAATATTTCATGTAATATTTTCTGATAAACTATTCGCGATTATTTACTAGGTTATAATTTTATGCATCTGATGAAGACACCATAAGATGGTGTGGATATCTGGATAACGTGTGGGCTGCTTGTTTCAGTTTAAAGTAAATAAACGGTTACGATTCCTGATTTTATGACTGGCTATGTTAAATTGAAAAGCTTATTATTTTCATTTTTATTTCCTGTTAGGACAAGAGTTTCAATTTGTTGTATTTGATGTGTGACATATGTTATTTATTCTGGGTATGACGCCCGTCTGATATCCAAAACAGTTTTATTACTTTTTATCCAAACAAGTTTCGGCAGGTGAGTATAGAATTATAAATCAAAAATCAGTTGGAATATGAATAAGAAAATAGGAATGCGGGTAAATTACTACGGGCAGCACAGTGATCGCATTATCGAATCAAGATAGATACGAGCCAACACCGACCACATTAGTACAGGTTTAAAATAGCTCTGCCAATGATGAGGAAATTGAATAAATGTATGAGGAGGTAAAGTAAGTTATTCAGACCATTAAGGGAGAGGAACACTTAATTATGATGGGAGACTGGAATTCGGTAGTAGGAAAAGGAAGGGAGGAAAATGGTAGGTGAATATGGACTGGGCAAAAGGAATGAAAGAGGAAGTCGCCTCGTAGAATTTTTCACGGGACATAATTTAATCACACCAAATACTTGGTTTAAGAATCACGAAAGAGGGTTGTTTAAGTGGAGGAGACCAGGAGACACCGGAAGGTACCAGATATATTTTGTAATGGTAAGACACAGGTTTCGGAAGCAGGTTTTATAGTGTAAGACATATCCAGGAGCATATATAAACTTTGAACTGTTTATTAACTGTAGACCGAACCTGAAAAAACTGCAGAAATGTAGTAAAATTAGGAGATGGGACCTGGATACATTGAAGGAATATGAAGTTCTTGAGAACTTCAGAGGGAGCTTTAAGCAACAATTGACAGAAACGGGGGAAATAAAACAATGAAAGGGGAATGGGTAGCATTGAGAGATGAAGTAGTAAAGGCAGCAGAGTACTAAATAGAGAGAAAGGCAAGACCTACAAAAACTCCTTGGATTGATGAAATGAGAAGATATAAAAACGCAGAAAATGAATCAGGCCAAATGTAGTACAGACGACTAAGAAATCAGATTGACAGAAAGTGCAAAATATCTGCACAGGCGTGGCTAGAAAGCAAATGCTGATCTGTAACAGAGTGTATAATAGGAGAAAAATAGAATCCACCTACAGGAAAATAAAGGAAGAAAAGCAGCTGTATGAATATAAAGATCTCAGATGGAAAAACAGTTCTCAGCAAGGAACAGAAAACTGAAAGGTGCAAAGAGTAAGGTATATAGAAGTGCTCTACAAAGGAAAGGAACTGAGAGACAATGTTGTAGGAAGGGAAGAGGAAGTAGATGAAGATGAAATAGGAGATAAGAATTTGACAGCGCACTGAAATATCTAAGTCGAAACAAGGCCCTGGGAGTGGTCGAGATTTCCTCAGTGCCGGCCGCGGTGGCCGAGGAGACTAAGGCGCTTCAGTCACGGTCTGCACGGCCACTACGGTCGGGGGTTCGAATCCCCCCTCGGGCATGGATATTTGTGCCATCCTTAGTTGTAGGTAGTTGATAAGTAGTTTGTAAGTTTAGGGACTGATGACCCCGTAGTTAAGTCCCTTAAGCTTAACAAACATTTGAACATTAAAAAAAAAAAAAAAAAAAAAAAAAAAAAAAAAAATTCCTCAGTGCTATTGAAGTCTCTGGGAGAGCCAGCCGTCTCGAAACTATTTCACCTGGTGCGTAAGATGTATGAATACAGGCGAAATACCCTCAGATATTGACAAAAAAGTAATAACCCCCAATACAAAGAAAGCAGGCACAGACAGGTGTGAAAATTACAGAACCATCAGTCTAACAAGTGATGGTTGCGAAGTATTAACTCGAATTATTTACAGAAGTCGAACTCGGGGCAGATCAGTTTGGATTCAGGAGAAATGTAGGCACATGGGGGCAATACTCACTTAACGACCTACGTTAGTAGATTAAGGAAAGGTCAACCCACATTTGTAGCTTCTATAGATTTGGAGAAAGCTTTTGACAGTGTTATGAATATGAGTACACTTTTTCAAATTCTGAATCAAGCAGGACTAAATATATTGAACGAAAGTTTATTTACAATTTGTACAGAAACCAGACGGCAGTTATCAGAGTTAAACGGCATGAAAGGATTGCAGTGGTTGGGAAGGGAGTAAGACAGAGTTGTAGCCTTACTCCAATATTATTCAGTTGCTACATTGAGGAAGCTGTAAAGGAAGACAAGGAGAAATTTGGAGAAGGAATTAAAGTTCAGGGTGAAGAAATAAAAACATTGAGATTTTCTGATGACGTTTAAATTCTGTCAGAGAAAACAAAGGAACTGGAAGAGCAGTTGAACGGGCTGGGCAGTGTTTTGGAAGGTGCATATAAGATGAACATTAACAAGAGCAAAACAAGGGTAATGGAGTGCAGTCTAAGAAAATCAGACGATGTTGATGGAATTAGATTAGGTAACGAAACAGTAAAGGAGGTAGATAATTTTTGTTACTTGGGCAGTAAAATAACATATAAAATGCAGCATGGCAATTGGAAGCAAAGAGTTTTTGAAAAAGAGATAATTGCTAACATCGGGTATTAATTTAGGTGTAAGGTGTCTTTACTGAAAGCAATTCTGTGGAGTCTTGCCTTATACTGACAGTTGGACGATATATAGTTCAAACAGGGAGAGAGTAGAGGCTTTTGAAATGTGGAGCTACAGAAGAATGCTGCTAATTATGTGGGTAGATCATGTAACTAGTGAAGAGGTACAGAACAGAATTGTGAAAAAAGTAATTTTGGCATACCTTGACTAAAAGAAGGGATCTATTGGTAGGACATGTTCTTAGACATCAAGACGTTGTAAATTTAGCATTGGAAGGAAGTGTGTGGGGTAAAAATCGCAGAGGAAGACCAAGAACGAATACAGTGTGCAGGTTGAAACGGATGTGGGATGTCGTTCTTATGAAGAGACGAAGGGACTTGCTCAGATTAGAGTAGGTTGGAGAACTGCATCAAACCAGTCTCCCGACTGAAGACCGCGACAACAATCTTCAGTATGTTAATAGTCAAAGAAAGTGCAACCCCCAGAAATATTCTGACTAGATGGCTCTCCTTCTATCCTCTATACTGGAAAATCGAGCTGGTGCCGGATGGGCAGTTTACCCTCCACTGTTGTTGTTGTAGTCTCCACTCACTGGTTTTTTGCAGCTCTCCGCGATACCCTGTTCTGTGCAAGTCCCTTCATCTAAGAATACGTTCGACAACCTACATTCTTTTGAACCTGCTTACTGTATTCGTCCCTCGGTCTCCCTCTACTATTTTGACCCTACAGTCTTCCTACTAATGCTAAGTTGACAATTCCTTGATGTCACAGAATGTGTCGTACTAATCTATCCCTTCTCTTAGTCAGGATATGCCAGAAACTCCTTTTCTCCACAATTCGGTTAGCACCTCGACGTTAGTTACGTGATGTACCCATCTAATTTTCATCATTCGTCTGTAGCACTACATGTCAAAAGCTTCTATCATCTTTTTGTCCGAGCTCCTTATCGTCCACGTTTCACTCCCATACAACACTAGACTCCAGAGAAATGATGTCAGAAATAACTTCCTGACATTTAAATTAATATTTGATGTCAAAATGTTTCGCTTCGCTTAGGGAAAAGAGAAGAAAGTCGCTACAAATTTATATATAGAGACCACTACTTTGTAATCGAAGGTCTATGTTTAGACATCAGGTACCAATAACCAGATATAATGCATAAATATGTAGGTTGTTTTTAAATAGCTGCTCAAAATATTAAGGAAAATTGTAATGTTGTTGTTGTTATGGTCTTCAGTCCGAAGACTGGTTTGATGCAGCTCTCCACCCTACTCTATCTTGAGCAAGCCTTTTCATTTCCCCATAAGAACGGCAACCCACATCCACTTGAATCTGCTTACTATACGCGTCTCTTGGTCTCCCTCTGCGATTTTTACCCCACACACTTCCCTCCAAGGCTAAATTTACGATTCCTCGATGTCTAAGAATGTGTCCTACCAAGCGATCCCTTCTTTTAGACAGGGTATGCCAAAAATTCCTTTTCTCACCAATTATGTTCAGTACCTCTTCATTGGTTATGCGATCTACCCACCTAATCTTCAGCATTCTTCTGTAACACCACATTTCAAAAGCCTAGTTCTCTTCCTGTCCGCACTGCTTATCGTCCATGTTTCACTCCCGTACAAGGCAACACTCCACACAAATGCTTTCACAAAAGACTTCCTTACACTTAAATTAATATTCGATGTTAGCAAATTTCTCTTTTTCAAAAACGCTTTTCTTCCTATAGCCATCCTGCATTTTAAATCTTTACTTAGGCCATCAGACGTTATCTTGCTACCCAAGTAGCAAAACTCATTTACTACTTTTATTGTCTCATTAACTAATCTAATTCCTTCAGCATCGCCTGACTTTATGACGCTACATTCCTTTATCCTTGTTTTACTCTTGTTGATGTTAACCTTATACCCTCCTTTCGAGACACTGTCCATTCCATTCAGTTGCTCTTCCAGATCCTTTGCAGTATCTGACAGAATTACTATGTCATCGGCAAACCGAAAAGTTTTTATTTCTTCTCCCTGCACTTTAATGCCCTCTCCAAATTTCTCTTTCCATTCCTTCACTGCTTACTCAATGTACAGATTAAACAACATTGGGTAAAGGCTAAGACCCTGTCTTACTCCCTTCCCAACCTCTGAGTCCCTTTGTTGTCCTTCCACTCTAATAACTGCTGTCTGGTTTTTGTATAGGCTGAATATAACTCTTCGCTCCCTATATTTTACCCCTGCTACCTTCAGTATTTGAAAGAGTGTATTCAAGAGGTATTGCACACAGAGGAGTCTCTGTAGACTTAGCAATGTTTTCATTGCATCTGTCAGGAATTTCATCATTTCTTGGAACCTGGTTAGTAGACATCTGTTTCCTGAAATAAATAACTTGAAAGTATCAAACGTTTTAAGTTGATCGTTAAAGGTGGAAAGGCATGAGGCAGACCCGACTACAACGTGTTGCACAGGCGAGCGTAATGTGGGGTGCTGGGAGACGCGTGCCGCCATGACGTGGCTACGTGTCGCCACTGCAGATGTCCGCTAGCCCACTGAATACTCTGTGTGTGGCCCGAGGCACAAACTCAGAACAGATGACTCGGAAAACAAGCGCGCCTCTAATGTCAGGGTGGGCACAGCTGTTGACCTGTAATCCCAGCTTTCGTCTTCTTCCGCATATGTATTTCGTAAAACGCCGCATTCAGCATGGCTTATTTGCATCACACCATCTTGACACATGTACAGAAACGTGTGCAGTATTCTGCAGTATCCATTTTCAATAAGCTGCCACAAGAACTAAAGAATCTTAGCACTAACCCACAAGCTTTCATGTCTAAATTGAAGAGATACCTCATGGCTCACTTCTTCTTATTATGTCGAGGAACTCCTAGAAAAATTAAGTAATTAAGCTAATTCATTTTTTTTCTTTTTTTATTGATTCGTTTCACTTAGTCTTAAGAGTGTCGTGTGCATAGGACGAGGCCTACTTAAAAATTTCCTATTAAAAATTCTTGTGTTGTACTTCATGTATTGCCTTGTTCCATGACCGTAGAGTCTTACTCATCAATTAGGTCCTGCGGAACAGAAAATCATATTATTATTATTATTATTATTATTATTATTATTATTATTATTATGGTAAGCAGAGGAACGTCATTTCATAAAACAGAAGCGAAACAATAATTCTAGTTGTAATCAACAAAGTGAATCGTCAATGGAGGTTTCAGTAGGCACTGTGTGATGAAATATGCCGAGAATCTACGAGGGTTGGGGCAAAACTCAGGGTAACAATTTTTTTTTCCTTGCAGATACCAGTACAGTTGAAAAATGAGACATACACAGACGAAAGTACAAGGTGTAAACTACATGTGTAGACAATGAATACCACTCAAAGATCGTAACACACTAATCGATTACGGTAGTATACAGGGTGTAAATTTTAAATTGACAAACGAGAATAACTCGAAAAATAAGCTCCACGCGAAAAAATGTGTAGAATCCAAAGTTGATTATTTTCGAGGGCGACACCTGCTGGTGCTAAAATTAGCCCGCCACCTCAGTCCCCTGTGGGTGGCAACTTTAATGTTTCAAATGGAAACCTCCTTTTTTATTGCAGGATCAGATTCTACTTTACAAATTATGTACATTTTGTCTTCAACAAATTTTTATTCCTACTATTTGGTGCTGCAATTCAAGAAAATCCATGTTGTCATTTTTGCGTGGTAAATGGTTACGGATAAATAGAAATACTTGTTCATTTCGCAAATTTTGATTTACAGCACGAGCCAATAGACATGGAAGTTGAAGGTCATCATTTCGAAAATTTGATTTCATAAAACGGTGAGATGTGAGGGATTTACGGACAACAAGCTGCCAGAAAGTGAGAGGCGAGGGAAACAAGCACCCCGAAATTCGTTTACTTGCAAGTATTTGCTAATAATCAACAATAAAACGAAATCAATCGTTCGTTTTCAGGGCCACCTAATCTTTAACGGGTATACGATCATCTTTAGTTAGCGAGTGGGTTAGTCTTTTCCTCAGTTACAGTTTTACTTTCTTTTCTCTGTTAGTTAATGAGCTCACTCATTAGGAAGTAGGAAGTTTGATTAGTTAGTTAGCTAGTCAGATGATTTGTTTGATAATTAAATGTTGTGTGGCCTTATGACCACAAAACAATCAAAACTTATTCGAATCTGCGAAAAACTATAATATTTGGGTCATCATTCGTAAAACTCTAATTCCTCTCTCTCAAACCCTACCCTCTGGGGAGAGAGGGAGAATTTTAGTTATATTCAATCAAACTTTGCGAAGTAAATAAGTATATTTTATTTCTCCGTAACCATTTTCCATGCAAAAATTAGAACATGTATTTTCTTACATTACAGCGCCGACTACCATGAATTAAAAAAAAAAAAAGTTTAACACAAAGTGTACGTAGTTTTTATGTACAAACTGAATATGTAATAAAAAGTAGAGGTTCTCATTTGAAATTTTAAAGTTGCCTCCAACGCCACCCCCAGAGAGCTAATTTTAGCATCAGCAGATGTCCCCCTCGGAAATAATCAACTTTGGCTTCTACAGATTTTTACGTGTGATTTTTCGAGTTATTCTGGTTTGTCAATTTCAAATTGACACCCTATATAGGGCAATATGGTCTTCTGAGTGCAAAAGAACAAGAACATAGTACGCATACAGTTGACATGACAAACCTGGGCCTACAGACACTCAAAGTAGTCCCCTGCTGCTGTCACCACACGCTGACAACGATGTGGGAGGCTCTGAACACCATCTGCCTCAGCATTTGTCGCACCATGTCTGAATCGGGTAACCTGTTCGCGTACATCATTATCAGTGTCCTATCGTGTTGCAAAGCGCGTGTAACATCGTTGGCAGCGTGTTGTGACACTAGCAGGAGACTACTTTGAGGATCTATAGGCCTGCGTTTGTCATGTCAATTGTATGTCTACTGCGTTGTCATTTTTTGCACTGTGAAGGCCATATTGCCCTGTATACTACCGTAATAAATTAGTGGTATTCGTTGTCCACACATGTAGTTAACATTTCGTCCTTTCATCTGTATAGGTCACATTTTCCAACAGCACTGATATCCGGAAGAAAAAAATAGTTTCCATGCCTTTTGCTCCAATCCTCTAATATTAATAAAAATGTATGCTTTCGTTTGTGCAAAACTGTTAATCACCGACACTTCTTGACCGAAAGGATTGAAATGTCAACACGACATTGAATTGTATTGCAGGAAAGTTCTCATTATCTATTTATTTGATTTACGATGCATGAAATATCTATAGGTAATTTTGTGACTTCTGGAACAATGTATCCCCATTATAAATTTAAATAAATGCATATACGAGTTGTGTGAGAAAAGTAATGAGACTGATTTCATACTAATCAGACTTTTTATTATTTTCAAACAACAATGTTATCCCCTTCAAAGTAGTTCCCTTGGGCAGCTACACATCGGCGGAGTCGTCGTTCCCACTCTTGGTAGCAGCGCTGGAAGTCTTCAATTGGTATGGCTTTTAACTGGTCAGTCACTGTCTTTTGAATGTTCTCCAGAGTTCCAAAATGACGTCCTTTTAGGGCATGTTTCAATTTCGGGAAGAGGAAAAAGTCACAAGGACTCAAATCAGGTGAATAGGGGGGTTGAGGAGCAACAGTAATGCGTTTTGAGGTAAAAAATTCACGGATGCAAATGGCCGTGTGGCGCGGAGCATTGTCGGTGAAGCATCCACTTGTCTGCAATTTCTGGTCTTACATGGATTACTCTTTTCCTCAACTTTTCAAGGACACTTTTATAAAACACTTGGTTGACGGTTTGTCCTGGTGGAACGAATTTTTTGTGCACAATACCCTATCTGTCAAGAAAAAAAAAAAAAAAAGAAAGAATCAGCATGGTCTTGATCTTTGACTTGCTCATTCGACATTTCTTCGGCCGAGGAGATGACGGAGTGTGCCATTCTTTACTTTGCCACTTTGTTTCAGGATCGTACTCAAATATCCAAGATTCATCACCAGTAATCACACAATTGAAGAATTCTTGGTCATTAGCAATCCTCTCAAGATCAACGCACACGTTTTTTCGAATGTCCTTCTGTTCAGTTTTCGGCGCCAATTTGGCACAAACCTTTCGCATGTTCAAATAAATTGTCACAATTTGATGCACAGTGAAAGTGTTTCAATTTAGCTGTTCACTGATCATCCTTATTGTTAAACAACGGTCTGATCTCACTAGAGCCCTCACACGATCAATGTTTTCGTCAGTTTTTGAAGTCGAAGGTCTCCCTGAGCGAGGTTCATCTTCAACGTGTTCTCGGCCTTCCAAAAATGATTTGTGCCAGTGGAAAACTTGTGCTCTCGATAAGCACTGTTCTCCATAGGTCTGTTTCAACTTTTCAAAACTCACACTCGCGGATTCACCAAGTTTAACACGAAACTTTATTGCACAACGTTGCTCTAAATTCCGATGCTCCATTTCTGTGACGCACAATGAAAACACAACTTCACTAATGGCGTTGTGAAAACTAATGTGTTAACTGTTGTAACTCGGACTGAGGAAGTGGAAGGGATCAACAATCAGATTTAGCATCGGCCGGTAGACACAACGTTGCCAGATCTCCCGCAGTGTTGCCAATCTCATTACTTTTCTAACACACCTCGTACACGCATCAAAAGAAGTGTTGCAACACAACAATTCTAGCGGTTCCGATTCATTACGTGAAAATGGAACACAGATGTACAAAAATAACATTTCAGTCCTCTTCATTGAAGATGAAAACTAAAATTGGCAAATTCTACGACAGTAAACTACATATTCTGAATTTGAGTTCAACATTGCAGCACTGTTAAATGTTCAAATGTTTGTAGAGATTATGGGACTTAACTATGGGGTCGTCAGTCCCTAAACTTACACACTACTTATGAACTAGCTTATGCTAAAGACGGCACAATCATCCACGCCCGAGTGGGGATTCGAACCTCCCACCAAAGGGTCCCTGCGCAGCACTGTTCATAGTTCACCTACGCTAATGTTACAAAACTACTCACCGAACTGTACTGGCAGAAGTTATATAAATGCTAATTTCATACATTTTAGTAATTTATATTCGTTTGAAAGAGGTAAAGAACTTTAAAAAATGTCTCTTTGCTATGACTATATTGAACTGTAGAAAAATTATGTTTATTGAAAAGATGAGGAGATTTTATAACGTTATTTGTGACGGTATTCTTGTATAAATACAAAGGGGTCCAAAACGTGTAGCCTTGAAAGACCTAGGCCGGAACAAGGCCCCAGGAGTAGATGACATACCCTCAGAGCTACTAAAGTCTCTGGGAGAGCTAGTCATGAAAAGACTATTTGAACTGGTGTGTAGGATGTATGAGGCAGGCGAAATGCCCTCAGACTTTAAGAAAAATGTAATAATCCCCATTCCAAAGAAATCAGGCGCAGACAGGTGTGAAAATTACAGAACAATCAGTTTGATAAGTCATGGTTGCAAAATTTTAACACGAATTATCTACAGGAGAATGGAAAAGCTGGTAGAAGCTGACCTCGGGGAAGATCAGTTTGGATTCAGGAGGAACATAGGAATCCGGGAGGCAATACTCACTTTACGTCTTATCTTAGAAGATAGATTAAGGAAAGGCAAACCTACATTTTTAGCTTTTGTAGATTTGGAGAAAGCATTTGACAATGTTGACTGGAATATACTCTTTCAAATTCTGAAGTCCACAGGGATAAAATACAGGGAAAGGAGAGTTATTTACAACTTGTACAAAAGCCAGACCGCAGTTATTAGACTCGAAGGGCATGAAAGGGAAGCATCAGTTGGGAAGGGAGTAAGACAGGGTTGTAGCCTTTCTCCGATGTTATTCAATTTGTACATCGAGCAGGCAGTGAAGGAAAGCAAGGAAAAATTTGGAATAGGGATTTAAGTTCAGGGGGAAGAAATAAAAACATTGCGTTTTGCTGATGACATTGTAATTCTGTCAGAGACAGCAAAGGACCTGGAAGAGCAGTTGAGTGGAATGGACAGTGTGTTGAAGAGAGCGTATAAAATGAACATTAACAAGAGCAAAACAAAAATAATGGAATGCGGTCTTAGAAAATCAGGCGATGCTGAAGGAATTAGATTAGGTAACGAAACAATGAAGGTGGTAGATGAGTTTTGTTACTTGCGTAGTAAAATAACATGCGATGGTCGTAGTACAGAGGATACAAAATGCAGAATGGCAATGGGAAGAAAAGCATTTTTGAAAAAGAGAAATTTGCTAACATCGAATATTAATTTAAGTGTAAGGAAATATTTTCTGAAGGCATTTGTGTGGGGTGTTGCCTTGTACGGGAGTGAAACATGGACGATAAGCAGTGCGGACAGGAAGAGAATAGAGGCTTTTGAAATGTGGTGCTACAGAAGAATGCTGAAGATTAGGTGGGTAGATCGCATAACTAATGAGGAGGTACTGAACAGAATTGGTGAGAAAAGGAATTTTTGGCATACCCTGACTAAAAGAAGGGATCGCTTGGTAGGAAACATTCTTAGACATCGGGGAATCGTAAATTTAGCATTGGAGGGAAGTGTGTGGGGTAAAAATCGCAGAGGGAGACCAAGAGATGCGTATAGAAAGCAGATTCAAGTGGATGTGGGTTGCCGTTCTTATGAGGAGATGAAAACATGCATAACATGCAAACTAACTGACGGAGTTGTCTCATCTTTCGTAGTGTAATAGTTTGTATTTCTGGCAAGCGCCACACAAGCGTTGAATTGCGTTGTTTTGTTTTGTCAGACGATAGTCGCCGGATAGTCGTGTTTTGTTCTTAGTTGTAACTAGTTACTCGAGTAAACATAGCTGGCGCAAGGCTTACATTCGATGAAAGGAAGTAAGTTTTGAAGTGGTACTTTAAGTACGAAAACATCAATGAGGTTCAACGGCAATGGCGAAACGAGTATCATACAGAGCCACCGACACGTTTAACGATTCGTCGTATTCGAGACAAATTTGAAGCCGAGGGCTGTGTTAAAGATGTACACAAACAGCGATCTGGACGACCTGTAACAGTAACAAGTCCAGCTAACTCCCGCCATGTGTTACAACAATTCACCCACTCACCACAGAAGTCTGTGAGACAGTGTTCCCGTGAAACTGGAGTGAGTCGCTTTAGTGTTCGACGAATTGTGAAGACTGCAAAGTGAAAGTGCTACATGCTACGACTGCTACAAGCAATGAATGAGGACGTCCCAGATCGTAGAATGGAGTACTGCGAGTGGTTTGCTAACATGGTGCGCAACGATGAAGAGTTTGCAGAGGTGATTGTGTGGTCTGATGAGGCACAGTTCATACTCAGTGGTACAGTAAATCGCCACAATTGCATCTACTGGGTCGCCGAAGATCCCAACGTCTGTGTAGGCAAAGCCGAGAATTTGCCAGGTCTAAATGTGTGGTGTCGGTTGTCTTACCGGGGCTTGATTGGGCCATTCTTATTTGACGGCACTGTTACCGGTGAGGTGTACCTTCATAAGCTTCAGACATCCTTTTTACCTGCCATCCGAGACTTGTATTGAGACGGAAGATTTTACTATCAACAAGATGGTGCCCCAGCCCACTGCCAAAATCATGTTAGGGCTTATCTCAACGAATATCTACCTGGAAGATGGATACGCCGTGGAGATGCTGTGGAGATACACCACGTTCCCCAGACTTAACTCCTCTGGACTTTTACCTGTGGGTAACACTAAAGGACGCCGTTTATCGACAGAAGATATGCACATTGGATGAACTTCGAGAATCCATCGTACATTCATGTGCAGATATCCAACTGAACACGTTGCAGTCAGTAGTTCGTGCTGCAATTCGGCGGCATTGTTTATGTGTGGATGCTAATGGTGACCACTTCGAACATCTACAGTGATATCTTTGAGTTGGACTTTAAGGTACACTTTCGCCAAAAATGAGACAACTCCGTCAATTAGTTTGCTAGTTATAGACTTTTAAATAGTGGGCACATTTTTTGGACCCCTCTGTAGATCTCAGTATCCCCTATAGGAGTGTTACTGTACTGCAGTATCCCGTAAATGTAAAATCTGCAGGTTGTACAATCCATATTATCTTCAATTTGACGATTTTATAAAAGATAGAAAGCTAAGATATTCAGTTGTTGGACAACGCGGCGTTTTCAGACTTCTGTTTCGCGAATTTACGAGTATAATATGTGTTACTTGAAGCAGTTCAATTTATACATCCCTGTTGTTTTGGTGGGATACTGATGGGTGAAAATGTATGTACAACTCTTTGCTAAATTTTAGTTTGGGTCGATAAGCTGATTTTACATTATGTTTTGAATACACTGGAAATCATTAGGCGTATGTATGTGGTATGAGTGCATAGTTTGTTGATATTATGTTCTTCATAATTTCCATAGATGTCTTGTCATAAAGGCTTATTGTATACAGTTTTCGATTTTTTATTACTGAATTATCCGAGCCATTATTGAGATAAGATGAATTTATTATCCTGATTTCTGTCAGTGGTTTAGTGGAGTTGAGGGGAATTTAGTACATGCTGTAAAACATTGACCTGACACAGGCCATTTTATGGTAGTTTGGGTGGTAACATGTGTTACAGATTCACTTTAGGTTACGGTAGTTACACTAAACGTGAGCCTTTGCGATCGCCTATTGACAGCTCGAAATTTAAATAAAAATAACAGCTTAACCGGTCATCTGACACGAAAACTGAATAATCGAATTTGTAGAGGAAAAAATTCTTTGCAACTTCTCTCTATTGTGTTTGTTTAATATCTCGTGTTGTTTCAGAGATATTTGCAAAAATAACGGCGATTTGACGATATCTGTCTGTCTGTCCGTAACGTGTTCCCACTTTTAAAGTGGAACCGTTCAACAGATCGGTACCAAATTTTACAGACATAAGTTTTGGCCGCCAGAGACCAAATATCCCACTTTTTTCAAATATTTCTGACAAAGGCCATTTGTAATTGACTTTTGACAGCAGGAAATTTCAAATAAACCGTTCATCTGGCTCGAAAATTGAATAGCCGAATTTGTAGAGAAGAACATTCTTTACAGCTTTGCTCTGTTATGTTTTTTCATAACTCCAACCATTACAGAGATATTTGAAAAATAACGGTCACTTGACTTTACGCAAACCAGGCGTTCGGAGATGTCACGTAACATTCCTTGCACAGAACTCTCTCTGGCATAAGCCATCGTGCTTTCTCTATTTTATGATTTTCTTATTATAACTTACACGTTGTTATCTCAAAGCAATGGTGCACTGAAGAAATAAAAAAACACGTCGTTCTTAGTACGAAAAATTATGTTCTAGTGTCTAAAATGCCATATTAGCAGTTAACGACTGCCATCAGTAGTACTAGAATTAAGAACACTTTCAAAATTGTCCGCAGTGGTGTAGTGTGCAGTGCGTTAGGTTGTGATGCACATGGTCGGTAGTTCAAAACCCACCGAAATCATTTTTTTTCGCCTTGGCTAGTAAAAGTGTTTCGGGCATCCTTATTAATTAAATAGAGCTATGTTTAGAGTCGTACATATGTAAGAGTGCTTCCTCTAAATTGTGCTTTTTCTCTACTTCGCGAACATGCCGTGAAATACTTAACAACGAATTGAACAATGGTCTTCAGAAGCATACGCACATAAACTGGGAGGATACTGTAATAATGAATATTCTAAACAACGTGCTGACACTGATAGTTTCATATATAAATGAAGTCCTAGATTTCTCTAGCAACTGTCGTTCGTTAATGAAACGCAAGGGAAGCGTATACGTCGCAACAAATTACCTTTCTTCTTTTTTGTTTGTTTTTCTAAATAATTATTCACTACTTGTGGAGTATATTGAAAGTCATTAATTAGAATCAATGCGTCTATTAAAATGTCTTTGGTATGGTTGGTATGGACGCTTATAATGTAGATTGTATTGCATTTTCTGTATTTCAGATATGACTTTGTTCATGTTACTTTGTTCTGCGCTATAATAAAGACCAAATAATTTATTTCAAACCGTGACTACGTTTTCTTTTACAGCTAAAATAACAAACAAAGTGTGGGAACACTGAGTTCCACATGACTCTAGCACTTTATCTATACACAAAGTTACTACTATCATTACGTCATTTACAACAGTCATTATAACAGTATTTCTCCAGTTTATGTTCATGTGAAAAAGAAGTATGTTTGCATTTCGCTGAAATGTATTGCGTGGTATGTTCACAAAATAGAACAAATGCACTTTTCAGAGAAAGCGCTGTTACCTTTGAACAACTCGGAATCTTAGTTGTGTTCAAGTAACAAGAGTGTGCAAAACATATTAGGAATCAAGATGAAAACAAAAAAGCAAAGCAAAATATGCCTGTGACGGTTTATTTATTTAATTATATTTTTTCCGTTCTTCAAGAAGAGCGAAGTTTTTCGGTCGTTTGTTCATGTTCGTTCTGGTTTGTTCGTTGATAATTTTGCTGTTTTTTTATTATTATTATTACAGATGGCGTTGAGCCCTCTTGGATATTCGTTTTGGTCGGTCCTTCGTGAACGTTGGTTTTTGTTTTATTTTGTTCGTTTCGTCTTCAACGAGCAACTTTCAACCGCCGTAAAAGATGTTCGTGCATTACAAACTAATTCCCCGCCCAGTACACTACACCGAACAGCTGCGAGAGTAATAAGAGATTATCGTGCCATAGATGGCATGTGTTATCTGCTAACGTGGAATTTTTAGGATTATAAGTCATTGTCCTGAGAACGATATGCGCCATTGCTTTGAAATGACAACGATTGAGTTATAAGAAAAACATCAAGCCGGCCGCGGTGGCCGAGGTGACTGAGGCGCTCCAGTCACGGTCTGCACGGCCACTACGGTCGGGGGTTCGAATCCCCCCTCGGGCATGGATATTTGTGCCGTTCTTAATCTTAGCTAGTTCATAAGTAGTTTGTAAGCTTAGGGACTGATGACCCCGTAGTTAAGTCCCATAACTTCTACAAACATTTGAAAAAAAAAAAAAAAAAAAAAAAAAAATCAAATACACAAAGAAATATGGCGTATGCAAAAGTGTTTCGGGGAAGGTTTCGGGCGAGGGATGCCACGTGACTGATTTCCGAACGCCTAATGTACGCTACGTTCCTTCCAGGCTGGCAAAGAAAATTAACTTAAAAGAAATCAACAAAGCAAGACATGTGATAATGTTTTAACGGAAAAAGAATGGGATAGATATTAATAGTTTAAAGAGGTAAAAATTCAAAAAATAGTATGTTTGTCAAAGCTAAATATCAAATAATTTTGACAGTTTGTTAAAATACGGTCAGAAAGAATATTCCGTGTTGGGTGCATAGATATCTTCACAATTGTAGAGTCGTAATCGTATCGTCCATAACTTTTTATTATTTATATTTTTATTAATTTTGTCCGAAATGTTAGCAAAAAATTGTAAAACTACAGGCAAATCCAACGTGGGCCGTAAAACACAAAGTGCGATTTTTTTAAAATGTGGCACCCACGGGTGCTATTTACGATTGATATTTTAAGGTCTAGGAAGATAGTAATGTTGCTTATGTGATGTTAGATTATCAATTTTATTATTCTGTCTCGTGGTCTTCAGTCTGCAGATTCGACCGATGCAGCTATCCACGCTACCCTGTCCTGTGCAAGTCTCTTCATTTCTGAATACGGAAACCTACAACTATTTTATCCTACTTACTGCATTCGTCTATGTCTATTCCTACATCTACATAAATACTCTACCTGACAGAGGGTTCATTAACCACTTTCATAACCTTTTTCTACCGTTCCATTCTCTAATAGCGCGCGGGAAGAAAGAACACTTAAATCGTTCCGTTTTCGATCTTATTTCTCTTATTTTATTGGGATGATCATGTCTCCCTATGTAGGTGGGTGGTAGCAAAATATTTTCGCATTCAGAAGTAAAAGTCAGTGATTGAAATTTCGCGAATAGTTAACGCCGCAACGAATTACGTCCTTCTTTCAATAATTTCCACCTCAAATCGTGCAACATTTCTGTGTCGCTTTCCCCCCTGTAACGTGATAAAACAAAACGAGTTGCCCTTCTCTGAACCTTCTCAATGTCTTCCGTCAGTCCCACCTGGTGAGGGTCCCACACTGGGCAACAGTACTCCAGGGGAGGACGCACAACTGTGATGCAGTCAGTCTCTTTGGTGGAGATGGTGCATTTTCGAAGCGTTCTGCCAATGAAACGTAACCTTTGGTTCGCCTTCCCCACAATATTTTCTATGTGTTCTCTCCAGTCTAAGTTGTTCGTAATCGTAATTCCTAGGTATTTGGCACAATTTACGACCTTAAGGTTTGACTGATTTATCGGATTTCTCTTAGTGGTCATGTGTAGTACTTCACACTTTTCATTATTTAGTGTTAATTGCCAATGTTTGCACCATGTAGAAATTTTTTCTAAATCGCTTTACAGTTGCTTTTGATCCTCCACTGACTTATAAACGACAGCATCATCTGCAAACAGTCTAAGGGAGCTATTCATATTGTCTCCCGTTTATAAACACAAGGAAGAATAGGGGACCTATAACGCTTCCCTGGGGAACGCCAGATATCACTTTTTTTTTACTCGATGACTTACCGTCAATTACTACGAACTGTGTCCTTTCTGACAGGAAATCGTGAATCCAATCGCACAATTGGGGTGATGTTCCATAAGCACGCAATTTAATTAGAAGCCGCTTGTGAGGTACAGTATCAAAAGCCTTCCGGAAACCCGGAAGTATGGAATCGAGATGAGATTCCCTGTCGATGGCACTTACCACTTCATGTGAATAAAGGACAAGCTGTGATTCGCAAGAGCGATACTTTCTGAATCAGTGTTGACTATTGGTTAGTTGGTCGTTCTCTTCGAGGTAGTTCATAATGTTCGAACAAAGTATAAGTTCCAAAATCCTACTGCAAATGTGATTGGCCTGTAATTTTGGGGATCACTCCTATTGCCTTTCTTGAATAATGGAGTAACTTGGGCAACTTCCCAGTGTTTGGGTACGGATCTTTCGCTGAGCGATCTGTTGTATATGACAGCTAAGTATGGAGCTATTGCATCAGCATACTCTGAGAGGAATCTAGTTGGTATACAATCTGGCCCCGAAGATTTGTTTTTGTTTAGTGACTTAAGTTGTTTTACTACTCCAGGAACATCTACTTCTAAATTTCGCATGCTGGCAGCTGTTCTTGGTTCGAATTCCGGAGTGTTCACTTCGTCTTCTTTGGTGAAAGAATTTCTGAAAGCTGTGTTTAGCAATTCTGCTTTAGTAGTATTGTCATCGGTATTATTACCATTGCTATCGCTGCTATTTTTACACGAGACACTTCCCTCCTGTAATTTGCTAAATGGTTCGGCTAAGACATCATTACTTATACAAACAGAATGTCTGCTACATATCTCTTGTAGTCAATTATTTTATTATTCACTTGATTATTGGTAGGGAAGAACTGTAGATGAAGATCGTTCGTGTAACTGTCTGTCAATAATCCTGTAAAGTTACCCCCTATTGCAAACACATAATTTTTTGTAGGCTTTGTTATTAAGAGTCTAATAATTATGAGTTAGCGCATGTGACAAACAACATTCAATTAGTGACTATGCTAAATGGTGGAAACTTTAACATGTATCACAAATAGACGACAAATTCATCAGAAGAAAAATGAATCGCGCAAGTTTACACACATTTCATGCTTTATTAACTATGAAAACTATTCTTGTAAATGCTTATGAAACTCAAAGCGAAAAGGAATCTGTCGTAAGTTTACGGAAATTTGAACGAAAAAATTTATATAAATATCAAATAATGTCCGGAGACCTATTTTGTCTCGATATCTATTAAAGATGTTAAACTGAAGTAGAGGTAATGAATTAAATTTATGTCGCGACCGGGACATAAATTTTAATTAATTGCCTGTACTTCAGTTTAATATCTTAAATAACTTTATGTTTATCTTACTATAAAAACGAATAACTGCATCATCAAGGGACTGAGAAAGGAAGTAGGAAGTGTGTAATAGGTACCTGAGGATGAGTTTATAAGGCATGTGAAACAGTTATGTTTTGTTTCAAATAAATGGTTTTCAACCTCTCTTGTGTTTTATTGCTGTTTTCAATAATAAAACTTATAAATCTGTATGCTCTGTACATACAAAATAATTTTACTACTTATTTTTCAAGTCTAAACTCGAGGTCCCTACTATGTAACTGATACAGAAAATGAGATAAAGATTCTAAATTTCTCGTTTAAAGGTGTCAGCCTGTAAAATCTTAATGGTACTGTGTATTGTATTCAGAAACATTTAATTAATAAATGTTTTTTTTTTTTTTCAAAACCTACTGATTTAACAATGGTGAACTGTTTATAAGGTTTTCCGTCAGAATTTTATGATTTTCTCTAATATAATTCTTTTTTTTTTTTTAAAAATGATATACATAAAGGGTTCGAAATGTGTGTACAGCAGAGATTTCTCAAGTGTAATTACAGTCACAGTCGCCCTTATTTTTCGTATTCTGGCCAAAATCTCGCTTACGAGGGAAAAACAAAGTTTACGCAGTGCGCAAGCAACACAGACTTCCCGTCCAAGCGGTGGGCTTTAACGCAGCTCCAAGTTTAAATTAATTACACCGCGGATCGGCTAACAAAGTTTATCGAGGATCACAGACAACGGAAAGAGGACAAGGACCGAAGTTTGACTGGATAAACAAGAATACAGTGGCACGAAATACGCCGCACAGTCGGGTACAATTGGCCGTGTTCCCGCGTCACCGAAGCAGCGGGGCAACTGCGAACAGGGGAAGTGAAACGTCGCTGAAATTAGATGCAGCGACTGAAATCAACGCAAGTAATAGCGTACATTCACGTCGTACAACGTTAGCTACGACTCAGATCTTGAGTCATTTCCTTAAGGCCTGTAAAATATCAGTACAGTTGCACATAAGTGTAGATCTCTACGTGAAATAAACGTTTATTGATTTCTTCCTTAATGTGATCTTAAAAGAAACATGAAGGCCACATCGTTATTTTACAGCATCTAAAGCTCTTCCGCTTATCTTAGGTATATTCGTATGTCAAAAGTTTTGATGGGAAAAAAACATTTATTTTAAAGTTGAAAGAAGCCCTAATTCATCTGGACGTAGACAGTATTGAAGGCGTCATGTCTTGTACTTAGGCAAGAGGACGTCGCCAATGAAGTGATGCTTACAGGGAGACAGACACGAAGAGATGTCACTAAAATGAAAAGATAACAATAGAGATCTCAATACTAGCTTCTCAGAGAGCGTTCTTCTAAGGCGCCTATTTCTTCATAGATGTCTGTCTCTGAAATGATTTAAACACCATTGCAATGTGTATGAGCTTCAAACTTTAACTGTCCAGTTTTCTGAGCAGTATCCCACAGCATAACCAAATGCTTCCCTGAAGTTTAGTTTCTGTTTGCGCAAGGCGTATTTCAGCCGAGCAGTAACTTTCTTTTCTGTAGTAGTTGTGCTGTGGTTTTAAATACGATGGCATATAAGAGATAAGGCACAACCGATTGAAACGTATAACTTACCTACACACTAATTCTAGTGTGGAGATCAACCTGTCTTAACGGCTTCTCACCACCTACAGTCTTCCCTGAGCCACTAGAGAAAGATGACATTGGTTTAAAGGGTGGTTATTTATTTATTTAGCTTATAGCACAATTTAAGCCGCACAAAAAGTTAGTAATATAATTAAGACGTCGAGTAATTTACAAAACAGGGAAACTAAGAAGTCGAGATAAGAACACTGTAGAAAAACTATAGAAATATCGAATAACATGTTACAAATCGTCTGAATGTCATCGAAAGTTCCACGGAAGACTCTATTATAGCAGCTGAGGTGATGTATCGCATTGTTCGAAAGTCTTCACCACAGTCACAGCTTGGAGAAAGTCGAAGACCCCAGGAGTGCATTGAGGATCCTCTTCTTCCATGTCCAGTATGTACTCTGTTCAGGCGGAGACAGATATGCCGCGGGAGATGAAATCCGGACGGGGGCTGTGTGGGATAAAGGTGTGATCTCCATTCGTCGAGAGCCTTAGCTGTCCGTTCTTCACACAAAGTATGGTGACAGCAAAAGATTTAGTTCATCAGTTTCTGAGGCAGCAGCAGGGGAGTGTGCGTAGATTTCAGTCTGGTTTAAGTGATTCTTTAGATGTCTTGGTGGTAAGTTATTGGCCAATATTTTATTTGTTACTCGGACGAGATTAGACCTGGAGCAACGAGGTGGCTTTGTGCTGGAAGCCAGTGCAGTAGGGTTGTTTTGATGACGCCACAGATGATAATCCGCATTGTCTGATTCAGGACAGTGTCCACTTTCTTGGTGTGTGACCAGGATTTTAACACCGATACTTCACCTCCTTTTTTCCGCGAAAGACAGCCAACGTAAATTCCTGCCAGCACCAGAATTAGAATCCGGTAGCTTTGTCAACGTACGTAAACACGGGCTCCGCAAACAGCCTATATACGAATACCGAGGGACGGCGGTTACCGAAAAATAATCAACTTACACATTAAAACTCGGGTGACGAGTGCAATAGATATTACAGGGGATACGAGTGTGTTAAATTTTAAGGAAGGAAGGAAGATTAGGGTTAACGTCGCGTCGACAGGGTGGTCAGTAGAAACTGAACACAAGCTAGGACAGCTTTTGTTAAGGATGAGGAAGGGAAAGAAATTGACCGTGCCCTATCAAAGGAAGCAAACAGGCAATTGTGTGGAGTTGCCTTACGAAAACCTCAATCTGGTTGGCTGGAGGCAGATTTGAAGTACCGTCCTCACGAATGCGATTCAAATTTTACCTTAGCAGTCGTGTTTGAACATTATCAAAGGCTCACACCACTTCATACTTTACATTATTAACCTAAGGAGAGCGACGGTTAATGTACGGTTTTATAATCGTATTTATCGTAAGCAATCTACTGAAAATTTTATGTCCTTATACCCACAACTATATATACAAAGCAAAAAATTGTCTAATCATTCACGAAATGGATTTAGATAGCCTGTGAGTGATGTCTACAATCTACCGCATCAGTTTTCTGGTAATGTTAGGTGCTAACAAAGCCATATATTTGGTACCGTCATTATACAACGCGCTGTCAGTTATGATGATATTACTACTTACTTGTCATTATAATGTGCCACTTACACTGGTCAAAACAAGTAGAGATATCTATGTTCTGAATTATTGTCAAAACCCGTCATCTAAAATAAAATGAATAAAATATTCAACTAGAAATCTTGGCGTATATATTCTTAACAATCCCTGCTCATGTGCATGAAACATATCATGGTGGTGGACGAAAGGTGTTGGCAAGATTCAGTACTGAAGGACGCACGGACCTCTGTCGTTCATAATGGCGGTTTAACCGCTCAGAGGTGTAGAGGCGACATCCTTCGACCTTTTGTTGTGCCCTACGCTGGTGCCATAGGGGACGGATTCCTTCTGGTGGACGGTAACTCTTGTCCCCACAGAGCTGCACTGCTTGAAGCTGAAGGAATTGAACGAATTGAGTGGACAGCTTGTTCATCGGACTTAAACTCGATTGAGCATGTCCGGAATGCACTTAGCAGGCGAGTAGCAACCAGACCAGCACCTCATACAGCGGTTGTAGGGCTGGATATGGCACTAATGGAAGAATGGCCAAAAATGTCACAACAGCTGATTGATAACCTCATACGTACAATGTCACGAAGGTGTTTAACTGTACTGGCCGTCTGAGGTGATCACATACCATGTTAGAGGGCAACGACTTTTTCACTATAATGGTCGCCCCATGATGCGTCGCTCTTCGTAAACACCATGTAAATTTAAAGTAACGAATGGAGACAGCAAAATATCGTACTGTATCACACACAAATTACAGTTGTAACCAATATCTGAATAAAATACATTACCATATGTATATTGTGTATGATATCTCACTTGATCCCCTAATTGTTTTGAGCAGTGTGTATTATTAAGGTCATTTAACTTGTAGCTATAGTAATCTAATATATAAAGCAGAGTGTCCGTATGTTTGTACGTGTTGCATACAAATCTACAGTTTTGTTCAAATTTTTATGAAATTCTGTACACGTAAAGTTCAATCCATGAGGAAGGTCGCCGTAAGTGTAAGAATCACATACGATACATAGTTCACAAGATATGACGTCATAAACAATGAGCTGCGCGAGAGTGCTGCATTTAGCGACAATGCTGCTGATTTTCACCTGAACTACTTGACCGATTTCAACCAAATTTGCTGCACATATTTCTTACCATGCGGTACCAATTCTGTAATGATAAGAACCAAATACGATACATGGTACAGTGATATAACGTCATAAACAATAGGAATCGCAAAAAACTGCCACAGCGACAAAAAGTTTAATAAAGATTTGAAATTATGTTTAAAGTTTGTTGCAAGTCGCTAAGTACCCTCATTCTCATATAGCATATTTGTAAAGTCTCGCGAGACTTTATAAATACGCTATATGAGAATGAGAGTACTTAGTGACTTGCAACAAACTTTAAACATAATTTCAAATCTTTAATAAACTTTTTGTCGCTGAAAACTGCATCAAAATATTGAAAGGAAAAAAGTTTCTCTCTTGCTACTTATCTGTTGTTCATGGAGCAAACGTACGGCATTTGATATGACGTTACAATTTATAATTTGTACACTTCAAATTGTAGCCACATGAAAATACATAGACAGTATAGACACATACAACTGAATGTACCTTCGAAACTGTATCGCAGTACGACACGTAGTTCATGAGATATGAGCACATAAACAGTAACTTTTATGGAAAACCGCCCCATGACGCATCAAGTTTTGAAATATTACTTCTTTACTACTTATTAACAGATTTTACAGACATACAGGCTTTATAAAAATGAATATATACCTGAAAAATGGCAGGAATAAAAAAATAAATACCCGGGCAACGCCGGGTTTTCAGCTAGTCATTAATAAAATAGAGAGACCTTCGTTAAAGTGCATCTTGACATTTCTTACACCTTTACTATAGTCGACATAATCGACTTACGAGAGTCGGCAACTGCACTAATATTTCAAAATATTTATTGTCTGGTTATCAGTCAACAGTTGCAATTAGTTGTTGCCGAATTTACAAGTTTCGATCCATCAGAATTCTTCAGAATCTTCGTAGTTGGGACTGCAACAAGTTTCATCTCTGTTATGACTATTACTGTCAATTGTCAAAACTTAGACGAGACGTGTTGGAGTTGCAACTACGAAGACTCTGAAGATGATGGTGATGGATCGAAATACGTAAATGCAAAAACACCAGTTGTAACTGTTGACTGATCATCAGAACATAAATCTTTTTAAATTCTCCACATCGTAGAGGGCTGTCCTTGGCGGGATATAAACAATACGGTGAATTAACGGTTAATGAAATAGCTTTCTGTTAGCGTCCCTGCACCGGACTTGGCTGCCTCTAGTGACTTGTTAGGATACTTCGCCTTCGTTTCTATTGATGTTGTTAATTGAAATTTTAAATTCAGTTTTTCCTTTAATGAATTTTTAACAGAATTTTAATGTCACAGGCTCTAAAGACGTTATTATAAAATTCGATAGCATTTTCTTCGCCCTATGGGATACCGCAATCCTATACCGATCACAGTCCGTTCGATTTAGCAGACGAGGTTTTCACACGATATTTTCCACGCAAAAAGTTTTCTGTTTTTTACGTGTTCTTTATCTGATGCTAAAATATAATGTAACAGTATCGGGATCTAATGCCACTATGAAAAAAGCGGTTGGTGTTTTTCGATGCGATACAAAGCTTTTTTAATCTAATGCGAAACCCTCATTACTGAGATAATTAAAAATGACGCCTCATTGCAGAAACCGCTGAAGAGAAGGAAAATTGATGGAATACTGGCTAAGTTTCTCGTTTATGTATCAGAACTTTATTGAACATTGATTCCCTTAAGTTTCAAAGGCGAGAGTGGTTTAGGAAGTTACTTGTGAGGAACATAGTCAACAAATAAAGCAGTTGTCCTATTTGGTGTTGTTAAGTGCGATGAGCTGTCATATATCTGACGCGTGTCATTGCTCGTAACACGACGTTAGCCAAAACATTTATCGCTTTTGAACTGTATAATTGAGAGCCTACATGCTTACACCTCTTTAAATTATTTGTTGTGAAATATATATGCCAAGATCGCAGTTGAATATTTTATTCCAGATTACCGGTTTCGACAAAACTTTGTCATCTTCATATCTGTAACTCTGCATTTTAAAATTATAGCACATCTCCATACATGTACAGTTGCAGATCTGAAGATGATAACGAAGTTTTGTCGAAACCGGTAACCTGGCATAAAACATTGAAAAGCGATGTTGGCGAATATATTTCCTTGAATGATGTCAAACATATAAATATTTTAACTGTTAGTTTAATATCTTTCCCATATTTCAATTATCTTCCTCCGTTACAATATTGTCACCTGTCTTGCCTTGGTAGCCTATCCTCTTTTTCAAATGTTTGCTTGTATAGTTTATGGGACTTAACTACGGGGTCATCAGTCCCTAAACTTACAAACTACTTATGAACTACTTACGAACTAGGACGGCACATCCATGCCCGAGGGGGGATTCGAACCCCCGACCGTAGTTGCCGTGGCGACCGTGACTGGAGCGCCTCAGTCCCCTCGGCCACCGTGGCCGCCTATCCTCTTTTTCAAGTTTATTGTTTGTACCTGTATTGGTTTAAGTAAAATCAAGTGACAGTGTCATATCATCGTAATTCTTCCAAATATCTCTGAAACGTAAAAAAATAAATAAGAGAAAGTGCTCTACAAATTCGTTTATTCAATTTTCGTCTCATTTTAATTTCGAGCAGTCAAAAGCCGATTGCAAAGATCCACTTTTATTGTCACTACCGTAACCAAAAGTGGACAAAAAATCATGGCTACTGTCGTTTTTGATTATACAGGTACTTAGAAAACAGATAGAAATGGCATATCTGCAAGATGTAAAAATATCATAAAGGACTTTCCCAAATCAGAAATATTTGTATGCTATTCACATACTGCCTGGCCCTTACAACTCACACACACTGCGCAAAAGGTTTAAAAAAGGCAATTACGCAGAAGTCTGAGTTTTGACTCAAGAGTCACCTACAATCTTCCTCTGTAGTGGTGAAAAAACATCGCACATTGCGACATGACACTGGAGCTCGTTGACACATCGTACAGTTAGATGTCGATACATTGGAAAATAGGCAAACGCTTAGAATTCCACATCGGTGTTACAGTGGTTAATGGTGTCCTATTGACACCAGATTTCACCACTATACCGCCCAACGACTCTACCAACTTGTCACACTACTGTAAGAAAGACATATCGCCTTCCATTACTCATATTTTACTTCTTGACGTCTCCGCCGTGGAAATCCGAGTGACTATGTCCTGTTCGGAAATTACGCGGTTACCTCAAGCGGGACAAGGTAAACATTTCATATACGGAGCACAGAAAGTAAGTTTCCCGGTGCTTTTTCTTTTAAGGTATACATATTTAGCCGGTAAAAGTGTCAGGTCCCGCCTGGTGTCAGTTGCAGTTTATATGGCGACAGGAAATGTTACACTTAGGAAAAGTGTGGTTACTAGGATACACAGGCACTGAAATTTCCGTCCACAGACAAGTTGGGTTATAGGCATAATCTCTGATCCCTTACAACGTTCATAAGTACACCCTTAAGTTAAGCATAACCATCCTAAGTAGTTCACTTAAATGTTTGTGAAGCTATGGGAGCAAAATGTAGGGGTCATCGGTCGCTAGATTTACAAACTACTTAACACACACACACACAATCATGCCTTAGGGAGTACTCGAATCTCCGACCAGGAGGAGCTGCGCGTTCCACAGCAAGGTGCCTTAGAGAGATTGGCCATTCCCACTCGGAATAATAATTGTCACCATAAACAATAAAATCTTATTCTATAGTGGATATTGCTCAAGAAAGTAGTTCGAATGAGAAAGACAAATGACACTTCATCATTTAAAGAGGACGAAGATTACACGTAAACTTGTAATAGTAATGAAATGATATGAAAAAGAATGAAACTTGTAAACACATACTGAAGAACGGTACAAATACTGGTACAGTTAATTATAATTCATCTGCTCCAGCTGTGATCCGCAATACGATAGCCCATCATTAGAACAGTAGCAGTTGTTGGAAAAATTCGCAATTCGTGAATATACACTTGAGTGCCTCCAGCCGCAGACTGGGAACTTGGCACTGAAGTTTTAATGCGACGAATTATGTCGCAGCTGATGAAATCCACTGCAGAAATTGTTACTGCTGCAAGATAAGACGCTTCCCAGTGATGTACTTTTTTTTTTTTTTTTTTTTTTTTTGCTCCGTCTGCACAAAAGTGTTAAAATTGGGCAAAAGGCTTCAGTACAAATGTTTGTATTTTAAAGTTTTTAATTTTAGAAGAATGAGTCGGAATGTTAATGAATGGAAATGGACCGACATATATAAGAATGTTTCGTCTGTTTTGAAATGAATTTTAGAAATGTCCTCCGGTTGCATAATGTAATGCAACATTATTAAGTGCTTGTAAAATTATTAAGTGCATCTAAACATTATTTCTTTCTTTTTACGTATGTATTAGAGCCATTTAGTTCACATGAGAGCACTGCAATTTCGTTTAATGAATGTTTCACATGGGAAAAGTATAAGGATTTTCTGTACGGTAATTGAAGTGTTTTGCCGTGTTTTTCTGATATAAATGGTACGATATTATGTTGATTGGAGGTTTTAATTTGAATTTTTTATTTACTCCAAACGTAAACTAACCAATGCGATATCGTTGTAGTCTTTTATGAATTTCTTTAGCCATTTAAAGGAAAAGCTTCATCTAGGATAAAGGAATAAAGTTCATAAACCAGTCAAGAAGGCTAGGAGCGTGTTTTTGTTGGGAAAAGCAGACAAGCAAATGTTACGATCGCACTTAGAAAATGAATGGGCATCGTTTAATTCTGGGACTATGGATGTAGAGGACTTGTGGACTAAATTTAAATGCATTGTTAATGAAGGGTTAGAGAAATATGTGCCAGTAAAGACGATTAAGAATGGAAAAGATCCACCGTGGTATAATAATAATGTTAGAAAGCTGCTGAGAAAGCAAAGGCTGTTGCACTCTCGATTCAAAAAAGAACACGCAAATGATGACAGGCAAAAGTTAGTAGAGATTCGTGCGTCTATAAAAAGATCGATGCGTGAAGCATACAATAATTATCACAGCCATACCTTAGCAAAAGATCTTTCCGAGAACCCGAAAAAATTCTGGTCCTATGTAAAATCGATAAGCGGGTCAAAGCCCACTGTCCAGTCACTAGTTGATCATTCCGGGACAGTAATAGAAGAAAGCAAACGGAAAGCTGATGTTCTAAATTTAACCTTTAAGAAATCTTTCACGCAGGAGGACCGCACAAATATACCATCATTTGATCAACGTACTAATTCCGAAATGGGGGACATAGCAATAGGTATTTCCGGTGTAGAGAAGCAGCTGAGAGAGCTAAATACGAAAAAGTCTGCTGGTCCGGATGGAATACCAGTTCGGTTTTACAAAGACTATTCTGCAGCATTGGCCCCCTACTTAGCTTGCATTTATAGCGAGTCTTTAATTCAGCGCAAAGTTCCTAGTGATTGGAAAAAAAGCGCAGGTGACTCCCGTGTATAAGAAAGGAAAGAGAACTGACCCATACAATTACAGGCCAATATCGTTGACATCGGTTTCATGTAGAATTTTGGAGCATATTCTCAGTTCGAATATAGTAAATTTCCTTGAAACGGAAAAGCTTCTTTCCATGAATCAGCACGGGTTTAGGAAACATCGTTCATGTGAAACTCAGCTTGCCCTTTTCTCACATGACATCTTGCGAGTCATGGACGAAGGGCAACAGGCGGATTGTGTTTTTCTCGACTTCAAAAAGGCGTTCGACACGGTGCCACACTGCAGACTGCTAACGAAGATTCGAGCTTATGGAATAAGTTCACAGATTTGTGACTGGCTGGAAGACTTCCTAAGTAATAGAACGCAGTACGTTGTTCTCGACGGCGAGTGTTCATCAGAGACGAGTGTATCGTCAGGCGTGCCCCAGGGGAGTGTGATAGGACCGCTATTATTTTCTATCTATATAAATGATCTGATGGACAGAGTAAGTTGTAATTTGCGGCTGTTTGCTGATGATGCTGTGGTGTATGGGAGGGTGTCGTCTGTAACTGACTGTAATAGCATACAGGTTGACTTAGACAAAATTTCTAGTTGGTGCGAAGAATGGCAGCTAGCTCTCAATGTAGAAAAATGTAAGGTGATGCGCATGAGTAGAAAAAACAATCCTATAATGTTCGAATACAGCATCAGTAGTGAGCTTCTTGATGCGGTCGCGCCGTTCAAATATCTAGGCGTAACATTGCAGAGCGATATGAAATGGAACGAGCATGTAAGGACAGTTGTGAGTAAGGCGGACAGCAGACTTCGGTTTATTGGGAGAATTTTGGGAAGATGTACTTCACCTGTAAAGGAGACCGCGTATAAAACGCTTGTACGACCACGTCTTGAGTATTGCTCAAGTATTTGGGACCCGCAGCAGATCGGTTTGAAGGAAGACATAGAGGCGGTTCAGAGGCGAGCAGCTAGATTTGTTACCGGTAGGTTCGACCAATGCGCGAGTGTCACGGAAATGCTCCGGCAACTCAATTTGGGATCGCTGGAAGAAAGACGACGTTCTTTTCGTGAATTTCTGTTAAGTAAATTTAGAGGGCCGGAATTTGAAGCTGAGTGTAGTACGATCTTGCTGCCGCCTACTTACATTTCGCGTAAAGATCACAAAGACAAGATAAGAGAAATTAGGGCTCGTACGGAGGCATATAGGCATTCTTTTTTTCCTCGTTCAATTGAGTGGAATAGGAAAGGAAATGCCTAGTAGTGGTACAGTGTACCCTCCGCCACGCACCTTACGGTGAATTGCGGAGTATGTATGTAGATGTAGATGTAGGATATAGTTTAGGGGTTCAATAACTGGAAATAGGATGTTCTAGAGATTACTTTGTTGTGACTTTTCATTGCAATTTCCTTCGAGAACTCCAGAATTGCCTTTATTTGTAACGTCATTTCTGCATCAGCCTTCATCAGATCTAAAAGCCTCTCAACATTGAACATACAGATATTATCGTTGACACTGATCTTTGCTTCACAAACTCGGAGCTTATTATATCCGATGATGGCAAATACCAAAAAGACGTTATACATCAACATATATTTAGTGATCTAGACGTTATTAATCATATTGACAAAAATCTAAAATCGCTGACTCATATAGGGAATTCGTTTCCGTTATTTAGAAATAACAGATGGTAATGGAAAAGGAGGTATAGGAACGACGAGCGTGTCGTGTTTCCCAATGAAACCACGAGTAAAAACATACTCCGGGAAGAATTAAGAAATTTTACGCGAGGGAAGAAAGGTTCATGAACAAGTGTCCAGTGCTTGACGGACCAGGAATGAAACATGGATCGTATACCACTTGACTACTGCACAAGATTTCGAATTGAAAGAATGTTCAGAAATATTTGATTGTAATTCACACTTATCAGTATTGTACTGGGGACGAAGTATATGTATGACGATAAGTGCCAGAGCGTTAAATAATAGTACTAATATTGTGTCACTTGGTAATCCGTTATAAGGTCATCTTTAAAGCTGATTTGTATGCTTTGTACTTTTTCATAATTCTTAATCGTTTTCTCTTGAGTTATCCGTTGATGTTTCCTTTCAGTCAGAGTATTACCTTCCAACTGGAACACATGTGTACTGAAACAGGGGACCCGACAGCAAACTGGTAACCTCGCAATATGTACATTATTATTGGGTTATAAACGTTTGCTATGATACCTGTGTATAGTGCTATAGGACCCTCATTAATTTTCCGACGATTAAGAACATGCATATATGCCTAAGGGTTTTTTCAAAAACATTTCTGTAGAGTTGACATTTGTGTTTCCATAACGTGCTAATGAATTAAATGTGTACGTATTACACGAAGAGCTCTCGCCATGTATGTACGCCAGAAAGTAAACATTAAATAACGCTTCTGTGCACAGAGTAACATGATCATCATGTAATGGGGCCGGTGCGATCAGTTTAACAATGCAGACATTCAATGGAGGAAATTGGATAATACGAGGCGGAGTTTAAGTTTCCCCTGTCAACTGTGGGCAGAGTTGTGTATGAAAGAGAAAAAAAAATTTGAATGAGACATTAAAGATAAGACATATCTCTATTTTTCTACGCAATTTCCAAATAGATTGAGGCATTTATGAAACCGCTTTATAAGCTTCAAGAAAGCAGTCCAGGAAAAAATCAGGGCGTTGCATACGGAAGATGCGTTAGACGGCTATGGAGTGGTAACATCCGTCATCACCTGTCCAAAAAAAGTTCAAAAGCACTTCGTCTGCAGGTAATGTGGTACTCACCGTTTTCTGGGACGCCCAATGAGTTTTGTTGCTGGTCTTTTTGGAGGATGCAATCACCAATTCTGCGCGGTACTGTGCCACTCCCTCGAAATTGAAAGAGGTGATTCGGAAAAAGCGGCCTGGCGTTCTCAGATCTGGCGTTCTTCTGTTGGATGACAATGCGAGACCACATCGGCAACGGCAACGCAAAACCGTATAGCAAGTCTTGGTTGGGAGCGCCTACACCATCAGCCATACAGTCCTGATCTCGCACCAAATGACTCCCATTTTGTTTCCAGCTTTGAAGAAGACTCTCAGCAGAAGGCGCTATACAAGCAATGCTGACATCAATCAAGCCGTTGAACACTTCTTCCGTATGCAACGCTCAGATATTTTCCTGGAAAGCTTTTTGAAGATTATAAATCAGTATGACAAATGTCGCAATGTACTGTACTTGTAAATTATGTACATAAATAAATGTATGTCTTATCTTTAATCTCACATTCTATTTTTTTCCTTTCCTCCACAACTCTGACCACAGTCAACAGGGGAAACTTATTTTCCAACTTCCCACTCGTAATAAGAGTCAAACTGAATGCAATAGAGGGAACGTACAGTTTTACAAGCTATTGACATCTAGATCATCATGTTCATATATTGCTGGAAATGAAAATTTGTACACCATCTTCGAGTTTCCCCAATTCACTCAAGCTTTACTGTTCAAAGAGTGCATATGAAGTGCATGAAACATTACGTTCCTTCTTATTCTTCTTGCCTAACATTTTTCCCATAAGTTGGGGTCTTCCGCTACGTCTCCTCCGCAGAGCTCTGTTGTGGACGTCTTCAGGGCTGATATCCGCATCGCACATGTCCTCCTTGATGTTGTCCATCCTCCTCTTCAGCGGTCAACCACGGGGTCGGCGTCATCTTGGATCGAATTGGAGTGCTGTTTTGGCCACATGACGTGCCTCTCTTGTCTATAATTGAAACTACAGGTCTTTGCGGACAGTTATTTGTTACATGGTCGTAATGAGTCAATCCAAGGGATCATCGCAGCATTTTCATCTACATTGTGTGGAGAGCGTGGCCCTGTTTTCTCGTGAAAGATCGGCATTGTATCCCGTAGAGGGCTACTGGACGCACTAGTGATTTATAATTTTTCTCCTTCAGATGTGCAGGCATCCTTTTGCCACAGAAGACACCAGAGACCTTTATCCATTTCAGCCATGCTGCATTTACTCTCATCCGGGTGTTCAGGGTAGAACCATTCGAAGAATTATTATAATCAATAAACCAAATCGCTGCTATTGAGTATTTTTTTAGTTTCACGACAGATCCGTTTCGGCTTCTAATGACATTGTCAAGTGACCTGCGTTATAAATGGGAAACATTAAGATTAAAACACTGGTACGTCGTATTATAATATTACAGTAATGATCTTAACAACTACTTACGTATGTGTCTTGATGTTTAGACATACATAAGACATCTAAAGCATATTTATATTAACTGTCCAGAAGATTTTGATAATATTGCGTATTTTATTAAAACCATAATCGATTTTCGAAAGCTGCGTATATGTTTATCGTTTATTTCTATAATCGATTTTCGTAAGCTGCGAATATATTTCCAGAGAGTGTTTGGTACAGATGTGCAACTGTTTGTTTACATTATGTATGGATTTTGTTACACAGAGGCTAACCTTTTTCATAGACGAAAAGTTCAATAAAAATTTTATGTAATTTTGGTTTGTTCATTTAGTACATTTTGAGGATTGTTACGTATATGTATATATAAATTAATAGTAAAACGGAAAATAATAAGTATATAACATGTACTTGAAAACATGACCATATTATAGCATCTATAGTTTATTAACAGAGATGTGAAATACGTCAAAGATATATCAAAGCATAACAACATAAATATCTGTTGTATATCTTTTGTAAACGTATGTCATCTTAGCTGTAACTGTCAAAATACGCAATATTATCAAAATCTTTTTGACAGTTAATATAGATATGCTTTAGATGTCTTATGTATGTCTCAACATGTAGACACATACGTAAGTAGTTGTTTAGATCATTACTGTAATATTAAAATACGACGTACCAGTGTTTTAATCTTAATGTTACCCATTTATAACGCAGGTCACTTGACAATGCTATTAGAAGCCGAAACGGATCTGTCGTGAAAATAAAAAAATACTCAATAGCAGCGATTTGGTGTATTTATTATAATAATTCTTCGAATGGTTCTACCCTGGACACACGGACGAGAGTAAGTGCAGCATGGCTGAAATGGAGTCAGGTCGCTGGTGTTCTCTCTGACAAAAGGATGCCTGTATATCTGAAGGAGAAAAATTATAAATCAGTAGTGCCTCCAGTAGCCCTCTACGGGATACAATGCCGACCTTTGATCTTGACAGGTGAGTATCTCAAGCGGTAGTAAGGCATCAATTACCGATCCAGGTTGAATCACACATACTGAACATAGTGTAGCCTCCATGGTTGGCAATCCAGGTGCTGATTACGACACCCAACGAACATACAGTTAGCTAATACTGTTTCGTTATACGTTATTCCACGCTTGCTCCCGTTAGTTGTGCAACAGTTGTTGACGACTCGCACATATTTTTCGTCCAAAAACATCCCAAAGCGTGCTCGATTAGAGATAAGCCCGGAGAAGGGTGCTTGCTAGAGAAGATGCCGCGCGTCTTGCAGAACACTTTGAGTTTCACGCGCACTGTGGGGACGAGCATTACCCTATTGAAACAAAACGGCACATTCCTGTAGAAATAATGGAAAAACAACGATTCCAGCAACATTCTGTACGTGACTGGCTGGTCAGCGCTACCTCAACAAAACCGAAGGTGAGCTACAGTTGTAGTCCATCACATCCCAGACGATAATGCCACGGGTGAGTCTTTTATCTACATCTAACAAAGCAATTAACAATCCGAAGATTGGTTTGAATACCATAGTGCTTTACTAGGCATGGTCCTGTTTGGAGGTGGTATGCCGTTGCCTTCCTCCGACCTTCGAACTACCCAGCCAGTTATAGGAGGACCTACAGTTTAACGTGGGTTCCGAACCACGGTGCTACTCGGTATTTATGAGCAATACTGCCAGAGGTGAAAGAAGTGTTAAGTGACAGATAAAAATCCTAGGACCTGGCGGGGATCGAATCCGTAACCTTCATATTTGTAGTGTGACTACCACTGTGCAACCGAGGTGCACTTATGTACATCCACATTTCTGTAATCCATCCAAAGGTGCGAGACGCAAGATAGTACCACTACTACTTACTTCATTACTTGTTCCGCTCCCATATTGAAGGTGGGAAAAACGAATGCTTGTGTGCATCCGTACGAGCCCTAATCTCTCTAATCTTATCTTTGAATCTTTAGGCGAAAGATAGATTGTTCGCAGGAGACTACAATAGCTGCAGCCACCTCCCTCTGTGTTTGTCGCGCTCCCAACCTTCTATGCCGCGGCGGAATGGCCAAGCGCATTTAGGCGCTATGCTCCGATACGCGAATCCGTTCTCGGTCGGGGGTTCGAATCCTTCCTCGGGCATGGACGTTTGTGTTGTCTTTAGTATAAGGTAGTTAATAAGTAGTTTGTAAGTTTAGGGACTGATGACCTTGCAGTTAAGTCCCATAAGCTTAACAAACATTTGATTTTTTTCCAACTTTTCTGTGGCTCTCCATGCCACAGCTTGGAGTAAGTCACGTTGTTGTTGAATTGCACTACCTGCTCACTAAACGTTCTGAAAATAATTCGTTTGTTACGGCAAATACAAGGCAACACCAACGAACTCAGTAGCAACTTTCTGTTACTACCACTATCTCGGTTGCCGTTACGTTGTTGTCTCCCCTCGTAAAGACATCGAACCATTTTAAATTGTTCTGCTGATTACTGTACTTCAGAACTTATATCTCAACTGATCCCTTAACTGTTTTGACCAGTGAATGTAATTATTAACGAATTTACGTTAAATTTAAATGGTGTATCTTTTCAAAAATCATCCTGAAATAGGAGGAAGTTAGGTAAGAAGACAGACAGAGAAAGTAATAGATTGGAAGAAGAAAGAAACTAAGAGGATGAGAGAACTATATTATCAATTCAATGAATCTACGAAAACCTAAGTCGACCAGACCAAACTACCCGGCCGATTTCCTTCATTTTTGTTTTAAACGACAGGTTTTCTTCCACAGATTTGTCATCAAGTATCAGAATTTACATTACTCTAGCCTCCCTTTTTCTATACTCAAACGCGATTTCCTTCTGTACATATCTTATGGGGATGTTCTTACTGTAGCCGCGGTGGAGTAGCCGAGCGGTCTATGGCTCCTCGCTGCGGAGCGTGCGGTTGCTTGCCTTCGGAGGTTCAAGTCCTCCCTAGGGTATGTGTGTGTGTGTGTGTTGTCCTTAGGTTAGTTTACCTTAGTTTAAGTAGTTTGTAAGCTACAGACATATGACCACACAGTTTTGTCCGATAGATTTACAAAGATTTTTTGTTGTTGTTCTTGCTGTAAACTTAAGTCAGTCGGTCAGACCGTTCTATCCGACCGATTTCCTTCATTTTTGCTTTATACGAAAGATTGTCATTCGAAGATTTGCCAGTAAGTGTCAGAATTAAGTCCCTCCATCCTTTGTTTTTATTGAAATGCGTAATCCTTCTGTCTTTGCACTAAATATTTTACTCGGTTTGTTTTACGATACCTTCGGTTCTAATTAAGGTACACAGTTCTTTTTGACCTAACAACACTCGACGGATCAAGCTCTTTCATTTGCGGTTTTAATCACTTGTATTCATTGATTGTGAGGAAAGCTATGCGTGAACATTCAGCTTTACTTCCATTTTTTCCCAACTTTTTTGTCGTTCCACTAACGATGCGAAGTATTCGCATCGGTCCTCTAGTTTTATTTAAAAGTCGAAATTACGGACAAATGCACATTGTGTCCAGTGTACAAAGTTTAACGAAAATATTACAAACGTGCTTGTACTGGGGACACAGTATAACGGTGCGTCGCGCTGGGTCCTCTAGTTTTATTTAAAAATCGAACTTACGGACAAATGCACATTGTATCCAGTGTACAAGGTATAACCAAAATATTACAAACGTGCTTGCACTGGGGCACAGTAAAACGGTGCCACGCGCTGTCGCAGAATTTTACCAAACACTGCAATCGACGTTTAACATTCAGATCGTTCCCTGACACCTCGCGGACTGTATCTCGGGTGAACGGCTTTCCAAACAGAGGGAATAAAAACTGACGGAAAATATCAAAGCGTTATTACAAAAGCATAGTTTTTCATAGATTTTAATGAAAAGTCATCGTTGCATGCACCGTGCGACTGTTTTCGCAGACAGAGCCGCCAATGCTCGCTGACCGCGCCTGCAACTTTTATCCCGCCCTTTAGAATTCGCCGACGCGACACTTGTTTGGTTTTTACATTTCGCGCGGCCAGCTGTCACGTCAGACGTTATTTGCAGCACTCTGCAAAATGTCTCGCTGTGATGGCCGCTTCAGGGCGACGCGACTGACATTTCGCACCGAGATAACGCCCCGGAATGGCGTTTATTGAACGCCGAGGTGACAGAGCCGTTTTCCAAACAGCCCGCTGTACCCGCGACGGCTTTTTGCGTCTAACATTTTACAGCTCGATTACCGCCTGAAATAAATTTACTTTGGTGCCGCTGGCTGGATATCTACAGCTTATAATGATAAACCGCAGTTCGTGAAATAGTATTGAACTGCCCTGTCGCTAATTTGCGTGTGGTTCACCGGCCTTACGGCATCATGAAAATAAATATGGATTGCTCCTCTCAATTACCCAAAGTTGCATACAAAAACACTAGCTTTCGGTATTAGGCAATTTCTTATCACTAGGGATAGCTGGGATTCCTAATTGTGGCGTCGCACAAGTACAAAGTGCGCGCCACCTACTTTCGCCGCGCGCCGCCATGCACGCACGGCGCGGCGTTCTTACGACGACAGCCACGAGCGCCCTCTGCTGCAACTCCGCTCGTGGCCACCACTGAACGACATCGTTCACTTGGGACTGAGATAGGAACCAGTTAACACTTCGTAATCAGATAGGCACCAGTGAAGACTTGGCTATCGTACAGGCACTAAGCAGGCCTCTAACAACTATGTATCAGCCTTCTGAAGTTCACAACTATGTAAAAGTTAAGTATAGTATAAATTCTGTTCAATATATATCTCGTTCTAATTTACTCTAGTGTTTCTAGTTCCTGGCTGCTCCCCTCTGTACCTGCACCAGCGTGCTGTCTTTATTCCTGTGTCGGTCTCATTCCACTCGGCCACCAACACCTACGACGGAAACGAGACCAAAAGCGGCGACGAGGCTGGGACACAAAACTAATCATTATACAGGGTGTTACAAAAATGCACGGCCAAACTTTCAGGAAAAATTCCTCACACACAAAGAAAGAAAATATGTTATGTTGACATGTGTCCGGAAACGCTTAATTTCCTTGTTAGAGCTCATTTTAGTATTTCTCTTTGAAAGTAAATTGAAATGATTCGTGCAGACAATTGTCAAAATACCCAGTTGTTTCGTTAGTATGTACTGTACTTCCTCGATTCACCGCATTTGTAAACATTGCACTGACTGCAAAACGACGTTCGTGATGAAAACTAACCAGTTGATGCTACGTACTGATGTGCTTGATACTAGTACTGTAGAGCAATGAGTCGCATGTCAACACAAGCACTGAAGTCAACATTACCTTCCTTCAGTTGGGCCAACTGGTGGTGATTCGAGAAAGTACAGTACATACTAACGAAACAATTGGGTATTCCGACAATTGTCTGCACGAATTATTTCAATTTACATTTAAAGAGACTGATGACCCCGTAGTTAAGTCCCATAGACTATACAAACATTTGAACATTTGAACATTTTTGCATGGATATTTGTGCCGTCCTAGTTCGTAAGTAGGGACTGATGACCCTGTAGTTAAGTCCCATAAACTATAGAAACATTTGAACATTTGATTTGGAAGGGGTACACCTTTTTCGTAATGTTACACAAGTGAGAAAAATAAGACAACACAAAACGACCAATTCTAAATGGTCAGAAAGCAACATTCCCGCTAAATGTATTGAAGAAAAACAGGGGAAAGAAAATTCGCGCGGATTATTTGTGCGCACTGATGCGCCGTGCTGCGATGCGTGCGGCCGTTCGCTGTCGTGGGTTCGAGTCCTCCCTCGGGCATGGGCGTATGTGTTGTCCTTGGGTTAGGTTACCTTACTTTATGTACAAGGTGTCTCACGAGAGACGCCCGCCAGGCGTTCGCAGATCGCGCAGTAAGGCGCCCGGCCGCCGCCACCGCGTCCGCCGGCCACGGCAGCGCCCGATTCTCGGACTCTATTGTGCCGCGGGCGCATACATTGAGTTAAAGTCTAAAAAACTTAAGCTTACCTTTATTTACAGTATATGTTGAAAATGATGTCCACCCATGTAAAGAGCGGCCTGACATCTCTTGAACACATTAGCGAACACTCGACGAATTTCGGCTGCCGAAATCTGGTTTACATTGTATGACCTGTGACCTAGTTCGCCACTGCCTGACGACCACTTACTTCAGGTAGAAAGAAGAATTTTACGAACAAACAGACGGTGTAGCTGTGGGCTCCCCACTTTCTCCGATTGCAGCTGACATCTTCATGCAAGCATTTGAAGAAACGGCTCTCCAGTCAGCACCACTACGCCCAGCATGCTGGCTGCATTACGTTGATGACACTTTCGTCATCTGGTCACATGGGGAAGAGGAGCTAAAGAACTTTCATGAATATCTCAATCGGCAGCACAGCAAAATACATTTCACAATAGAAGTAGAAAAGAATGGAGTGCTGCCTTTCCTCGACGTCGAAGTCTACCGAAAATCAGACGGTAAACTCGGCCACAGGGTGTACAGAAAGGCTACCAGCACGGAAAGGTACCTCCACGCCTCCTCTCACCACCACCCCATGCAGACGAAATCCGCCCTAGAAACACTAACAAGGAAGGCCCACAGGATCAGCGATGACGATCATCTACATGCGGAACTGCGACATCTCAGATCTACCTTTGCGGCTAATGGCTACGGACTGAGCGAGATAGATAAAACAATGTCTAGGAGGAATGAAAGAAATAGAGGGGAGCAGGAGGAAGCACAAAGCATCGCCCTATTTCCTTACGTGCAGGGCGCCACTGAGCGTGTGGGAAAGGTTCTACGTCGAGCAGGCATCAAGCCAGTTTCCGCAGCACCAATAAGACCAAGTATGTCCTAGGTTCAACTAAGGACGCAGTTGACAAACTGAGCAATATCGGCGTTTATGAAATAAGCTGCGAGTGTGGGCTGGTTTATATAGGAGAGACCGGGAGAGCAATCTCCATGAGGCTTTCAGAACATGAAAGATACATACGGCTTGGACAGCACACAAAGTCAGCGGTTTCTCAGCATCACAATCAGTGCGGAAAACAGTTATCTTTCAGCGAGGCCCGCGTGCTGGCAAAGCAACCATTCTCAACGAGGAGGAAGATTAGAGAGGCTATAGAAATAGCCAAGCGTCCCGCCAATATGAACAGGGAGGATGGCTATAGGCTGCCGGCGTTTTGGCTGCCAGCAGTTGCAACGCTACGTGACGACACCGCGCGCGGAATGACTCGCTCAGACAGTCCCGGAGACCACAGGGGCCGCGAACACGCAGAGCACCGGCCCGCCGCCGTCTGCGCCAGGCGACGTCAACAGCGGCACGCCGCAACCGCTGTCCGTTCTCTCGGGTCCATTCCGCCAATAGCAACTTGTAATGCAAAAGCCAATAGGAAAAGTCCACTTTGACCAATAAGGGGGAAGAATGCAACCACCAATCATATGAAAATCAAGCCTTTAAAACACCAATCATCATTACCGCTTTCCACCAATGGCATGCGATAATATAACCACCAATAAAGGAAAACCAACGTCCCCCTTTCTCTCCCTCATCCGCTGCTATATAAACCCCAAGTTATCGTATATTCAGCAGTCAGACGGACCCTGATAAAGGCCGCCTGCAACAGTGGACGAAACGTCGGCATAGTTTATAAAATGACGAGGCGGTCTCATACCCGGAAGAATTTTATTGATAACCAAGTTTTAATTTATAACACAATGCAGTATAATTTCTAATAGAAAACAGTCTTGGATTCAATATTTTTTTAATTAACGCGTTTCGATTTTTTTGGGTCATCGTCAGAATCCGGAAAATAACTTCGGGAAAACTTTACAGAACTAGACTTTTAATGCACAGCGATAATAAGAAAACAGTTTACTGCTGACCTTATAAGAATGCTTTATATCGGTCAGCTCTGAAAGGATACCGCGTCAAAGTCTAGCAGTATCAGAATTTACAGGTAGCACTTGGTGTAGGGCACCCGTCAAAAACCTATGTAAACGGAAAAATATAAGCGAATGTAAAGTGCGGGCCTATCCTGCACGATCGCGACAGTACTAACTATACAGCATTTTAACGACTAACAGGTTTTAACTTTCCCTGCACAGCGTTTTATAATTAGCTCATTACCGAAACCAGACACTCACCATCAGGCCCGGCAGTTAAAGTGGATACCGTGTAGCTTTACCCACACGAAAAAATTGGGAATGGGTAAAATACTCACTCTTGATTTCAAGGAATATTTATTTACAGTGACACGCGCGGGGATGACCATTCCCGGTCGGGCAAGGCTGGGAAAAAGGAGGGAAATCGCTTTTCCGATTACCACTCAGTAAAAATTGTTGATGGTATATAGGACCACCCCACATCGTTTAATCAACGTATTTTTTCAACTTTTAAAAATCTAAAATGCCTAATTTTCCTCTTCTGTGAGAGTTATTAGTTTCATAACGATTCTCACTCTATTCTGAAGAAAGCATACTGTTTAAAGATCTGAGTTTTTTGACACGTGGTAGTACAGCATCTTAGACTTCTAATATAACATTAACGTTTTCTTAGTTCGTAACAGTCATTTAAAAATAACACTATTTGTCTCTAATATGTACGTAATTTATTCAAGAAGTTCGATAGCGGGTAACGCACTGTTCTATGCATTTTAGACGATACATTACAGAGAATGAAATGGAACTAAAAGTACAGAAAAGTTTTTGAAACGGTTGTTGCAATGTACCTTTCTCGTTTATCGAGTAACTGCGTGTTAATATCGATCTCATCATCACTTTCTACCTTCTCGTTCCCTTCTCCCCCTCCCTACATCAGTTTCCTCCGCCTCCTCTGTCTCCTCTTAGAACTATATCTAACATAGAGCCATGTTTAGTGCCTTGTACAAAATCTTTTATCTCCCTAAGGTCTTGACCGAATGTTTGGAAATTTTAATACAGCTTTCTACTGGAATATGCGCATGTTTTATGTACATAATTTTTCATTGTATGTCATACATAAATTTTATAATGGGCAAACGATACGAAAAATCGCTATAGTAATATACATAAAGGTCTAATACAATATATTCAAGAAATACGTATGTACCTAGGAACCTTCCTGTACTAAAATGCAACGTTGTGACAAAATTTCAAAGCATTCGGTCAAGACCTTTCGGAGATTAACGGCTATACACAAACCCACAGAACATTTTAGTTTTAATGTATAGAGATTACTGTCAGCGGGGTAACAACTTCTGAATAACTACCCACTCTTAAAAAATACAAGCCGCTGGGACTACGCATCATGATTAATAATAAAAAGAACCTGTACAATTGAACGTATAAAATGGATAATTTCTCCTGAAGTTAGGTTGTAGCAACCACCACAGTAGCACAGAGATAGGCGCATTTTAACAAATTTGGACACACCAGGAAATGTATGGGTACGTTTTCGCCGCCGTTGCAAATCTGCATTTCAAAACGGCCGTTGGTAAGTGATTGGATTGGCCTCTTACATACCTAATTCGGCAAGAGCCCGCTAGTGGCGCTCTACGTCAGGAAGAATTAAAGCCCTGCATATGTGTGGATTGCCGACAATCGCGTCTTACCATTGGTCAGTGGCACGTCACGTGGTACTCGCCAGCCATTTCTGAGCCAACCCAGCCACTACATATATAACAGAAATCTACTAATTTAAGGTTTATTTATCTATACGAAGATTGTGTATCCTATAAGTTCGTTTTATATTAACTAAAGAACTTAATAAAATGTTTCGGGTATAGATATCAAGCCTACACACACGGCAGCTTCTTATTTAAATTACTGCGCGATATAGTTGGTATATCTGTGTCTGAGGAAAACTCATGTCTGCCTGGCGTGTAATGAAATATATACGTGCTGTATTTTGCACAATAAGCAAATAACAGTGGAATTCTATCGTTTCATTTCATAACACTCTTACAAAGCCGAGACCAGGCGATGAAGTATATTACTGTGCTGGAGTCCGTTAGTTTAATGGTTTTTGTAATTGATAGCGATATTTCTTCTTAAACAAAAGAAAAACGGTGTGTAGATGCGATTCCCACTGACTGTTGCTTTTTCTTCTTCTTCTTCTTCTTCTTTTCTTTCCTTTTTCTACTAGTCTGAAACGAACAGTGGAAACAAATAATACTTCATGACCGATGGGAATTTTCGTTTTATCAGATTGTGAGAAAATTTAAAGCAATTGTGTTTGAGAGATAGCATGACTGTGTTTTATTGGACATTGTTGTCCACTTAAGTGCTTTGCGTGATGAGAAACTAAAACTGTCATCCTGAAGTACGTATTTGCATGATTTAGTAGCTTAGATTAGATGGAGATTTTATTACTGATGGTGCCTTGTAATACTCGTAGTTCAAAATGTCACTGGTCAAAATAGAAGCTTATTATGGTTTCAGTAGTCGTCATAATCAACATATCATCTGCAAGAAGGTTAATAAGGTCGCAGAATGTAACACGAATAAAACCTCGACCTTTTCCACAGTGATAAGTCAGAGACTGGTTGCCGTGGTGGAATAGCCGTGCGCACTCAGGCGCCGTGCTCCGGTGCGCCGTCGGGGGTTCGAGACCTCCCTGGGTCATGGGTGTATGTATTTGCCTTAGGTTAGCTTAGATTAAGTAGTTTGTAAGCTAGGGACTAATAACCAAGCAGTTAAGTCCCATAGATTTACTAACATCTGATTTGAAGAGACTGGTACTACCAGTGATTTTACCACTGTTATCGCTGTGAGAAATATGTTTCAAACGGTCGCACGGCTGCACGCAGAATAGCGTTTTACAAGATCTTCGATCTCTGTTCCTATTTCCGACAGGATAATAGGGTAGACATTTTGGTTCAGCCCGAACCAGAGCCCGTTTGCATGGCCATTAGAACATTTGTCTCACTGTAGCTATACTGCGGTATATAAGCAAACGTTAAAGGACGAACCTAAGGCAATTTGTGCGAATGGATTACTTCCTTTTGCGAAAGAGATCAACTGGGCTGAAATTAATGCTTAACTAATGGCAACATTTTTATGTACACCGTTTCAATTTTACATGCAAAATAACTGTTTTTCTGTAAAGTTTCTGAAACGGTGGACGTTGTAGAGAAGAAAGCTTTCACTACTCTTCCGTATGTCAGCTGAAAGTCACGGGATGTGCCCCTGCCATGCAACTCCGCTGACAATAGATAGCCCAACTCTGTATAACATCTAGTCCAAACAACTCATAGATGTAAAATTGTCGCGAGGGGCGGTCGAAAAGTTTCTAGCCTGAGATAGTTAACGCAATGTTTTGCAAAAACAACGCCACGTATTTAAATGGTGATTCTTCGTCGGTATGCAAGTCAAATTTCACTTGTAGAGCTTCGTTAACTTTGTCGTTATGATGGGTTGCTTAGCAAAGTGTAAGCAAAATAGCGAATATCAAGAGAATCAAGAACCGTGATGTGATTGAATAACGCCCAAGAACGTTGCGGAGGACATGCAGAATACTCGTCTCATGCAACAGTGAAAAAGTGTGTCCGACTTTAAAGGGGGAAGAACGAGTGTGGAAGAGACTCCAAGAAGCGGAAGAACTGTCACCTTTACCACTGATCAAACAGTGACTGCAATTCACGATACTCTTACAGAGCATCGCGGAACAACATTGCAGCACATTGAAACCACATTTGCAACGTCCGTTGGGCGTGCTCATGATATTGTTGTAGACATTTTTTGAATGCGGAAAGTTTCATCCCAGTTGGTCCCAAAACATGCAGATCAGAGACGGGAGTATGAGTAGTGTTATGAAGAAATCTTTTCCCATTTTGAAGCAGATGGAGACGGGTTTGTTGCATGTTGTGTGACAAAGAACGAAACGTGGGTTCACCACTTTTATCCTGCTCCGTTTGAGAGAAAAATGTTCAAATGCGTGGTCATCAGTCCGTAGCTTACAAACTACTTAAACCTAGTTAAACTAACCTACGGACAACACACACACCCATGCCCCAGGGAGGACTCGAACCTCCACGGCGAGCAACCGTGCGCTCCGCAGCGAGACGCTTTAGACCGCTCGGCTACTCCACCGCGGCCCGTTTGAGAGAAGAAATAGAGAAGAGAGGTGCAGAAATTTAGCACTCAGAGTTCTTCAGGACAATGAGCAAACTCATCGCAACATTGAAAAATCTACGTGACTGTGGATTCGAATTTAGGCTCCTGCAAGTACGAGCTGACGCATCCGCCATTTTCATTCTCGTGGCTCGTAAGTTAAACACACTGCGGTGCTATAGGATTTGCGTCACGGCACTTTAGCACGACATTAGGGATGGTTGTGTTGCCATAATCTGCTCAAATCATTCCAGAGGTGGCTACAGAACGTTTAGTATCCCGAGAGATTCTAAGGGAAGAAAAAATAGATCATTAAATGTCGGCGCAAAAACAGGGAACTCGGTACGAGCCCACAGTTATGTATTGTAAGTAAATAGTTATTTTTATTACTTGAAGCAATATTTAATAGTAATAATCGTCTGTGATATTTGAATATACGGTTTTGTTTAGCTCTTCTGAAAGTACTGCCTCTTAACAGGAAGCTGCTTGTAGGGAATTAGCAGCCGCAAAATATCATAATACAGCAAAGCATCCCAGAACATACGGTTTTTAGAGCACAATATGTGTGTCTTATATAGTATATTGAGGAATACACCTCATCAAAAAGTTTTGTACTGACATTGCAAAAATTGATGAAGATACTTCTGTTACGTTATTGCGAGAAAGTATTACAAACACTAAAACGGAAAATATAAATATACAGGGCAAAAAGTATCGTTACGCCTGTGGCAGCGTACTGTGCTGATACAGGCATCTACCGTTGAATGCTGTTTGTGCTATTTCGAAGTTTTAGCGTCATAACTTGTAGTATGCAATTTCAAAAATGTTCAAATGTTTGTAGAGCTTATGGGACTTAACTACGGGGTCATCAGTCCCTAAACTTACAAACTATTTATGAACTAGCTAATACTAAGGACGGCACAAATATCCATGCCTGAGGGGAGATTCGAACCCCCGACCGTAGTGGCCGTGCAGAACGTGACTGGCGCGCCGCAAACCGCTTGGCCACCGCGGCCGGCAGTATGAAATTTGAAATAATACTACGGTACCTGATGTTTTATCACAAAATTCACCCTCAATTCAATTTCTTGTTAGGAAATGCCAATATTGACGCCTATCTATAAGAGGCTGTACCATAACTGGCAAATAATAGTGGGTAAATTTTACTTACGGCTGCGGCGGCGTAGTGTGCTAATGTTGGCAACGAAATGTTTGCTTTATAAGGACTATTAAATTACTGACAAGACAAGGGTACTGTTACATACGAAAATCTATCAACCTTAGAGAAGGAACAGAATTCTTTATTTATTTCATGGACAACACATTATATACGATTAGGTTTTCAAATAGCTTTCAAAGGTTGTTGCTCACATCAGCACCGTGTGCCTCTACGACCGTAAACTTCAGATCCTGTATGCTAATATTCTTTATAGTTTTAGTGTTTGTAATACATTCTGAAACTTTCTCAATAACTTAATAGACGTACTTTCAGCAATTGAGTACAAAAATGTGGTGAATTTGTCACAGCAGACAACGAACACTTACTGCATAACGGCAAACAAATCTCGCATATTGACAGTCATTATTCAAATAGAAGCCCAGATCGCTTAGAAATGTTATCTAGATGACCAATTTCGGTAGCATTAAACGTAGTACCCGATTTTTATCACAGAAATATATGTTTCTTCCTTTTTTTCTGTATTTGGACAGAAGCAGCAATAAGTAAAGGAAACGCGCGATTTTAGTGTCTAATCCAGATATCGATGTAAACAAGAGCGGAATGCAAGCTCAAAGTAGCACGATCTATGGTTCTATGCCAGGCCCTTGTAAAAAATTTCACTAAACGTAAATAAAACAACACTGTGCGTATAAACTGCGTACTGTGTTTAGCATTCGCAGGAATGAAAATGGCGGAAGCGTCAGCCTGTGTTTTTAGGAGCTCTAGTTCGAATAGTTACGTCATTCGCTGTATTCATCAGATTTGTCTCCATTACACCTAAAAGAAGACCTAAAAGGATGCGATTTGTCAATGAAGATGCAGTGAAAGATGCTGGTAATACTTGATTGTAGTCGAAATCGCCACCCCCATGAACCACAGACATTGCCGAGGTGGGGTGGCTTGCGTGCCTCAACGATGTAGATAGCCGTACCGTAGGTGCAACCACAGCGGAGGGATATCTATGGAGAGGCCAGACAAACGTGTGGTTCCTGAAGAGGGGCAGCAGCCTTTCCAGTAGTTACAGGGGCATCAGTCTGGATGATTGACTGAGCTGGCCTTGTAACGTCAGCTAATGTGGCTTTGTCACACAGTTACTGCGAACGGCTGAAAGCAAGGGGAAACTACAGCCGTTACTCTTAACGAGGACATGCAGCTCTACTGTATGAACATATGATGATGGCATCCTCTTGGGTAAAATACTCCGGAGGTAAAATAGTCCCCCATTCGGATCTCCGGGCGGGGACTACTCAGGAGGATGTCGTCATCAGGAAAGACAATACTGGCATTCTACGGATCGGAGCTTGGAATGTTAGCTCCCTTAATCGGGTAGGAAAATTAGAAAATTTAAAAAGGGAAATGGATAGGTTGAAGTTAGATATAGTGGGGATTAGTGAAGTTCGGTGGCAGGATGAACAGGATTTCTGGTCAGGTGACTACAGGATTATAAATACAAAATCAGTTGGGGGTATCACAGGAGTAGGGCTGATAATGAATAAGAAAATAGGAATGCGGGTAAACTACTATGAACAGCACAGTGATCGCATTATCATTGTCAAGATGGATACGAAGCCAACACCGACAACAGTAGTACAGGTTTATATGTCAACTAGCTCTGCCGATGATGAGGAGATAGAAGAAATACATGAGGAGGTAAAGGAAATTATTCAGACAATTAAGAGAGGGGAAAACTTAATTGTTATGGGAGACTGGAATTCGGTAGTAGGACAAGGAAGGGAAGCGAAGATAGTGGGTGAATATGGTCTGGGCAAAAGGAATGAAAGAGTAAGCCGCCTGGAACATGATTTAATCGTAACAAACACGTGGTTTAAGAATCACAAAAGAAGGTTTTATACTTGGAAGAGACCAGGAGACACCGGAAGGTATCAGATAGATTTTGTAATGGTAAAACATAGATTCCGGAACCAAGTTATAAACTGTAAGACATACCCAGGGGCAGATATAGACTCTGACCATAACTTGTTAGTCATGAACTGTAGGCTGAAAATGAAAAAAACTGCAGAAAGGTAGGAAAATAAGGAGATGGGACCTAGATAAATTGAAGGAACGCGAAGTTCTGGAGAATTTCAGAGGGAGATTTAGGCATAAATTAACAGAAACAGCGGGAAATAAAACAGTAGAAGAGGAATGGGTAACATTGAGAGATGAAGTAGTGAAGGCAGCAGAGGACAAAATAGGTAGAAAGACAAGACCTACAAAAAAAATCCTTGGATATCACAGGAAATACTAAATTTAATCGATGAAAGGAGAAAATATAAGATTGCAGTAAATGAAACAGGCAAAATGGAGTACAGACGACTAAGAAGTGAGATTGACAGGAAGTGCAAAATGGCTAAGGGGGAGTGGGTAGAAGCCAAATGCAAATCTGTAGAAGAATGTATAAGAAGGGGAAAAGTAGATACCGCCTACAGAAAAATAAAAGAGACATTTGGAGACAAGAAAAGAAACTCCACGAATATCAATAACTCAGATGGGAAACCAGTTCTCAGAAAAGAAGGGAAAGCTGAAAGGTGGAAAGAGTACATAGAGCAGCTCTACAAAGGAAATGAACTTAGCGGCAATATTGTAGAAAGGGGAGAAGTAGATGAGGATGAAATAGGAGATTCTATACTGAGAGATGAATTTGACTGAGCCTTGAAAGACCTAGGTCGGAACAAGGCCCCAGGAGTAGATGACATACCCTCAGAGCTAGTAAAGTCTCTGGGAGAGCCAGCCATGACAAAACTATTTGAACTGGTGTGTAGGATGTATGAGACAGGCGAAATACCGTCAGACTTTAAGAAAAATGTAATAATCCCCATTCCAAAGAAATCGGGAGCAGACAGGTGTGAAAATTACAGAACCATCAGTTTGATAAATCATGGTTGCAAAATTTTAACACGAATTATCTACAGGAGAATGGAAAAGCTGGTAGAAGCTCACCTTGGGGAAGATCAGTTTGGGTTCAGGAGGAACGTAGGAACCCTGGAGGCAATACTCACTTTACGTCTTATCTTAGAAGATAGATTAAGGAAAGGCAAACCTACATTTTTAGCTTTTGTAGATTTGGAGAAAGCGTTTGACAATGTTGACTGGAATACACTCTTTCAAATTCTGAAGTCAGCAGGGGTAAAATACAGGGAAAGGAGAGTTATTTACAACTTGTACAAAAGCCAGACCGCAGTTATTAGACTCGAAGGGCATGAAAGGCAAGCATCAGTTGGGAAGGGATTAAGACAGGACTGTAGCCTTTCTCCTATGTTATTCAATTTGTACGTAGAGCAGGCGGTGAAGGAAAGCAAGGAAAAATTTGAAATAGGGATTAAAGTTCAGGGGGAAGAAATAAAAACATTGCGTTTTGCTGATGACATTGTAATTCTGTCAGAGATAGCAAAGGACCTGGAAGAGCAGTTGAATGGAATGGACAGTATGTTGAAGAGAGCATATAAAATGAACATTAACAAGAGCAAAACAAAAATAATGGAATGCGGTCTTCGAAAATCAGGCGATGCTGAAGGAATTAGATTAGGTAACGAAACAATGAAGGTGGTAGATGAGTTTTGTTACTTGGGTAGTAAAATAACATGCGATGGTCGCAGTACAGAGGATATAAAATGCAGAATGGCAATGGGAAGAAAAGCATTTTTGAAAAACGGAAATTTGCTAACATCGAATATTAATTTAAGTGTAAGGAAGTCTTTTCAGAAGGCATTTGTGTGGAGTGTTGCCTTGTACGGGAGTGAAACATGGACGATAAACAGTGCGGACAGGAAGAGAATAGAGGCTTTTGAAATGTGGTGCTTCAGAAGAATGCTGAAAATCAGGTGGGTAGCTCGCATAACTAATGAAGAGGTACTGAACAGAATTGGTGAGAAAAGGAATTTTTGGCATACCCTGACCAAAAGAAGGGATTGCTTGGTGGGACACATTCTTAGACACCGAGGAATCGTAAATTTAGCATTGGAGGGAAGTGTGGGTAAAAATCGCAGAGGGAGACCAAGAGACGCGTATAGTAAGCAGATTCAAGTGGATGTGGGTTGCCGTTCTTATGAGGAGATGAAAAAGCTGGCTCAGGATAGAGTAGGGTGGAGAGCTGCATCAAACCAGTCTCCGGACTGAAGACCATAACACAACAACACACTCGAAATCGAAGCTCTTTCATCTGAATGTTTCGCAGTGGTTATCTGAGCAATCCCACAAGTGCATTAGTGTATGTGGGAATTAAATTGAAAAAATAAATTGGCATTATGTACTTATTTTCTTTATTTGATAGGCTAGAAAATTTTTGACCTCCCCCACCCTCATATAACAGATTGCACAACTGTGCCTAATATCTCTTGCACACAATGTTAAAGCTACAAAAGAACCGCAATACAATGTATTACACAACTGTGCATAACATCCAAGCCGCACAAGGTTAAAAAAGAGATATTTTATAATTAAGCCTTGATTAAGCAAAATGATAGGAAAAGCGTTTTCATATTATATTTCATAGATTTCACAAATGACGAATGAAAAATTAATGTCGTGTTTGGAAAGTACTTCTTAGCAGTAAGTTGGAGGGTTAGAGAGCAGAAACATCAAACTGTGTCAGTTATCAGGAACATAGGATGATAGAAAACATATTGGTTCCGGCACACAATTTAAAGCTGAAAAGAAGTTTCACATCAGAGCGCACTCTACTGCAGAGTGAAAATATAAGTCTGAAAATAATTTATAGTTACAATGGGATCAGTATAGCTGCCCTAATCGGCTTTCCTATTAGTCAACAATTCCAAGATATTTATTAGAAGAGTTTATTTATTTATTTCAAAACGTACAATAAGCAGAACAATTACCAACTGTAGAAGTTTCTAATAGTCATCGTCATAGTTATTTTGTACCGATAACGAAGGCTACTTTAGCAACATTAGCAGCCAACAAGCGGGTCGAGCGTATATAAGGAAATGGCGCGCGTAACAAATGTTCAAATTAAGAAATAAAAAAACTTATATGTTACTACAGAGTCATATTTTATTCCTTGAATGCAAATAAAGTTGCTGCACTAGACAAAGGACTGGAAGAATACGTGTAAAAATACTGAAATGTATGTAAATCTAAAGCCCGTTCTAGACGGGAAGTGAGAGCTTAAAAGATTACCCATGATGTATCGGTTACACTTGCTGCGTACCGTGTAGACGTGTCCACTTGCTCAAGATGCATGCATATGATCGCTAGTAGACGGAATAGGATGGATCCAATTCTCACGCGTATGGAAGTGCTTCGCGCATGCGCAGACGATCAAGTAAGGGATCAAAATGACAAACGGAGCCAAGTCGCGAATTTGTACTTGTCTCCTGCTAAGGGAACGTAGTTTTTCGAGGCACATATATACAGGCTGTCTCAGGAGCAGTCGTAAATATTTTAGGAGGTGGTACCATAGAAGAATTTCAACAAAAATTCCCTATAACATGTGTACAATTTTATTGAGAAGAGATATATAGCTGTTAATATGAAATCCAAACAAACTTAGAGAAAATGTAAATGAAAACATTTCATTGATTTTTCCGTCGGTAGAACATCATACTGACTTAAAGTACAATTTTCTGCATATTTTACAAGCTCATTTCCACTTAGTTAACCGGTTTTCGTTTTATAAGATCATCTTCAGATTTCAAAGACGAAAACCAGTTATTTAAATAAAAGTCAACATGATGATTTACCAATCAAGTCAAAGTATCAGCCAAAATATTCAAATTTGCATTTTCTTTATACGCATGAGCTTGATAATGGCAAAATGCTGAAGCAGCTGTAGCGATAAATAATAAACTGTAAGCAGTGATTATGGGTCTTTTATAAAAATGTCCTTCAACGATATTTAGCACACTGCAAGACCCAAAAATTACGAAGTTAAATGCGTTGTTTGTTTGTATTACATACTAAGAGCTATTCCAAAAATTGAACACACATTACATAGCTTTTTATTGCAATCCATCTTTATTATCATCTCCTAAAATATTTGCTATTTCTCTTGAAACATACTGTGGTTAACAGGAGCAATATTCGTTTTCGGTGAGCATTATCTGAAGGTTTATCTCAATGAAAGGTATATGAATAGACACAGTTTTACAGACACCTGAGCTTGTTCTTCCTATACATAGGCACCTCAAACCGCGCGGCCTGCAAGTATTTAATCGCCTTTTATAATAAGGACGTTTTCGCATGTAAGCGATGTACTTTCACATTAACTGCAAGAAAACAATTAAATGTAGTTTCACAGGGGCGGTCTAAAACACAAATAATTTTTTTCATCATTACAATAGTCACAATATATGTGACAGTTTTACTATCTCTCTCAATGTGAATAGAACTGGTAATACTTTACTTTCTATTTCCGTGTATATGTATGTGAGCTTAATTTTCATTAAATACAATTTCGATGAAATCAAACTGTTCAAATGTTTGTAAATCTATCGGACGCAACTTCTAGGTTATTAGTCCGTAGCTTACAAACTACTGAAACTGAGGTAAACTAGCCTAAGGACAATACAAACACCCATGCCGTAGAGGGGACTCGAACCCCCGACGGTGAACGGCCGCGCGCACCGCAGCACGGCGCTCCATTTCGATTAAAAGAAGCGAAATGTCAGTCAGCTGCACTGTCTGCATGATGCGACGACAAGTTGTGACGAACATCAAGTTGAAACTTTAATAAAAACTAGCTGAAGCCCCGCTGCTTCGCATGCGTAGGCTGGTTGGTCTGCACCAGTTGTTTCTTTTTAATCCTGAAGATGAATCCATATCTTTAGTTTGGTAGTTACAGCTTGAAATTTGAGTTAACAGCACCATATTTTTGAAAATCAATTTTTGCATCTCGTATTTCACCCCCTTATTGGTCGACTTTTAAATTTGAACCCCGAATCCAAATCCAAAAATTTGTAGTTCTAACTACAAAATTGCCAAAATAGCAACATATTTCGGAAAAACATCCCCTCTCCAATTTAACCCCCTTGATGGTTGAATTTCCAAAAATACCGAAACATGTATATTTTTAAAATCATAACGAACACTACAAATACCAATTTTTGCAGCTATAGCTTCAAAATTGTCTTGACAACAAAGTGTTTTCGAAGAGAATTTTTGATCCCGTCTTTTACCACCTTAGTTTTTGAATTTCCAAAAATACCGAAACTCGTGTCTTTTTAATGCTGATCAAGAGTCCATATCGTAAGTTTCGTAGTTATAGCTTGAAAGTTGACAGCAACATATTTTTGAAAATCAATTTTTTGCGTCACCTATTTTACCCCCTTATTTGTCGAATTTCAAAAAATGCCGAAACACGTGTCTTTTAATTTCGAAACCTGAATTAAAATCCGAAATTTTGTAGTTCTAGCTTCAAAATTGTCTAAATAACTACATATTTTCAAAAAACGTTTCATCCCCTATTTCACCCCATTACGGACGGAATATCGAAAAATCCCTTCTTAAATGACGCCTACAGAGTAAGATCAACACCCTCCACAAATTTCAAGTTTCTATCTTCAGTGGTTTGGGCTGGGCGATGATGAGTCAGTCAGTCAGTCAGTCAATCGGGACACTTCCTTTTATATATAGAGATAACACACACACAGGGCCTTCTCACTTCGAGAATTTATGAGTTTCAGTTCTGACCAAGTCCTGGATGCTTGATCCGTTGCAGATACATATTTCCACTATAACTCAAACTGTTGGTCACCGAAGATTGTTCAGGTTCAAATCAACAAACATCCAGGTACTAAACACAACGAAGATCTGTCCCGATATATTAAATGCAGTTCGCAACGAGTAATAGTCATATAAGCATTAGTATTCTTTACCTTCTCAGTTAAATCATGTATTTTGTCAATTTCTTGCTTTACACATGTTGTACATAATGAAAAGACATATACATTCAATTTCGATACATCCTTTTCTTCTCATACGTCAGTCCAGAGTAACCGTACAAAGAGACTCTATGCCAGATGCTCGCTCCCGCCACCGCTATTATCGCTGACTTTCGCGGCGGCGCTGCAAAATGTGCTACTATACAGTCTCGAAAAATGATCTTAACCTGGTGACTCATTTGCTCTAGGTTGACAACAAACGAAGTAGAAAGGTGAAGCAGACGACTCGACAAACGTGTACCGTGTAAACCAACGAGCTTAAATATCATAGAGGGGCGATAGGTCTTTCATGTTTGAGGCTAATTGAACTGGCGTCCGTCATGTTATTTGGGGTATCGGCTGACAGCTGGTATGCCGCACCCATTCGAGGTTTTACCTACTTATAGTACCACGTTTTAAATAAAGATCGGCTATTGAATATGGATGTAGGTCACGTTCCGTCAGACGTTTTCGAAGCTGCGAATTGACGAGCCTGGTAGTAAATTTCCTAAAAATGCTATAGACAAATATCACGAGCCTGTCAGTATTATAGTTCCATTTCGAAGTATCACAGTTAGCTGAGGTTTGCTATAACGACGAAAGTGCCGCTGCGAAAATATTTGTGTTGATTTTAATAAAATTACATGGTCTCAACGAGCTGCGAAACATATAATGAAGAGTAATTGTTATAACGAACAATCGGGACTATGGATTTTCATCTGCTGTTTATGTGTTGTAACAACTGCTTTGAAGTATGGTATACACTTATCTTGTATTTAATAAAACTAAAGGGTTTGTAAACTTGGTCGAATAAATTTGGGTATAAATACAAGATACTGCAGTTAAAAAAGTACTGGATCATCTGCCTTAAAAGCATTCCACGTCGGAATGAACTATCATTAATAACTTTCGTTATTGCCACGCTGAAATAAGTACATATTTCTTGCAAAGAAAACAGACATATACAAGTGAAAAATTCTGGCTGTCACTACTGCTTCCACACTGTGCACTGGTTACATGTCTATCATGCTCGATCAAGTATACAACAAATGAAAATGTTTTTAACGAAGGTGTAGACACTCAAAAGTGTGGTGTCAACAACCACAGTGGTGACAGAAGAAGAAATATCTAAAAAAACCAACACTAGGTGGAAAACAGAGCATTTTTTAATGGTGTGTACTTCAAAGGAATTGCATGGTAGGTCATCTAAAGCTTCACTATTGTGGCAGGTAAGTGCCATTAGTCAGTATAGACAGACAGAGAGATCAAACAAGGCAAAACATTTCATGTTCTTGCACAAAGTATTTGTCTTTTTATCGCTTCGATTTGTGCTTTTAAATCCAGAACATACTGTAGACGTATTTCAACAGCAAAAAAATTGTACAAACAAAACACACTTAAAGCTCAACAACAACATACGATAGACAGACTTCTGTCATGTCTACTGACCACTGAAATTATGGCGGCCGAGTTTACACGGGCTGCCGCAAAGAGCGCTGTAAGTAGTGTGTTAGCCACTCTATGAAATGGAAGCTCGTTGGTGTAAACGCTCCTTTGTAGATCGATGGTCTACCTCTAGGAGTGCTGCAGCTGAAACCGTCTTTCTTCTGCCTGTCGCTCGCCCCGGGTAGAAAGGGCTTAAGGGTCCAAACTTCTGAAGTCATCGTTTCGCAAACTTACAAAGTACGTTAAGAAAGGCCGCGCAGTCCGTGACTCGGCGCCTCAGACCGTCGGGCCATTCGCCAGCCGCGAGTGTGGGTAGACGAGAGTTCAGTTGTTGTCGAGACCACACCCAGACAGCTTCAGAAGAGACCAGCAGGCACTCTCTACAGATGTTTTATTTTACATTTGAAAATTTTGCGACTAGAATCTTGTCAACTTTTGAGGCGAACATTATTGACTTTATCTGTTTGATAACCTGTACAGTAAAGTCAATTTCTTAGCACTTCGCGTGGAAGACGTAGGCCTACTTGAACTAAAAATGTTTGTAGAGCTTATGGGACTTAGCTACGGGGCCATCAGTCCCTAAACTTACAAACTACTTATGAACTGCCTTATATTAAAGACGGCACAAACATCTCTGCTCGAGGAGGGATTCGAACCCCGGACGGGGAACGGCCTCGCTCATCGCAGCTTAGCGCCCCAATGCGCTCGGGCGCTCCGCCGCGGCGTACTTGACCTGTTTCGACTGCTGTTTATGTAGGAACACTTTATTGCAACATGTGACGGACGCGTGCGATTTGAAAGACTTTGCAGATTTATTACGTATTCTTGCAATTTAAATAAATGTTCAAATGTTTGTTAAGCTCATGGGACTTAACTACGGGATCATCAGTCACTAAACTTACAAACTACTTATGAACTAGCTACGACTAAGGACGGCACAAATATCCATGCCCGAGGGGAGATTCGAGCCCCCGACCGTAGTGGCCGTGCAGACCGTGACTGGAGCGCCTCAGTCCCCACGGCCACCACAGCCGGCATTCTTGCAATTAATTTGAACCGAACTACAGTCGTACTTTGAGCAATGTTGTGGAACTTTCAGAGCTTTCTTTCGGGTTAAGGCTGTAGCTCCTCAATTCGTTCGGAAACTCCTCCCATTCTCTTGAGAAAGACATTGCTGCTTCGAGACTTTGATTTATTCGTTGCTCACCTAAAGTGTTATCTTGATTGCGGGGCCGTGTCTGTGAGTCCTGTTTGTGCAGAATATGGTTGCCCTTCGCAGTTAGTTATTATGTGCTGTTGACGAATAAACGTATATTGAATAGTATACTGCTGTTTTTCTCCTTTTCTTTTAGTGTGTCCTTCAGGCCTTAGGCTGCAATCTTTTTTGTTTAAAAAAAAAAAAAAAAAAAAAAAAAAAAAAAAAAAAAAAAAAAAAAAAGAAACAAGTGGAGATAATTGTCATTTTTTCTTACTAATATTTAATAGTATACATTTTGCATTGTAGGCAAGTTATTCAACAAATCGCGCCTTCAAATCATGTTGTTGATACGGGTTAGTTCTTCATCTTAATTGTCTTTCTTTGTATTCTGTGTGCATTTTATTCCTGTATCTCTTAGTGTGTGCCCACCGGACCAAGTTATGCTAAACTTGTGAAGTTATTTAAATGAACTGAAGCCTTATCTTAAACCAAAAATTATACCTGCCTTTCTCTTAACGGTTTCAATCTCATTACGTTGGCAAGCCTTGTTTATCTGTTAGATACCATATTTGTCATTCAAATTATGAAGTGAGGCCTTTTCTTAAATTTCAGATTATATATGTCTTTCTCTTAAAGGTTTAAATTTCATTACGTTGGCAAGCCTTGTTTATCTATCAGATATTTATCATATAAATTGTGAAGTGGGGCCTTGCCTTAAATTTAAAGTTATACATGCCCTTCTCTTAATGGTTTAAATTTCATACCGTTCACAAGCCCTGTTTATCTATCAGATATTTGTCGTTTAAATCGTGTACCTTTTATTGGTTTAATAAACATAGTCTACTCTAAATACTGAATGCAAGTAAACCTAATCCAGACCTTCCCAATTTATTTCTATTCTTATTGTGGTGTCGCACAAGTACAAAGTGCGCGCCACCTACTTTCGCCACGCGCCGCCATGCACGCACGGCGCGGCGTTCTCACGACGACAGCCACGAGCGCCCTCTGCGGCAACTCCGCTCGTGGCCACCAGTGAACGACATCGTTCACTTGGGACTGAGATAGCAACCAGTCAGGACCTTCGTAATCAGATAGGCACCAGTGAAGACTTTGCTATAGTACAGGCACTAGGCAGGCCTCTAACAACTAAGTATCAACATTCTGCAGTACTATGTAAAAGTTAAGTATTGTTACATTCTGTGCAATATATATCTCTTTCTAATTTACTCGAGTGTTTATAGTTTCTGGCTGCTCCCCTCCGTACCTGCACCAGCGTGCTATTTTTGTTCCTGTGTCGGTCTCATTCCACTCGGCCACCGACACCTACGACGAGGCTGGGACACAAAAGCGGCGACGAAGTTGGGACACAAAACTTATCTATGCACTGGTCATATTAATTCACCATTGAAAATTAGTGACCATCTAGTACCCCAACCCTATCACATTTTCGTCTCAGATCCCGAGCCCTCTGAATATAATAGAACTGAGGAACATTCTCTTCCTATTTCAACAAACTGAAGTCTTGTAATGTACAAATGTTTCTAGACCAGTTGGACCAAACTGCTACGATCATCAGTCCATAGACTTGTGAACTAATTTTACTAACTTTCACTGAGGACAGCATACACCCGTGCCCGAGGGAGGACTCGAATTTCCAGGGGACTGGCCGCCCAGTCCGTAACATGACGCCTTAGACCACGCGGTCATTCCGCGTGGCACTGAAGTGTGAACTAGCAGATTGTAGATTAAGAGGTTGTGGTTGTGGTTGAGATTAACATTAAATCATACCTTCTTCAAACGGCAATAATAGATAAAAATCATGCACAAAAATGTCAAGTTTATTTAATTGTAAAGTACACACATACGTAATACTCAGTAGAATCTTATTTCACAAAGGTTGTCGCCGTCGGAGGTTCTTGTGCTCCCTGGGGCATGGGTGTGTGTGTGTGTGTGTGTGTGTGTGTGTGTGTGTGTGTCCTTGGGTTAGTTCACTTTAGGTTAAGTAGTTTGCAAGCTACGGACTGATGACCACGCAGTTTGATCCGAAAGATTTACAAAAATTTGAACATTTTTTCATAGAGGTTTTTCATGTTCAGGGGCAATCTTTCAATCAACTTATTGAAGTCAAAGGCCAAGAACGCTTTTAATTTTTAATTTTAATTAAGATCCTGTTTTTAGCAGTTTAAGTGCCATCTTCCGATCCGCAAGTACACACAAAATCATACTCAAAATGCAATAATACAACAAGCCAGAGAAAAAATATTTTTAAAAATCCACTTTCCAAAACCACCTTAAATTTCACTCTTCAGAACATTATTATTAAAAGCTTTAAAAAACATATTTACTCACCAACGTAATTCAAAAAATCTTCAGATGTTTGTAAATCTTAAGGGATTTAACTTCGAAGTCATCAGTCCCTAAACTTACAAAATACTAATGAACTATCTTATACTAAAGACCGCACAAACATCCATGCCCGAGGGGAGATTCGAACCCCCGACGGGGAACGGCCTCGCGCATCACCGCGTAGCCCCTCAATGCGTTCGGCCTTTCCTCCGCGGCCCAAATTAATTGTTGGCTTTTCAACATATAAATAAAACACGAACATCAACATGTTGTAATAAGGTGTGGTCACTACGTTAAAAGCAGTCCTCAATAACTCAGCCATCCAAACTCACGATGGCTACCTACATGTGACATTTGGGCATCACTTCCTTGACATGGAAGAACAATAATCTTGTACATATGAAACGCAATTCACATCATGCAATAGATGTATTCATTTATATGTGATAATTATAATAAATATTACAATTTCCACCCCCCATGAACCACAGACATTGCCGAGGTGGGCTGGCTTGCGTGCCTCAACGATACAGATAGCCGTACAGTAGGTGCAACCACAGCGGAGGGGTATCTGTGGAGAGGCCAGACAAACGTGTGGTTCCTGAAGAGGGGCAGCAGCCTTTCGAGTAGTTACAGGGACAACAGTCTGGATGATTGACTGAGCTGGCCTTGTAACATCAGCTAATGTGGCTTTGAAAGCAAGGGGAAACTACAGCCGTTACTTTTCCCTAGGACATGCAGCTCATCAATGAAGGTGGTACATGAGTTTTGTTACTTGGGTAGTAAAACAACATATGACGATTGCAGTATAGAGGATATGAAACGCAGAATGGCAATGGGAACGAAAGCATTATTGAAATATAGAAATTGGTAACATAGAATATTAATCTAAGTGTAATGCAGTATTATCGGAAGGCATTTGTGTGGAGTGTAGCCTTGTACGGGAGTGAAACATGGACGATAAACAGTGCGGACAGGAAGAGAATAGAGGCTTTTGAAATATGGTGCCATAGAAGAATGCTGAAGATTAGGTGGGTAGATCGCATAACTAATTCAGAGGTACTGAACAGAATTGGTGAGAAAAGGAATTTTTGGCATACCTTGACTAAAAGAAGGGATCGCTTGGTAGGACATTTTCTTAGACGTCGAGGAATCGTAAGTTTAGCACTGGAGGGAAGTGTGCGGGGTAAAAATCGCAGAGAGAGACCAAGAGACGCATATAGTAAGCAGATTGAAATGGATGTGGGTTGCCGTTCTTATGAGGAAATGAAAAGGCTTGTTCAGGATAGAGTAGGGTGCAGAGCTGCATCAAACCAGTCTTCGGACTGAACACCATAACAACATTACAATTTTCCTTTATATGTTGAGCAGCTATTTAAAAACAACCTACATATTTATACATTATGTCTGGTTATTGGCATCTGATGTCTAAACATAGACCTTCGACTACAAAGTAGTGCCTCTATATATAAATTTGTAGCGACTTTATTCTCTTTTCCCTTCATTTTATTGTGTTTCTTAAATAGGTGATCCACATACTAAGGAAAATTGTAATATTTTTATAATTATCACATATAAATGCAGACATCTATTGCCTAATGTGAATGTCGTTTCATATGTACAAGATTATTGTTCTTGACATCAAGGAAGTGATGCCCAAATGTCACTTCTAGAGCGCCATCTGATATCAACTTGTGAATTTGGATGCCTGAGTAATTCAGGATTGTTTTTGACTTAGTGACCACACCTTATTACAGGATGTTGATGATCATGTTTTATTTATATGTTGACAAGCCAACAATTGAGTTGGCGAGTAAATGTGTTTTTAAAAGCTTTTAATGATAATGTTCTGAAGAATGAAATCTAAGGTGGTTTTTGAAAGTGGACATTTAAAAATATGTATTTCTCTGGCTTGTCGTATTATTGCATTTTGAGAATGATTTTGTGTGCACTTGCAGATCCGAAGATGGCAGATAAACTGCCGACCCGGAAATCTTAATAAAAGTAAAAAGCGATCTTGCCTCTTGTCTTCAATAAAAAAGAATCTTATTTGTATTCGTAGCCTGATTAATCCGGAATCTATAAGTGCCAGGAATGTAGGGATTCGCGAGAGTCTAGTGTAGTCACACGTCCTACGTTGGACAAACCGTGTATTATAAAAGTAGGCCGCGAAACAGGAGAGAGAATTTCAGTTTGCTGGTCAGTGGAGCACATGCCATAGAGGACGTTGGCGCCAGCAATTAAAATTTATGAGGCAACCCGTGACAGCCGAACAAATGAATTAGTAATTAACTGGGAACTCCGATCGGAACGCCACGTAAATAATTAAAGGGAAAACCGGCTTATGGCAAAAGAGAAAACATTTATTTTTAAATTGTCGCCCGGCTTTACGTATCGCATTGGGACAGGGGGCATGGAACACCCACAGCGGGAAAATAAAGAAATGCATGTTGTATTAACATGCCGTTTCGCGTGGTTGCCGAGTTTCAGTTGATTGAAAGCGATTGTTAACACCAAAAAACGTACTCGACTTAACCCTTAGCTTCCCAGGTCACTTTTCTGTCACACTCTGCCATAGGTGCGGTCTGACAGACCGCAATTTTTAAATAATCACAAATAGTTCTGATTGTTATATAAGTGAACTAATTCAATTTATTACACAAAAGGGCTTCTTATGTCTACATAAATTCTGTAAAACCAATACATTTTAAAACTGATTTTATGAAATATATGTATTCAGACGTAACACTGCAGAAAATCGATTTAACATTACATGATTTTACTAACACTGTAAAAAGTCAAATACTCCGGCCTTTAAATTGTACTTTGTGCCATTTTTTTATTGTTTACTATGCATGTAATGGAAAAAACTTAGGAAACCTTCCAAAAAAGTCACAAAAATAAAAATTTCACTATTGCTTTGTAACTTTTTGTCTTTACAAATGTTTTCTTTGCGCTCGATGCAAATTTTGGTAGAACACTCAAGGCAGATGGACTTCTTGCAACAATGGCAAACATAACACGTCTTTCTCTTCTTCTTTTGGTCAATGTCTCCGTACGTCTGTCATCATTTCGATTATTTGTTTCACGCCGGCCGCGGTGGCCGAGGGGACTGAGGCGCTCCAGTCACGGTCTGCACGGCCACTACGGTCGGGGGTTCGAATCCCCCCTCGGGCATGGATATTTGTGCCGTCCTTAGTGTTAGCTAGTTCGTAAGTAGTTTGTAAGTTTAGGGACTGATGACCCCGTAGTTAAGTCCCATAAGCTCTACAAACATTTGAACATTTTATTCGACTCAAATATCTCGAATACTAGCTGTCATAGTCAGAACTCAGAAGTGATCAGTGATTTTTATGAGGATGTACCTTCGCACGAATGGAATTTACTCTAATTCATCATTGTTTATTATTCATCGTTATTTATGATTGTTTTTACAAATTATATCCGATTTCAATATGCCAAGACACCATCTTACCGCCGTCACATATATTGGTCTGAATATCTAGTTCTGTAGGCATGCTACCTCCAGTACAGGATATTCAGACAACCTAATCTATTTTACGATCCTAAAATGTTGTCCAAGCACATTGAAACCGGTCATCATTTGTAAATGATAAATGATGAACAAGCGCCGCACAATCCTTCCATGTCAAGACAGTTATAGAAAATTGTTCTTTTGACAAATTCTCTGTGAACATTTTCATGACAGTAGAGAAACACAGTAAGTATCGCTCTCACACTGGATGATAGAGCTCTTTCTCATGTTGTCGTCGATTTCGACTTTTCGTTGTTTTCGGTTAATATCGGTAACACAGAACTTCCAAACGACAGTGCTGACGGATGTGAAACAATTTATGTACATGAATTATGTATAAATGTAATACACACCGTCGTAGCATGGAACCTGTCTCTTATTGTACAGGCGCGAGATTCTTCCATTCTTTTTAGAATGACGGAAGTAACGAAACAAATGTGGTACACAAAACGCACAGACAGAATTGAAATAGAGGAAATCAGATTTATTGTTTTTAGTACTATAAAGCTCCGGCGAGGGAAGATCACTTGGTCTTCCCAGTATAAAACCCGGCCGCAGCCATGAAAAATGGATAATTTCGATTCAGTTTTAAGCTATAGCGCCTCCTTGACGCATCTCATTATTGATTACGACAAATTTCTTGAACCATTTGCTGTACAGTGGTATTAATTTATCTGTGCTTATCCTGATAAACTTCGTGGATAGGATGTTGGGAATCGCACTAAAGAAGTAATAAAACATCATACCTGATAGTGAAGTTTTACTGCTTGCTATTCAATGCAGAAAACAATTTTGGCGCATCTGAATATCTATCACGTCACATTCCTGAACTATGTGCCGTACAATAGCATAATTTTGCCGGTGCATTAAGTGATTATGTAGACACTGACCGGAAATTGTGTTACAGTTAATACAGTTAATAGTTAAGAAGCAATAAATTAAAACATCATCGCATTTAGTGAAGTATGGCCACCTGAAAAACAAAAACGTAGTAAGTAGTATACTTGTATTTAAGGGTAGGGGGTGGAGAGAGCGACAATAAGTTTCAAAAGGCTTGAAATTCTATGTTAAGTTAATAGGAAGTCGCTAACACTTGTCAATTTTGAGTAATGTATGCTCAAATTTGTGATATTTGAGCGCTTCGTCCTATCCATAAGGTTTCTAATAGTAATAGGTGTAGAGAAGTGTAAAAATTACAGAACACTCAATTTAATTAGTCATTATTGCAAAATTTTTAATACGAATTATTTAGAGAATAATGCAAAAGCTGGTACTAGCTGACCTAGGGGAAGATCAATTTTCAGTTAGCAGAAATGTTGGAACAAGTGAGTCAATACTTACCTTACGGCTTAATTTAGAAGACATACAAGAAAAGCCAAACGTATATTATTGGTTTTTTAGATTTGGAGAAAGCTTTTGATAATGTTGACTGGAATACATTCTTTCAAATTCTGAAGTCAGCAGGGGAAAAATATAGGAAATGAAAGCTCATTTACAGCTTGTGCAGAAACCAGACAGCAGTTACCAGAGTTGAAGGGCTTAAAACGGATGTAGTGGTTGGAAAGGGAGTAAGACAGGATTCTAGCCTTTCTCCAGTGCTGTTAAATTCGTACATTGAGAAAGCTATGAAGGAAACAAAGAAGGCCGCGGCGGAGCGGCTGAGCGCATTGAGGCGCTATGCTACGATGCACGAGGCGGTCCCCCGTCGGGGGTTCGAATCCCCCCTCGGGCATGGATGTCTGTGCCGTCTTCAGTATAAGCTAGTTCATAAGTAGTTTGTAAGTTTAGGGTCTGATGACCCCGCAGTTAACTCCCATAAGCTTTACAAACATTTGAACATTTGAAACAAACGAGACATTTCGTAAACGAATTAAAGTTCAGAATGAAGAAATGAAAACTTCGCGGTTTGCCGATGACATTGTAATGTCGTCAGAGACAGAAAGGGACATGGATGGGCAGTTGAATGGAATGCACTGTGTCCTGAAAGGAGCGTATAAGGTTGAAAGACGACCGGCTGTCGTCATCCATATTTTCTTATAAAATTGTAATTTATTTGATGTCGCTAGATTAGCATTTTATTAAAACTAGAACCCCACTCTTTTCGAGGCTTGAGGAATAGCATTTTTATTTCATGTTTTAAAATATTAGTTTCTGAAATGTTAGTTAATATTGCTAGGATTTTGTTTCTTTAATAATTTATTATTGTGGGTATGAATGTGACAATAAGTACAGCTTCTCCGCTACGCCACTGTCCCTATGAGAATGTGTACTTGTTTTACTTTTAAGTGAATGTGCGGGGATCTAATAGCTGTCTGAATGTGGGTGGTAATAGCTCGCTTTGCATAGTTCTCTCTGGATCAGAGTCGATAGTTAGTCGTTACCCACACCTGCTGCTGATGCGACCAAAGAGGTTTCTACACCCTTTGGTTACAAGCCAGTCGACAAGCCCTCTCCAGGGCGAGTCTCGCGATCTTCTCTCCCCACCACCGCTGTTCTCATGGGTTTTGCCCAGTTTCCGGTAGCTCTCGCGCCTCTTGTCCGCTCGGTGGTCACTTTGTGCTGGGATCGTGGTGAGGTTATGTTGGTTCTGCTCTTGTGTCCGCGGAGATGGTAGTGATTCGTTGTTTAGCATGTTTAACTTAGACTCTTAAACTTAGATTCATTTTTGGTATATTCCTTCCGATCGTGCACGGAAATGTGTTCTAGTTTTTCAATCCAGTGATTTCTAACAGATAAAGGCGGTGTATGTGTTACTACTTGCAGTTTGATAATGGTCTGGTATATTCAAACCTTTTGGGATTATGTGGCCATGTACGAAGTCTGTGTACATTCTTTCTAGCTTTGTGGGGCACGATTTCTCCCTGACAATATGTTCATTTTTGTACAGTGAATATAAAAATCGTTTTTACCATTTCCTTCCATGAGTGATATGTGTTCCACGTGGTTGGTTCTTAGAACAAAGCCTTCAGTTTCCACTCTTATTTGTTCCATGTAACTATGCGTGTATCCTTCTGATTTCCACTAACATTTCGCGATCTTCTCTCTGCAGGCTATTTTAATTTTGCTGTTTCTTCTCTGAACTTGTTGTATGCACTCAGTCTTTATCAGTAATTCTCTCCGAGCCTTGCACAACCTCCTTCAATAGCTTGCTTATGAAATTCTATGTATTTCTAAGGTTTGCATGCCGTAGTTTTTATTCTCACTTTTCCGCCCTTGTAATTATTTCACTTTTCTGGTTTTTGAGAATGGATTTCGTCCGTCTCTGTAATCGCTCCCTGTCGCATGTAGCTGCATTTCAAAATGTTCAAATGTCTGTATAGCTTATGGAACTTAACTACGGGGTCATCAGTCCCTAAACTTACAAATTACTTATCAACTAGCTAATCCTAAGGACGGCACAAATATCCATGCCCGAGGGGGGATTCGAACCCCCGACCGTAGTGGCCGTGCAGACCGTGACTGGAGCGCCTCAGTCCCCTCGGCCACCGCGGCCGGCTAGCTGCATTTCATTCGCTTCCTTATGCAATGCTAAACATTTCTATGGTTTGAATGCCGTAGTTTTTATTTTTATTTTTCCAACTTTGAAATTATTTCACTTTTCCGGTTTTTGAGACCGGACTTCTTCCGTCTCTGTGCGCGTTCCCAATCGCATGTTGCTGCATTTCAGTAGCTTCCTTATGAAATTCTACGCAGTTCTAGGGGTTTCATGCCGTAGTTAATTTTTTTTTTTTATTTTTTTTATTTTTTTTTTTTTTTTTTTTTTTTTTTTTTTTTTTTTTTTTTTACCAAAATTGAATTTATACATTTTTATTGGTTTTCGGAATCACGTGGGTCCGAACTCAGACTTCAGGGGTTTGCAGCTAGTCGCCTGAATTCAAGCCACTTCTCATAAAACCAGTGCCTACATGGTTTACTATCAGATTGCAACTTATGAGTCCGCCGTGATTTTGTGTAATAAATCCGATTTTTATCCACTTCACCTTCAGTGGAGTGCGATCATGTCACGTAGCCATGTGTCGCCGTTAGCGTGTTTGCTCGCGGTCTAATCTAAATGCAACTTAACTTTGCTACACTCACGCACCATCTCAAATCAGGCACGACAGACCAGAGCCATCTTAGCTGTTTTACTGTATATTTTGTTGTGTGGTACCTCCGGGTTTGCTGAATTTCGCCTACGAGAGCGGCGCCTGCTTCTGCCTCGCTTCAGCACGCTAATTTTGGCGAGTTTCGCTGTTGCATTGAGTGTGTGTGAGCAAGTGAGTGTTGTTTATTAATCTCCCCCCCCCCCCAGTAGCGTTAAGTTCTGTGTAATTTATGTCAAATTCAATGCTGGGCAACGTCATTATTAGCGTATGTAAATGAGATGCATTTTTTATGTATTAACAAAATTGGTTCCCCATTTTGCTTGCGTTCGACCTGAATACATCAGTTAAGTTCAGTATAATTTTGACATGCCTATAAATTGTAGTTTTCGAGCATCTTCCCCCTTTTATTTAATATTGTTTTTCACCAGTGCTGAGAACAAGCTCAGATTCAATTTTTTATGTTTAAGTCCGTTGCGCCATAAATGTTTTTCTTAGCCACCTTTATGAAATAACATTAATTGTGGTGGCCTGTTTATTAATGCCTGTGTGTAATTTCGTGTGAGCTTCTACGTACATTGGCCACTGTATTAGAGTAATTCGAACCAAGTCAGTTCTCAATTTTGGCCAGCGAACTAGGTTTTGCAGCAGAGAGTAGCCGGTAGTCCACACGGACCTTTTGCTAATTTTACTGCTAAAATTAAGCTTTCTCACAACAGTAAACTCCTATGTGGGTACCTCCTACTAGAATTAAGCTTTTATTTCGTACAGTGGCCCTCTTTTAAGATGAACATTAACACGAGTAAAACCCGGGTAATAGAATAACGAACCAATAAATGTGGCCATGAGCATCATGCACATCAGATAGTCGACAACGTAAAGAGTACAATGTATCAATCCTACTTTCCCATCTAGTATCGCTCAGTGGTTATAATATCAAAACAGGGACATGATGGAGTAGGGAATCTTAACAATAAGTTGAAACAGATCAGTACGCATACATCGTTTGGAACAAGTTGAAGAATGGCATGTCTGCGAAATAAGATTTCACACAAGATTTATTAATGTGTTCGTACTGCACGGCAAGAAGAACGCGCGTTTGTTTCAATGTGAAATATTTGTTTGAACGCCGCTGTTCTTATCTGTCAAATTAATTCTATTCTTATATTCCTGTGCTAGTTAATTTTTAATGAAAGAACATCTCATCTGTGACAAATGTCTTAAGCAGGCGCCAGTTCTGTCCATAAAAAGAATAAAGCCTAAAACCTTTTTTTATTTCTCTCTTACACTTGGAATGTTCATCGTCGTAAGTTATCTTTACAAATCAAATGATAATGTTCATTCGTTCAGCTTGGTTTGTCTGATGTACACTATAGATATATTAATATTTATTAGGGTTAATAGAATCTTGAATTTCATTGTGGATAGCGTTAGCGAATAGATGGCTGAAATCGTTTTGGATACTTTTTCCAAGTAATGCACGTGAATCTCTTGTATTTTCTAGTGTATTCTTGGGTATTAGCATGCAATAAAACGCGTAATCCACAACTTTTAAAAAGTTTATGCCTTTGTTATATAGAAAATGTTGCACCTATAGAAAACAACTCACTACAAAAGCAGAATACTGCATATTTCGAAAATGAATATGGTAAGCACGGACGAAAACATTTTACATTTACATCTACACATCTACATCCATATGGGATACTCTGCAAATCGCATTTAAGTGCCTGGCAGACGCTTCGTCGAACCACCATTATACCATTCATCTCCTATTCCATTCTTGACTAGCGCGTGGGAAGGAAGAACATCTAAATCTATCCGTTCGATGTCTGATTTTTCGTATGTTATTCTGAGCATTTCTACTTTATTGGTGGGAGTCATATATATATATATATATATATATATATATATATATATATATATATATATATATATATATATATATATATTCTTTTTTTTTTGCATTCGGAGGTGAATGTTGGTGATTGGAGTTTCGTAAGTAGTCCACGCCGCAGCAATAAGCGCCGTTGTTGTAATGATTCCCATCCATGTCCTGAATCATTTCCATGACGCTGTCTCCCCTCCATCGTGCCAATACAAAACGAGTTGCCCTTCTTTGGACTATTTCGATGTCCTCCGTCAAACCCTCCTGATAAGGATCCCACACTGGGCAGCAATATCCCAAATTAGGATTGCCAAGCGTAGTGTATCTAGTCTCTTTAGCAGTTCTGTTGCATCTTTTAAGGGTTCTGCCAATAAAATGCAGTCTCTGGTTCGCCTTTCCTACGACATTATCTACGTGTTCTCTCCAGTTTAAGTCTGATGTAATAGAAATTCCTAGGTACTTAGTGGAGTTTACGACCTTCACAATCGATTGATTTACCTTGTACGCAAAGTTTAACGGATTTCTTTTCGTACTCATGAGGACGACTTCACACTTCTCATTATTTAGAGTTAATTCCCAATTTTCACACGATACTGATATCTTATTTAAATCGTTCCGCAGTTGGTCTTGACTTCCAGTTGACTTTACTAGACCATAAATGACGGCGTCATCTGCAAACAACCTAAGAGAGCTGCTTAGATTTTCTCCCAAATCATTTATGTACATTCGTAGAACGCCGAATATTATGTTTTAGTCGATGCCTTACCATCGATTACTACAATCTGTGTCCTCTCTGACAGGAAATCCCCTATCCAGTCACAAATCTGGGGCGATAATCCATAACCATACAATTTGAGGTAAAGGCCGTTTGTGAGGTACGGTATTAAAGCCTTCTGGAAATCTAGAAATACGGAATCAATTTAAGAACCCTTGTCGATAGCACTCATCACTTCGTGTGAGTAAAGAGCTAGTTGTGATTCACGTGAACGACATTTTCTAAATCCGTGTTGACCTTGAATCAATAGATCATTCTGTTCGAGATAATTCATAATATTTGAATACAGGATATGATCCAAAACTCTGCTGAAAATTGACGTTAATGAAATAGGCCTGTAGTTTTGGGGGTTACTCCTACTGTCTTCCTTAAATATAGGTGTGACCTGTGCAACTTTCCAGTGTTTTGGTACAGATTCTTCTTTGAGGAGCTAATTGAAAATTGAATAACCTAATTGGCAGAGGAGAAAATTCTCTACAACTTAGCTCTCTTATGTTTTTTTTTTTTTTTTTTTTTTTTTAACTCGTATCGTTTGAGACATCTTTGCAAAAATAACGGAGATTTGACACCCTCCGTTGAATTAACGAAAACCAGCCGTTCGGAGATGTCACGTGACATTCCTCGTCCAGAACTCTCTCTGGGATACGCCATCTTGCGTTGCGTATTTCATGATTTTCTGATTGTAACTTACACGTTGTCATTTAAAAGCAATGGCGCACTGAAGAATTAACAAAAACACATCGTTCTTCGTACGATAAATGATAATCTAGTGTCTACAAATGCTATATTAGCATCAGTTAACAACGGTCATCAATAGTAAGAGATTAAAGGATTCATCTTATGATCGATAGCCGCAGCGTAGTGGGCAAGGCGTTGGACTCTGGTGCTAATTTTTTTTCCATCCTAAAAGGGTTTCACACACTCTTATTAATTAGTTTTTTATTATTTAGATTATTATTTTCGTCCAAAATGTTTGCAAAAATTTATAAAACTACAAATCTAAAGTGGGCCGTAAAACACGTCAGTTCGATTTTTTCACATCAGCAACACTGCCGGAGGTGAAATAAGTGGAAAGTGACAGATAATAATCCCTTTGGATTGATAGTCTGGCACTCTACCGCTGTGCTGTCGGGCGGCTGTTTTTCAGTTAGTAACAATAAATGTAAAAAATTTGTTCCTACTTTTCAACAGACCTTTATCTAAATGCAAAAATGTAGACGCAATTATAAAGAAACTTCCGCAAGTATCAATTGTCAAAATCATTAAACGAATTAAGAAGACTTTCAAAATACATCTTTATAATTCTGGGAAACAATGTATAAAAGTCAATAAATACCTTTACATATTTCGGAACCGCGTCATCGCGATTCATAGCTTTAGTTACATTATTGTAGTCTGAGAAAATTGTCTCACAAATACCTGTGCTCCAAATATGGAATATATAACATAATTATTAATTTTTTGTGTTTAAAAAAACTACTACTCCCATGACGCTACGGAATACACAATTACCTGCCATGTAAATGAACTATAAAATTAAATTTTCTGTGACTTCCACAGAACTAGGCAAATTATTTTTCATTTTCATGTTTACTCGTGTACTTCAGTCTGCTTTGCTTGTAAAACAAAGTTAAGATTCGGAACAGATTTTAAAATAATAATAATAATAATAATCAACGAGAAACTGTGATACGAAGATACACTTTTGCGGTGTAGATTACTTTCAGAAATGTTCTGAGGTGTGGAATTTCTGGCAAGGATATGTACTTCATAAACAGCATCATAATTATGAGCTTAACATTTTATGTTCGTGGACATTTCAGTTTCTGAGGTTTACTCAAAACAGTAGCATTGCCTGCTCGGATGCCAATTATATTTTCATAGTCAAAACCAAATCCCTCTCAAACATATCCAAATTCACAAATAATACCGTCTGAAGTACATTCGGTTAACGTTGCGAACTTTCATTAATAACTTGGTGCAATATGTTACTAAAATACTAAGATATTTTTATACGCTAATGCCAGTAGTCTTGCCCAAATGCAGATTTAATTTTCCGTCGCCAATGTCTAGTTTGAGAGCCGTCCTAAATAATCAACAGTTAACAGCTGCAATGCTCAGCAACAAAAAGAGACCGTAATTATGCTTCAGAAGATTTCGTTTTCACTTGGTTTGTTATTAGGGATTAGATAAATGTTTAGGCGCGTTCGCGCCAATAATTTCTCAACGTTCTGCACTGACTTTTCAATCTGAATATTTATTTTTGCTACTCACGATATTCCAACCCAAGACCTTGTAAAAATAACTAGACTCCCTGACGGCGCTGCTGTCGCGGGATAATTTGAACCTTCTCCCGGCGGGATATATACACAATTGATAGTCACGTCTGTATTGTTTGACTATCGCAGTGTACATGAAGCACGATGTTGAAGAGCTTCTCAGCGTTTAAATACACAAATGAATTGAAAGGAATAAAAATATGGAATACTGTATTCCCATTTGTATTGCTCGGGAATACAAGTAGCCCTACTACTTGTGTTCAGAGATAGTTACTCTTGCTTAACAGACTGTTAGTCAACACAATATAGGATTGAATGAAATAAATAACAGGCTTTTATAATACTGGTAGCTCTTAAAAAGGTACTGGTGTACAGGAAGTTCAAAAAGTTTCATTTTATGATTGTGTAAAATAACTATTGGGGTCACGAAATTAGTTGCCTCACTGCAGTTCGAATTTTTGTTCCTGAAATTAATATTAGCAACTTGTAACGCAGAATTGATAAGTAATCTGTTTTACATATAGGTATAACAACTGAAAGTGGTTTGCAGACCTGTGTATAGTTCCATATATGAACGGCACATAGCCACAATGGATGTGTGACACAACAACACAGTGACCAACGGTGCTTTCCAGTCATGTGTGCGTACAGGGTGATATATAAAACGATGCTTTATGTATTTTTCCTCATTATTTGTATTTTTTTTTTTTTTTGTAATTTATTGTGTATTTGTATATTTTGTTTCTGTGATATATTTGCATTGTCCTGCTAATTTCCATATATGTCAAAAATATTGTAAATGTAGTAGACACGCTGGGTTAGCAAGGGCTTTGCTATTGTATAGAATCATCTTTGAGTAGGAAGCTTTTTATCGCTGGTAGCGCAGAGGCGCACAGCGAGAAGGAGTCGTTGTTGAGAAGTAGCGGCGGACAGACGCATTGTGTGCTCAATGGTGTACGGAAAAAGTAAGTGAAGGAGAATGCATGATGGATTGGCACTAGTGGAGGAGACGGCGAAGAGGCAATATTATTTATTCATACGGCCACAGCTTAAATAATTAATAAATGCATCAAGAGGAATGCTGTGGGCCCTAAATTGTAATTAACATTCGTCGCCAAGAAGAGCCTGTATTTGCCAATTGTTAAGTGCCAACAGTCTGCAATCAGCAGCACCACGTCGCGCATCAAATTCAGTAAGATCTGTCCAGTTTGTCTTAGCATGTACAGCTAACCAGCGTATTAGTGATGATTGTTCAATAGCGAACACTGTTATTTGTGAACCTGTGTTTAAAAATCATTACCCATAGTCATTGTCCAGACAGGTTCCTTCCTCATCCATTGTTTTTCCGAGGATATTCACAAAGTTATAGAAAACTAAAAATCAGAGTCATTAAAGACAATGTGACAGTCGTTAATAAAAAATGTGTTCAGAAAAGTTTTACTAAACGTAGCTTATGCCAGTGTTGCTAGGTTTGCTAAGTTGAACGAAACTGCTAGATTAACTTTCAATTTCAAAAGATATTTCAATAACAGTGTAAAAGATTGTTTTCCACTGCATATTATTTTTGGGTAAAGTTTTTTTTTAACTTGCAAGTACTGACTAGTGAGAATAGTAATTGTGTACAAGTGTTTGAATGCTAATAATTCCTGGTTAAAGATAGAGCAAAAGTTAATCAGAAGGTTAAATGGTTCCTTTCTAAATATTCAGTGTTAGCACAAGTCATTAATTAATTTTTTGAGCTTGTCATTAGTATAGTTAATAGTTCAGTTACAACTTGATTATTGCTAAAGCGCATGGTATACTCACTGTAGAATAAGTTCTGGTACTTATATAAACAATTAATTATTGGAAGCTGTAAATAGTAAGTATTAAGGTGAGACTTTTGCATGATTTGCTACATGTTGCATTTGCGCGGCTATGGCTTGCATTTCGCTGTCTTACATTGAATCCCTGTGTTAGTAAACTATTTCTCAGTAATTGGTATATTGTCAGTGTCTTTTGTGCCGAATTTGACGCGCACACTTTGATTTTCTGCCCACCCAAATTTTACGTAATTTTTCACGTTTTTAATTAACTTTGCCATTATTGACATCCCACCAAATTATTTGCTCGAACATCGAGCTGGCGACCGTAAATCAATAATTTTTTCACTTTTTCCAAATTAATCCCTGTGTTCCGTTTGTTCCGCATTTTATCATTTAAACTTTAATCTTTTTATTCCAAATTTTACTTCCCACTTTCTTTATTCTTATCGATCGTTGTTGTCTACCAAAGGTGCAGCAACGTTCCGGTTATAGCCTCCACTACATCATCGGCCTCATTACCGATAGCTTTTCCAACAAATTTAGATAATTAGGTACACGGGTCATTTTTCTAATTATCATATACTAACCGGTGGTGTAGGACGGGTAGGGTTATAGATGCACATTGCGAAGTTCAACCCTGCGACGATAGTTGTTGATTTTTGAGCAGTTCACTCTGCTATAAGGTATTTGTCTTACAGCACTAAAATGCTAATTTTCTTGCTAGATACCCTATTGCTAATGTTAGATGCCTTAGTTAAGAAAAGTTATGGCATACTTCGTGTTGTTAAAAAAATTTCGTAGTGGCTGATTCCTATATTCACAACGTAAGAAGCTTTTTTTCAGTTATATATCTGATGGCATGTTTCACTTTCACAATCGATTTTTAACATTAGCTGTTTCAGTCAGCCTTGTTTCATTTTTTCATGCTATGAAAAATCTAAATATTGGAGAATACAGCATTAAAGCAGAGACGTGAAGTATGAAACTCTTTCGAAATTAATGTTTGTAAAAATGTTTCACAATCGTAGAATATACTGAGAGAGTGCCAAAAAATCGTGTCTGACGATAAATGCTGTTCATATGCTGCACTTAGAATGCAAAAAAACTACATGTTAAAGTTCGGTTTCGTTAGGAAGAGGACACTCTGTAGGCCAATTTCTACACCGTATGTGGAATAAATTTACACACAACCGATAGTTGCTGTATATTCAAGGAGTCTGAAGCTGGTTTGTAGTTCTATATTTCAATTAGACATTGTTTTCGCGACATAAATTGAATGAATACTCTCTCTAATCAAAACAGTCTTACGCACATTTAAAGTTTGCGCGGAAGTTTGCCACTACAATGGCCACCGAGGCGCTCTTCAATTTGTCCGCTGTTCGCAGTCGGCCGCTTACGCGATTGTGGACGCTTGATTCCAGCATATTAATTCCCATAGATTTCTAAAAATCATTAGCTTGTCAAGTGCTCTGTTGTCGCTACGCCTGTCCAATTGCGCTGCCCGCCTAACAGAGCTGTTATGCGGTATGCGTACCGGCAGGCGTTAACCCCGCTGCAAAAGAATATCATCTGCCTCTTGAATTGCTCGGGGCACCGCTTCTCGGCCGTGAGCGAGACGACCGTATGTGCAAGTGAAGCAGCCGGCTGGGCTGTGACGTCACGAGAAACTACCAGTTACTTTCCAGTTCCCGAGACGGGACGATTGTATCTGAAATAGCTGTAACTGAAACTGCCATTTTTATCCATGGAAATGCGGGACACGTGACACCAGGTCAATCCTTAGCGATAATTTTTTTTATTATAATTAATGTAGAAGCTCTGTGAACCTGAATATCAATGATGTGGTTTCATGTCTGAAATTTAATAAAGCATGTTCACGGTGGCATAATTTTACATTTTTAAAAGCCTGTTTCATGGAACCAACATAAGGAGTATTTCTTATCACGAGAGTTACGAATTTTCCCGTTAGTTTTTAATGAAGAAAACTGATTTCAAAAGCTGTTTCTAGAATATCAAAAGGAGCCAGCCCGATTATGACGGAATGATTTATCAACCTGAACCGCATCCAAGTTTCCACTATGGTAATCCTAAATATGGCAATACGAATTTTACAGAGTATTTCCTAAATGGGATATCGGTCTTTGAGGAAAGTAGGCTATGTTTTTTTATGTTCAAAGAAATGGTACATTTGTGTTTAGGTATATTAGCTTACTTCAGGGAAATAACACACCACCTTAATTGATAGTAACTAAACCAAAAATCGACTGTAATAAGTGACATAACGGCATAAATACTAAGTTTTTCAGTTTAGAAAGACAATGGAAGAAAATTTGGACGCAATTTGCATCCTCATAAAAATTGCAGGGATGTGAGACACACAAGGAGAACATGGGGCTGTCCTTTTTTCTGTAATGACGCTGTAGATCGTATCTTTTTGTGCAATAAGAGTTGTGATACATTAGACATTGTTGGCGTCAGTCTCTGTTAGTGAAGAGATACAGTTGGTACAACGAAGTAGGCACTAGGCTTTGGCGACTACACATTTTTGCACTTGTCACCACTACCCATTGAGGAGAACTCAACGAATGCATCTGTTTCTTTATGCCCACCCGAGTATTGGTGTGCTTGACGTCAGCTTCCCCCACCACTACAGCTCCGAGCTGGGGCAGTGAGCACACGTGTGCACTTCTGCTCGCGGAGCAGACTGTTGGAACAGCCTCTCTACACAGTTGACACCGGCTTCTTCCCCGACCTGTGGAAGACGTCCCATATCCTCATGTTCCCCAAACCTGGCAATCCGCCTTCTCACGCACCCTATCGTCTCATCAGCCTCACTTCAGGGCTGGAAACCACTCTGTTTCGCCGCATACACCAACATCTCTGTCAACACCAGCTCCTTCCCCTATCCCATTGTGGTTTCATCTTTCTCTGTCGATGACCAACTACGGCGCCCCACCTACCTCCTTTCCGTCCAGATGAAGTCCCGTCCTGCCGCTAACCTCGTTTCTCTCGACATCGAGAAGGCCAACGACCGTGTATGGCATTCAGGTCTCCTTTTCAAACTCCAACTCTAAGACCATCCTTTTGTTAATGTCCACTTAACTGTATCCTTTGTGCCCTGCGTTCCATCCTATGTCACTGTCAATAATTCCGACTGCTGTTTGTTCGACCCCTCTGCCGGGGTGCCCCTAGGCTCCGTCCTCTCTCCCCTCCTATACATAATATACTCGGCAATCCTGTCCTCCTCTTACAATATGCTGACGACACCACCTTCATTGCCCTCGCCCCATTCCTCGCCCGATCCCAACATCTCCTCCAGTCCCTTCTCTGAATTCTCCTCCTGGTGTAACCAGTGGCTTCTCACCGTTCACTCCACCAAATCCCAGGCATTCATAATAGGTCACACCACCCTTTCCTTCCTCCACCGCGACATCTACATCTACATGGGATACTCTGCAAATCACATTGAAGTGCCTGACAGACGGTTCATCGAACCACCGTTATACTATTTATCTCCCATTCCATTCTCAAATAGCACGCGGAAAGAAAGAATACCTGAATCTCTCCGTTCGAGCTCTGATTTATCGTATTTTATTCTGATGATCATTTCTACTTATGTAACTGGGAGACAACAATATATTTTCGCATTTGGAGGAGAATGTTGGCGATTGGAGTTTCGTAAGTAGCCCACGCCGCTGCGATAAGCGCCGTTGTTTTAATGATTCCCATCCCAGATCCTTTATCATTTCCGTAATGTTGTCTCCCCTATATCGTGACAATACGAAACGAGCTGCCCTTCTCTGGACTCTTTCGATGTCCTCCGTCAAACCTACCTGATAAGGATCCCACACAGCGCACCAATACTCCAAAAAAGGATGGACGCCCTATGACCTAACCCTCGGCGGATTCCTCTCCTGGAAACTTCACCTTCAAGCATAATGAAAAAGTCCTCTGCTGCCTCAAACTACTGAAACCTTTCCTGCTGGACATGGGGCCTTAACCCCTCCACCATCCTATTCACCTAATATTGCATAATACGCCCTGACTTGTCCTGTGTTGTTTCCACCCACACTGGGTTCCCGTTCCCCATGCCCACTACCACACACAAATATATATAGACGGGAAACCTCCGTAAGGATCGGGACACACGCTCAGGGGTGCGGGGCGGTGTGTGCAGAAGAAGGCGCTGCGGTCAGAAGCAGCCCTTTAAACTGACCAGAGCAGGCGGCAGGTAGCGGCTGTCTCCACCACTACCTCCCCTCAAACACCAACAAGCCGGACACAGCCGTGGCCTCGTGGCAGGCGGCACGAGCTCTCCCCTCAGCCTCCCCTCCACACTACCCTCTGACGTCCGAGAGGCACCCTCAGTAGTGCCTCTAGTGTGGTCTACCGGTACTAAGCCAGGGAACCGCTTGACACCTGCTAGCATCTCACGGAACTACGATGGGAATGTAGGACAGTGGTTTAGGGGGGCGGGGGGGCTGCTTCTCTGTATATGTTACTCTGTACCATTACCAATCCCTCCAGATCCTTGAACTCCACGCCCTTCGGCTCGCTTACCACATTCGCCTCCCTTTCCCCAAGCTACTCATGTACATATTCCTTTCCCACACCTGCTGAATTTCTTCGAACACCGCCAGCGATATGTCACCCACAAACTCGATTCCCGCCACCCACTTGTCTCCCACCTCCTGTTACATCCCTGGCCTCTGCCACGCCGTTACCTTGCTATCCCTCCCTCCCTTCACCTCCGCACTCTCCACATCCTCTCCGAGGGTAACTTCTGTCACCTCCCCTCCCAGATGACGCCCTCCATCACAACATGTACCCATCCTATCAACCTTAGTTTTTCCCCGTGTTTTTACGCCCCCTCCCCTTCCCCCTCCCGTTCCACTCCCTTCCACGCTTGGCTTCCCGATCCCTCACCATCCCCTGTAGTCCTTGCACCTTCCTTTCCTACACTCCCCACCCTGTCATCTACCACCTTTTCCCTGTTCGCCTCCCTACCTTATCTCTTGTAGGGTACCTGTGCCCTACAACTTTTAGCAATGCACTGTTAGTGTTTTGCCAGTGTCAGTGTATCGTGCTACAAGTGTGTTTCGAAACGAAAGCGACCGACGAATATGCAGAATGTTTGTGTTGCCACATATTTTAATCAGTGCCTTTGTCATCGTCCTGTGTGATCCACCATTGTGTTTTCAACAACCTTGGATTTTAAACTTCTACTTATGTGTGAATTTTTATGTTTCAACTTTTTTGATTTTGTATATTATCTCCATTTTAATCTCCTGCAAGCTTTTTTAATTTTTCATATTTTATCGCCGTTCTCTAGTGTTAATAATGTATTGCCAAATTTGTAAACTCGATTGGCTGAAGAGCAGCAATCAAGCTACCGCCAGCCTGACACTACAGGTGGCTTTAAAATATCACTAAAAAGAAAAAAATGTTTGAGTTGCAAAAGGTCCTGACTGCACAAAACAACATTGAAGCAAAGCAATTAAAAGGCATTGTGACCTGAACTTGTGAAGTCAGTGCTGTGAACCTGACTGGCCAGGTAAGTCTGAAACATATTTTACGCAATAATTCCAGATTACTATGTTCGAAGGCGCAGCGTGAGAAAATGCGACTATTCAGGGGCCTGTGTCTAGAGTTCTGTTTATCGCAGAGGTAATGGGTGAAGTGTTCTGCATACGAACTACCCAATATCTCTATGGACATGGCCGTACAATATCGTCAAACGTAAGATTTGTGGTTGGTTACTCCAACACCCACTCTGTAAGACAGCAGAACTATCTGAAATAGACAGGATTGATATTCCGTCTTAAAGATATTTTTAAAATTGACATTCGAAAATTTCACTGACCAAATCACTTTTAGCTGTATAATGTAACATTTTCAAACAATGACAGGCGCTCAGAGGTTGGGACGGTGTAAGATAGCGTTATAGACTTTTATTTGCAAACGGAATTGAAGTCCATAGACAGAAATAAAAATTTTGCGGTCTACCAATGATATTGAAATTTTATCACACAGCACAGAATTTGGAAGACCAATTTAAAGAAATTGACAGTCTCTTGAAAGAATGGTACAAAATGAAAATTATTATAATGTCTAAGAAAATCAGGCGATGCTGAAAACATTAGATTACGAAACGAGACAATAAAATTTGTAGATGAATTTTGGTATTTGGGCCGAAACAGAAAAGATATAAAACAGAAAATGGCTATGGAAAGGAAATATAAATTTGTTGAATGGAATAATAATTTAAGCGTTAGCAAGTCTTCCTAAAGGAGTTTGTCTGCAGTGTAGTTCGCGAACGAACTAGTTTGGAAGAGCGCTCCGACAGGCGAATTACGCGAACTAGTTCCGAGATCCCTCGCCTCTTAGTTCGTCCGGTCCTTTTCCGAAGATTAACGGGGAACATCGAGAGGACGCGAGAGCGCTCAGAATCGCGTGATTCTCTTCTGCCAGTTACCGTCATTTCGAGCTGAGATGCAGCTCATCTGTAGTTTCATAGACATTAACCCAACAATATGGGTAATAGCACACGCTTGGACAACACTGATCATTATTTAAAAGAGCTGTGGTAACAAAAGAAAGAGCTCTTTTAGTAGCGGTAGCAAAAGCCAAAAAGAGCGGACGAACTAAGCGACCTACTTCGTGGCCGAGCTGTGAACTAAAAGGAGTGCTAGCGGTCGCGAACTAAAATAAGCGCGATCGGTTGCGAACTAAAATATGTGCGATCGGTCGCGAACTAAAACATGCGTTACCGATCGCGAATTATTATGTCAAACGTATCTCGCTTCTTAGTTCGTTGGATTGTTTTGCGAAGACAGATGGACAATAGCGAGAGGGTGCGCGGCAGAATTAAAAATCACGTGTTTACTTTCTGGTGCTGAGAGGTGAGCGTCTGTCTGCTAGATTACATAGTTCAGTACTACAAAATTTCTGTTTTGAAGTATTCTGCACTCTGCAATATCTGAGTAATAAATTCCATAATGCCAAGATATAGAGATAACTCTAAACTTAAACGCAAGAAATTATCCACAAAGTGTTTCTTTTGGTCTGCGTGATATCGTTAGCGGTTCAAGCAGCAAACGCAGGAAGCAGCTAGGTGGGGGAACTTCTCCCTCCACCTGAATGCGCAGACCACGCCGCTCAGCCGTCACTGGGAGCGTACGAACTAAAAGAACGAACTAATTCGTGGCAGAGTCACGAACTAAACTGAGCGCTCCCGATCGCTAACTATTATGCGCAAGTCTACTGCAGTGTGGCCTTGTGCGGGAGAGAAACGTGATCTATGAGTTCATACAATAAGACGGCACAATCTTTTTGATGTCTTGTGGTGCAGCCCAATGTTGAAAAACAGATGGGAAGATCGCTTAAATAACCAGGAGGCTATGAACGTAATTAGGAAGAAAAGAAATTTCGGGCGTATATTGACTAAAAAAAAAAAAAAAGAAAAAAAAAATAAAGGATCGATTAGTAAGACACACTTGTGGGGAATGTGTAGAAGATAAAAATTGCGGAAGGACACGAATCATGCATAAAGAAACAGAGATTCCATTTTTTCATTCAGATGTTTTGCATCAGAGATGGCATACAGTCTCTTCACCAGAATACGTAAGACTCGCAACCGATGGTTTGACGGATAACAGCTAGTCGCATGAAGATAAAAATCAGTATACGTGGGTTTGCAGTGTACGCTATGTCCTTAAGTCCTATCATTCGTCCAGTGAACAAACATGTTAAGAAAAAGAAGTTTCCATCTGATGCAGAACATCTGAATGAAGAACTGGAGCATCTTAAGGTGCATTACTAGTTCCGTTGCGCCTAGAGGACGTCAACACTGTTTCTGCTGTAATATTGTGTCAAGTTGACGATGTTATCCGCTGTAGACCCGGGAAGAGAATTACGCCGGGAAAATCTTCGCAACCACACCAAAGTTGCTGTTCCTATAAATAGATGAAGAGGTTTGCGCAGGGTAGTGTAGCGTGAAGAGCTACATGAAACCGGTCTGACGAACATAAGAGTAAAACTATTCCGCTATAAATGTGTGTGTGTGTGTGTGTGTGTGTCCTCTATGTGTTCATAAACCATTCATTCGATTGCAATAAAACTTTGGTGAACTGTTCACCGTACGCCCACGAAGGTTCCTGGTCCAAAAACAAAAGAGCACGACACATAGCTCAGGAGTCATGGCGTCATAAACAATGAGAGACCACCGCGTGAGAATACCCAGATGTATGCGTCAATTGTTGGAAAATGGGAGTAGTTAGGGACCTGCAACAAAGTTTGCATGTAATTTCGGACGTTTATGAAGCGTTTTATAACCCTCCCCCTCCCCCCCCACACATACACAAACACAAAAAATGATGAAACGAAAAGAAGTCTACCGCTCACAACAGTTTCGCTGTAGATGCCGTAAAACTGTCGCATTAAGCATGACTTGTATCAAATACAGTTATCATTACAGATTTATATGTTTTTATTTTTATCTGCAGGTCCTCCTTAATTTTATTGTATGCAAAATTAAGCAGTCTGTTTTCTTAATCTCTATCTACATAAAAGCGAAAGGACACTCACTCACTGACTAAACACGAAATCTCGAAAACTACTTCACCTATGAAGCTGAAATTTTGCAGGAATGTAGTTTATAGGTATAAAACATCGGCTAAGAAATTATTTTGTGATAAGTGCATGCCGGAGCATACTTCTCCTACAGACTCACGAAATCTACAGTTTCATTCAGATCTTCACGAAATTTCGAACGCTTGACCTTCAAACCAAGAGGAAGTAACCGTCTATCTTAAGTTTCATACGGTGCGTGGGGGAGAGTATTTTACAACATAAAGATGGATCCTTAAATACCATGCTCGCGTCACAACTTGAGAACGGCTCGACCGATTTCACAGATCCTTTTTTCGTTGTTTTCGTTATTCTCAGAACAAGAGTCGTATGAAATAAAACTGGAATATTTGAGAACAACAAACTGCGTTTTTCAATGTGACCCTGCGTTTGTCTTGCATAGAAATCTATAGTTTTGTTCCGATATTGATGAAAGTTTGCACACACTACCTTAAAAACAAGAGGAATGTCACTGTCTGTATAAAATTTCGTTTTGTGCATGGTGGAGAGAACAAACGGGATTTTACAAAATGCATAGTTTTGCTGGAACCTTTATTAATTTTTGCACATATGTTCTTTAAACCAATAGGAAGATCACTGGGTACATAAATGGTTGTATGGTACATGACAGAGGTACCAGAGGGAAAGGTGGAAACGAAGAGAGACATGGGAGAGAAAGAGGTGGATGCAGAGAGAGGGGGGGTGGGAGGTGGACTAGAGAGTGTAGAATAAATAAACAACCGGGAAACGTTGGGTTTACAGGTAGTAGTGAATAAACTGAATAAACGAAGGATGAAACACGCAAAGACGTAGACCACTCTGAAAAGCGCGAATCATCGCCTCTGTTTTGACAGGCAAGAATACAGCTGGTAAAACGTAGACTAACTAGGAAGATGTTCCCAATGAAGGATGGAGGACAACATCCCTAGTAGGCGTCCTGAAAAACCCCTCAGAGCGCGATTTTGTAGTGCATAGCGGGTAGTTGGAGGTCGATGACCGCCAAGTCGGACGTTTTTCCCTTTTTAGTTTCCCATGACATGAACTGAACGAAAAATCAGAAGTTGTCGCAGCATGGGGAACAGCGAGTTGGCGCTGTACGCGCAGGTGCTGTAATGGGCCCACTAATTAACTGTTTGCTGCGTGAGTCATGCGGCCATTAGTAACAGCTGCCACGGACCGCTCGGGGGAACCCCCTGGCCTTCCAAATGACAAACTGTCCGCCTCCTGGTTCTAACGTGGCAGGGAGGGGGAGGCGGTGGCCTGGTGACGTAGCAAGTGCTGAAGGCGTCAGCAGCTACACAGTCATTAATCTTGTGTGTCCCCATTTTTTCCTTGCTTTTAAGCAACACATCGTAACTCCATCGCTTTATGGAGCACTGGATCACTCTTTTGACAAATAAGCAGTACCGCAGATGAACGTCTATCTCAACGTTTCCTTTGTTTGTGAACAGAATATCTATACAGTGGTCATTTGATTCTATTTCTTTTTCTTTGCTGTATTTCATCCCTCTCGCCCCATATGGGTGGTTGGTGGATAGACAAAAGTATAACATGTTGCTCTTCAGACATGTCAAACAAAAACTTTCAGAGCGTGAAGCAAATTAAAAGAGTGTCAAGATGTAAAATATACGAGGTTTGGAACTTAAACAGTAGCAACTATTTACTCACAACTGATACAAAAGCGATACATCTTTGCACCTGTTACTGTGCCTTCAAAATAGTCATAAGCGTTGTATAGAAACCGTTGGCAGCAATATGGAAAGCGTAGTATACCGTTAGGAGAGCCTGTTCTGTTGATGGTGCGAATGGAGAGGTCCACTGGTTGCCGAATCTCTGGAACACGTCTGAAGCGAATGATTTATCTTCGGAATCAAACGAAAGTCACTAAGGCAAATATTGTGAATAGTACAGTACTTCCCAGTCCCATCAACCGAACAGAGCAGTCACAGCTTGCACTGTAAGCGTCCGCGCATTGTTGTGCAAAATGATGGGTGGGTTGCACAAAAAGTCGACCACTGTCCACTAAAGCGGCAATAGTATGAACTTCTTCAGAGACGCTAGGACGACCTGCCCGATGCATGTCTGCCACAGTTTGCCTACCTTCGTTAAAAGCCAACGTGCCACTGTTCTGTACGACAATGCCTATTCCCCACGCGCCCACCTTGATGACACTGTCGTGCTGAAAGACCTCTGGCACATTAAATGTTGATACAACTTCGTTCTTCCTGTTCGTAAAACATAGTGCCACCGTTATGTTGGACCGCTCGCTCACAAGTGTATTTCCCTCGATTGCGCGCACACCGGTGACGTGGGATGAACGAGTCCATCTGCTCGGAGGTAAGGTAGGTATGTCATCTACGTGTGCTATCAGCGCCAATAGTAGATTCCACTGCATAGTGCCTCCACAGCAGTGTTGCTACTATTTAAGTTCCAACCCTCCTATATACACGTATGCTTGTAATATTAATAGGCAAGCAATACGTGAGATTGGAATCAACACAAAAACTATTGTATTAAAAATGTTGTGTCCCTTTCAAGGATGACTACACAGGATGATTATTTCCATCGAGAACCAGCTCTACGAATTGATGAGGAGAGGATTCGGTACAAAAAAAGTGATAGTGAATTTATGTCTGGAACTGCATCATATTTTGTTATAGAGATTGCGTCGTAAAACAGACTGTACCACGTATCCACAGTTAATGTGCTGAAAATGGTTTGTATGTGCATCAACTCATGTCTATTAAGGCTGCGTTCGACATACCAGCGCTAAAATCACATTGGTGACAACGCTGCATGAATACGCTGCTTCATTGTCTTCAGATATGGAATGGACTCTGTGCGCACAATACGTTTGAGGTGACCTCATAACCAGAAATGGCGCGAATTGAGATCCGGGGAACGAGCAGCCCAGGCAGCTAGACGTCGTGGTCCAACGACCATGAAACACAAGATTGAGATGCTTCCACAATTTACCGACTAGGTGGGCTGGAGCAGCCAAATAACCCGTCGAATCGTCATGGCACATTATCAGGAAGAGCAAATCATGCAACAGGCTGCATTGTGCAGCGCGCATTATTCCGCAGACACTGTAACAAAATACGAGGGTTGGAACTTAAATAGTGGCAACTATTTATTCACAACCGATACAAAAGCGTTACATGTTTGCACCTGTTACTGTCCTTCACAGTAGACACCATCATTGTCTAGAACCCGTTGCCAGCGATATCCAAGTTGTAGTATACCGTTAGCAGAGCCTGTTCTGTTGATGGTGCGTACGGAGTGGTCTACTGCCTGTCGAATCTCTGGAACAGTTCTAAAGCGAATTCCACGAAGTGGTTCCTTCATCTTCGGAATCAAATCAAAGTCCAAGGATTTAAGTCCAGGGAGTATGGTGGATGGTACAGTACTTCCCGGCCCCATCGACCGAACAGAGCACCCACAGCTTGCGCTGTATGCGCCCACGCATTCTCGTGCAAAATGATGGGTGGGTTGCACAGAAAGTGTTGTCGCTTCTTTCGCAAACCTGGTCGCAGGTGATGCTCCAAAAACGAACAGTAATATTGTGCATTGACGGTCTGCCCGATGCACGTCTGCCATAGTTTGCAGACCTTCGTTGAAAGCTTCTATCGAATGCGCCACTATTATGTACGGCAATGCCGATTCCCCGCACGCCTCTTGAAGAAGTTGATGACACTGTCGTGCAGTACGACATCTGGCACATTTAATCTTCATCCAATTTATCCAACTCCGTTGTTCATCTTTGGGAAACAGTTTCACTCTTTCGTTATACTGCTCGCCTAGAAGTTACTGTCCCTGGATTGTGTGTACTCCGGTGATGTGGGACGGGAGAGTGCATTTGCTCGAAGGTGAAGTAGGTATGTCAACAACGTGTGCTATCAGCGACAATAGTAAATTCCACTGCATAGTGTCTCCACAGCAGTGTTGCCACTATTTGAGTTCCAACCGTCGTATGGTTGAATGAATGGTGTTTAGCATGAAAACCATGCTTAATCGGTCATGATGTCACTAGACGGGTAATTAGCCGCTTGTTGTTTTAATTTTGGGCACTGATTTAGTAGAAAGGGGCTGCAACTAGCGCGGTCAAAGCTGGTAAATACCAAGTTATACTTCAATCGATATTGAGAAAAGTAAAAATAGTCGGGAGCATTGCCTTTCATCAGGTCCTCGTACACATGCATGCGACTGAGCCGTCTATATGTATGAGTTTCAATCACAATTAACTTCCCCTCCTTCACCACATCGAAAACCTCCCCATCTCCTATACTATACTTTGATCACCAATGCTGGTCGCTGCCGCACCTTCACACTGTGATCCCACCGTCCAAACACTCCGAAACTTATATTCTACCCAAACGCATTTTAAACCCTCTTCTCGGCAATAAATCCCTTCCAATCTTTATCCTTTGTACCAACTGTAATTTCTGCTCAACTGTCTCATCAAATATCAGGTCTCCCATCAATACTTTCTCATTATTCTCCTACAGCCCAAACCACACTTCCAACCCAAAATTGTCATCTTTCCAGTTTATTACCTGACATTTGCCTCCTTCTCCGTAATGCTATAAAAAGAATGCCGTTAAGTTTCCAACCAAACCTCTTCACATCACTAATCAGTTCCGAAGTCATGTGTCACTTTTCGCCAGAATGCATATCCGCCAGGAATTACCTTCGAGACCAAATGGTGATGCATCTGTGAAAAGAACATTGGCTCATTGGCCTATCGCCTAAGTGGCGTGTTTACGACTGCACTCGAGCTGTTTTGTTCTGTGATGACGCGTCAGGGGTAAGCACACAGCAGATATGCGACAATAAAGGCCTCTCTGCCGAAGCCGCCTGGACGCTGAGTATCCAACTTTTAAAAAAAAAAAAAAAAAAAAAAAAAAAAAAAAAAAAAAAATCATCAGGAGCTTTTAAAGGAACGTGTATTTTACCGTCTAAACGTTGCAACTGTTTGGCAGTTGGGTTACAGGACGGGTCTCTCGTTTCAGTGAACGGACTATAGTTACGTTATATGAATGCAAGGTTGATTTTTGTGACTATGATGTAACCACTATATACGTGGTATACGGTAAAATAAAACAACATTAAGGTGTTGCAGCTCCTGTGGTAAGTTTTCAGCAGCCGAGATAGCAACATTTGTTTTTCGATCGGGAATTCCACTGCTAACCTATTACTTCCACCTGCAAATGGACAGGGGTACATTCAACTGATAGAGCAAATGGTATTGAAAAAGTCTCAAACGAAGTTGCGACGTTGACAGTATCCTGAAAACTATTTGAAAATTATTCGACATGGATTATACGAAATTTTCCTTAGCTCCACAGAGATTAGATTAATGGACGCTAGCAGTTGGAAAATCTCACAGCGGAAGGAACAGCAACATGAAATGTCGCGCCGTGGCAAATGTTTCCGAGAAGTGCCGAGCCAAGCCGAGTCAGTCCGAGGCTGACTTGGCCCGCGCACCAGTTATCCCCAGAACGTGTCTGGAATGCTCCAAGGAGACGAGTTCCACTAGCGAAAGATTTTCGAATAGCTCTTCAGGAAGATGGCGCGTTACTTTATCAGCATGTGCCCTCGTTGTCAGCACTTTATTGCTGCCAGAGTCCATAATCACATTAATCAGTTGTCGAAATATGCACGTATTATGTAAAAAAAGGAAAAAAACTTCCAGTCCAAGCATTCTGTGACGGTCAAATATTACATTATTATCAGTAAAATTCTTCTGGGCATTGAACCGAATCGTCGATATATCAATCTATCTGAAAACCCGGCGTTGCCCGGATGTTTATTTATTTATTCCTGCCATTTCTCAGGTATATACTCATTTGTATAAGGGCTGTATGTCTGTAAAAGCTCTTGGGAATACAGTTAGTATTAAAGAATTAATAGATTAAATCTTGGTGCGGGAAGGGGCGGTTTTCCGTTAACTTTACTGTTTACGTGCTCATATCTCGTGAGCTACGTGTCGTAGAGTGACACAATTTAAAGGGTACAATCAACTATATGCGTATATACTGTCTGTATATAGAGCAACGATTTGTAGTGTACAAATTATAAATTGTAACGTTATACCGAATGCCGCAATTTTACTCCATAAACAGCGGAACAGTAGTAAGCGAGAAACATTTTTCCTTTCATCATATTTCTATGGTTGTCAGCGAGAAAAATTTTAATAAAAGTTTGAAATTATGTTTAAATTTTGTTGCAAGTAGAAAAGTACTATCAGTCTCATATAGCGAATTTATAAAGTCTCTCCGCATTATGTGGCAGTTTTTTTTTGCAATATTTATTGCTTATGAGGTCATATCTTCTGAACCGTGGGTTGAAGTGATTCTTAACCCCGCAGAAAGCGTTAGCTCACGGTAATGAATGTTTGTAGCAAATTTGCTTGAAATCGGTCCAGAGGTTACCGACTGTTCTGGAACTGGCGATTTATATTTCTTATCATTAAAGTTTTAGTATCTTTCTCGGAAACTGCTTGAAGTTTTAAAGCTTGTAGAACAAAGTTTTTATTTATTTATTATTATTATTATTATTATTCTTTTAGGTAGAACGTATGAGACTTCGTCCTGACCGTTCCTATACAATCGAAAAGTAATTGAAAGTATCCATCCCGATAAAAAAAATCTTTAAACAGTCTTCAAAAGCAGGTCCTTGAGCAATGTAAAATGTTCAAAGTCTAATAGTTGGCCCTTTAAATTTCAAAGCTTGACATGTAATTTCGTAAAATTTTCTCAAATTTGTTGAAAGTCGTGGAATTGTTTTTCTAAAGCACAGATACGTTTCATGAACCAGTTGTAAAAAAATCGATTCATAAAACTCGAACACGCTTGCTTGAAAATAAAAATAAATAAATAAAAATACACCTTCTTAAGGTTGTTAAGCCAAGATGGCCAATAAAATATATTTATTTCTCTTATGCGGTTTCGATTATTTATATTATCATCTTCAGAATGGTTTAAATGTCTTCAGTTAGGAGAACATGTAGAATAAAGGATTTCTCGTCGAAATATAAAATGAGTAAAAATGCATGGTCAACATGTTAAAAAATACGTCACCAAAATGGATCGTCACATCATAATAATTTTATAAGACGATCAGTTTGCTGACATATATTTTAACCTGTTGATCAAGATTTTTACTCATTTTACATTTCGACGAGAAACCCTTTATTCTACATGTTCTCCTAAGTGAAGATGTTTAAACCATTCTGCAGATGATGACATAAATCATCGACACCGCTTAAGAGAAATATATATATATATATATTATTGGCGATCTTGGCTTAACAACCTGAAGAAAGTGTATTTATATTAATATTATAAACAGATCGTTCTCCACAAGCGTAACATTCCAGGTAACTGTGATATCAATAATTTAAAAAAATATCGTAAGTCTCTAACAGCTGCATAAAATCTTGAATAATCTTTGTTATGATCTTCAAAACATAAACTTCAGCACATTAATTAAATATCTGTCTTTCTTAATGGCTGAAATAATTATCTTCAACACTCAGACATTTGAAGTAAAATTTTAATGTTATTTCACGTAACATATATAGACAAGATACGTACACATGAATATCACCATAAGAACTGAATTTCTTTTGACATACACTATTAGTAAAATTCGTTTAAAATATCATTTATTCAGTACTTTTTATTGGTGCAATTACGACGGTTGAAAACGATGTCCCTTAACAAGATCTTCTCTCGCCCCATAACTGTCGTCGCGCGACGTTTTATGGCCAGCAATATCATCTCTGGCCACGGCAGAGAAAATGCTGTTCTCGTGGGTTGCACCGTTGTCACTGCACATGAAAGAAAACAAACACTCACTTTTTGAAAGCCACATAATAAAAACATATTAACATTAAAATTTGTTAAAAACAGTTAAATATATATGTTTTTGTCCACAAAACAGCTGATGTTGGCAGTAGCAGGGATAAAATTTCGTTCCACTGCACTGTCTGTTTCTAATTCTACATCTACATCCATACTCCGCAATCCACCCGACGGTGTGTGGCGGAGGGTACTTTGAGTACCACTATCGGTTCTCCCTCCTATTCCAGTCACGTATTGTTCGCGGAAAGAAAGATTGTCGGTGTGCCTCTGTGTGTAATCTGATTTTATCCTCATGATCTCTTCGCGAGATATACGTAGGAGGGAGCAATATACAGCTTGACCCCTTTTGTCGAAACTTCGACAAAAGCCCGTACCGAGCGACAGAGCGTCTCTCCTGCAGAGTCTTCCACTGGAGTTTATCGATCATCTCCGTAACGCTTTCACGATTACCAAATGATCTTCTAACGAAGCACGCTACTCTCCGTTCGGTCTTTTATACTTCCTCTATCAACCCCACCTGGTACGGATCCCACACCGGTAAGCACTATTCAAGCAGTGCGCAAACAAGTGTACTTCCTTTGTTTTCGGACTGCATTTCCTTACGATTCTTCCAATGAATCCAAGTTTGGCATCTGCTTTACCGACGATTAATTTTATATAGTCGTGCCATTTTAAATCACTCCTAATGCCTACTCCCAGATAATTTATGTAATTAACTACAGTTGGTGACCTGCTATTGTGTAGCTAAATGGTATAGGATTTATTTCCATGTATTCGCAGCACATTACACTTTTCTACATTGAGATCCAATTGCCATTCCCTGCACCATGCGTGAATTCGATACAGACCATCCTGCATTTCAATACAATTTTCCATTGTTGCAACCTCTCCATATACTACAGCACCATCCGAAAAATGCCTTAGTGAATTTCCGATGTTATCCACAAGGACTTATATATATTGTGAACAGCAACGGTCCCACGACACTCCCCTGTGGCACATCTGATATCATTCTTACTTCGGATGACTTCTCTCCATTGAGAATGACATGCTGCATTCTGTTATCTAGGAATTCCTCAATCCAATCACACAATTGGTCTGATAGACCATATGCTCTTACTTGATTCATTAAACGTTTGTGGGGAACTGTATCAAACGCCTTGCGGAAGTCGAGAAACACAGCATCTACCTGAGAACCCGTGTCTATGGCCCTCTGAGTCTCGTGGACGAATAGGGCGAGCTGGGTATCACACGAACGCCTTTTTCGAAACCCATGCTGATTCCTACAGAGCAGATTCCTAGTCTCGAGAAATGTCGTTATATTCGAACATAATACATGTTCCAAAATTCTACAACTGATCGACGTTAGAGATATAGGCCTATAGTTCTGCACATCTGTTCGAGGACCCTTCTTGAAAATTGGGATGAACTGCGCCATTTTCCAATCTTTCGGAACGCTATGCTCTTCTAGAGACCTACGATACACCACTGCAAGAAGGGGGGCCAGTTCCTTCGCGTACTCTGTGTAAAAACGAACTGGTATCCCATCGCGTCCTGCGGCCTTTCCTCTTTCGAGCGATTTTAATTGTTTTCCCACCTCTCTGTCAATTATTTCGATAGCTGTTGTTTTGTAATCTGTGCGTCAATCTAGAGAAGGAACTACAGTGCAATCATCCTCCGTGAAATAGCTTTGGAAAAAGTCATTTAGTAATTCAGCCTTTAGAGTGTCATCCTCTGTTTCAGTGCCATTTTCGTCACAGAATATCTGGACATATTGTTTTGATTCCAACTACCGCTTTGACACAAGACCAAAATTTCTTATGATTTTCAGCGAAGTCAGTACATAGAACTTTACTTTCGAAATCGTTGAACGCCTTTCGCATAGCCCTCCTCACGCTACATTTCGCTTCGTCTAATTTTTGTTTGTCTACAAGGCTTTGGATATGTTTATGTTTGCAGTAAAGTTCCCTTTGATTCCGTAGCTGTTTTCTAATTCGGTTGTTGTACCACGGTGGCTCGTTTCCATCTCTTACGATCATACTTGGTATGTACTCTTCTAATGCATATTATACGATGTCTTTCAACTTTAACCACCGTTCCTCAACACTATCTGTACTTGAGATAAAACTTCTGTGTTGAGCCGTCAAGTACTCTGAAATCCGCTTTTTGTCACTTTTTCCGAACAGAAAAATCTTCCTAAATTTTTTAATCTTTCTATTTACGGCTGAAATTATCGATGCAATAACCGCTTTATTATCGCTGATTTCCTGTTCTGCGTTAACTGTTTCGAATAGTTCGGGTCTGTTTCTCACCAGGCGGTTTAATATGTTGTCGCCTCGAGTCGGTTCTCTGTTTCACTGCTCAACGTAGTTTTCAGATAATGTACTTAAAACAATTTCGCTCGATTCTTTGTCCCTGGCACCCGTTATAAGCGTTTGAGTCCTCCAGTCTATATCTGGTAAATTAAAATCTCCTCCCAAAGCTATAACATGATCGGGAAATCTACTAGAAATATTTTCCAAATTTTCCTTCAGGTGTTCCACCACAACACCTTGTTGAGCCAGGAAGCCTATAGAAACATCCTGCTTTAATCGCTTTTGCGGCACTCCCCCTGGTGGTCCGCCACTGCCAACTTCGTGTGCTGTCGCAGCTTAATGTACTCTCCATGCGCGGATATCCTTGTGTTAACCGACCGCCCAGTTTTTCCTGTGTACACTTGGCCGCAATCACGGCCGATTTTATAGCTCCGGCTGTGTCCAATCTATCGACTGGATCCTCGACAGAACGATGGATATCTCTTGTATTGTTGTTGCTCCGAAATATGGAATTTCCCCAACAATCTGTACCAAGACCCCGTGCGGTGTCTGTTACAACCTTCCATACTATATAGCAACTTAATCATGTTGACAAGTCGTATAGAACATTCCAGCGTACACCGGTAACAAAATCCCACAAGTGAATACTGTGCTCGAACATGCTGCTTCATTTGGCTACAAGACGGCATGATTAGAATGTCGAAACTAGTACGACTGTAAGAATAAATCTTGGAAAAGCTGTGTTTATTTATTCCTAGAAGAATATAGTTTGTCCAGGATATCCCTAAGTCTGTAAACTCCGCCCGACAGCGGGCGCACTGGCTGTCATCATCTGCCCGAGGGCGGCAACTGATGCGGTATGAAAGGGGACGTAGTCAGCGCCCCGCACTCCCGGCCGTTATGTCAGTCTTCGTGACCGGAGCCGCTACTTCTTAGTCAAGCAGCTCCTCAGTTGGCCTCACAAGGGCTGAATGCACCCCGCTTGCCAACAAAACATAGCAGTCGAGGACGATGACCCATCCAACTGCTAGCCAAGAACAACAGTGCTTAACATCGGTGTTCTAACGACAACCGGTGCATCCACTGTGGCATGGTTGTCACATATAAGTGCCTCGCAGAGGCTCATCAAACCACCTTCATACTATTCATCACCCATTCCACTCTAGAATAGCGCGCGGGAAGAAAGAACATCTGAATCTCTCCGTTCGAGCTCCGATTTCTCGTATTTTATTCTGATGATCATATCTACATACGTAGGTTGCAGTCAACAATATATTTCCGCATTCGGAGGAGAATGTTGGCAGTTGGAGTTTCGTAAGTAGCCCATGCTGCAGCAATAAGCGCCGTTGTTGTAATGATTTCCATCCCAGATCCTGTATCATTTCCGTAACGCTGTCTCCCATGTATCGTGACAATACAATACGAGATGCCCTTCGATGTCCTCCGTCAAACACACCTGATAAGGATCCCACAATGAGCAGCAATACTCCAAAAAAGAACGGACAAGAGTAGTGTATGCAGTCTCTTCAGTACTTCTGTTGTATCTTTTAAGGGTTCTACCAATAAAACGCAGTCTCTGGTTCGCCTTTCCCACGACATTATCTACGTTTCTTTCCAGTTTAAGTCTGAAGTAATAGTAATTCCTAAATATTTTGTGGGGCTTACGGCCTTCACGTTTGATTGATTTATCTTGCCGGCCGCGGTGGCCGAGGGGACTGAGGTGCTCCAATCACGGTCTGCACGGCCACTTCGTTGGGGGGTTCGAATCCCCCCTCGGGCATGGATATTTGTGCCCGTCCTAGTTCGTAAGTAGTTCATAAGTAGTTTGTAAGTTTAGGGATTGATGATCTCGTAGTTAAGTCCCATAAGCTAAACAAACATTTGAACATTTTTTTATTTATCTTGTAAACAAAATTAACGGATTTCTCTTCGTACACATGTGGACGACTTCGCACTTTGCATTATTTAGAGTCAATTGCCAATTTTTACATCATAGTGATATCTTATTTATACACAATATACATATGTTTTTTATTCAAATATTGGTTACAGTTGTAATTTGTGTGTTATATAGTTCGATATTTTGCTATCTCAAGTCTTTACTTAGAGCGAGGCGCCATGAGCTACCATCAGATGCGGCGGAGTGGCCGAGCGCATTGAGGCGCTATGCTCCGATGCGCGAGGTCGTTCCCCGTCGGGGGGTTACAATCCTCCCTCGGGCACGGATGTTTGTGTTGTATAAGTTAGTTTATAAGTATTTTATAAGTTTTTATAAGCTTAAAAACATTTGAACACTTGATTTGGCTACCATCATAGTGAAAAAGTCATTCTAGTTGCCATCCAACACGGTGTGCAATCACCTCGGACGGGCAGTACAGTTAAACACCAACGTGGCATGTACAATATGTGGTTATCATTGGCAATTCTTCCATAAATGTAATATCCAGTTCTGCAATCGTTGTGGGAGGGGCTGGCCCAATTGTAATGCGTCTGCCAAGTGCATCCCAGACTTGCTCAATCGGGGCTAAGTACGGGGCTAAGCACTGGATTCGTTCTATTCCCGCAGCTTCATGTTGGACACCAGTGCAGCTCTGTGGGTACGAACGTTATCGCCCACCAGGAGCAATCTATCTCCTATAGCACTGGTTTTGGGGCACAAGAAGAGGTCGAAGGATCTCGTCTCTGTACCTCTGAGCAGTCAAAGCGCCATTCTGAACGACATACAGGTCAGTAGGTCTGCCAATACTGACTCATGCCCACACCATTCGTCTATCACCATGATATGGAGATGTTTACTGAATAGGATTGTTCCACTTTCCCTCCAGATGGGGGAACGACGACTGTGTACAGAACTCGGTGCTATTCTACGGGCCAAACGGTGTCTTGATTTTAATGGAAAACACGGGCTAGGCCTCCGTCCACAGAGGTAGCATATGCGAAGGTGATTTGGGACTGTTTCTTGTTGATATTGCGCGTCGTTTTGCTGCCTGACGTGTGCGTTGCAACTGAGTTGCATTCAGCCGCCTGCCTCGACTGTCTGTTAACGAAAGATAACGATCATCTGTTGGTGATGTTACCCATAGACGACATAGACCTTGCCTTCTTTTAACGTTTCCTGTTGTCAGAGATCCCGTCCATGTCATGGAAATCACACTTTTGGTCCCTCTAATAGCCACCTCCCTCTGCGTCTGACACACTTCCAACCTTCATATTGCTCTCCATGCCATAACTACAGGTAAGTCACAGTTTTGTTGCATTTCACTACCTGCTCACTAAACTATCTGAAACCAACTGGTTTTGTAATTCGTTTGGTAAGCACAAGTCGACTTGAAACCCCTCTGCAGCAGCTTTCTCTTATTACAAGTATCTCGGTCGCGTAATGTAGTTGTCTGCACTCCTTAGAACCGACAGACAGACGTCGAACTATTTTAGTTCAATCTACCGATGACAATACTTCAAAACCTGGATATCTCAACTGGTCCCCAAATTTTTTGACCAGTTGTACAAATGTGTCTCATTATTAATATTATGGAATATCGCCACTGTTGTGTGATTGGATTCGTGATTTCCTGTCAGACAGGACGCAGTACATTGTAACTGACGGAAAGTCATAGAGTCGAACTGAAGTGACATTTGGTGTTCCCCAGGGAAGTGTTGCTTATTTTTATAAACGATTTAGGAGACAATGTGACTAATTCTCTAAGGTTGTTCGCGAATGATGCTGTCACTTATCGGTTAGTAAAGTCAGCAGAAAATGAATCGCAACTGCAAAATGATTTAGATAAGATACCTGCACGGTGGAAAAAATGGCTATTGACACTTAATAATAAGTGTGAAGGCATCCGTGTGACCACTAAAAGAAGCCTGTTAAACTTCATTTACATCATAAATCAGTGAAAACTACGGGTCGTAAATTGAACTGAATACCTAGGAGTAACAATTACAAACAAATTAAATTGGAAAGACAACATAAAAGTACTGTAGGAAAACCGAACAAAAGACTACGTTTCGTTGGTAGAACACTTAGAATATGCAACTGTTCTACTAAATAAACTGTCTACACGACACTTGTGCGTCCTATTTCGGAGTATTGTTGCGCATTGTGGGATCCCCACCAAGTGGGCCTGGGCCACGAACCTCAGCAGAAGATGACCTGTTCCCTCTATGCGGAGGTGTGCGCCCTTCCCCTCGTTTTGGTGTGTTTCCCGGGACATCGCAAGGTGTATATCGGGGCGCGGACGGCGTCTCGGTCCCAGCCTCAGCTACGACGCCCGTCCCACCAGTAACGCCCCCGCCCAGGCCCTCCTCCCAGTGCCGCAGCCGTGGCCCTCAGCCCTACGCCACGACGGCGCGGCGCTTTGGGGTGGGGTGGGGGGGGGGGTCGCACAAGTGTGAAGTGCGCGCCACGTACTTTCGCCGCACGCTGCCTTGCAAGCACGGCGCGGCGTTCTTAGAGCTCCTAAATACCCAGGCTGAATCGTCCGCAAAGTTTTCCACAACATCGCGCTGCACTAACAGCGTAGAGGCGCATGCCCTGCCATCTTTCACAAACGATTTCGCAAAAACTAATTGGTAGAAATATTTAATTTTTCCGCTACTTAAATCCTTATATATCAGCATTCTGACGAAATGCTCGTATTTCCTCAATAGCCATAGTTAATAAGATATTGGCTTCTAAGTAAGAGACTGCAGAGTTTGCAGTCAAAAATAGATGCTGCTATGATATTCCGTTTGGTGCTAGTTGCACCATATGTTGCTGCGGATGAAGCTTTCCTAATGGATTGAATTTTATTTTCGACTCAGGAGAAGATCTTTACCTTTCACTCATACTCCTAAACTTTATCTTATTTATCGTACTCATTTTCGATGGCGTTAAGGCCAGAATGAAACTTTGCGTATCTCTTACACGGTTAGAGGTATCAAAATTATATTTTGACAAATGGTAACATGCAAAGAGGGCAGTATTTTGCCACATGGTGACTACGCAAAACTTCATTAATTGTAGCATTATTCGTTATTCAAGGAAATATATAATTGTAAAATGAAAAAAGAGTGAAGTTAGTAATTTATTATTCAATTTGCAGATATTCCTTCGTCATTCACAGATGTTTATTTCTTTGCTTCTTGTCCATTGTGTTTCAGAGTTACTACTCAGTTTCCAAAACCTAATATGAGTTACATTTCTTTCACTTTAAAGCCTAGCAGTAACAGAACGGAAGTTACTAGATGTAATGTGGATTTTATGTGAAAATGCTTGAAAATTACAGATAGCAAGGATCTCTTCAGTAACCAACGAAGTGACTTGTTCTCATTTCCTCACATAATAAAGCACTCTGTATTGCGATGTTTAGAATATCCTTTTCATACAACAGAAAAATTGAAATTGCATATTACATAGTCACAGCACTTTTGTAGTGTGCAACTATTAAATTTAATGGGTTAAAAGAAGTCAGCACCAGTATCTTCAAGTATGGATGTTATGCAGTAACAGCATGTGCCCAATTATTAGGAGCAGTAATGCGGAAGACATGTTACTATTAGACGGGTGGGCGGATTCCACTGCTTCATATTTAACTGACATTATCACAAGTTATACATTTCTCACAGTTTCTATTTGGAGAGAATGAAAATTTGATGTATTTTGAACATTTCATTCGCTTAATGTGTTCACCTAACTTCAACAGAAAAAAAGTTCCTCGCATGTCGAAAATTCCGTAACGTCGTCAGAAAGTGCATGGCCGTAAACTATCCGTATATGCTGTTTATAAATTACTGCCATAAATAAAACTAAAATGAAAATGTAGTGTAGTTTTTAAAGAAGACATTGATGAAAATTCCACGTTCATATAGTGAGTAGTTTGCGAGTGTGAGGGAGTTGAATGAAGCGCGAGGTAACGCGTGAGCTCGTCCGGAACGTGGCAACTCCTACAGCTTGGGGGAAAAAGGGCGGATAGTTCAGCTCGGGTTTATAGTTTATAGTTCTTAAGACGTCAGTCGCGAACGCCCTCTGCTGCAACCCCGTTCGCGGCCATCACTGAACTGTATCGGTCACTTGTCAATAGGACAGGCACTAGAACAGACTCTCATCAGTAGGCAGACCTCTACCTAGTTTCAGATAAACTATGTATCAGCATTACACTAGTCTGCAGCTATTAAACCTATCAAAGTGAAGTATTGTAATATAAATCTTGTACTAATTTGGCTTAGTGTTTGTAGTTTATGCTGTCCCACTGGCTGGTCACCTCAGACGCTGTACCCATACACGCGTGCATCCTACTTCCCTGTGTTGGTCCCTTTCCACTCGGCCACGGACACCCAGGACAAACGGAGGCGACGAGACACAAAATCATCAGACCCTGAACTTACAAACTACTTATGAACTGCCTTATACTAAAGACGACACAAGCATCCATTCTCGAGGGAGGATTCGAAGCCCCGACGGTAAACGGCATCGCGAATCGGAGCATAGCGTGTCAATGTGCTTGGTCACTCCTCCGCGGCGCTCGGTTATTTGTTATCAGGAATCTGGTCATAGCTCCAACCCCCAAGGAAAATATTCTTGTGAAACGTGCAAACAGGGGACGCAACCCCCCGGGTAGCAAAACACTATAGACATGCCGCGACCACAATTTTACCTGATTAAACCATTTACTGCTTTTTCTTTCCCTATGTGGGAAACAGCGTGCGTACGAAATGGATATTTTGAAGCCGACGTCACGTCAATAACGAGTCTGAGACTCGCGTACAGAGGACCGATCAGTCGTTCGGCCGGATGCGGCGTATATTTTAGGTAATGGACCTTTTGTATACGGGGCTATCGCAGATACGTAAATTACACGGAAACACAATTAGGCGGCGGATCGATGTCGCGCAGTGGTAATCAACAGCGGATGACAGGCCATCGCTCACGCATCACATTACGCAGATAGAGGCGCGAGGGCCGCAATTCGCGCCGCCGATTGCTTCTCGTTTCCCCGGCTCAGGACTTGTTTAGCCTGCCGAGTGAGTGAGGTAGATTATACACCGCGATACGGTTATGGCCAGCCCGTGAGTGAAAACAAGTAACAGCGGCGTAAACCCTTTTGGTACAGTCAATGTAATAGCGCAAAACCCACAACTCCTGCACAAGCGATACTACTGATAATAGTCTTCCAAGTGCACTAGACAAAACAATTAGGGAAACACTAGAGACGGTGGCCGAGGAGACTGAGGGGCTCCAGTCACGGCTTGCACGGACACTACGATCGGGGGTTCGAATCCTCCCTCGGGCATGGATATTTGTGCCGTCCTAGTTCGTAAGTAGTTCATAAGTTCAAAATGTTCAAATGTTTGTAAAGCTTTTGGGACTTAACTACGGGGTCATCAGTCCCTAAACTTACAAACTACTTACGGACTAGGACGGCACAAATATCCATGCCCGAGGGGGGATTCGAACCCCCGACCGCAGTGGCCGTGCTGACCGTGACTGGAGCGCCTCAGTCACCTCGGCCACCGAGGCCGGCAGTTCATAAGTAGTTTGTAAGTTTAGGAACTGATGACCCCGTAGTTAAGTCCCATAGACTATACAAACATTTCATTTGAATCACTTGAGATATCTACGTTCTGAAGTGTTGTGATGGGTAGAATGAGCTAAAACGGTTCGGCATCGTTCTGTAGGGTCTACGGATTGGACACAACAACATTAAGCCCCTTTTACACGATCGACGATCTTATCTCAGTTGACTACTCGAGTCGAGTGTGTCTACTGCAGCGCCCCTGGCGTGTTATTCGCGTACTGAGTCTCGTTTGTTTCGAGTGCTCGTTTTCGTTTAGACGATAGCAATGAAACTGTAGAGCTGTCTGCTGCATAGTTTCGTGAGGTTATAGGGCTCTTTTCACGCGGGAAAAAGAAATGATATTTAGTTTACTGAAGACTGAAGGGTTCTATGTATTTGCTGTTTCCGTTTAATATCACGTGTCAAATTCTGTATTTATGACCTAAAAATACAAAAGTATCATCGAAAAATTTCAAAACTTATAAATTTATTACCTTTAGAGGATATATTTGTAGCACATAAACGATTCCGAAAATGAAGTTAAAAAGCACTTAGGTTTTTCTACTTTTCTTATCTTGTTTACTTGCTATCGGTTAAATTACGACGAAAATAATTTTCTCTTCTAATAAGTCTGAGTGTTTCAGTGTTGAAGTAATTTCATTAAAACACGTTTATAGGTTTCATTCGTATTCATGCATAGTGCAGCTTTTCTCCATGTAAAATGTTAATATCTTTCTGTTTGCAGATATTTCTTCTCTTCTGTAGGCGAACGCTAGTAGAAAAAAAAAGAATTTTAGGCTCCACTGCAACCTTTTCGGTTTGATGAAATCACAAAATAATGGAAAATAGTTAAAGAAGATGCGAAAGCATTTCTATAATGGGAATGAGCTCGGCAAGAATGGGTCAACTCCCGATGTTAGCAGACGCCACTACAGTTCCCTGCTTCTGCGAATGCGCATTCTGCGCACACTCACAAGGGGAGGCCGCCAATTGTGAAATTCAGATTCGATTCATACTGCGCATAATGAAAGCTTATGGCCAGAGTTGTAATTTAGCAAAGCACCAAGATGCACTTCTCAGGCATTGTCAAGAAAATCGACAATTAAAAAAAGCCGTTGCGGTGAAATACTCTCTACGATTTATACGACGAGTAGCACTGTACAGAGGCGTGGCGCAGCGGTAAGCGCTCTGGTTGGTAGTCCCAAGGGCTATGGGAAGAATGCGTTTCTAAAGAAGCGAAAATTGTTAACATCCAATATTAACCTAAATGTTAGGAAGTCGTTCCTGAAAGCATTTGTCTGGAGTGTAGCATTGTATGGAAGTGAAATGTGGACGATAAGGAATTCAGATAAAAATATGATAGAAGCTTTTGAAATATGGTGCTACAGACGAATCATGAAAATCAGATGGGTAGATCACGTAACTAATTAGGTGCTACTTAACCGAATTGGGGAGAAAAGGAGTTTCTGGCATATCCTGACTAAGATAAGGGATAGATTGGTTGGACACATTCTGATATATCAAAGAATTGTCACCTTACCATTAGAAGAAAGCGTGTGTGGTAAAAATCGTAGAGGGAGACCGAGAGACGAATATAGTAAGCAAATTCAAAAGGACAGGACAGGGTAGCGTGGAGAGCTGCATCAAACCAGTCTGCGGGCTGAAGACCACAACGACAACAAAACTCTGCCGGCCGCGGTGGCCGAGGGGTCTGAGGCGCTTCAGTCACGGTCTTCACGGCCACTACGGTCAGGGGTTCGAATCCCCCCTCGGGCATGGATATTTGTGCCGTCCTAGTTCGTACGTAGTTCATAAGTAGTTTGTAAGGTTTGTAAGTTTAGGGACTGATGACCCCGTAGTTAAGTCCCATAAGCTTTACAAACATTTGAACATTTTGACAACAAAACTCTACACGTAAAATTGTCTCTGACCGTATTTTAACAAACCGACGAAATTATTTGATGTTTGAGTTTAGATTTGACAAACATACTTTTTTAAACTTTTACTTCTTTAAATTATTATTTTACTTTCATATTTTCATTATTTTTTGTCATCTTTTCCAAGTTTATTTTCTTTGACTGTATTTGTTTACGTAAAATCAAGTGACGTCAAATCTATTATTTTTTGCAAATATCTCTGAAACGGTGCGAGTTATAGAAAAAACTTAAGAGGAAAGTTGTAGAGCATATTCTCCTTATGAAAGACGTTTATTCACTGTTCGTATGCGAAGAAGGGATAAAACGTAATTTGCAATTAAATTTCGTGGTATCAAAAGGCCATCACAAACTGCCTGTTTTAGTGTTACTATTTTTCTTATCCGAAATGTTTGAAAAGGGGAGTTTCTGGTAGCTGATGGCCAACCACTACGTTTGTAAAATTTGTTGCCGATCGCTCGAACGATGCGACCTAAAAAGGGGGAACACGTTACAGACAGGCAGACATTGTTCACAGCGCCGCAATTTTTGCAAATATCTCGGAAACGACGCGACATACGATAAAAACACTAGAGCGCAAAGTCTTAGAGAATTTTCTCCTCCACAAAATTAGTTTATTGAATTTTCATGTCAAAAGTTCAAATGTTTGTATAACTTATGGGACTTAACTACGGGGTCATCAGTCCCTAAACTTACAAACTACTTATGAACTAGCTAACACTAAGGACGGCTCAAATATCCATTTCCGAGGGTGGATTCGAACCCCCGACCGTAGTGACCGTGCAGACCGTGACTGGCGCGCCGCAGTCCCCTCGGCCACCGCGGCCGGCATTTTGATGTCAGATGAACGGTTACGGCATTATTATCATTTATATTTAGAGCTGTCAAAAGGTGCTGGCAAAGATCCACTGTTAGTGTTACTACCGCAACCTAAAGTGGGCCAGTTTGACAAAGTTTTGTTTTTCGAGGTGTTAATAAAAGTCCTGTCGTACAAGCCGTCAAAACATGTAGTAGCACATACAATAAATTGTTATGTACGTGACGTGTTAAACAACACGCTGCTCGTGGAATCGTCGTAAATTCATTTCCAGCTATTAAGTGCGGGACGCGCGGACGATGCGAATGTTTTGTCGGCTGTGATTGGCGGCCCTGCTTTTACAGTCGGCAGGTGTAGCCCTGGCGTTGTTTAGGTGCTCCGCGTCAAACACACCGGCTAGCGCAGGCGACCCGCTGGCAATTTACGCGTAGCCATCTGTTGCCGCGGAACAAACACAGCACACGCCGCTGCCGTGCCGCTGGGGGTCTGCCGGTCCCCGCGCACTTTACTGCGGCTTGGCTCTCAGATGACTGCGGACGTAACAGGTAACGGACCAGATACTGTGCGAGTTAACGGCGCGTGAACACGACATTCGCACTTGAAGTTATTACGCACCAGAGCGAACTGTGTACTTGGTACTAGTGTTCTGTTTAAGCCGCAAGTGCATAATAACAGTGTTCACTCCGGTGGTCTCGCACTGTGAAGCACTGTCACGGGCGTCTGTTTACGCTCATAGGAATAGAGAGCCAGTTAGCACAAGGAAAGAAACCTCGGCTTTCTCACGAAGGTTCGCTCGAAGTGTATCGAACTTAGCTGGCCTTGTCGACGTTTCCACAGCCGCGCGGCAGTGGCCGCTCGTTCTAAGGCGCTTTGCTAAGGAGTGCGTGGTTGTTCCCTGTCTTTTGTTAGAGTCCTCTCTTGGATATGGGTGTATTTGTTGTCCTTAGTATAAGTTAGTTTGTAAGTCTAGGAACTAATAACCAAAGTTTTTAAGTCCCCCTCGGGCATGGATGTTTGCGCCGCCTTTAGTATAAGGTGGTTCATAAGTAGTTTAGGGATTGATGACCCCGCAGTTAAGTACATTAAGCTTAACAAACATTTGAAACATTTAAGTCCCCTAGCTTTACAAACATGTAATCATTTTTTCGTTTATCCCAGTGCTGGCTGTTCCTTCAGACTTCCACAGATTGTGCTTCGCGCAAATGTGTTTTATTAGTGGAAAAATAAATTTCTTCCTATAGGCATACAGTGATTCTTTTTGATGACAGGGCCGTACCAGCGGAATCGGGATCCCTTAGTTTGTCTGTGATGGGCGCCACACCAAACTTTTGCCGGACTTCTGTATTTTTTACATGGTCACATCGGATCAGCCCCATGGACCAACGAAGCATCTTCATTTCCATCGTATGCAGCGTTCGCTCCTGCTGTTTCGTCATAGGACGACACTCAGCCCCATAGTTTGCTGCTGGACATACAATGGTTTTGTAAACTTTTGTTGCACACTGTCCTTCCTGTCCCCTACCTTAACCTTTTATTTTGCAACACACTCACCATAACGATATCATTCATAGTCTTCATGTTAGGGTTCTGAAGCAATGGCCTCGGCGGAGTGGTCGAGCGCATGAGGCGCTATGCTCCGTTGCGCGTGGCCATACCCCGCCGGGCGTTCGAATACCCCTCGGGCATGGCTGTTTGCCTCGTCTTACGTATAAGGTAATTGTAATGCGTGGGCTGGTTCTAAAGTAGCAGGCACCAGACCTCAGCGAATAGACATTTTTGTTGCTGTCACAACTACACATTGGCGAGAACTAAACGAAGGTGTTTGTTTACTATCGACACCGATTACTAGCGTGAGTAACGTCAGCTTTCCTCACCACCGCAGCTCCGAGCTGAGGTAGTGAGCGCACCTGTGCGCTCCTGCTGGCGGAGCAGCCTGGCATACAAGGAGCGTCTGAAGAGTTCGGTGAATCCACTTAGGAAACAAGAGTTATAAACGAAATACGTTTAATGATCGTCACAGTAATCGGCATTGGCTACAATACTCTTCTGACATCGGTTGTACAGCTGTTGCAAACCGTCAGCAAACGCTTCTTGTAGAATCGCTAGCCTCGGTGGAGTAGCCGAGCGGTCTAAGGCGCCTCGCTGCGGAGCGCGCGATTGCTCGATGTCGGAGGTTCGAGTTCTCCCTCGGGGAAAGGTGTGTGTGTTTCTCCTTGTGTTAGTTTACCTTAGATTAAATTGTTTGTTACGGATTGGTGACCAAGCAGTGTGGGCCGATAGATTTACAAAGATTTGAACTTTTGAAACTTCCTGGCAGATTAAAATTGTGTGCCGGAACCGGGACTCGAACCTGGGACCTTAGCCTTTCGCTGGCAAGCGCTCTACCGACTGAGCTATCCCGACACGACTCACGATGCAGCCTCACAACTTTACTTCCGCCAGTACCTCGCCTCCTGCTTTCCACGCTAGAAGCACTGTGGTCTCGCGTTGCAGAAAATTTTATTGACAATATTCACACATACCACTGAATGTACCTTCGAAATTCTATCACAGTATGACACATAGTAACCGTATTCGCAATTGATTTTACCGACATAGCACCTATCAAATTAACATTGTTGTTGTTGTGGTCTTCAGTACGGAGGCTACTTTAATGCAGCTGTCCACCCTACTCTCTCCTGAGCAAGCCTCTTCATCGCCTCATAATAATTCATTTGAATCTGCGATTTTTACCCCACACACTTCCCTCCAATGTTAAATTCACGATTCCTTTATGTCTAAGAATGTGTCCTACCAATCTATCCATTCTTTTAGTCAAGGATGCCAGAAATTCCCTTTTTTCCCCCAATTCTGTTCAGTATCTCCTCATTAGTTACGCGATCCACCCACCTAGTCTTCAGCATTCTTCTGTAACACCACATTTCAATAGCCTCTATCCTCTTCCTGTCCGCATAGTTTATCGTCCATGTTTCACTCCAATACAAGGCAACACCACACACAAATGCCTTCAGAAATTTCTTCCCATTGCCCTTCTTGCATTTTATATCCTTTGTACTGCGACCACCATATGTTATTTACTGCCCAAGTAACAAAACTCATTTAGCACATTTACTGATTCGTTACGTAATTTAATTCCTTCACCATCGCCTGGTTTTTTAAGACTGCATTCCATTACCCTTGCTCTTTTTAATGTTCATCTTCTATGCTCCTTTCAACACACTGTCCATTCCCTTCAATTGCACCTGCAGGTCATTTGCTATCTCTGACAGAATTGAAATATCATCAGCAAAACGCAAGGTTTTTATTTCTACGCCCTGAACTTTAATTCCTTCTCCAAATCTCTTCTTGCTTTATAGCTTGCTCAATGTACAAATTGCATAGCATTGGTGAAAAGCTACAACCCTGTCTTACTCCCTTCCCAAGCACTGCCTCAATTAACTGTCGTCTGGTTTTTGTGCAAGTTGTAAATAACCTTCCATTCCCAATATTTTACTCCTGCTGATTTCAGAATTTGAAAGTGTATTTCAATCAACATTGTCAAAAGCTTTCGTCAAATCTACAAAAGCTAGAAATGTAGGTTTGCCTTTTCTTAATCTATTTTCTAAGATAAGCCATAAAGTGAGTTCCCCCCCCCCCCCCCCCGTGTTCCAACATTTCCCCTGAATTTTGGTCTTCCCCAAGGTCGGCTTCCTCCAGCATTTCCATCCTTCTGTAAATAATTCGCGTTAAAATTTTGCAACCATGACTTATTAAACTGATTGTTCTGTAATTTTCACACCTGTGTGCACCTGATTTCTTTGGAATGGGGATTATTACATTTTTCTTAAAGTCTGGGGGTATTTCCCCTGTCTCAAACATCTTACGCACCAGGTGAAATAGTTTTGTCATGGCTGGCTCTCCGAGTGACTCCAATAGTTCCGAGGGAATGTCGTCCACTCCAGGGGCCTTGTTTCGACTTAGGTCTTTCAGTGCTCTGTCAAATTCTTCTCTCAGTATAGCATCTCCTATTTCATCTGCATCTACATTCTCTTCCCCTGCTACAATATTGTCTCTAAGTTCATTTCCTTTGTAGAAAATTAACATATACTTCAATAAATATAAAATATACTGCGATGGGAAAAAAAGCTTTCATGTCATGCACCACGTTTTAATAAATTTACGTATTTACTACTAAGACACTCCTGTATGCCAGTCAGCTTAAGAAAATTGTTGAAAGAGGACAGTGCTGTTGACTTATTTGAACCAACTTTGAACTGTGAAGCGCAAAGACTGCAAGCAAAAGCAATGCACTTCTATAGAGCTATAATGAAAACCACTTCCAGGTATAAATCCTCGAGTGTTAAAGGTGAGCCGGCCGCGGTGGCCGAGGGGACTGAGGCGCTTCAGTCACGGTCTGCACGGCCACTACGGTCGGGGGTTCGAATCCCCCCTCGGGCATGGATATTTGTGCCGTCCTTAGTCTTAGCTAGTTCATAAGTAGTTTGTAAGCTTAGGGACTGATGACCCCGTAGTTAAGTCCCATAAGTTCTACAAACATTTGCACATTTTTGTTAAAGGTGATAATGCTCAAATCAGCTTATAAATATATTAGCTCTATGTTTTGCAATAAAAAAATCACGTTTATCTCAGTTTCTGGCAAACGACAGATGTCCGTCTTTGATAATAGGCTACTCAAATAATGTTTATAGTCAATTTTTGAATAAAATGAATGTATGAATGTCACATACCATTTGTATTTTGACTACTGCCTTTCTTTGTTTGGATACTGTACTTATAATTTTGTACACTATGCAAGATGGCCTTATTTCTTATACAGTCTCCCATAAATATATTTTTAGAAAAGAGGAGATGGACACAGAGAGAAGGGATAGATGAAGTACGGACTCATAGCTTGAATAAATATACAAATAACCGTGCAACGCCGGGTTTTGATTTAGTATGATATAATTTAGAGCAGTGTAAGTTGAGACAGTTATACAATAGCATGTACTATACCTCATAGAAGCACACAGCCAGGTCAATTATTCATTCTACAATTTAGATATTTCACAGAGTAGTTGTTTTTTTGCAACGTATAAGATCTCTTTATCTTTGTAGAATTAACAGGTGATGTCTCTGTTTTAGCTCAGGTATATCCGGAAAGAAATACAAATAATATCGTGTGACTCAGCGGCCTGGTGCAAGATTTTAAACTGGACGCCACTACGGCCACTTGCTTGTCTTTAAGCTACCCCAATAATTATCCGACCGGGAAAAGGGGACCGGAAGTTTACAGTGGAATACTAACCACGTGATGTGTCTGGCAACTCTCCACAGCGTTGAGCGGTGAATTCCGGGTTAAAACGCAGACTGAAAAATTCCGTGATCCGATCGGGTTTCGAAGTAGTGTCGTAGGCCCGTATAAAATATTCTTAACTGAAACACAGCGTTACTAAAGCGCACACACCTACTTTACGGTATACACAATTACGCAGCCTGGTCCGGGATGTCTGCTTGGAGGTAATTGCGCTGCTCACGCCGAATCCGACCACCATGCCCTCTAATTCTAGCACATTTCTCGAATTTTTGACGACAGGTTGCAACGTCAACGTTAACAAACGCGTTATCTTTGTAATTACGAGCTACCGAATGCAATTATAGAAAGTAATCAGTTACATTAAAAAAGTACTTGCTTCAATATCTCAGTTGATACCAATGCTAAAACCGTTCACCAAAGAAAAATGTATGTGCCCCTCCACTCTCTACCGCGTTTCGATATGTGTAACCTTTTACGAAATGATAGGTTTGATACGGCTTAAGTGACCAAACCTGTACAGGGTGTAACGAAATTCGCGCACTCGGGCTTCGCAGCTCGAATCCTCACATGTCAGCAGTAACAATATTCCTCTCAGAAAATTTAGTCCTGCGCATATTTCCGACAGTAAATGAAGACTGGGAAGCGTGCCTGTTCCATAGCTCACTGTGTATCAAACTTACACAATTACACCAAGATACTTCTAGTGGGTGTAGAAAGCGTGATGAGGAGCAAAATGAACATAAAGACCCATGCCCAGTAAGTAACGTTGCCTCACGTCGCAACAGAGGGTCGAAGTTGCTGGAGCGGATGTCTAGCGGCAAGCGCCGGTCCCTGTAACTTGCTCTCTGCTTTGGCTGTTTTTACTCCTGAATAACCAAATCCGGTAGCATTGTTTCTTGATTCGTTTTGGGGGAAGTTGCATCGTATATATTAAAAAGCGCTATATTACCGTAATTGTTTTTCAGGCATATAATGCAGTTATGGAGTTTATACGGTTCGCTTACAAAGAAAACAATTCCTTCTTTCATTATTACGACCGATACAAGTGTTTCGTCTCTCTTGTCACATACGAAAGTACGTGTCTCCTTCGGTACAATTACTTGCCGTAAACATAGCTTCGAAATCTGAAAGTGTAAAAGGGAAAAAAAAACAGTGTTAAAGTCCTACGCGACTAACCCTGTATATATACAAAGTTAGAACGATAAAAACTAAAATGTAACGAAATATTATACACTCCTGCTAAAATTGCTACACCACGAAGAAGACATGCTGCAGGAAGAAGATGCTGTGATTTGCAAATGATTAGCCTTTCAGAGTATTCACGCAAGGTTGTCGCCGGTGGCGACACCTTCAAGGTGGTGACATGAGAAAAGTGTACAACCGATTTCTCACACACAAACAGCAGTTGACTGGCGTTGCCTGGTAAAACGTGATGCCTCGTGTAAGGAGGAGCAAAGAGTACCATCACGTTTCCGACTTTGATAAACGTCGGATTGTCGCCTATCGTGATTGCGGTTTATCGTATCGTGACATTGCTGCTCACGTTGTCGCGATCCAATGACTGTTAGCAGAATATGGAATCGGTGGGTTCAGGAAGCCAATACGGAATACCGCGCTGGTCCCCAACGGCCTCGTATCACTAACATTCGAGATGAAAGGCGTCTTATCCGCAGGGCTGTAACGGGTCGTGCAGCCACGTCTCGATCCCTGAGTCAACAGATGGGGTCGTTTGCAAGATAACAACCATCTGCACGAACAGTTCGACGACGTTTGTAACAATGGAGACAATGTCTGCAGTTACTCTTGACCCTGAATTACAGACAGGAGCGCCTGCGATGGCGTACGCAACGACGAACCTGGGTGCACGAATGGCAAAACGTCATTTTTTCGGATGAATCCTGGTTCTGTTTAAAGCACCATGATGATCTCGTCCGTGTTTGGGAACATCGCGTTGAACGCACAATGGAATTGTGTATTCGTCATTGCCATACTGGCACGTCTCGGTCACCTCTTGTTCGCATCGACAGCACTTTGAACAGTGGCCATTACATTTCAGATGTGTTACGACCCGTGGCTCTACCGTTCATTCGATCCCTGCGAAACCATACATTTCAGCAGGATAATGCACGATCGTATGTTGCAGATCCTGTATGGGCCTTTCTGGTTACGGAAAATGTGCTGGCTGCCCTGGTCAGCAGAATCTATCACCAACGACTGGTCAATGGTGGCCGAGCAACTGCCTCGTCACAATACGCCAGTCACTACTCTTGATGAACTGTGGTATCGTATTGTACCTGCATGGTCATCTGTACCTGTACACGCCATACAAGCTCTGTTTGACTCAATGCCCAGTCATATCAAGGCCGTTATTACAGCCAGTGGTGGTTGTCCTGGGTACTGATTTCTCATTTGTCAAAAAAATGTTCAAATGTTTGTTAAGCTTATGGGACTTAACTACGGGGTCATCAGTCCCTAAACTTACAAACTACTTATGAACTACTTACGAACTAGGACGGCACAAATATCCATGCCGGAGGGGGGATTCGAACCCCCTACCGTAGTGGCCGTGCTGACCGTGACTGGAGCGCCTCAGTCACCTCGGCCACCGCGGCCGGCATCATTTGTCAGTTCTAGTATAATTTGTTTGGTCAATGAATACCCGTTTATTATCTGCACTTCATCTTGGTGTTGCAATTTTATTGGCCACTAGTGTAGTATCATGAGTTTGGAAACCATTGTTTCCTTTTGGAAGTCAGCTAACTCGTATGTTTTAATATGAAAATATTATAGTGTCATTTTATTTATTTTGGTACTCCTAAAAACCAGTATTTGTGTTTACGTTGTCAACTGAAGATACACGAGAGAGCCGTGCAACCGCGTGTCCTATCCGCGCTGCCAGTACGCGTCTGGGGTGTGCGAGAGAGAGCGAATACATTTCGCGAAGTGAACTGTTAACACTGGTCGAGTACAACGACGCAGCATTGCGGTTGGGTGCTACTGAAACAATCAACTTAAAAAGTCACTGTGTTGTCAAGAACATGTAATTCATCATTCGTAATCAGTGAATTACGTACAAACTAGTTTTAATCATCTATACCAAAACGAACCACGTGGTGGTAAAGTAACACCAGTCCCTAAACGTACAAACTACTTATGAACTACCTTATATTAAAGACGACACAAACATCCATGCCCGAGCGAGGATTCGAACCCCCGATGGAGAACGGCCTCGCGCATCGTAGCATGGCGCCTTAATGCGCTTGGCCACTCCGGCGCGACCAAGTGTTTCCATTAGGACAAAATTAACCAATTACCAAGTCTTTCGTTAATTACGAATAATCAAGTATTTCCTTTCTTTAAAACACAACCATAACGCTTCAAATGTCTTGATCACTTATTATGTATGCCTTACGTGTTTCTACGTTTTTGTTATTTTCGAAGGCTACAAAAGAACACTGGTATTAGTATTCCAACATGCATTTTGCTAAAACATCAGAAATACCGTAACACTCAGCAAAGCTTTGTTAAAAAAATTCTCCCTTAAATTGATTTGTGTAACATGTGTTCGTCATTACATATGAAACTGACGTTTAAAATACGTATCCTTAGACCATCTCTTTGTTGCAAGGACAAGTGCATACTATGCCTGCCTGACAGAACAGTAAAACAGTACCTGCCGCAGTGGACTGGCAGAGTGTTCTAAGGCACTTTGCTGTGGAACACGCGGTTGCTCGCCGTCGTCCTCCCTGGCGCATGGATGTGTGTGTTTGTCCTTGGGTTAGTTTACCTTAGTTTATGTAGTTTGAAAGCCTAGGGACAACCAGAGAAATTCCATAAATTTACAAACATTTGAACAGTTAACTATGAGTAACCTCCGGCAGATGGCGTTAGTGTCTTCCCCCCCCCCTCTCTCTCTCTCTCTCTCTCTCTCTCTCTCTTTCTCTCTTTCTCTTTCTCTCCCTTTCTTTGTCACTCATATTCTATTAACTCTACAACATTTTATACAATTTCACTTAACTAACAGCAACACAAAAAGTTTCTGTTACACTCTACGTTCACATCTTTCAGGCCAGATAGTATTAAGGAAAACCACCAATCATAAACAGCGAAATCCCAATGTTTTGAAAGAAATCCAGCTGAGGAATAAGGAATTTGGAGGGGGAGGGTGGAGGAAGGACGGAGTAAGGAGTGTAGTATGAATATAGAAGTGTAAAATCGTCCACATGAGAACGAAAAGAAATACGTTATATTTTGTTCACGAGATAAATCAATCAAAAGTGAAGGCCTTAAACTTCACTAAATACCTAGGAATTACTATTACTTCAGACTTAAACTGTAAAGAACACGTAGATAATATCGTGGGAAAGGCGAACCAGAGATTGCATTTTATGGGCAGAACCCTTAAAATATGCAACAACTACTAAAGAGACTGCATACACTACGCTTGTTCGTCCTTTTTTGGAGTATTGCTCCCCAGTGTGGAATCCTTATCAGGTGGGTTTGATGGAGGACATCGAAGAAGGTCAGTTCGTTATGTATTCTTACGATACAGGGGAGACAGAGTTACGAAAATGATACAGGATCTGGGATGGGAGTCATTACAAAAACGTCGCTTATCGCTGCGGCGTGGGCTACTTACGAAACTCCAATCGCTAACATTCTCCTCCGAATTATTGATTGCCTCTTACATAGAAAATATCATCAGAATAAAATACGAGAACTCAGAGCTCGAACGGAGAGATTCAGATGTCCTTTTTTCCCGCGTGATATTCGAGAATGGAATGGAGATAAATAGTATAAAGGTGGTTCGATGAACCCTCTGCCAGGCACTTAAATGTGCTTTGCAGAGTATCCCATGAAGATGTAGATGTAGAGTTGTGAAGGAAGAGTAACCACCACATATCAGTTACCCGTGGATCTCGTAACACACAGCATTGGAATGTGCTTCACATTTAACAAATAAAGATTTCTATTACAAAAAATACGAATTTGCCCGAGGGTGTACCCGACGAAGAGCAACTGCGCGCTCCGCAGCAAAGCACCTTAGAGTGCTCGGTCATTCCACCGCGGAAAGATTGTTAGTCTCCGACAACCGAGTGTCTCTTCCTTTGACAGTGTTTGCATTTTGTATCATTTCAAGTCGTGCTGTTATTCTGCGTGATGGATTAATTTGAATGTCGCGCGTTTCTGTGGATTCTAATGCTGTTTTAGTTCGCTTTCGTTGTAGGTTTTTGTCTTTATTCCCTCGTGTGCTGCAGTTATTCAGCGTGACAGAGTAATTTGGATGTTAAACATTCCCGTGTATTTTAAGGCTGTTCAGTTTATAGTTCTCTATGTGTGTGCCATCTCCTGGAGTTGCTGTTATACACTACTGGTCGTTAAAATTACTAGACCAAGAAGAAATGTAGATGATAAACGGGTATTGATTGGACAAATATATTATACTAGAAATGAAAAGTCATTACATTTTCACGCAATTTCGGTGCGTAGATCCTGAGAAATCAGTACCCAGAACAACCACCTATGGCCGTAATAACGGCCTTGATACGCCTGGGCATTGCGTCAAACAGAGCTTGGATGGCATGTGGAGATACAGATGCCCATGAAGATTCAACACGGTACCACAGTTCATCAAGAGTAGTGACTGGCGTATTGTGACGAGCCAGTTTTTCGGCCCCATTGAACAGACGTTTTCAGTTGGTCAGAAATCTGGGGAATGTGTTGACCAGGGCAGCAGTCTAACATTTTCCGTATGCAAAAAGGCCCGTACATGACCTGGAACATGCGGTGGTGCTTTATGCTGCTGAAATGTAGGGTTTCGCAGGGCTCGAATGGGGGTAGAGCCACGGGTTTGTAATACATCTGAAATGTAACGGCCACTGTTCAAGGGGGTGACCGATACATGTAACCAACCAGTGGCACCCCATACCATCACGCCGGGTGCTACACCAGTATGGCGATGACGAATACATGCTTCCAATGTGCGTTCACCGCGATGTCGCCAAACACGTATGCGACCATCATGATGGTTTAAACAGAACCTCGATTCATCCAAAAAAATGACGTTTTGTCATTCGTGCACCTAGGTTGCGTACATCTCAGGCGCTCCTGTGTGTGCTGTAGCGTCAAGGGTAACCGCAGCCATGGTCTCCAAGCTGACAGTCCATGCTGCTGCAAACGTCGTCAAGCTGTTCATGCAGATGGTTGTTGTCTTGCAAACGTCTCCATCTGCTGGCTCGGGGATCGAGACGTACTGCACGATCCGTTACGGCCATGCCGATAAGATGCCTGTCATCTCGACTGCTAGTGATACGAGGCCGTTGGGATCCAGCACGGCGTTCCGTATTGCCCTCCTGAACCCGCCGATTCCATATTCTGCTGAAAGTCATTGGATCGCGACCAACGCGAGCACCAATGTCGCGATATGATAAACCGCACTCGCGATATGCTACAATCCGACGTTTATCAAAGTCGGAAAGGTGACGGTACGCATTTCTCCTCCTTACAAGAGGCATCACAACAAAGTTTCACCAGGCAACGCCTGGCAACTGCTTTTTGTGTACGAGAAATCGACTGAACTTTCCTCATGTCAGGACGTTCTAGGTGTCACCACCGGCACCAACCTTTTGTGAATGCACTGAAAAGTTATAATAATTTGCATATCACAGTATCTTCTTGCTGTTGGTGAAATTTCGCGTCTGTAGCACGTCATGTTCGTGGTGTAGCAGTTTTAATGGCATATAGGTTTCTGGTGGTGTCCGATTAATGCTTGGAGTTCTGTCTTCCTGGGTACAGCAGTATGTTGGTGCTATGGGTCGTGCTCGTCAGAGTTGCAGCTTAGAGACGTGGATTGCGAATCATGTGGCATGCCAGACCTCCATCGTGAGCGAATCCGTTCTTCCGCAGATGACTGCCGGTGTAGCACACAGCGAGTTGTGAAGTTCCCGTCGTCTCACAGTGCTGTTAGGTTTCCGTGTGACACTGTATTCGATGTCGTGCATTTCTAAGTTTATGCAGTTTAATTGCCGATATCGCACATTCTGCTGTGAAATTAAACTCCATTCATTTATGAAGGGTGCGGAAAAATAGTCGTAGGCACTAAGGCGTCTGGCCGCGGTACGCTTGGTCGTTTGCCGTCGGAGGTTCGAGTCCTCGCTCGGGTCTGTGTGTGTGTGTGTGTGTGTGTGTGTGTGTGTGTGTGTGTGTTGTTCTTAGGATAAGTTAGTTTAATTAGTTTGTAAGTGTCTGATGACCCACCTAAAATAGAAGTTTTTGCTTGGTAAGGTTTGTTTCAAAATATTCTTGTTGTCTAGCCTCTACCCTTTCGTGTCGTAGCGGCTAGTCGGCGTGCGAGAGTGAACGTAACCTTGACACGTAGGTGAAGTTAATTACATCTGAGATCTGCGACGATGAATGTCTGCAACTGATATCTTTGGCTCCGCGAGGACACCCTTTGTTGTGTGCAGCAACGTATTCAAGCTACTAGGATTCGTTACCCTTCCACCGACGAATGAGCAGCGGCAGAGTGTTGTGTAGGCAGTCGTGGAGTTAAGTTTCAAGATTGCAATGTGAGCGTTTAAAAAGATGAATCTTCTTATGTGTAATAATTATTATAAATGTTTTTCATTGGATGATCAGGTAAACCAAGATTGGAAAATTTAACAATGATTGATAGTGATCTCATATTATGAAAACTCAAGGTAAGAAGAATCATCATGTCATTATCAGGCGCTCCGCGTACTTTTCTTTTTGTCCATCCTTGACTGAAATTTAGCACGAAGGGTTAAAGTTCTTTTTATGTTTATTTTCTAAATAACCCAATTTGTTGTACCGGTATTTAGTACGACTTTCTGTATGAAAGAAGGAAGCAAATATTATGAGGATAATTTTGGTTTTGATTAAATTGTTCAATGTACTAGTAGGTTTTTGATCGTAGTAAAGAGAAAGATTGGTTTTAAAAAATATAGCAAAAAGTAACGACTTTCTGCAAAGAAATATAAGAGCATCACTATTGTTATTGTTTCATTTCGTGTTGATCATTTTTTCATTTATTCCTAACACAAATCATTTAAAGATATTTTGTAGTTGTGTAGTTAGTAGATTCGCATTGCACACTTGCGAATTCTGTAGTCAGCTTTGACTTAGCTGCAGCTGCGGCATTGGCAGTGATTTTGAGAGCAGTGTCACATATGCTGTTTCCTTGCGGACTAGCAGGCCACAAATTAGCGTTAACTGAGAAGTAAGCAACGACAGGAATAACTGTTGAATTTACACATAAATTGCAGTCAGTAACTTGCACAGAAAATTTAATTTTTATTTTCAGTCAGATTCAATCATTAATGAGTCAAGGTTACGTTCACTCTCGCACGCCGACTAGCCACTACGACACGAAAGGGTACAGGCTACATAACAAGAATATTTTGAAACAAACCTTACCAAGTAAAAACTTCTATTTTAAAATTACTCCCGCACGCCGAACAGCGGCAATCTAACGAGAAGGTGCATACGAGACAGAGGTAGATCTTACAAACGATGTTTGTTAAATTAAGGGACCTAACTGAGGTGGGTCATCGGACACTTACAAACTAATTAAACTAACTTTCAACCAGAGTTTAAATTGATTACAATCAATGAATAAAGCCAAACAGTTAGAATTTATTTTTATTATATATTTGGTTTTAGTTCAGAGTCACGTTGAATCACTTTGATAAAGCTTTCAGTCAGATTACCGAGGTTCATTAACCTATAACACATACACCAACATACTACACGATTCCTTAAGAGCCACTCAGATACAGTTGAAGGGATTTTTACAACAATCACTAGAGGACCCGGTGAACTTCGTATCACATACCTCTTAATATAAACCATATTAATTTAATATATTTTAAATATATATTTTAGACCCAGCAGCTTTATAAAGGCATCATCAGATAGTCTAAGTATCGGCTCGATAGTGGGCGGCCGCGGTGGAGTAGCCGAGCGGTCTAAAGCGCCTCGCTGCGGAGTGCACGGTTGCTCGCCGTGGAGGTTCGAGTCCTCCCTGGGGCATGGGTGTGTGTGTTTGTCCGTAGGTTAGTTTACCTAGGTTTAAGTAGTTTGTAAGCTACAGATTGATGACCACGTAGTTTGGTCCGATAGATTTACAAACATTTGAACATTTTGATAGTGGGCGGTGTGGTGTCGCCCAAGTACAAAGTGCGCGCCACCTACTTTCGCCGCGCACCGCCATGCACGCACGGCGCGGCGTTCTTACGACATCAGCCACGAGCGCCCTCTGTTGTAACTCCGCTCGTGGTCACCACTCAGTCACTTGGGACTGAGATAGGAACCAGTCAGCACTTCTGAATCAGATAGGCACCAGTGAAGACTTGGCTAACGGGCAGGCACTAGGCATGCTCAACTATGTATCAGCATTCTGCAGTACTGATCTATGTAAAAGTTAAGTACTGTATAAATTCTGTGCAATATATATCTCGTACTAATTTACTCTAGTGTTTCTAGTTTCTGGCTGCTCCCCTCTGTACCTGCACCAGCGTGCTATCTTTATTCCTGTGTCGGTCTCATTCCACTCGGCCACCAACACCTACGACGGAAACGAGACACAAAAGCGGCGACGAGGCTGGGACACAAAAGTGGCGATGAGGATGGGATACAAAAGTGGCGACGAGGAGTGATAGACGAACCTTGGATCAGCCCGCTTACAGCAGCCAGACAGCAGCAGTCGGAGCACGCAGAAATTGCTCCCGCCCGCCCACCCTTATTATAAGAATTTTGGGGGAATATTTTCAGTTACGTGTTTTGTGGACTTTTTTGTTGCAGTGCGTCCTCATTTATCTTACATTTGTGTTTTGTACTAATTTTCTTGTATGGGCGGCACCTAATCCATCAGCATGGCCCCTACCCCGAACCCAAACTTAATGGAAATTATTCACTTACAGACGGCGCAAATCACTCAACTCCTGCAAGTGGTGTCGCAGTTAACAGCACAGGCTGCTCACCAACAACAACAGCCGTCACATCAGCAGCCCACACCTGCCACACCTGCCGCTGCACCGCTTCCTACATTTCGCCAGTACAACGAACGCGAGGAAGAATGGAGCGACTTCTTCGCACAGTTTCAAGAATTCTGTTATTATCTGTGGTGGGCACCAACACCTTCGTGTTACTGAAAAAACTTTTCCCCGACGCATCTCCTCGTGATGTAGACTTTGAACAAATAGTAGAGGCAGTAAATGCTCATTATGAGAGAAAAGTTCTTGTAGCCGCTGCACGGTACCGATTTTTTAGACTGAAAAATTCACCGGAACAGACCCACACGGAATGGATTACGGAATTGAAGGGCTTAACCCGCCAATGTAAATTTACTTGCTTTTGTGGACTTTCTTATAGTGATGTGATGTTAAGAGATGCAATTACGCAGAACATTCAGGACCCCAGAATTAGGGCAGCAATTCTAAAACAGTCTGACCCCTCATTAGACAGTGTACTGCAGCTTATTGAAGCGCATGATACCTTTGACTTAGCAGATGTAGAAATGCAAAGCCACAGTGTTAATTCAGTGCGCCACAACGGACGCTTTCCTAGCCATAATTCTCGTTTTAGCCCTAGTGATTCTTTAAATTCTACCAGCCGTGCTGAACAGACAGTGAACAGTAGCCAGTGTAAAAGTGCGACACAAAGGTCGCCCCGTCGTGTTAGAAACCGTAATTTGACAAACGGGTGCCAACGCTCATTTCAGAACAATGTTCGTAAGTCTTGCCCTCAGTGTGTATCTCGCCATAAGCGTGCACAGTGCCCTAGTCGCAACGCAACCTGTTATCAATGTGGCAAATCGGGACATGTGCAGTCTGTGTGTATGCAAATTAAAAACTCAAAGAACAGTAACGTTAGAAACAGTGCTTCGCAAAGTGCGAGAGCAGTGCATACAGTCAATGTCATAGACGCTGTGGAATTGAACAGTGCTTTACTTAGTTCTCAATTCCAAGAAAGTTCTTCTGCCCCTACTGCAAAACTATGTAGTGAGCCACGTCGCAAGCGCCGACGAGCGCGTAAAACAGTGCAACGGAAAAGGGTTCGGGACAAGCAAAATGACTATGTACAGTGCAATCCTGTAGTGAACCTAGTGCCTTATACAACTTCTCCTTGTAATAGTGCCCAGTACTGTGTAGATAGTGATAGTAGAATTGATGTAGCTACTCAAAGTAATTTTAGTGCAGTAGCCTCGCATTGCGCGGACGCCGATCCGGCGATAGTGACATCTAGTGACTGTGATATTAATCTCATGTGTTCCGATTCTGCGCCGCTTCCTTCACTTCCCGGCCCGCGCATGGGCAAGCGTAGTAAACAAGTTCAATCAAACGTTGCCCACATTCGCACACCTGTCGTGCGCCAGAAGCACAAACTGTTTGTGACTCTCTTCATAGAAAATAAGACTGTGCAATTTCAGCTTGATACTGGTTCCGCTGTCACATTAATAAATAAAGATACTTATGAACTTCTGGGTTCGCCAAAATTGTCGCCGTCACAGCAAGTATTAACAGCGTATACAGGTCAAAATATTCCCGTGCTAGGATCGTGTAGCCTGCCAGCCTCTTTTCAAGATGTAACAAAAACAGTTGCTTTTGTAGTTCTTCAGGCCAAATCGACACAGAACATTTTTGGACTAGATGCTTTTGACTTGTTTGGATTATCAATTCAAAGAGATGTGCTTCAAATTTCGTCAGTAGTGCCTCAGGACAAAATAAATGCATTGTGTGAAAAATATAGTGATTTGTTTTCGCCGGAACTAGGTTGTGCAAAAGACTTCGTGGCACATGTAACTTTGAAAGAATCTGCTGTAGCAAAATTTCGTAAAGCTAGATTAGTGCCTATCGCAATTCGTGATAAAGTTGCAGATGAACTTAAACGTTGGCAAGATAGTGGGGTGATTTCTCCTGTTTCTGCGAGTCAGTGGGCCTCGCCTATAGTAATTATACCCAAGCCGTCAGGAAAACTTCGTCTCTGTGCTGACTTCAAATCAACAGTGAACAGTCAAACAATTGTAGACACTTATCCCCTGCCCAGACCTGACGAACTTATGGACAAATTAGGACAGTCTCGCTTCTTTTCTAAGATTGATTTAGCAGAGGCATACTTACAGATTCCACTTGATGACGAGTCAAAAAAGTTTTTCGTCATTAATACTCACATGGGTCTTTTTCAATTTCAACGCCTACCCTTTGGCAGTTCTTCCGCCCCCACTACTTTTCAGCGCTTTTTGGAACAGCTGACAGTTTCTTTACCGTGTTGTTCGAACTATTTAGATGATATTGTGGTATCCGGACGTACAGTTGAAGAACATTTAGCAAACCTGGAGTGCCTTTTCAAAGTGTTGACGGCAGCAGGTTTACGTTGTAATAAAGCAAAGTGTTCGTTTTTTGAGACTGAAATAGAGTACCTAGGCTATGTGATTAATGCCCAAGGAATCCATCCCTTACAGTCACATCTTCGAGCAATTAAAGACTTGTCTCCTCCTAAGAATGTGCATTAATTGCAAGCAGTAATGGGAAAGCTTAACTAATATTTCAGATTTATTCCCAATGCCTCTCAGATTGCAGCTCCACTACATTGCTTACGAAGGAAGAATGTTCCCTTTGTATGGTCTAAAGATTGCCAGGTTGCCTTTGAGAAATAAAAAAGTCTGCACTACTCAGTGATGCATGTTTGATTCCCTTTGACCCGCAGAAGCCTGTAGTGTTAGCAGTCGATGCCTCATCGTACGGTGTGGGTGCAGTTTTGTCCCATCGTATTGGATGTCACGATCGTCCTATTGCCTTTGCATCCAAGCTACTGACGCCGACGCAACAGAATTACAGTCACATAGAAAAGGAGGCCTTAGCAATCATTTACGGCGCCACAAAGTTTCATCATTATCTCTATGGCAGAAAATTCTATTTGTTGACAGACCACAAGCCTCTCACGTCGTTGTTCTCACCCACAAAGCCAATTCCGCCACGAACGGCACAAAAGCTTCAGAGATGGTCCTTGATCTTGTCTAATTATCAGTATGAGATTTTGTACCGACCTACCACTAAACACGCCAACGCGGACACACTTTCCCGACTTCCGGTTGGCCAGGATGTGTCGTTTGATTCTTCAGAAATGGCATGTTGTCAGATAGACTCCAGAGATGCTTCCGCAGTCGCAGATTTCCCTTTGAACTCTCGTCGGGTTGCACAGGAAACAGCTGCAGATGCAGACCTAAGTGTGGTAGCACGTTTTGTTCGCTTTGGTTGGCCTGCCATAGCCAAAGACATTGAGCGGCCTCTTGTTCGACGTTATTTTGCACAATGTCATGCATTGTCTTTAAGTCAGGGTGTTCTGTTGTTACATACACGACCACACAAGAGTGATTGTTCCTCGTTCCCTGCAACGAGAAGTGTTACGTCTCCTGCATCAAGGACATTGGGGTATTGTTAGGACAAAGCAACTGGCCAGACGTCATTGTACCTGGGTTGGTATGGACGCTCAGATAGAGAGCATGACGTCACAGTGTACTGTTTGTGCGGAGCATCAGGCGGCTCCTCCGCAACGTTTCTCCGACTGGCCACGCCCCAAGGGACCATGGCAACGTTTACACATTGACTTTGCCGGACCTTTCTGGAATACGCGCTGGTTAATTGTTGTAGACGCTTTCAGCAAGTTACCTTTCGTGATTGCCATGAACTCAACGACTGCGTCTAGTACAATCAGTGCCTTAACATCTGTGTTTTGCATCGAAGGTTTGCCTGAAACTATCGTCAGTGACACTGGACCTCAGTTTGTTAGTGCGGAATTTCAACAGTTTTGTCGTGTGAATGGCATTCAGCATGTCACCACCGCACCTTTTCACCTTCAGTCCAATGGTGAAGCAGAACGTTTCGTTCGAACATTCAAGTCTCACATGGAGAAGATGAAAGGTCAGCACTGCAGGCAGCAAGCTCTTCAAATTTTCCTGTCTACGTATCGGTGCATGCCACGTGACGGCCCGTCTCCTGCCGAGCTGCTACACGGCCGCCGTCACCGCACTCTCCTTCACCTGCTGCAGCCTCCCACGCACCGAGTCGGTTCGTATGGCGCTTCGCGTTTTCAGGTTTCTACGCCGGTGCTGTACAGGGTGTTTGCTGGCAACAAGAAGACATGGTTACCGGGCACCATTCAGCGCATGCTCGGTCGCAATATGTATGTTGTACGTTCTTCCACAGGGTCGGAGCTGCGGCGCCACGCAAAACAAATGCGGTTGCACAGGCCGCGCGATCCTGTCTCCGGTTTCTTGATTCCAGACCCAGTTTACCGCCAGGGAGCACAGCCACATCGCTCGCCGCCGGGTCCAGCTTCCCCGGGCTACGAGATCCCGATGGATGTAGACGCGCCTCCTATGCAGTCGGCCCCTACGCCTCCGTCGCCGCCGCAGATGACAGCGTCACCGAGAGGGACTCCGGGACCGTGCGGGCCCCGCAGCTTGGGCCACGCACCTCAGAAGATGACCTGCTCCCTCTGGGCGGGGGTGTGCGCCCTTCCTCAGGTTTCGGTGGGTTTCCTGGAGGATTGCAAGGCGGATGCCGGGGCGCGGACGGCGTCTCGATCCCAGCCTCAGCTACGACGCCCGTCCCACCAGTAACGCCCCCGCCCAGGCCCTCCTGCCATTGCCGTCGCCGTGGCCCTCAGCCCTATGCCAAGACGGCGCGGCGGTTTGGGGGGGGGGGGGGAGGGGTGTGGTGTCGCACAAGTACAAAGTGCGCGCCACCTACTTTTGCCGCGCGCCGCCATGCACGCACGGCGCGGCGTTCTTACGACGTCAGCCACGAGCGCCCTCTGTTGCAACTCCGCTCGTGGCCACCACTGAACGACATCGTTCACTTGGGACTGAGATAGGAACCAGTCAGCACTTCTGAATCAGATAGGCACCAGTGAAGACTTGGCTAACGGACAGGCACTAGGCATGCTCAACTATTTATCAGCATTCTGCAGTACTGATCTATGTAAAAGTTAAATACTGTATAAATTCTGTGCAATATATATCTCGTACTAATTTACTCTAGTGTTTCTAGTTTCTGGCTGCTCCCCTCCGTACCTGCACCAGCGTGCTATCTTTATTCCTGTGTCGGTCTTATTCCACTCGGCCACCGACACCTACGACGGAAACGAGACACAAAAGCGGTGACGAGGCTGGGACACAAAAGGCGGAAAGAGTGGACAAATCACGCACACATGTCCAGGATAATGTTCATGTCTCATTCGTGGAAGTTCAGGGAAGGTTTAAATGATGGTAAAATATGGAAAATTGTATGGTCATCCATATATATATATATATATATATATATATATATATATATATATATATATATATATATAGTTTTTACTAAGCAGTAAGTGATAAGAAGTTCACTGGGTCATCTACTCATCTAGCTGATCCGGCAATGCTTCGTCATTGCTCATATGTATGTACTCTTGCTTTGATCGTCAAATGTGCAAAATTTTATGGCAATCAGATGAGAGGTTTTGATGTTTCATAGAAAAATCTCTTTCTATTGTTTCCGAATTTTCCAGTTTTCCGGAAAACGTTTTTAATTTTTTATTTCATAAAAGCGTTACTCTTGCTTTCAACGACAAATAAGCAAAATTTTTCGCAATCAGACGAATAATATTGATATCCAATTGAAAAAAGCTCTTTCAGTTTCTCGCGAATTTTCAAATTCTGCAGGTAACTTTCCCAAATTTTTAGTTCATAAAAAGATTAATATTTCGTTGAACGATATGATCAAAATTTTATCGTCATCGGATGAACGGTTCTCATCTATAGTGTTGAGTACATTTAGAAACACATTGAAAAAGGAACTTGATGCGACTTTTGCGACTTTTATTTTTAATTGTTCCTATTCTTTTACTCAAAACTTTTCCAAGACCAAAATGAACAAAAATAAAAAAAAAAAAAAATAAAAATTACACCTCTCTGCCGTGCGAATAGTCAGTTATAGTGCTGAATTCAATCAAAAACATATTGAAAAACGCACTTTCAGTTTTTCTCAATTTTTCCAATTTTCTGGTAGATGTTCCAAAAAATTTATTTCATACAAACCTTGTCCTGTCAAGCCGTACTCAAGTGATTCTCTTACAACCATGTGGCATTTGATTTTTATTCATAGAAAAAAAACGCTTTCGTTTTTTCCTATTTTTTCTACTTTCCGGGTAATTTTTCAAAATTTTTATTTGATGCTAACCTTCCTCTTGCTTTCAACATGATATGTACAAAATTTTATCGCAATTGGACGAACAGTATTGATAGCTCAATGGAAAAAGCTGTTTCAGTTTTTCCAGATTTTTCTCTTTTCCGGACAACTTTCCCATATTTTATCACCGTTTAAACCTTCCCTGGACTTACACGAATATTTCAAGACTACAATTAGCCAAATCGGTTCAGCCGTTCTTGAATTTTAGCGAGACTAACGAACAGCAATTTCATTGACAACTTTCTATTTTATAGACAAATGTCAATCTAACTACATTTTAGGGTTGTTAAAGTGATTTATAAAGTGAAATTCTCGCTACGTTGTTTGTATCCTCTCGGATCTTTTTTGTCACCCAGCGCTAAAGAGTTATTTCTGAACAGCAAATTTTGCAGTACTATTACGCCTAATTGTTTGCTGACGACCGCAGTTCTTAAAGTTTCGCCTGCTAAGCGTTAATGTGCCTCTTGCAGTACGTTTCTCGCCTGCCTCCCCCTGAGCCGTGTGCTCGTCTTGTTTGAAACCGGCGCGCCGATCTTCCCTCGTCTGCCCTTTTTGCCGCGGCGGCGCTGGTTTCCGTCTTGTTCTCCGTCTGCTCGCGACGCGCGGCTCTTCTTAATATATATTAATGACTCGCCATTCTATATTCATGAAGATGCAGAGCTGATGATACAAGTACAGTTATCACACCTGACAGACAAGAACTAAGAAATTGTAAACGACGTCTTTCAGAAAATCGTTAAGTGGTTCTCAGCAAATGGACTATAATCAAATTTTGATAAAACCCAGTATATACAGTTACATACATCTCTCCGAATTTGCCTCCTGTTGTAACCAATGGCTCCTTACTGTAAACCTTACAAAATCCCAGGCAATCATCATAGGTCGCACCACCCCTTCCCTTCGCCACCGAGACCCTTACCTCACCCTCCATGGGCGCCCCAGCCCGCAAACGAAGACCCTCCGCTACCTCGGCTTAACCCTAGATAGAGACCTTTCTGGAACCCTCACCTCAAAACCGTCCGTCAAAAAGCCCTATCCCGCCTAAACCTCTTGAAATGCCTCTCCGGCCGGACATGGGAACTCAATCCTTCCACCATCCTGTATATCTACCGTTCCCTCATGCGTCCCATCCTTTGCTGCTTCCATCCCGCCTGGATTTCCGCTCCCCCCTCCTATTATGAATCCCTCAAAATCCTCGAACGCCACGCCCTTCGCCTCGCCTACCGCATCCGCCTCCCCTCCCCCACGTGGATCCTTTACGACCTCATCCCTTTCCCACACCTGGTTCAATTCCTTCAACACATCCGCCTCAAGTACATACACCGAAAGTTAGAGTCCTGTAACCTACTAGCATCTCCTCTCCTCCTGGATCCCGGGCCCCTGCCATGCCTTTTCCGCCACATCCCTCCCTCCCTTCACCTCTACACCCTCTACCTCCTCTCTGTGGGTGGCTTCCGCCACCTACCTCTCCCAGACGACATTCTCCAAAACCGTCCCGACATCTATCCCTCCTTCCAACTTTGACCTCTCTCTGTAGATTGCCGCCGCCCCCCCTCCCCCTCCCCTCCCACTCCCGTCCCCCGCTTGGCTCACCTCCTCCTTTCTCCACCTCCCCGGGAGTCCTTCCGGTTCCCCACCTTCTCCCCTCCCCCACCTCCTTTCCCCTTCCCCCGCACATTCTCCATCCTCTCCCCCTCCCCCTGCAGGGCCAGTACAGTGCTAGTGGTTTAACAATGTTCGATGCTTCGTGTGTTTAGTGTTTCGTCGCCCAGTGTTTTTAATGTTCCATACACGCCCGTGGGAAACCAGTGTTCAGTGTTTTTACCTCAATGTCGCCGTCACATTATGTCTTGTCTGCAGTGAGTGTTTCTTAGCCACCGTGGCAATGTCTTGTTTTAACAACCGTGTATGTCTATCCACTGTCATGTTTCTTTTAACATTCTCCCATTTTCTCTTCTTGTACTTGTAAAAGCGCCATTTTATCACCTGTTAATTTTATATTCGTTTTGTCTATTCACATCATTCGTTCGGCTGTAGAGCAGCATCATTGGCTGCTGTCAGCCTGCCTGCAATAGGGCATTAAATTAAGGAAAAAAAAGTTCCATACACTCCGCACCATCCCGCTTCTGCCTCCTTAAATTCCTTGTTGGCCAAACCTGGGGCCTAAGCCCTTCCACCATCCTCTATACCTACAAATCCCTTATTCGCCCCATCCTCTGCGTCTCCCATCCTGCCTGGATCTCCCCCCCTCCAATCCTTCTACAAATCCCAAGAGATCCTGAAACGCCACGCCCTCCGCCTCGCCTTCCGTATCCTTTCAACCCCCCAACCCCTTCACGGCTCCTCTCTGACGTCATTCCCTTCCCCCACCTTGTCCGCTTCATTGAGCACTTTCGTCTCCGTTTCCTCTACCCAAAACTGGATGCTCGTAACCCTATTGTCCATCCTCTCCTCACCAATCCCAGTCCGTTTCCCCACCACTAACAATGTATCCCCCCTGCTCTCCACTTGTCCACCCACCTTACCCTTTCCCGTGGCAAGTTCCGCACCCTCCCCCTCCCTGATGATTCCCTCTGCCCTGACATTTATCCCTTTTTACCTCTCTATCTACATTATTCCGCAATTTATTAAGTTTTCAAATTTATACTGACTTTTTGATCACCAAGTACATCTCAGTAAATTTGCTTACTATGCCTATTTTCATTCTCTGCTTTCGTATGGCATTATTTTCTGGGGTAATTCGTCGTTGAGTAGAAAAGTATTCTACTAAAGAAATTCCAATTTGCTGCGAAGTTTATATATTTTTATTAAGTCACAACAGACTGTTTCGGCGCATTAATGCCATTTTCAAGTGACCTGCAGATATAGGTAATAATTTTTACATAGTTTTCGTAGTTGTAATTATAAATCGTATTCTTAAAGTAATAACAAAGGTTTTTTTACTTACGTCTAGATGGAATGACGTGCATATATCATCGAATCTGACTCTCTTCTGGTGTTATAAATTTTTTTAAAAATATTTTAAATTACGTTTGACAGTTCGATGATATATCTTTACATATTATCTTTTGATGGTGATTTTTAGCACCAAAAAGTTTTAGAAGTACGACAAAAGTTTGCACATAGCATTACACAACAGCAACAACATCTACTTTTTTGTCGATTTTACGACGTTTATATACGATATATTAATTGCAAAATCTGTGCACTTAAACATAATGCAACAACCAGAGATCGCAACTACAACTGATAGCGATAAAAAGATCATCTTTGTCACCATCAAAAGATAATATGTAAACATATATAATCGAAATGTCAAACGTAATTTAAAATATTAAAAAAAAAATTTAACACCAGAAGAGAGTCAGATTCGATGATATATGCACGTCATTCCATCTAGACGTAAGTAAAAAAACCTTTATTACTTTAAGAATAAGATTTATTATTACAACTACGAACACTATGTAAAAATTATTACCTATATCTGCAGGTCACTTGAAAATGGCATTAATGCGCCGAAACAGTCTGTTGTGACTTAATAAAAATATATAAACTTCGCAGTAAATTGGAATTTCTTTAGTAAAATGTCATTATATGACCTTTATTACGCTGCAGGCCCCAAAACGCAAAAAAAAAAAAAAAAAAAAAAAAAAAGTATTCATTGGACAAAACGTGTAATCAGAATAATTGCTGGAACCCTTCCAAGATCATCCTGCAGACACTTATTTGAAGAGCTAGGGATCTTCACAGTATATATATATATATATATATATATATATATATATATATATATATATATATATTCGCTTATGAAATTTGTTATTACCAATCCCACCAAATTCAAAAACAATAGCAGTATACATAACTACAAAACTAGGAGAAAGAATAATCTTTATTATTCAATGTTAAATCTAGCTTTGGCACAGAAAGGGGTAATTATGCCGCCACAAAAGTCTCTGGTCACCTACACAAATAGCATCAGAAGCATGACAGATAGCCAACTAGCATTTAAAAATAAATTAAAAGAATTTCTGAATGGCAACTCCTTGTACGCTATAGACGAATTTTTAGATATAAATTAGTAAATCTAATAATAATAATAATAATAATAAAATTTGTCACGTAATTTTTAGCACAAAATAATAATTTGTAAAGACACCTTTCATAAACCTGACACGTTCCACATCATTAAGAAGTGTCGTTTTCATGATCTATGGAACAAGTACTCATCTAATCTAATGTAGTGGATCTGCAGCAGCGGATGGTGGCCCTTGGGCCGGTGCTCAGAACACGCTCTCCTCTCGGGCGGCAAAGCCGGTCTGCCATTGTATTAAGCGGTGTCGGTCGGCTGCTTCCTGCGTGTCGAAGTTAAGTTCCTTCTCTTGTTTGAGAGCATTTCTTTGACTCTTGAAAAATCTCGCTTGCGGTGCTTGTATCATTTTTAATCCTTTAGTACGTAGTACAACAAGCGGAATTTATGAGGCGTTTTTCCCTTCTACGACTTGGATGCCTCTCTCAGGCGTAGTCGGAAGTTAGGGTTTGACCTTTTCCCTCTCGTCGTTGTTGCTGTTGCACCTCCTTCTTTACTATTTTGAAATATTTCTTAAATAATTTAAAATGTTTGCTCACCTTTTTGTTTAAATGTTTCTTAATTTATCATTCTCCCATGTCGTAAGATGCCCATAACTGCTGCCTACAATGCCCAAAATAGATAGATTTTTAAATTTTTTGTTTGTGTGTGTAATTGTAATTAGGATCCAATTCAGTATGACAGGATTGGTTCCAGGCTATCTATCGCCCCTAAGTGGACGGTGATGAAACACGTCCACTGAATGTGTGGTCGTGTTCCATTTTCAGTTATTCATTACTCTTAAGCGTTTCCCCGCCATTAATATTGTCTATTTGTATGTCAATTATTTTATTCTTTTTATTAATGATCAGTGCCCCATGTTTATATATGTTTCCACCTGTGTAATTGAGCTTGTGTGTTCATGTGAATGTGGAAGGTCGCTTTTGATATTGACTGTCTGCCGCGCAATGGCTTACAGTCGCCGCCTCGCGCTTTAGGCATCATTTACTTTAGTTAAGGTGGCGAGGTGGCCTGTTCTTAGTAAGCTCTGAACACGCTCTGAATCGTTTCCAGGGCGCCCTACATATGGTGTGTGGCGGGGAAGGCTTCTGGTGTGGTCTTGGGTGGCACTCATTCTGCGACCATCGAAGTAAGTACATCGTGGAATCATGCTGAAGGAATAGCATGCCGTTAGAACTTTCCTTTCTTTGAGGTATTTTTGTTGAGTAATTCTTTCACTATGCAATGCAAAGTATTCCTTAATTTACAGAATTCGAGTAATTCAGTTTAAATTTAGTATTTGCATTCTCATTCGGTGATGATTTTGTGTCCGGTTTCTCTCAAGTTAGAGTACATGTGTGTGGCCTTCAGCCTTTGTGTAAACTTAGTATGTTTGAAATTTCTTGTTGTTTTTTAACTAACATTTTTGTGTCATGCCTGTATCTGAGAGTATGCTAAATATTTCTCACATTTTCTGGTTTGTAACCGTCTTTCCTGACTTGGTACGACCAATTGCACCACGTGCTTTCGTAATGATCTTTACTTCGGCCTTCAGCCATGCTTTTACTAATACTAGCCTTCTTCTATATGAATTCTCGCATGTGCTTTACTTGCTTATTCTAAATTAATTTCTTTTGTACATCATATGTAATTCAACTTGGTTGCACACCACATGGTATTTACAGATACTATGCCGCTTCCTCCCCACACGTTAGTTCGTTTGGTGCATAGTGCTATTTTAATTTGTGCTTCAAGGTATCTGCCATCTTGTCAAAACGCCGCCGACGCTTCATTTTGCCGCTGCTATCAAGTGTTGCCACATCAGTAATATGTTGCAAGCATTATGCATGTGTCTGTGAGTGAATTCACTATTTTTTTCCTTTATGCACTGTGTATTTGCAAATTTCCTCCCACGTTATGTCTATATTCATAAAGGGCAGATACTATTATATTACAGGCAGTAACTTCATGATTATAATTCACTGTTGTACAGGGTATTTGCTTTATTGTTCTTAATTTGGTCTCCGCACATTTATTTGCTTGTTCATTTTATTGAACAGATGACGATTTAAAGTATCAAACCTCTGCCATAGATTTTCATGATCCCCGTGCCATGCTTAATTATCTATACCTTTTTTTTAACATTTATTTTGTGTTCGTTAAAATGTTGGCTGCTCCGTTAAGGAGTGAGTAGTTAGATGAATTTCCGTTTCTCAAGTATTGTGGCTACTAGTAATGTAGAACAACAGTGAGCGTTTTAACTTGCTGTTCCTGATATCTACTGCTCGAGATCTGACAGAAAACTTTCCAAGCTACTTTCAAAGGCTAAATTGAAAAGTTTCTAAACCGTGGGCTCGTTCTGTTTGAAATCTGTGCTCCGGTTTGTATTTGTTTCTGCTCCTAACTGTGGTGGCGCTACCTCCGTTTCTGTTTCCGTCGGCCGCCGGGACACGACGGCCAAGTGAGTGTGTGTGTGTGTGTGTGTGTGTGTGTGTGTCAGCCGATGCGAACGCTTGGGCCGGGTCCGTGAATGTTCTCCGCTCGGCCGTGGACTCCGAGCTGGTTGTGTGTCTAGCGTCGCCGGCTGTTTTCTGCTTTGGAGTTAAGTTTGACTTCGCTGTTGCGTTAGTTACGTGTTTTTGAAATGCCTCGCCTCCCATGAGAAGACGATCTTGAATTTGTATATTGAGAGAATCGAGCGGAATTTTGCGTTTTGCCCTTCTGTGGCTTGGTTGCCACCCCCAGGCGTAGTCGTAACTTAGGGTTTGGCCCTTTTCCCTCTCTTCGTCGTTGCTGCCGTAGTTTGCAGCCTTCTGTCCGTGTCTTTCCTGAGTGGTCTGGTGACTATCCATACATGTGGCAGTGACGCTAGCTCGCGGCCTTTGAGGAAGTTTGGTTTTATCTGTTTTTCGCCTCCTCCCCTCGTGGCGGTTCTCTCCCTATAAAGGTGCTCATGTGTTATGATCATTGATTTACAGTGTTGTTTTATCACTGTTTAGCAAACTCGTAGCGGAAGCTTTACCTGATGTGTGCAATGTGCTCTGGCCAGTTTTTAAAAAGCACTGTTCAATTACACTGTTGACGCCGTTGCTTGTATATTGTTTATTGTTTATATCATCTCGTTTGGCCAATGTATTGTGTAAAATAGAATCTTTATTTTGTATTTCCAAACTTGATTTGAGCCATATGTCTACGAAAGGAAATTTCCTAAATAGCATCCAAAAAGGTCATTGTTCATAACATATCTAGAGTTATTGCATTTCCTTATTTTGAGCGCCAGCTGATGTTTAGTGTAACTCGTCGAGTTCAAACGGCCATTTATGTAAAGGCTTGAGCCTTCTCTCTTTTGTATAACGTGTTCTGGCCAGTATTTAAAGGGCGTTGTTAATTACTCTGTTCATGGCTCTGTTATAATTGTATATTAACCCAAAAGGGTATCTTAATATATCTAGTGTTACTGCCTTTTAATTTCTAGTTTTGGCCAAGTTTTTAAAGGTATTTTTTTTTATTCTGAAAATTTCCAAATTTAAGCTGCGCCATATGTGTCTAAATAAGGGGGGGGGGGGGCATTATTTTAATCTATCTAGGGTTACTGTGTGCATCTTTCGGGCCAGTACGCTGTAATTGGAGTCTTTTTTTATTTCAAATGGTCATTTATGTTATGTGGTGAGGTTCCATTCTATACTGCACATTGTGTTCTGGCCAGTGTTTAAGAGGCACGGTACAATTACGCTGTTGGCGTTTGCTTGCATAATTACCTAAGCTAAATTTATTGGCGTCACTTTTAATAGGGTCTAAGCTTTCTCTCTTTGCGTAACGTGCTCTGCCTAGTATTTTAAAAGGCGCTATTTAATTACCCTGCTCATTGTGAAATTTCCAGAACTGACTTGTGTCATTTTTTTTTTTTTTTGCAACATAAAGAAAAAAAGTGAAATTTTACACTTTCGAAATAGAATCATGACAGGGCCATTATTTTAATGCGTTCAGAGTTATTGTTTGCATCTTTTGGGCCAATAGATTGTAATTGTAGTCTTATTTATTGCAAGTAGTTATTTATGTTACGTGGAGAGGTTTCATTCTAAATTGCACAGTGTGCTTCGGTCAATGTCTAGAAGCACGGTTCAGTTACACTGCTGGTCCTTGTATACTTGTCTAAGCAAAGCCTGTAGCGCCGTCTGTTAATGAAATCTAGTGTTACTCCCTTGGCTATTCCTTGGTCAATTTTTCTTTTAAAAATGGTATACTTGTTGTAATATTGTTTTATTTTAACCTCACCTGTAAAGGCCAATGATTGTTCCCTTCTTCCCTTAAATTTAGAGGATCTCCTTATTGTATTGTGCTGAGCATCTGTATGTTTATCGATTCATGCCAGCTGTTTCTGTTAAGCGAGATGTTAATTTTACTCTTACTAATAAATTACATTGTCTTGGTATTTTGATGACAATATCACCAATGATACCTTTTTGTGCCCAATATCCGTGTGATTTTATGAAAGGCATTAAAATCCCGGTTTTCAGTTTCCTTGTGGCTCACTCTTTCACATTATATGAAACACAGAAATTAGCTTTTTTTCCAGGACTTACTCAACATTATATGTACACCCTCATGAACCACTGACATTGCTGAGAGTTGGGGTGGTTTGCGTGCCTCAACGATACAGATACACGTTCCGTAGATGCAACCACAGTGGAGGGGTATCTGTGGAAAAGCCTGACAAACGTGTGGATAACTGACTGAGTCGGCCTTGTAACATCAGTTAACATGGCTTTTCCATCAGTTACTGCGAATAGCTGAAAGCAATGAGAAACTGCAGCCCTTAATTTCCCCGAGGGTATGCAGCTCTACTGTATGAATATATGATGATGGCATCCTCCCAGGAAAAATGTTCCAGAGGTAAAATAGTCCCCCATTCGGATCTCTGGTAGGGGACTACTGAGAAGGTTGACGTCATCAAGAGAAACAATAGAGCCATTCTACAGGTCAATCTTTAATCGGGTAGGTAAGTTGGAAAATTTGAAAAGAGAAATGGATAGGTTATAGTTAGATATGGTGAGGATTAGTGAATTTCGGTGGCAGGATGAACAGGAATTTTGGTCAGGTGTACAGGGTTATAAATACAAAATCAGTTGGTGGTAATGTAGGAGTAGGTCTGATAATGAATAAGAAAATAGGAATATGGGTGAATTAATATAAACAGATAGTGAATGCATTATTGTAGCAAAGGAAGACAAGAAGCCAGCACTAACCACAGTAGTACACGTTTATATGCCAACTAGCTCTGCCGATGAGGAGGAGATAGAACAAATTATTCAAAAAGTTAAAGGAGAAGAAGGGGACTGGAATTCGGTAGTAGGAAAGGCAAGAGAAGGAAATGTAGTAGGTGAATAAGGACTGGAGAAAAGTAATGAAAGAAGAGATCACCTGGTAGAATTATGTGCAGATCACAATTTAATGGTCACAATCACTTGGTTTAATTATAATGAAAGGAGGTGACATATGTGTAAGAGACCAGGTGACACGGGAGGTACCAGATTGACTTTATAATGGTAGATATAGACTCTGACCATACCTTATTGGTTATTAATTGTAGATTAAAATTTAAGAGACTCCAAAAAAGGTAGAAAATTAAGGAGATGGAATTTGGACAAATTGTAGGAACCAGAGGTGGTTGAATTTTAGAAAGAGAATTGGGCAAGGATTCTCTGAAATGGGGGAAGTAATACAGTAGAAGAATAATGAGTAGCGTTGAGTCATAGAGTAGTGAAGGCAGCAGAGTATCATATAGGCTGAAAGACAAGGCCTAATAGAAATCCTTGGATAATACAGGAGATACTGAGCTTATTTGAGTAAAGGAGAAAATATAAAAATTCAGCAAGTAGAAGAAGCCAAAAGGGAATACAGACGTCTTAAAAATGAGATTGACAGAAATTGTAGACTGGCTATGCAAGAGTGGCTTGAGGAAAAATGCAAGTCCACAGAAGAATGTATAACTAGGGGAAAGATAGGTATCGCCTATGGGAAAATAAAGGAGACATTTGGAGACAAGAAAAGCAGCGGTATGAATGTCAAGAAGTCAGATGGAAAACCAGTACAAAGCAAGGAAGGAAAATCTGATATATACAAGGCCTGTGCAAAGAAAATAAACTTGTAGGCAGTATTCTAGAAGTGGAAGAAGTAGAGGATGATGAGATAGGAGATACTGCACTACGAGAAGAATTTTACAAAGCACTAAAAGATTTGAGTAGAAACAAGGCCGCTGTAGTAGATGATGTTCTGTCTGAACTGCTATTATCGTAAGGAGAGGCAGTCATGAAAAAATTGTTTCACCTGGTATGCAAGATTTATGAGACAGGGGAAATACCCTCAGACTTCAAGAAACATTGATTCCAATTCTGAAGGAAGCAAGTGCAGACAATTGTGAAAAATTACAGAACTTTTAGTGTAATAGGTCATGGTTACAAAATACTAAAACGAATTACTTACAGGCGAATAGAAACATTGGTGGAACCCGACCTTTGTGGAAGATCAGTTTGGATTTAGGAGAAATGTAGGAACACGCGAGGTAATACTCACATTAAGATTTAAGAAGATAGATTAAGGAAAGGGAAACCTACGTTTTTAGGTAGGATCCGGAGAAAGTGTTTGACAATGTTGACTGGAATACACTTTTCCAGATTCTGATGGAAGCTTGCATCAAACCAGTCTGCGGACTGAAGACCACAACAGCAACACATCATATGCTCCTTATGATTAGGACAGTCTTCTGCATAGGATTTCTGTGAATTTCACTTCATGCATTACTACTCTTTTGTCACAATGTGGTGTACTGATTTAATCCATGAATATGGAGACTTCCTCCTCTATTTCTTCATGTGGAGCATGAAATATATATCAATATATAAATACGCTAACACGAACATTTTGGTAGAGATTACTAATATATTCGTACAAGAAGGCCAATGAAAGTTACATAATTCAAAACATTGTTTGTCGTAGATTTCACGAATATAAATATTATGTATGCATTTAGCCGTTAAAAGTGGTAAAAGGAAGTAGAAATTTTCCTATCTACAGCTTGGATCAAGTTCTACATTCTCCAACAATCAGCTCACTGATTGGCTATTCGCCTCGACCAAAGACGCTGTAATGCAGCGCATCTGCAGTATTAAAATAAGTGAATATTTAAACATGGAGTGCTCACAACTCACTTTCTTGTGCCGTTCAAATGCTTCATTTTCGCAGTGATTGAGACTGGTTAAAGGAAATGGATGTTTTCATATAAATGCCGATATAAAGGATGATGCGCCGGGAGAGGCATCTAGTGGTGCTCGGGTGGAACTACGAAGTCGAGAATGCCGATATAAATGATGATGCGCCGGTAGAGGCATGTAGCGGTGCATGGGTGGAACTACGAAGTCGACATGTTGTCAGCTCTGGGATTCTGAATATCTCAGTATCGAAAGAACATTATTTCTTAGCGATGTATACGATGTATAAATATACGAACAACTAAATTGTAGTTCCATTTCAAATATTAGGCTAATGAAAGTTATATAATTTGAAAATGGCATGAGAAGTGTATACTTCCGTTTTTATTTGTTATTGTGTCATGCATTTTCCTTAACACTTAAAAGATACCGTTTCATAACTCCCAGTGCCGGTTAAATTTTACCAAATATCCCAGCGGTCTCCTATGATAATGTTGGCAACAGATGCTGAATAGTGAGAATCCTGTGTCTTCACTTTAGCCAATCGCTTGACAACGCTGATGTTTTCTCATGGAATCTTCGCTTTATGAGGGCAATTATTTTTACCGAGCGGACGAGGGTACATGCAAGAACCTATCAACCATAAAGCAGGAACGGCATTGTTTACTTCATGGTCTGTAGGATACACTAAACAAGTCATTCTATGTGGTTCGAACAAATGGGCAAAGATCGTGTTGTTGATGTTGCCAACATAATCACGCGAGGCCGCCAACATGATACGTAAAATTTTACCCCCAGTGACCATTGTAAACACAATTGGTCGATTTCCGACCACAGGTAATACTAGTATAAATAAATAAAACACTCTGTATATCTATGATGATGTGTTGATGAAAGGATACATAATAATTTAGCGAAATAACACTTTATTAATCTGACATATCAATATATTACAAGGTATTTCATATATAATTTTGAATGTTAACATTTATCGACATTCCAAATATTACACAAAATCAGGAGCACACATCAAACAAACTTGGCACAAAACTCTCACTCACTGAAGACATTTTTAACCATAAGACACATAGAGGAATGAGTATCTCGAGAAATAGGCTATCAACAATATTTCTTTATCTGTACTGGTGTTGTTGGTGGTGGAGACTGCAGTGGTTGGGTGACACATTGGTGGTAATGACGAGGGGAATACGAGGAAGAACACGATCGCGTCTTTGCGCACTGGGTAGCGGGTGGCCGCTCGCCCACGAACTCGAGTTTTATTGTCGGTGGATCAACTGCGCAGGCCCCACGCCGCTCCGCCGTCATGCGCATGCGCAAGGCGCGCAGCGCGTCAGCAGACACGTCGCCAGCAGTGACGTCACGAGCAGCGCGCGCAGCGGAGGCGGCTGCACGCAGCCTGCTGATCCCTGGGCTGCAACAACATAGCCGAGAAGAGTTTTTGTCAGATTACATTCAATTATGTCAAATATTGTACTGTAGAGCTCGCAGAGGATATCTTAGCCCCTGCTTCCTCGGCTTGTGCACTGGCCGAGCCCATTCCTTTGTTTTAGAAGGGCGGCCGGCTCAGTTGCTCTTGATTCGCCTTCCAGAACCACCACCTAGAGAGAAGGCCGCGGCGCTCTCGTGTGGCGTCAGGCAGAGTAGCTTGCGTGCGCATAGCTGACTGGCTCGCTGCTTCGGCATAGTGGGCAGTGCCCCAGTCAGCTATGCGCACGCGAGCTACTCTGCCTGACGTCACACGAGAGCGCCGCGGCCTTCTCTCTAGGTGGTGTTGCTTCCCTGTCGGCAGTCAACTGCGTCCCGCGACCAGTAGGCAACACGCAACTGAGGCGGCCGCCCCTCCAAAGCAAAGGAATGGACTTGCCCAGCCAACGCACATGTCGAGAAAGCAGGGGCTACGAGTTTTTGCACGAGCTCTACTCTCGAAAGCCACAAGAATGAAAGATGGGCGCTTGCTTTTTTTTTTATTGTGTTTTAGAGCTCCGTTATGGGACATGCTGCTAGCGGCATTCTACGCGGTTCTACGGTCGAAGGCGTTTACGAATAAAACAGGAGGAAGACTGGAATGAACATGAAAAATGACAGAATAAAAAATTGGCCCAGCGAAACAATGAAGAATAAAATAACTTAAAACATGATTAAAATCATATAGTCAATTTAAAAGAGGCAAGTGGCTAAAAACATGACATGGAGACGAAGACACGACTCTACACTGTATCAATTTTTATTTTGGCATATATATATATATATATATATATATATATATATATATATATATATATATATATATATATATATGGTACCAAATGTTCACCTATACAGGGGAAAAATATTGAAAAATTTATATAACTCATTAACAATGTGAAAGTCATGATTTACCTGTTGCCATTGTCAACATCAAGCATTTAGACATAAATCACTCTGCCGGAAAATATTGGTAACTAACATGTTTTCTACTCCGATTAGATGTCTGTAACATGATAAAAAAATTAGACAGATGTCGTATCAATTTGTAACGACATTAAAGCTCAACAGTGAGTAAAATCCATTGGAGCGCTCTTTGTTGCATTTCTCCTCAATTCATAACTACGCTGTCTTCTATGGAGAAAGCGATCATCTAAATGCTTAGAACAGATTCCAATGTATACAATATGCACGGTATTGCCATCTGTCAACAAGAAATATGTCTGAAAAAGTAACACAAATTTGCGTTGCCAAATGGCAACACCATGCAGTGTAGGGTTAAAAGAACGCAGGCGACACTTGTTCTGCCGGTGGCGGCGGGTGCAACAACAGAAAATGACACAATAGAAACGATTCAGTGCACAACACTGATGAAGCATATGATAAAATCACGGTACTAAGGACCCCACAGGGATGGGGAAAGTGGGGTACAGGTGAAAGCAGAGTGGTAGAGAGGGGGTTAGACGGGGGTGCGAACTCTAGGTCTCAAGAGGTGAGGGGAGGGAAATCCAAGCGTGGGAAAGGATAGGGAGGGACGGAGGAGAGGAAGCTATGTCTCTGCGAGGGAGGGGAGAGATTCTAGTTGGCATGATGGATAGATATCGGGACAGAGGGGGTCATCTAGGAGGGGAGAGAATGTGAAACGTGAGGAGGTGAAGGATGGGAGGGATACAATGGAGTAGGCGTGGCAGAGAACTGGGTTCGCGAGGATGGGACTTACTAGTGGGTTTTGGGAATCTATCTTGTGGGTGATGGAGATGAATGTTCTCGAGTAACTTCCTAAGGTGAGGGAAGAGGATGAGGTCGTAAAAGACCCGCATGTGGAAGGGAAAGCCAATGTGGTAGGCGATGCGAGCAGATGGTTTTCAAGGGTTTGGAGGGATTTGTAATGGGTGGGTAGACAGAGACCCAGGCGGAGTGGAAGGTACAGAGGACAGGACACATGATAGGATAGTGGAAACTTGATAGCCCCATGTCTGGCCAGAAAGGAGCTTTAGGTGGTTGGGTTACCTAAGGGCTTCTGTTGGACTGTTTGGTGGGTATTCCAGGAGAGAGTGGTTGAGAGTGAGGCCAAAGTATTTAAGGGTGGAGGTGAGGCAGATGGGATGGTCATGGTTAGTTAGGCAATAATTGTGGGAGGGGTGGTATGACCTATAATTTTTGCCTGGGACTTGTCGAGATTGATGGAGTGGAGCCACTGGTGGAAAACTGGCATAGGTGGGATTTGAGAAGGTGATGTTATCATGGGATGGAGGAGATGAGGGCAAGAAAGGGGGTCAGGGTATTTCAGGAAGTGGACAGGAGGCTTGGGTTGGGCCATATCTGCGGAAAAGAGGAGATGAAGGTCCAGATGACAGAGCCCTGTGGCACCCTGACGGAGGAGCAAAGCAAACGGGATGGGCGATGGGACAGAAAGCAATGGGATGGACGTAATTAATAGGAAGGGCGTAAGTCTGGAGCATGAAAAAGAGACCAGACTGCGAGATTCAGGGAGCTCAAACAAACTGTCTGTAATTTGTGGTAAACCTCAGAGTCAAAGTTAAGCTAATACACGTTTTACATTATGTAAAGTAACAGAATGACCCAATAAAGCCTTAATAAGGCAGCAGCTTTTATTTCTCACACTGGACGGGTAAGTGCAGTGAATGAGTTACCGTTTAGGTTTATAGGATGGGTGCATTACATATACATTTTCGAGTTCAACATAATCTGTATTATGACGGCAAACTTATGAAAGAAAGAATTGACTTTCAGAATTCTGTTATGGTGTACACTATTACGTACAGTTTATGGCAAGAAGGAAATAATGTTTGAGATTTCGCTGGTCCGTTTTGTTAACTGTACATACAGTGTAGCCCGTTTAATCTGTTCATACGAAATATCTGTGAAAAGAAAAGAAAAATAAGAAAAAAAAAAACACACACACACACAACTTTCTCAGGCATTTATGTACGGCAGGGGCTTAAGAAAGCAAATAGTATGAGACAATCCACAACGTAGAAAAAAGTATTTTCAACACAAGCTTATGTTTCTTTAAATGGATACGATATATTATCAATACCAGGACGTTGCTTTCATTCCAATACGTCATTATTACATCCTGAGATACTGTGAAGGGAAGTTGATGTTTTAATATTACCATATAAGCAAGAGCCCCATAAATACATATTTTAAAGTCATCTGAAATATTAAGTCAGATAAAATGTAATTCAGATAAATATTCAAAATGTTCAAATGTTTGTAAAGCTTATGGGACTTAACTACTGGGTTATCAGTCCCTAAACTTACAAACTACTTATGAACTACCTACAACTAAGGACGGCACAAATATCCATGCCCGAGGGGGCATTCGAACCCCCGACCGTACTGGCCGTGCAGACCGTGACTGGAGCGCTTCAGTCCCTCGGCCACCGCGGCCGGCAGATAAATATTGAATTCATTTTTTTTCCTTCCTTGGAATCGATAGGCTACGTAAAAGATATACAAAGAAACTCTTAATTATAATATCACTGTAACTAATTAAAATCTCTGACCTTTATAGTAAAAGTAATAATCCCATCGTACTCGCTCTCTGTTCTAATTGTTCTGTTGTCTGAATTGTACTGATAAGATCTGCCACTACAATATGCAGAAACGAACATTATTAACTATTTATTATTGTTCTTATCTGATTGTACAAAATCTTCAGATATAAAATGGATACTCAGGTATGAATTATATTCTTTCTGTTCAAGTTAATAAATCCCCTTATTTAAAGTTAACTTCAGTCAGTTGTTCAATTATTTAATTATTTTTCCAGTCCCTCCATTTAGTGATCATGCTGTTTTCAGGTATAACTAACTATTACGACTTTGGATGGTTCTGTAATTAAACATGTTATACTTACGTATCTCGTGTAGCTTACCATAGTATCTTTCACTGTAATTAAACATTTTGCAATATTTATTGGCTTAGAAACTGCAATCACTTTTATGTAATGAACAGTTCGAAGTCTGATTTGTCATTAATCTGTGTCAATTATTAATTTTCATTCATTAAATTACCTTCATTCAAAATTATGCTACACGTGGATTGAATCTTAATATTCCGAACCTCCATCCAATGTCGGCGGATAGTTACGCGGATTACAACCAATCTCACTACAGCTTATCAACGAGATCAACTACACCGCTGTTTAAGGTAACTATTCGTCGAATTCTGTAGGGTGCTTGCTCTGCAAGATGTTTTAAACTGTTAAATGTTTGGCCATTTCACTTCATTTCATTTGTTTAATTATCAGTTCGTCTAAATTGAAGGCTTAGTCACTGATTATTATTTTAAAATAGTTCAACAACTTCTGTACGGCCAATTTTTCAAACCTAAATAGTCAGGCAAGCAATCACACTACAACGTTTACTGGAGTAACAAGGTGCAACTGAGAGTAAAACACTGACTATCTGGCGACTGTCATCTGACAAAATAAATAACGGAATTCAACGCCTGTACGGCGATTTCCGGAACTACAAAGTATTACACTACCAAAGATAAGACAATTCCGTCAATTAGTATGCAAGTTATGGACCTTAAAACAGTGGATACATTTTTGGACCCCCTCTGTATACTCCTACGAAATATTTCCAGGACTTGCTGAGAAACGTCGAGTTGGTGCACGTCACTAAGCGAAAGAAACTCCGACATTGTGTCAGGAGGCGGGGTCAAATCTAGTCTCCGATACCGCTTTGACCAATGACGTCATGTTTTACGTCATTCTGTCCCGCGCGTGCTTTGAATACTCACTGTTAACGTGTCTGATATTTTTGAAGTCACCTAGGTGGCCTTGTATTATCCTTTTGGTGTTATTCTATGTTTGCAAGGTTTAGTCTTGTTTGGCTTATACCTAACCTAATTTTCAATTAAAAAAAGGGTAATCTGTAGCCCTAAGAAGATTAGGTATAGGTTACACAAGAAGGTTTTTTTTTATTATTTTAGTACGTGAGGGCACGTAGCGCACGAATCTGCGGTTCAGAAACACTAAATCGATTTACAGTAAATTTTCGACATAAATGTATCATTTCAGCCCGTACAACTTCGAATGTAAGCGTTCTTTAAAATTACCTAATTATTAAATTTATTTTGAAGAGGTGGTATCGATAAGTAGACTTGACCTATTTATGTGAAATCTAAATACCGATACCATGTTGTAGTAAACGTGTTCGCAGTATCTTTCGATTACGTATGACGTCATATCTGACGTCATTGGTCAAAGTAGATCACTGTATAGTACAAGCAGAACAATCCGCCATTTTGAATCCCACGTTAAAGGCGCGCATTTAAAGACTACGAAACACTTACGCTTTTTAATATGCTCTTAAAGCCATTGAATATGCTTTCGTAACGCAGAAAATATTACATCATAGTGAATTTATTGGCTTACATTAGACTATAATAGGCAAGCAACTTAGTGATTAGATGGATAATTAGATACATGATGTATTCACTTACATTCCATATTATGGCATATGTTGCAGATCTAAATATTTACCAAATACAGTTAAACTGCGCTACAATTATCGTGATTTCTAGTTTATAAATCGTACGTTTACATACGTTTACGGTAACTAAGTGCTGTATTCCAAAACAGTTACGGAACAATGTTAAATTCCGATACTGTACTTCCTATACTTCACCTTGTCCTCTAATGTGTGTATATTTTACTCACGCCCTATTTCAGGGGACATTTTACGTCAGAAATGCGTTTAATAACTTTGAAAGTCTGGTTCCGTTAGACAACGACTTAAAAAAAAAGTCTCTTGTAGCATGCTCTTTGAAATAAAGTGCATGTTGTATGCTAAGATTTGAATTTAATGCCTTTCACGTACCACTTTTTTCCTGTTCCCATTCTTTGTGAAGATCAATTATTATTATTTTCAGAAATTCTGTTAACAGCTTGGCTTGGGACTACATATTTCCGTGTTGAGAGTCACATTTAAATTAAACACTGAACTAATGCGAAATCATATAATTTAAAGCCGCTAGCTGGGTGAAGCCAGCAGCACTCATGAATCACTTAAAGATACAATTAATAGCCCTTAGAGTACCTGCATAGTCTAAATAAAATCAATAAAAGTAGTTTACACACTGTATGTCGTGTTACGTTAACAACTTGAAGCAAAATTAAAATAAACGATTGCTTACATGTATAGGCCTATATTTTCATTAAAACCTCTGTGTGCATAAATATTTTTAATGTAAATTAAAAAAACGTTTCTTATCGTTACACAGATAGTTGCTCGATTTCGTCGTCCATACTTGGTGTCTGGAATTTACAAGCCACCTTTTACGCCGATCTATATTTGAAGGGAAACGATAAAAATGCGACCAAGTCTGCCATTATCTGAGCAGTTTGAAAGTACACAACCGACCATTTCACAATGTGAAACAATAAATCACAAAATATTGAAAATATTCGCTGATTCGCCGGCCGCGGCGGCCGAGGGGACTGTGGCGCTCCAGTCACGGTCTGCACGGCCACTACGGTCGGGGGTTCGAATCCTCCATCGGGCATGGATATTTGTGCCGTTCTTAGTGTTAGCTAGTTCATAAGTAGTTTGTAAGTTTAGGGACTGATGACCCCGTAGTTAAGTCCCAAACCGATAACAACTTTAAAAAACCTTTATTCGCTGATTCACTTCGCTACACCACACAAGGCATACAGCACTGTCGCCGGATTGGGATTCAAAATGGCGAATTGTGCAGCTCGGTATATCTAGTGCTTTAGGTCAAAGCGGAGTGCGTCTCGGTTTCACAGTGGTAGAGTGCCAGACTACTAATCCAAAGGTCCCGGGTTCGATCCCCGCAAGGTCCTGGGATTTTTATCTGTCACTTTCCACTTCTTTCACCTCTTGCAGTATTGCTCATGTGAAAAATACCGAGTAGCACCGTGGTTCGGAACCCACGTTAAACTGTAGGTCCCCCTATAACTGGCTGGGTAAGTCAATTCCAAGGTCGGAGGAAGGCTACGACATACCACCTCCAAACACGACCATGCCTAGTAAAGCAGGGTGGTGTTCAAACCAATCTTCGGATTGTTGACTGCTTTACTTTTAGGTCAAAGCGGTATCGGAGACTAGAGTTCATCTCAGGAGGGTTGGCGTGACGTTTGTGGAGACAGCGGCGGCTGGGAGTTGGTGCTCACCCACGACGAGGGCCTCGCGCGTCTCGACCAGCGGCTCGGCGTCGTGTCCGCCGCCCGCGGTGACCGTCGCCTGGCATCGAACCCGCAGCCGGCCGTCTAGGGAGAAGTGGCGCTCGGACACCAGCAGCCTCAGGCCGGACACCGTCGCCGTCAGCCCGTGCTGCTGCACCGCCGCCTCCAGCGCCGGCGGCACCTGCCCACCAACACACACACAAACATACACATTTTAACCGCAGGGTAGTGTTATTGGTCACATGCTGTTCCTTATTTACATAAATGAGTTACGGGAAAATCTAAGTAGCTCTCTTAGGTTGTTTGCAGATGACGTCGTCATTTACCGTCTAGTCAAATCATCTGAAGATCAAAACCAACTGCAGAACGATTTGAATAAGATATCACTATGGTGTAAAAATTGACAGTTGACTCTAAATAATGAGAAGTGTGAAGTCGTCCACATGAGTACGAAAAGAAATCCGTTAAACTTTGTTTACATGATAAATCAATCGTAATTGAAGGCCGCAAACTCCACAAAATACCTAGGAATTACTATTACTTCAGACTTAAATTGGAAAGAACATGTAGATAATGTCGTGGGAAAGGCGAACCAGAGACTGCGTTTTATTGGTAGTACCCTTAAAACATGCAACAGAACTACAAAAGAAGCTGCATACACTACGCTTGTCCGTCCATTTTTGGAGTATTACTGCCCAGTGTGGGATCCTTAGCAGGTGGGTTTGACGGAGGACATCGAAAGAGTCCAAAGAAGCGCAGGTTGTTTCGTATTGTCATGATACAGGGGAGACAGCGTTACGGAAATGCTACAGGATCTGGGATGGGAATCATTACAACAACAACGCTTATCGCTGCGGCGTCGGCTACTTGCGAAACTCCAATCGCGAACATTCTCCTCCGAATGCGAAAATATATTGTTGACTCCCACTTACATAGGTAGAAATGATCATCAGAATAAAATACGAGAAATCAGAGCTCAAACAGAGAGATTCAGGTGCTCTTTCTTCCCGCGCGCTGTTCGAGAATGGAATGGGAGATAAATAGTGTAATGGTGGTTCGATGAACCCTCTGCAAGGCACTTAAATGTGATTTGCAGAGTATCCCATGTAGATGTAGATGTAGATGTAGCATATTATTACTGTACAAGAAACTAACACTTCCAAACCAAGATCACTGTACCAATTATTTATTCGAGACGACTGGTTTTGGCAAGCAATGTTGCCATCATCTGAGTATTCTTTTCAAAATTTACCAAAAACAGGATAATTCTAAATAAATGTGAGCGTGGTCTTCGTCTCTCTAAATAAAAACAACATTAAAAACATCGGTAAAATCATTGCTTCACAGAATGTAGTCAGCCTGCCATCTGACACAAACCAATGTAAGTCTCGTGAATTTTATCCATTGTGGATGTTGAAGAACTCCGTGACTGTTCTTTATAGGTTGTGGAAATAAAATCCGCTATCAGTCACAATTATTGGTGGTTTATTAAAACACTACTGGTTTCGGGTTTGTGCCCATCTTCAGTGTTGTTGACTGTTTAAAGAAAACTTGTGCTTATCATACAGATATACATACACAAGTGTCATATAGATATACATATACATAAAACAAGTATGGTATGTGGTGGAGTGGTTTGTGCTAACGCTATAAGTGTACTCACATATAAGTAGGGTATCCAATTCGTGTTCGTACATTTCTCGTGGATATCAATTGAGAATAATGCAGTACCAGCAATATAATGCTAATTTGTACTCCCATATCAAAGGTTTTGGACAATACACAGTACACTTTATAACTGTTGATCAGTAGTCATCTCCTTGAAGATCTTGAAATCTACATCCATAGTTCCAGCTCGCCGCATCTCATTCTTAATGAACAGGTGGAGCTAGCAAATAAATGTTTTCTAAACATTTTCAACGAATTATTCACAAACAACAACTGTAACTCATTACCCCCTCACAATTAAACACAGAACAAACAGAAACAACCTTTATTAGAAACACATCAAAAACACACACAGAAATTTATACAAATCCTTTGAAAACGAAAATATGGTAAAGACCACTTTACACATTAGTCGAAGTTATTGCCATTATATTTCATAATGGCCAGTTTACATAATCTAATTTGCTAACAGCTATTCTATATGTTATAAATAACACAGAACCTCAACAATAATATAACAAATCTCGCTTTTGGTATTTGTAACATCTGTTATATCTCTGTATGAGGCATCTCTGTACTTCTGTGTGTGCAATATCTCTGTATATCTTCAGCGAAGTTCTTTGACCATAACATACGCCTGAATGTAAACATGGCGATGTAGTGAGTGACTACAGATCAACAGCTATAAAGTGTACTGTGTATTGTGCAAAACCTTTGATATGGGAGTGCAAATTAGCATTATCTTGCTGTTACTGCGTTATTCTCAATTGATATCCATGAGAAATGTACGAACATGAATTGGATACCCTGCTTATATGTGAGTACACTTATAGCCTTAACACAGATGATGATGATTGGCGTTTTAGGGCGCTCAACAGCGAGGTCATCAGCGGCCGGACCTTAACACAAATCAGTCCACCACATACCATACTTGTTTTATGTATATGTATATGTATATCTATATGGTGCGACTCGGTTTCACAGTGGTAGAGTGCCAGACTACAAATCCAAAGGTCGCGGGTTCGATTCCCGCCAGGTCCTAGGATTTTTATCTGTCACTCTCCACTTCTTTCACCTCTGGCAGTACTGCTCATGTGAAAAAATACCGAGTAGCACCGTGGTTCGGAACCCACGTTAAACTGTAGGTCCCCCTATTACTGGCTGGGTAAGTCAATTCCAAGGTCGGAGGAAGGCAACGGCATACCACTTCCAAACAGGACCATGCCTAGTAAAGCACTGTGGTATTCAAACCAATCTTCGGATTGTTGACTGCTTTACCTTTTTTTATATCTATATGACACTTCTGTATGTATATCTCTATGATAAGCACATTGTAATTTACGTTTTCATTAAACAGTCAACAACACTGAATGTAAACACCTGACGATGGGCACAAGCCCGAAACGGGTAGTGTTTTAATGAACCACCAATGATTGTGACTGGTAGCGGATTTTATTTCCACAACCAATGTAAGTTTCACATTGCTACATTGCTGCATTTCCTTTCATTACCTTGTTTGCCTTGAAGACCTTAGAACCAAACAGTACGTACAAAAATTGTAATAGAAATGTTATTCAAGCTGGCAAACCGTATCAAACGTTGACCAATAAATAATGTAGAAAAACTTTCTAATTCACACCAAATGTGATGATCTCAACATAAGTCACAACCTCAATAATCGTATAGTAGCATATAGTGGTGTAATATTAAGTATGTAACGTGTTTTCCTTTGTGCATTTCTAAATTATATGATAAAAAATCAACAAGACCATTTATATCGTATGTCCAAGAGCAATTGTAACATGTATGTAAAGCACACCATAAAATAACGATCTCAATATGAGTCAGAACTTAAATAATTGAAGACATCAGGGGAAAATAATGATAGACGTTATTTATAAAGTGCTGAGATATGACGACTTGTATGTTTAAAATATAGTTTCTATTACATGTTTTTATATTTGTTTTAATATTTATGTTTGCCATCTCTCTACTCGAAGAAAATGAAACATTCAGTCAGATATGATTCTTACCACCAAATACATTAAAAACACAAAAGTTGAAGATTATTATTAATTACCCCCGTGGTCTTCAATTTTACCGTAGCTTAGAATGAAATAATATTAGGTATGTAACATGTTTGACTGTGTACAATTACAAATTAGAAGGCATTTATGATACAGCTTTACCAAATAGCGAGAGATGAATTTGACAACTTCAACTAATGTCATAAGCAAGGAACAGAAGTTTTCTATGTAACATGAGCACTAGCGTTTCTTTTCGACACCAGTAAAATCTTTACTGAAGAAAGCCTAATAAGCCGAAAACCAGTTCGTAAATAAACAAAAATTAGTAGAACAAAAATACATTTGTTTGTTTTTAACCTGAAAATCATCATTGAAGAAAATTAAAAATGAAAGAAAACGTTTATAAAAAAAAAAATAAAAAAAAAATAAAAAAAAAAAAACACCTGTTTGTAATCTTCTCGGGTCTTCAGCCGGATACTAAAGTCAACTTGACACAATATTTCAGCGGTGCAACTGCCCGCCATCCTCAGGTGAGCTTGCTGATAGACAATCCGGTTCCGGCGAGATTGTCTATCAGCAAGCTCACCTGAGGATGGCGGGCAGTTGCACCGCTGAAATATTGTGTCAAGTTGACTTTAGTATCCGGCTGAAGACCCGAGAAGATTACAAACAGTTATTACGCCGGGAAAACCTTTGTGGACACAAAAAAACACCTATTAGTATATATAACTTTATATTTTACTTTAGCAAAAACTTACGTAGTTCACAATTGAGCCATGTCAGCTCTTATTTTTCCAAACATCTGCATAATCAGCGCAAACAGGCAGTGGTTCGCTAAGTAACAGAACCCACCCACGTTCTCGCCGTTAGGAACGAGTACCGGTCTTTCTAGCTTGCTAAGAGGCGATTAACTGTACAGTGGAGATAACTGAAACTTTACAACCGTTGTAATGATATTAGTTACAAGGTTACAGATCTTTTTTTGTAACTGTAGATTGAAAAATGTTCTCAAAGTGAATGTGTTGCGACCTCGTCGCCTTTTGTTGTTTCTCGTCCCGGTCTGGTTATCAAGACAGGTTCTGATGCAGGTATCAAAGTAAACTGTAACAACTATTCAGATTAGTAATACAAGTTTTATCGACTGAAAAGTATAATACTAAACTTTAGAACATATGTCTGTTTCTTCTCTCTTCTTGTTTCTCGTGGCGTCGTCCGTATGATCCTAGCTGAGCTGAGACCTAGTTACTTCTAAGTTCGTAGCCGCGTTCTGACTTAGTACTGTGCTATTTTTGTCTTCGTAGCTGCCCAGTGACTGCCTGAGTTCTGAATAGTAACTGTCCGAGTTCTCACTAGTAACTGATGGAGCTGTCCAGACGTATGTTGGCCTAGATATAACCACTTGTCGTGGGCGCGCATCTTTGGTTACTCACTCCAGGATGCGCGGCGCCTGCTTGCGATTGGCGTTTGGTCGATCGCTGCCTTCTCCACGATCGTTCTCTTATGTCTGGCGTGTGGCACTGACTTTATGTCACAACAGAGTGGTTGGCCAACTATTTACTCACAACCGATACAAAAGCGTGACATATTTGCACCTGCTATTGTCCTTCAAAGTAGTCATCGGAGTTGTGTATAGCCCGCTGCCAGCGACATGGAAGGCATAGTATACTGTTGCCAGAGCCTGTTCTGTTGATGGTGCGAATGGAGCGGTTTTCTTCCTGTCGAATCTGTTTAACAGTTCTGAAGTGAATGACACGAAGTTGTTCCTTCATCTTCAGAATCAAAACAAAGTCATAAGGAGTTACGTTCGGAAAATATGGTGGATGGTACAGTACTTCCAACTCCCATCGACTGAACAGAGCAGATACAGCTTGCGCTTTAATGCGGTAATCCGGGGACTTGTGCGAATCGTCTGGCGTCAATCACTGTCCACTGACGCGGCAACAGTATGCACTTCTTCTGCATAGACGCTGGGTTGACCTGCCCGATGCATGACTGCCACAGTTTTTCTTCGTTGAAGGCTTGTACACAACGTCCTACTGTTCTGTACGGCAATGCCGATTCTCCGCATGCCTTTTCAAGACCTTGATGACACTGTCGTGCAGTACGACCTCTGGCACATTCGATCTTTATCAGACTCGGTTTTCCTGTTTCTAAACAATAGTGACACCTTTACGTTAGACCGCTTGCTTACAAGTGACTATTTCCCTACATTGTACGCACGCTAGTGACGTGGGACGGGCGAGTCCATTTGATCGGAGGTGAGGTAGGTATGTCAATAACATGTGCTATCAGCCACAATAGTGGATTCCATTGCATAGTGTCTCCACAGCGGTGTTATCAGTATTTAAGTTCCAACCCTCGTAAAACCGTATTGCGCCTGATTTAGTCTGTGTCGAGTGTTGACATTATCTTGCCCAGCCCCTGTCCTCGTCGCCCGCTGTTGGCAATAGTGTCGGGCAGACAGCGCAGTGCAGCCGGCATGTTCCGACGCGCTGGCCTGGTGGTGTCCAGGAAGAGCCTCCAGGGAGCCAGCCGAGACAAAACAGGGGCGGCGCGGTCGCTCCCCGAGGCACTGTCTCAAGGCTCCGAGCCAAGAGCACTGCTCACGGACCGCCCCTCTCTCTAGACAAGGCGTCTGGAGCGGGTGTCCAGTAGCGAGTAACTTCTGCCAACACTTGCGTAGGTGTTTGCATTAGCACGAAAATTTGTGCATTTTCACTGTTGCATGTCACAATTTATGACCGACATACTGGAACTCGATAGCAACATTCTTTTTTTAAATTTTTTTAATAATTATATTTATTTTCACACAACCCAGGTATATCAAAGAGTATTTTATTTTCATTTTATTTAAAACACCACTCAGTCGCAAGTTATTTGTGTATTTATTTTTATTTTATTTAATACAGCCCTCAGTCGCAAGTTACATTTAAATACGTAACCTAGGTTTCGATGTCGCAAAGGGACTGCTTCTTCAGTCAATGTGGGTGGTAGGTTAAAAGTTACATGTCAGATCTTAAAAGAAAAGAAAACTTCAATAGATTTCTACTGTGGTCAGATAGTGTCAACGGCAGCGCAGTCACAAAGTGATGCATGTAACCGCTGCTGCGGTCGAAAAGCAACAAGATGCGCATGTGTATTGAGCGGCTGTGCAAGCTAGTCGCCATCTAGTGGCCAAATTAATAACAAATATTATAGGTAACTTTCGTACCAAGGGGGTAGAAGTCTGAAGCTCCACATAATATTTTACATAAAAATGAACTAGTGGTGAAGTAAAACAGATAAAATATGAAACAGAATTTTTGAGTAGGGCTATGAAACAATCAATTTTAGTAGATATGTTAGACAAACAATAACACCAAACGTCATAACAGGAAATAATAATAACTTCGTGTGGCTCATTGGCCTGGTACAAGTCTTTCAATTAGACGCCACTTGCCGCGGTGGAGTAGCCGAGCGGTCAAAAGCGCCTCGCTGTGGAGCGCGCGGTTGTTCGCCGTGGAGGTTCGAGTCCTCCCTGGGGCGTAGGTGTGAGTGTGAGTGTGTGTGTGTGTGTGTGTGTGTGTGTGTGTGTTGTCCTTAGGTTAGTTTACCTAGGTTTAAGTTTTGTTTGTATAGATTATGAGACTTAACTACGGGGACATCAGTCCCTAATCTTACAAACTACTTATGAACTAGCTAATCTTAAGGACGGCACAAATATCCATGCCCGAGGGGGGATTCGAACCCCCGACCGTAGTGGCCGTGCAGACCGTGACTGGAGCGACTCAGTCCCCTCGGCCACCGCGGCCGGCAGGTTTAAGTACTTTGTAAGCTAGGGACTGATGACAACGCAGTTTGGTCCGATAGATTTACAGACATTTGAACATTTGAAACGCCTCTTTGGCGATTTGCGTGTCCCTAGCCTACCTCAGTTATACAACCGGAGGAAGGGGACCTGGAGCTTAACGTGGAATCCGAACCACGTGTCGTTTCTGGCTCCTCATCACATCGTTGAGAAGTGAAGGATGGTTTAAAGCGCAGACTGAAAACCTCCGAGGTCCGACCGGGTTTCTAACCCGCGACCCTTCGGTTTACAGTCGAGCGCTTTAACCCAAGACCACCGGGCTCGACGAAAACAGGAAACAAAAAGTATCTCAGAATCTGCAAGAATTAGTAAGTCCAGAATGCTTTTGATTTTCTAAAGCAGAGGCTTAATGTCTTTAAAGAAACTTTACCACTTATCTGCAATTGTTAATTACGAAAAAGTCCGTCATTTAAGGACGAATATATAAAAATTTCTAATTCTTCCCAAATATTGTGATTCCGCCCCTTCTTCTTCATGTGTAAAATTTCTAAATTTTCAGCGGTCTCGGGAAAATGCCGTGAGATTAATAAGTGGTCTGCAAAATAAGAATTACGAAGAACCATTCTTCCTCAAAAAAAGTGTTCTTTGCAACGGACTGTAAAAGCTCGTTCTGTTTGTCCAATGTAATAGGCACGACATGTAGCACAGGAAAGCTTAAAAATACAAGAATTTCGCAAAGAGATTCATATTATGGGTAAAATTCCGTTTCAAATTATCATTTGTTGAAAATGCAATAATGCATTTTAATTTGTTTCGAAATAATTTTTGAATCCGATATTTTTAAAAAAGTTTTAGATATGGTACAGTCGCTGATCAACAGCCATGCATAAAATATCCAGGTATATCATCTTTCTCTACAGACTTCTTATTTTTAAACATAATTTCTTTGCACGGTTTTCGTTCTACAACCTTGAAGACTCCCTTGCGGTAGGAATCCTATTCCGAACATCTTCCAGCGCTCCACTGCGTTGAGATCGCGGCTTTTCCTTCACAGAACCGAAAATATTGTAATCGGAGAGTGCCAGTTCGGAACTGTACAGGGGTATTGAAGAGTTTGCCACCAAAATGACTTTATCTTCTCCAAAGCCGCAAGTGAAGTGTGAGGACGGGAGATGTCGTGCTGTAGACTGCCCTCCTTTCCAGGACGTTTGTCGGACAATGCACGGTGGAGCTTCCCAAGCGTCTGGATATAGCGGACAGTATGGTTTGTCCAGGTTCAAGAAATTCCACTAGGAAGCTGCCCTGCACATCCCAGAAGACGCTACTCACAACTTTCACAACCGATCGCACTGTCTTCGCTTTTTTCTTTGAAAGCTATAGACTTGCGCATAATAGTTCGCGATCGGGAGCGCTCACTTTAGTTCGCGGCTCTGCCACGAACTAGTTCGTTCTTTTAGTTCGTCCGCTCCCAGTGACAGCTGAGCGCCGTGGTCTGCGGGTGCAGGTGGAGGAGGAAGTTCCCCCACCTAGCTGATTCATGCCCTTGCTGCTTGAGCCGCTAACGGTATCACGCAAACCAAAAGAAACAGTTTGTGGATACTTTCTCGCGTTTAAGTTTAGAGTTATCTCTATATCTCGACATTATGGAATTTATTAGTCGGATATTTATTAGTCGGAGCGTGCAGAACACATGAAAACAAAAATTTTGTATTATTGAACTATGTAATCTAGCAGGCAGACGCTCACCTCGAAATGGCTCTCATCAGCAGAAGGCAAACACGTGATTTTTAATTCTGCTACGCACCCTCTCGCTATTGCCCGTCGGTCTTCGGAAAAGAATCCAACGAACTATGAAGCGAGATACGTTTGGCATAATCGTCCGCTGCTCCTAGTTCGTCCGCTCTTTTTGGCTTTTGCTATCGCTACTAAAAGACCACTTTTTTCCTGACAGCTTTTTATATAATGAATCAGTGTTGCCAAAGCATGTGCTACTACCCGTATTTTTGGGCAATTGGACATCAAATACTTAGGCAAATAAACCAGTTATTTACACGAATGGGTGATACAATTGTATTCAACTACTTTGCATAGAGAGTACTCTTAGTACTTTATTTTGAAAATAGATTTCTTGTGGCAGTGAACTCTGAAACTACAGCTGAGCTGCATCTCAGCTCTAAATGAAGGTAACTGGCAGTAGGAACTCACGCGATTCTGCGCGCTCTCGCGTCCTCTCGCTGTTCCCCGTCAGTCTTTGGAAAAAGAGCGGACGAACTAAGAGGCGAGGGATCTGCGAACTAGTTCCCGTAGTTCGCCTGTGGGAGCGCTCTTCCGAACTAGTTCGATCGCGAATTACACATGACTGGAAAGCTAAGTGTTGCAACTCCATACTGTGGCGTTTTGTTTCAAGCTCGTAATGATAGAGTCATCTTTCGTCACCTGTTACAATACTCGCCAAAAATTATCACCTTCATTTCGTAGTCTGTGAAGAAGGTTATCAGAAATGGTTGTTGCCTGAAATTCGTGATCTTCGGTTAACGAACGTGAGGTCAACAGCCACATCACCGAAGTTAAGCACCGTCGAGAGTGGCCATTACTTGGATGGATAATCGTCCGGGTACGTCACGCAGTGTTGACAATTTTCCCTTTGGTGGTGGTGCTAAGTCCTTGATCATCAGTCTTTGCACCAATGTCCTGAATTAAATTCCAAACCTCTCCGCAGTGTCTCATGGAGTGACGGTATGGGACGCTGTGGATGGTGATCCGCCCGTCGGATGGGGACGTTAAGCTCGGTGGCCCCCTTAGATTAGATTAGATTAATATTTGTTCCTTAGATCATGTATACGACATTTCGTAATGATGTGGAACGTGTCAGTTTAGTAAATTTTGTCTGTACTTGACAATCTATATTTTGAGAACTTTTTTTTTTTTTTTTTTTTTTTTAATTTTTTTTTTAATTTTTTTTTTATTTTTTTTTTTTTTTAGTTTTATCTAAAAATTCATCTACATTGTAAAAGGAGTTGCCATTCAGAAATTCCTTTAATTTATTTTAAATACTAGTTGGCTATCTGTCAGACTTTTGATGCTACTTGGTAAGTGACCAAAGACTTTTGTGGCAGCATAATTCACCCCTTTCTGAGCCAAAGTTAGATTTAACCTTGAATAGTGAATATCATCCTTTCTCCTAGTGTTGTAGCTATGCACACTGCTATTACTTTTGAATTGGGTCGGATTGTTAATAACAAATTTCATGAGTGAATATATATATATTGTGACGCTACAGTGAGTATCCCTAGATCCCTAAATAGGATATAGTGCTTTTCGGGAGTAGTAGGCTGTGTGCCGGCACCAGGTTTCACCAACGTCCCCTAGATGCAAGGACTGAGCGCTGCCTGCCAAGAGTAGTCATGACACAAGCAAACCATTTGTGTTATATAGCGTTGTGCTGAGTTTGCGAATACGTACACGTTGCACACTGTGCATCAGAATGTTTTCCGTGTTATCTATATGATTCTCCGTGCAGATTTTTGCTGGTTGTTGTTGTTGTTGTTGTTGTTGTTTTGGTCTTCAGTCCGGAGACTGGTTTGATGCAGCTCTCCACAATACCCTATGAGCAAGCCTCTTCATCTCCACATAAGAACGGCAACCTACATCTGTCTGAATCTGCTTACTGTATCCATCTCTTGGTCCTCCTCTGCGGTTTTTACCCCACACACTTCCCTCCGACGCTAAATTCACAATTTCTTGATGTCTAAGAATGTGCCCTACCAATCTATCCCTTGTTTTAGTCAAGGTATGCCAAAAATTTCTTTTCTCTCCAATTCTGTTCAGTACCTGCTCATTAGTTACGCGATCCACCCAACTAATCTTCAGCATTCTTCTGTAGCACCACATTTCAAAAGCCTCAATCCTCTTCCTGTCCGCACTGTTTATCGTCCATGTTTCACTCCCATACAAGGCAACACTACATATAAATGCCTTCAGAAACGACTTCCTTAGACTTGAATCAATATTTGATGTTAACAAATTTCTCTTTTTCAAGAATGCTTTTCTACCCATTGCCATTCTGCATTTTATATCCTCTGTACTGCGACCATCATTTGTTATTTTACTGCCCAAGTAACAAAACTCATCTGCCTCCTTTATTGCTTCGTTATCTAATCTAATTCCTTTAGCATCGCCTGATTTTTTTAGACTGCACTCCATTAACCTAGTTTTTCCCTTGTTAATGTTCATCTTATATGCACCTTTCAGCACACTGTCCATTCCATTTTGCTGGTATGAGACAAAATGCCTAATATAAATCATTCAATATCGGTAAGATATCTTACTAATAGCTCATAAATATTTTATACCGAGACAAAAATGTACCTGTGAAGCATAGTGTCGTATGCAGGATCGTGGCCTGGGGGAAGGGGGGGGGTGAGCTCAATCACCCAAGCTGACGTGATTTCTAAAAATAAAAATGAGGAAAGGAGGGGCTGCGCCTTTTAATGTAATCATCGGACATGAGTTCCTATGTAAGGTTTCATCTAGGATGTTCACACTATAACCTGTCGAAGTTGTCGATGCATTTTACAAACACCCTGTATATCGGAATACAATGCCTACGCCAAATATGAAAAATAATATGAAGGAATTTTTCAGATATACTAACACCACATGCCAAAAGAGACACGCCAGAAAAGACCAATTAGTCACACATATTGGAGAACCTACATTTCTCAAATCTGGATTTTACAAAATATTTTATAATTCGTGTAATAAATTCTACATAGGTCGAACTTGACAATCAGTTATAAATAACGCACTAGACAAAATGGAAAGATTCTTTCCACTTTACTCACTTACGGTAAAATTTTACTTAAGGCAGGGGCGTCTTAGTGTGCTGTTGTTGGAAACGACCTTTGAATTTTCTTTGAAATCATCACGTAGAATGAGGGGAAATTCTTCCTATTGTCCTTGCAATAAGTAATTAATATTGTTCTTGCTCTATGGTCGACAGGTTCTGGTAGGTATCCTTCTCCGGTCAGTAAATTAATTGTCATCGTAAAGTAAACATTTTGTTGGCAACAGTAGCACACTAGCCGTAAAAAAATTATAACTTCACTTATTAGCCGAAAACCACACATAAAACTATAAATAACGAACTCAGAATCTTATATACAGTACAAAACTGATATGGAATAAACAAGTATTTGTACATGCAATAAGTGACGCAAGAAATTTAGTAAGCGATCCGCTGCGTTTTAGACATAAAATTATACAGCAGATTTTTTTTTTATTTTTATGCTGAACAATGGATAAACAAATCCACCAATGATAAAGATCAAAGACTTAGCGAAAAGAATCCAGTTTATGATTAGTATATCTTCCGGTAATTTCCAATAAATGTTCATCCCACCTTAATTTTAGATTATATTAGATTGGTACTTATTCCTCAGATCATGAATATGACATTTCGTAATGATGTGGAACGTGTCAAGTTAATAAAGGGTGTCTTTACAAGATATTACATTATACAAAATATTCCATGACTCTTCTTTTATTTTTATTCTTTATTGTTTTATTTTTTATTTGTTATTTATTTTTGTGCACATTTAGTCATTTATATTTAAAAATAATCTAATGAGTAGAAGGAGTTGTCATTCAGAAATTCTTTCAATTTATTTTTAAATATTAGTTGCCTACCTGTCAGACAAATTGGTAAGTTACCAAAGACTCGTGGCAGCATAATTAATCCCATTCTGTGCCTAAACAAGCTTTAACCTTGAATAGTGAAGATCATTCTTTCTCATAGTGTTGTAGCTATGCATACTGCTATAGCTTTTGTATTCGGTGGGATTGGTAGCTAATAACAAATTTCATAAGTGAAAACATATATACATACTGTGACGCTACTGTGAAGATCCCTAGCTCTTTAAATGTCTGCAGGATGATCTTGGATGGGCTCCAGAAATTATTCTGATTACACGCTTTTGTGCAATGAATAGTTTTTTTACTCAATGATGAATTACCCCAGAATATGATGCCATACGAAATCAGAGAATGAAAATAGAGCCGGCCGCGGTGGCCGAGGGGACTGCGGCGCTCCAGTCACGTTCTGCACGGCCACTACGGTCGGGGGTTCGAATCCCCCCTCGGGCATGGATATTTGTGCCGTCCTTAGTCTAAGGTAGTTCATAAGTAGTTTGTAAGCTTAGAGACTGATGATCCCGTAGTTAAGTCCCATAAGTTCTACAAACATTTGAACATTTGATTTGAAAATAGACATTCATTATGCCATAGAAACACACATACACACACACACACACACACACACACACACACACACACACACAAAACAATATAATCCCTTGCTTTGCACTTGTAAATATATATTTTATCAAAAAAATTGTAAATGTACAATATTTCTGAGACACCAGGGAATAGCTGTTGTTAAAAGATGTCAATTCAAATCATGGAGATCAGTAGGCTATTTTTCATAGAATATAATTTGAACGGATTTATGAGATACAAGAGTACTACAAAATCTAGTATAATACGGCAGCTGTTTCAGTAACAGCCAAACAGGAAACTGTACCCTCAATATGTTTCTGTACATTAAACCTGTATCATACCATATCATGTGAGCACCTCGTCACGTAAGTATTCTCTATACATAATAATAAATGTAAGATGTTTGTCCTCTATGCGTTCTTAATCCATTCATCCGATTGCGATTCAATCTGGTGAGGCGTTCCCAGTACGGCCGCGATGGTTTCGGATCCAAGAACAAAAATGTATGGCAGTTAGCTGAGAAGATATGGCGTCATGGAGGAATGAGTTGCCACCAATTCATGCATGTAGGCGTACTTTTTAAGGAGGAACGCAGTTATGTATATGCAGTAATCTTTACACATAGTTTCAAATCTTTACAAAGTTTTTCCTCGCTAACACTCCCCACAAAATGATTACAGGAGAAAAGCGTTCCACTCTACCTATTCGCTTCACACAGTTCGTAGTAATTGACGGTAAGTCATCGAGTAAAACAGAAGTGATATCTGGCGTTCCCCCGGAAAGCGCTGTAGCTCCCCTACTCTTCCTTGTACTTATAAACGATTTTGAAGACATTATGAATAGCTCTCTCCGACTGTTCGCGGATGATGCTGTCGTTTATCGGTTAGTGAAGTCAACACAGGATCAAAAGCAACTGCAAAGCGACTTAGACAAAATTTCTACATGGTGCGAAAATTGGCAATTAGCACTAAATAATGAAAAGTGTGAAGTAATACACATGACCACTAAAAGAAATCCACCGAAACTTAATTACATGATACATTTAGTCAAACATTAAGGTCGTAAATTCTACCAAACACCTAGGAGTTACAATTACGAACTACTTAGACTGGAGGGAACACACAGTGGGGAAGGCAAACCAAAGGTTACGTTTCAATGGCAGAACGCTTCGAAGATGCACCAGCTCCACCAAAGAGACAGACTACATCACACTTCTGCGTACTCTCCTGGAGTATTGTTGCCCCTTGTGGGACCCTCACCAGGGGGGACTGACGGAAGACATTGAGAAGGTTCAGAAAAAGGCAGCTCGTTTTGTTTTATCACGTTACCGGGGGGAAAGCGTCACAGAAATGTTGCACGATTTGAGGTGGAAATCATTAAGATAACGACGTTATTCGTTGCGGCGAGATCTGTTTGCGAAATTTCAGTCACCGACTTTTACTTCTGAATAAGAAAATATTTTGCTAGCACCCACCTACACAGTGAGACATGACCATCCCAATAAAATAAGTGAAAGCAGATCGAAAACGGTACGATTTATGTGTTCTTTCTTTCCGCGCGCTATTATAGGATGGAACGGTAGAGAAAAGTTATGAAAGTGGTTAATGAAACCTCTGCCAGACACTTACATGTGATTTACAGAGTATCTATGTAGATGCAGATAGATGGAAAAACTGTCGCATCAGGCAATGTTCAACTTCTTTCCTACTTAATTTATTCGCAACGTATTTTGTATAAACTAACAACATATATATCACTAAATGTACCGGTTAATTAATATCATTGTACGACACATTGTTGAAGATGTGGTGTCATAAAAATTGAGATATGTGAAAAAACTACCGCGTCAGTCATCAAGTTTTGTTTTATTATTTCTATACTATTAAAATATGCCCAAATAATTTCGCAAACGCATTAAACTTTATATTTATAACCGGTAGAGGATTCCAGTGGAACATTGTATCAATATTTCAAAACAATGTCAAGAGTGATTATATTTTATGTCCTTTTCTTTTCAATAGCATACCTCGAAAAGCTCTTGACCGACTGATCTAAAATTTTTATACAGGCAGATTTTAGTACAGGCCGGGTGCAGATAGTTATTAATAAATATTACAGTGTTTTGGGCAATAATCATATGTAAGTCTACGTCATCGCTAAACTATTCGGACACGGGAGATAAAAAGTTTTCAAAATTTGGTTTCTGCCATATGAAAATATTTATAAAATTAAGTTCAGCTTGGAAACGAAATTACAGACGTTTTATGCCAGTGAAGAAGAAGTATGACTTAAAGACATACAGTCATTTCAGATTTTAACTAATAAAAATGACAATCTTCCGTCTGCTATTACCGCCAGAACTAGCTCAGTTGCAAATGGTCCTGGTTGTAATAAAAGCTCGAGCTAGAAGCGTAGGTGTTCCAAAGAAATAACGATTTACTATGGCCATGCGGGAGTAGCCGAGAGATCTGGAGCGCCACGTTGCAGGTCACGCGTCTTTCCGCGTCGGAGGTACGAATCCTCCCTCGGGCATGGATGTTTGTGTTGTCTTTAGTATAAGTTAGGTCATAAGTAGTTTGTATGTTTAGGGACTGATAACCCCGCAGTTAAGTCCCATAAGCTTTACAAACATTTGAACGTTTTTTGATTAACTAAGAGCTGAAGATAGAAGAATATCTGAAAATTTACAAGAGGGTTTTACATGCCAGTGTATAAAAATGACAGATATTGTTTGTCACAAAGTTTAGCTGTTAATTATTTTCGTTCCTTTTTATTTCAAATTAATTACCTCTTCATGGAGTGAAAGTTGGGTGGATACAGGTTACCTTATTCATGAGGTAGAGGTTACAGGTATGAAAGTAGCAAGAATGATTGCAGGTCTTAATAGATGGGAACAATGGCAGGAGGGTGTCCATAATGAGGAAATCAAAGAAAAACTGGGAATGAACACCATAGATGAAGCAGTTAGAGCGAACAGACTGAGATGGTGGGGTCATGTTACACGCATGGGAGAAGCAAGTTACCTAAGAGACTCATGAGCTCGGCAGCGGAGGGTAAGAGAAGCCGAGGTAGACCAAGAAGAAAGTACTTAGATTCGATGCAGAATGATTTTGAAGTACAAGGCATAACATCAGACGAGGCATCAATGTTAGCATTGAATAGGGGATCATGGAGGAGTTTTATTAGAGGTACTATGCTCCAGACGGAACGCTGAAAGGCATAATCAGTTTCTGATGATGATGATGATGATGATTATTCACGGATACTATTACAACCAATCACATTTTAAGGCCCAATAAAATGTTTGAGTCGCACAGAGTGTCAGCTAACAGCAAGTCTGACTTTTGAATGCCGCTGAAAAAATTAACAAAGACTCGCACTATGATTCATAACATCGTCGTCTGCCGGTTCCTCCTGTATCTCAAAGGTCAATTTACTTACATCACAGTTGGCTCACTGAGTAATTAAAGGTTATCATTGGTCCGGAAGCCTGCTTCTGTAACTGAATGTAATGGCGGTACAATATGTGTGATTGGTCAAACACAAAGGGTTGGCGGTGCGACTCAGCCTGGCTGGCATTTATACCTTTCGACAGATGAATGGAAGGCAGCGGGCGCTGTGATCTCGGTGAAAGTCTCTTGTGTGAGTAACAAGGAGAACGCATACAGGCGCTCCGTAGCGGCGAGCTGAAAGTCTGCGTGGTCGAACGGTTGCAGCACGACTCCAGGCAGTGAGTTTTATACGTAGAACACGTACTGACCAATACATGGCCATGTTATACAAGCAGATACATCCTGCAGCTTCTCCTCATTTTTCTAAGAGAAAAATACTTGTTGGACGCCGAATGGCGAATACTTTAAGTAAGAGAGACTCCTCCCGCTTTCATCTTTTCATACGATTCTCGTGTTCTGTTAATATGAAGGCCGTTGCGAAAATAACACAACAGCGGGTGTTACTTGTTTATGTACTGACTCAGAATCCCCGTGTTAGTAGAGTAGCTCTTTCAGGATACTCATGTTCCGATTTTTTTTTTTTTTTTTTTTTTTTTTTGTAGTAAATGGACGTGTACACGAAGCTGGATCAGCATGCAGTAGTTAGAGTCTTGAGAAAGGACAGGTGTGGCTTTGCTGACATGTAAGGATGAAAAATATTTGCAGAGACAGCAAAATTGACAAAAACTATGTGCAGAGATGGATGAAGAAGTTTAAGGAAAGAGAAATCAGCACTGAAGCGCTGAAGAAAAACCAAACAGTGGGACGTCCGTAACTTCGACCATTGACGAGAATCTTGAGCTTGGTGCGCAATTGGACTGTGATCCAAATGCTGTGAATGAGATGACGAAAGACTAAGGGTATCGTAATGTGTATGCAAAATGGGTGAATTGGAGAGAACGGTTGACGTCTGCTCTGAACTGCTAAAGCATTTGAATGTAACGAAGACAGGTTTTTCCCTAATCTTGACACTGTACCATCTGGCTCAATGTACACGTGATCTTCAACACGAAGATAGAAAAGTTTTATATGTTTTCAACCACGTTTCAAAGGTATGTAGGATATTTTATTATAAACCAAAACACTTACAACTGGTGTATAATATGCTATGAATGTTTACTAATTACAATTGGTTCTGTTATTTAGCATTGAGAATGGTAACACACCGAACGAAATCTGGATAAGAAAAAACAAATAAATATCTGTGAATGACTGCTGTTCATCATTAACATATTACAACATAGTCGGTGAGCACAATATTGAATCACGTTTGACAGAACACCAATATGCCAAACTTCGATAATAGCTTTATTGAAACCTTACAAGTACAAGTAACATCAGTGCAGCAATCTGCCCCGCTACACAATACCCGAACAAGATACTGGCACCATACGTGGGTAAATTTGTACACCACATCCGGAATTCAGAGGACCTTATACAATGACTAAGGCAGCTACACACTGTGGACTCTGACATCATGGTCAGCTTCGATGTGGTGTCACTGTTCACACGGGTGCCACTGAATGACGGGTGCCTGACCGACTTGTTCAAGCATGTACTGACCTCGACCTACTTTATACATGGGGGTCAATTCTACGAGCAGACAGAAGGAGTGGCGATGGGCAGCCCCTTATCACCAGTGATGGCCAACCTTTTCATGGAGAGGTTTGAGGAGGAGGCCCTTAACTCATCTACTTACCAGTCCAAGTGATCTTTTAGGTATGTGGATAATAAGTTTGTCATCTGGCGCCATGGCAGAGAGAAGATAGATGACTTTCTGGAACACCTTAACTCACGCCACCCCAACATAAAATTCACAATGGAACTAGAGAAGGATGGACAGCTCCCATTGGACGTTCTGGTCAAGAGGAAAGCAGATGGCACTCTGGGGCACAGCGTGTATCGAAATCCCAACCACACTCACCTATAACTTCAAGCCATCAGCTGCCACCATCCGGCACAGAAGAATGGAGTACAGGGCTCGGATTGTGTCGGATCCAGAGAGTCTGGGCACAGAAATGGAACATCTACAGCTGATGTTTAGCAGAAATGGATTATTCCTCCACACACATCCGGGGGGAAACTCTGGTCTACCAACAAATCAGAGAACAAAGAAGAGGAGCCAAAGGAGGCCAAAAGGGTGGCATAAATACCTTATGCTGGACCTATGCTAAGATCAGCAGAATTCTTTCTAAATTTGACATCAAGCGCATATTCTGCCCACTTTCCAAATATAGAACGATGCTGAGTAATGCAAAAGATGACATGCGGCTATGTAAGCAAGGCATTTACAGAATTCCGTGCAAGTGTGGGAAATCATACATCGGTCAGATAACCAGAACAGTCGATGTCAAGTGTAAAGAACATCAGAGGCACACCAGACTTGGACAGGCAACAATATCAGCCGTAGTGGTGCACTGTCTGGCACTTAGTCACTTGATGGATTACAGCAACACCAAAATTGTGACACAGATGTCCATATTCTGGAACAGTATTATAAAGGAGGCCATCGAGATAAAGATCACAGAGAACCTTATCAATCGAGACAGCGGGTATCAGCTCGGCATGGAGTCCGGCGTTGGACCTTATCACGGCCCAACGAAAGGCAACATTAGAGACATCAGAAGCAACTCTAGGTGTTCGTGGACCGCGAATGGAGCACGCGACACGGGACATGCATCAGACAGCTGTCATTACCACAGAGTGCGGCCGAGCAGGACGCGGACCACCTTCGGAGCAGGACAACAGCTCAAGAACAGCACCAAGCGGGCAAGAACCTTGAACGGGACGCCCACGGCCCGTTGAGCATAAATACTGGACCCGTTTCGCCAAAACAGCAATCTCATGAAGCACCTAAAGAAGGCAGCAAGGAACGCAGCCGAAATACTGTACCAGAGCGACATGAAAATCGGGCAGAATACCCGTTCATACATCATGTCAACAGTTTGCTAGGAAAGCCTGAAGAGCTACAATATATTTATGGTCCAGAATACAGAAAAACACAACAATTTACTAATTATAATAGTAGCAAATGAACATTCAACAGCAAAACAAACAGCGCCACTAGACAAAACTGCAATTAAATCGGGCTATTGGTCATTAAAACAGAACCTGTGAGTAACGTCAGAACGCTATCATTGAATGAAGTAACGCTAGATATGCAATGCTTACTTCAATGATCGAACTATTTAAATGTTTCGACCGTTTTAGGCATCGAAATAAATGCACTGGCAAAGTTGAAAATTTGTGCTGGACCGGGATTCGAACCCGGATATCTGGCTCCGGGCCAGCTGCGCCTTAACCAATTAGGCTATCCAGGCACGCTTCCCTTCCAACCAAAATTCTCATAGCACACTACGATGGGAGTGCCCCCTGCTAATAGGTTCCTCTTGCTCGCAGCCTATACTGGATTTCCGCAAGGGATCGAGCGTATTAAAGCGTCAGCGTTGAAATCGACAATTGCCTGTTTGTGACATGGTAACTGTTTTTTCGAACAAGGTAGTAGATTGAGGGCTTAAGATAGCAACTGTGGACGGCTACTGGTACCTGTGCTTTCTCGCCCGAAGGAACCCGTCCAGCATGCCACCATGGCTGACAATAACTTTTTTAAGCCACCGGGAGGCAAGTGCGAAACGAGGCTGTACGAAAGACACCACAGCAACTTATTGCATTCTACACGACCATAGAGAGGGCTGGTACTTAAACCAAGACACTATGCTGCACGGCACAGGAAGAACCAACATCACCAAGAATGGAATGTGGAGAGTTGGACATACTTCTGATACCAGATGTCGTGGGCAAAATATGTGGAGGGAACCTGGTAATTCTGCACGCCAGAGGCACACAGTCGAGTACAGCTCGGTGCCGGATCTATTATGTTGTTGACGTGTGTCTTGTGCGGGTTTCGGACGCCATTGTTTCCCTTCAAGTGCTACCTGGAAACCCATAATACAGTGATAACATCTTACAACCCACTGTTGAACCGTTTTATCGCTATTTCGGGGAAGAATTCAAGTTTACAAACTCCTGAATCCATCGTGTAGGCATCGCAAACGAATTCGTGAAACGTGTCGGTATTCGACGGCCGCATTGGGCTGAACATGGTTGGAAGGTTGGGATACATTGAAAAGAGCCGTGCGATCATGTCCTAACCAAACACGAAATTTACAGGAGTTAAGCACGAGTGCCATTGAAGAATACGATAAATTAGACCAGCAGTAGTTAAACGAACTGGTGAGCATCGTATTACAGAGCGTCATTAAATGAGGTTACTACACGATTGGCTTATCAATACAAAACTGCTGTTAGGTCCTGTTTGAATACAAATGGAGCTATTTTTTATTTTTTATTTAATATTATTATACTTTTTATTTTTTCAATAAACAGGAAGAAGTACCCATACCTGCATTATAAATGCGAAAGAAGCTCTGTCTATTATGCTTTCATGACCAAACTACTTCACCGACTATCATGAAATTGGGTATGTGGAAGAATATAGGCTACTTTAGAAAGAGTGTACTTCAAGATATTTATTGTTTTTAAGTACATAACGGGAAATATGAAACAGATAAGCATCAAAACTTCTCTTATAGCCTCTTTAGACGCTTGAAAACTCCATGCAAAAGCTATTGATTCATTGACTTTTGAAATTTATCACATTCAGTAAAATACTTATCATCGCTCATATGTTGTGCGTAATACGATTCAACATAATTAATATGATGCTTCCACAAGATTTCCATGTCTTCAAACCGTCGAAATGATTTCGACGATGTTTGAATCCTGTTTAATTTACACGCTGTATAGCGTATGTCTCCATTAGTCAGAGTTGTATCACGATGTAAGAAATAGAGTTTCTCTTCGTATTTAATAATGTCCTTCTTTTCATCTCGTACACATTGTTTATATTTAAACCGGAAACTTCGGAACTTTTATTTTGTCTTGATGATCCTGGTCGTGACTTAAGAACAAAGTTATGAAATTATTGTACTTTCTATGGTCGATGGTCGTTTTGTCCACAGTGTCTCTGTTTTCTTGCTGTTCAGTACCCAGGTTTCATTCAGTCTCATCACACATGACAGAGAAGACACTTGACCCACAGTATTCACCTTTAGTCACTCAGAAAACAATGTAGCTTGCATGCTCATACTAGACGTCTTTCTAGGTAACTCTTTCCAGAATTATGTGTTATTGTATTAATCTTAAAGGCCTTCCCTTTCTCAGTTTGCCATTGGAGTGAAGGTTTCCCTTTACAACCACCACAGCCAGCGAAGATAACGTCCTTTTACCCGTCTTGACGGCAGATTGTTTCAAAGATACAGAGTCCTTGGTAGTGTGGTGTTCCAGTAACGACACATGAATGTGGAGCCTTGTGGTCTCGAGTTGTTGGTAATTCCTTTATACCAGGAACTGGAGCAATCGCGAAAGGGCCAACTTGTTTTGACGTTCCAGGAAGAGCCTACGATATAGCCGTTTGAAGTGACGTACGAGAAATATCAAACATCATTACTGCTTTCACGATTCCCATTCGCTTTTCTCGGAAAGCTATAACAGGTCAAGTCCTCTTCATTCGAATAATTTCTTTCATTACTTCGAATATACACTCTTGGCCATTAAAATTGGTACTCCACGAAGATGACGTGCTACCGACGTGAAATTTAACCGACAGGACGAAGATGCTGTGACATGCAAATGATTAGCTTATCAGAGCTTTCACACAAGGTTGGCGCCGGTTGCGACACCTACAACGTGCTGACATGAGGAAAGTTCACAACCGATTTCTCATACACAAACAGCAGTTGACCGGCGTTGCCTGGTGAAAAGTAGTTGTGATGCCTCGTGTAAGGAGGAGAAATGCGTACCATCACGTTTTCGACTTTGATAAAGGTCGGATTTTAACCTATCGCGATTGCCGTATATCGTATAGCGACATTGCTGTTCGCGTTGCTGGCCGCGTTGGCCTGGGGGCCTGAGGCGCTCCAGTCACGGTCTGCACGGCCACTACGGTCGGGGGTTGGAATCCCCCTCGGGCATGGATATTTGTGCCGTCCTTAGTCTTAGCTAGTTCATAAGTATTTTGTAAGTTCAGTGACTGATGACCCCGTAGTTAAGTCCCATAAGCTCTGCAAACATTTGAACATTTGAGCTGTTCACGTTGGTCGCGATCCAATGACTGTTAGCAGAATATGGCAGTGGTGGGTTCAGGAGGGCAATACGGAACGCCGTGCTGGATCCCAACGGCCTCGTATCACCAGCAGTCGAGATGACAGGCATATTACCCGCAAGGCTGTAACGGATCGTGCAGCCTCGTCTCGATCCATGAGTCAACAGATGGGGACATTTCCAAGACAACAACCATCTGCACGAACAGTTCCACGACATTTGCAGCAGCATGGACTATCAGCTCGGAGACCATGGCTGCGGTTACCCTTGACGCTGCATCACAGACAGGAGCGCCTGCTATGGTGTACGCAACGGCGAACATGGGTGCACAAAGCGCAAAAAGTCATTTTTTGCGGATGAATCCAAGTTCTATTTATAGCATCATGAAGGTCGCATCCTTGTTTGGCGACATCGCGGTGAACGCACATTGGAAGCGTGTATTCGTCATCACCATACTGTCAAATCACCCGGAGTGATGTTATTGGGTGACCTCTTGTTCGCATCGACGGCACTATGAACAGTGGCCGTTACATTTCAGATGCGTGACGTCCCGTGGCGCTACCCTTCATTCGCCGCGGCGGATCAGCCGTGCATACTTGAGTGTTGTTGTTTGTAAAACTTATGGGACTTAACTACGGGGTCATCAGTCCCTAAGCTTACAAACTACTTACGAACTAGGACGGCACAAAGATCCATGCCCGAGGGGGCATTCGAATCCCCGACCGTAGGGGCCGTGCAGACCGTGACTGGAGCGCCTCAGTCTCCTCGGACACCGTGGCCGGCTGCGTACTTGAGCTCCGTGTTGCGGTGCGCGCGGCCATTCGGGGGTTCGAATACCCTCTCGGGCATGGTTGTTTGTGTTGCCCGTAGGTTAGTTTACCTTAGTTTAAGTACTTTATAACCTACGGAGTAATAACCACGCGCCGGCCTTGTTGGCCGAGGGGACTGCAGCGCGTCAGTCACGGTCTGCACGGCCACTACGGTCTGGGGTTCGAATCCCCCCCTCGGGCGTGGATAATTGTGCCGTATTAGCTAGTTCATAAGTAGTTTGTAAGTTTAGGGACTGATGACCCAGTAGTTAAGTCCCATAAGCTCTACAAACATTTGAACATTTTTGAATAACCACGCAGTTGAGTCCGATAGGTTTACAAACAAACAAACAACCCTTCATTCGATCTCTGCAAAACCCTACATTTCAACAGGATAATGGACGACTGCATATTGCCGTTACTGTACAGGCCTTTCTGGAAACGGATAATGTTCAAAAATTCAAATGTTTGTATAGCTTATGGTAATTAACTCCGGGGTCATTAGTCTCTAAACATACAAACTACTTAAAAACTAGCTAATACTAAGGACGGCACAAATATCCATGCCCGAAGGGGGATTCGAACCCCCGACCGTAGTGGCCGTGCTGACCGTGACTGGAGCGCCTCAGTCCCCTCAGCCACCGCGGCCGGCGGATAATGTTCGACTGCTGCCCTGCCAGCATATTCTCCAGTCCTCTCTGGTCAATGGTGGCCGAGCAACTGGCTCGTCACAATACGCCAGTCATTACTCTTGATGATCTGTGGTGTAGCGTTGAAGCTTCATGGGCATCTGTACCTGTGCACGCCATCCAAACTCCGACTGAATACCAAGGCGTATAAAGGCCATTATTACGGCCAGAGGTGGTTGTTCTGGATACTGATTTCTCAGGATCTATGCACCCAAATTGCTTGAAAATGTAATCACATGTCAGTTGTAGTATAATATACTCGTCCAATGAATACCCTTTTATCATCTGCACTTTTTCTTGGTGTAGCAATTTTAATGGCCAGTAGTGTACTATGGTGCTTTTCTAGGAATCCTGAAATAACTTGTGTCATAAATTGACCGTTTTGCATCAGGAGCACCCGAATAAGATCTAAATAAAGGCTAGTCTACATTGACACGGTTGCGTAGCATATATTTAGACCAATTTGATAACGCTTCTAGTGTTAATAGCTCTTCGCCAAAATATGTTATTCAGTCAATAATACTACAAAAAGTCTTCAATAATCTCGTAACATGCTCGATATATTTACTTTAACTAATACGTTTATACGCCGTACATTTTTGTAATACGTGTTGCTCTTACGGACTTCAGTTTGAAGACTGGTTTGGTACTTCACTCCACACTACTTTATCTTGTGCAAGCCTCCCATGTACGAATAACAACAGCAACAGAGATCCACTTGAACCTGTTGCTGTACTCGTTTTGTGTTCTTCCTCTACACTTTTTACGCCACACACTTCCCTATAATGCTAAACTGACATTTCCTTGATGTCTCAGAATGTCTTCTATGATATCTATGCCTTGTCTTAGTCAAGGTATGACATAAGTATCTTTTCTTCACAATTCTGTAGAGTAACTCTACATCAATTAAGAAATCCACCCACCTATATTGCTTGCTTGCTTTGTGATTTGGATCATTGTACTCTTCTTAAAGTCTGGGGTTAGTTAACCTGTGTCATACATCTTGCACACCAGGTGAAGTATTATTTTTTTTATGTTTGGCCCTCTCAGAAACTCCAGTATCTCTGAGGGGATGTTGACTACTCCAGGGGCTGGTCTCGACTTGTATTTCAGTGCTCTGTCTAATACATGTCCCATTACAGCACCTCCTGTCTCATCTACCACTTCCTTTTATACAAAACTACCATCAGTTCCCTTGTTACAGCCCATCTATACACTCATTTCACCTTTCATCATGTTCGTCTTTGCTAGTGTTCGTTTTCCATCTTTGTTCTTGATATTGATACAAATGATTTTCTTATAGTTTACTCATCATGAGATGCGGAACACAGCTAATTTACTTAAATGAACGTATTTGCCTCATCAGATCAGATGACGGTATCTGGGTGCACCGATACCCGTCGTCGAAATAAAATTCTGTTATGGATCTTTGCCAAAGCATTTCTCACATGCTTTTATTTGCGTCGACTGTCTTTTTGTTTTTCGAGATACACATGCTTTTACAAACTTATGTCCTCTATCCAGTCCTACTTGGCCAGTACGCGCTTTCTGTCAACTCTTTCTTTTCCCGTTTGAATTCCATTTTGTCAGCATTTTGTGCACTGATTTATTTTCCCCGTCCATCAGTTAAATTTAATATTTCCAGTGATATCCTTGTTTTTCTATTAGTGGCCTTCGCTATTTGATCTAGAATATTAAAAATACTAAAACTGTTTGTTGATGAAACATTTTCATTTATTTATTATTTTCAGAGTCAACTTATTTCTTGACGAAATTCAAGTAGACTGAAATGCCGAATATTTTACGTAGACAGTGACTTTTCTCTTGTCCTGCACGCTTCAAAACGAGGAAAATCACTGTCTACATAAAAGTTTGTATGTGGCATTGAAGTGGGTACTTTACGTACAAACATGGACAAAATCTGAAGCAATTTTACACACTTAACCTTCAAAACAAGAGGTATATCACCTCCTGTCTACAACTTTTACCATAGTCGACATAATCGATTTGCGAGCGTCAGAAACTACACTAATGTTTGACTCCATTTATCATCATACTAGCTGAAAACCCGGCGTTGGCCGGGATGTTAAATATCTGCCAGGCTGCATGTAAAACTGCAGTAGGTGTAGATGGAAAGCACATAGTATAAAAATCAGGTTCCAGGCTTCCGATTCTGACTTTCGGATATACACCAATTTCAAACCAAAGGTTTTTTGATACCACTTATTCTTCGATTTCTTTTGAAATTATAAAGTAAATAATTTTATCATTTCAATCTACTTGAATTTCGTAAAGAAATAAGTTGACTCTGAAAATAATAAATAAATGAAAATGTTTCATCAACAAACAGTTTTAGTATTTTTAATATTTAGTATAATTAAGTAACTTCTATGGTATATGTGATATGTAACTACGACTGTTAATCAATAAATAAGAGCTTGCAGTCATGTTTCTGCGAAATTATCAAGCTGCGCTCATCCCTCGATCTAGTGACGACTGATGGTACTATCTTCAAGACGAATATTTGCGCTGTAATTTATTGACATGATATGATCTTCATTGGAGTAATATGTAAAAGTTTAAAGTAAATCAGCCAAGAACTTTTTCTCTATTTATATATTTCTTGCGAAATTTTGAAGCCGCGGCGGAGTGGACGAGCGCATTTAGGCCCTATGTTCCCCGTCGAGGTTCGAATCCCCCCCCCCCTCGGGCATGGATGCTTGTGCCGTCTTTGGTATAAGGTAGTTCATAAGTTGTGTATAAGTTTAGGGACTGATGACCCCGCAGTTAAGTCCCATAACCTTAACAAACATTGAAAATTTTGAAGTTATAACTTAAGATTTCTTTTTCCTAATGCAGTAACCTTTCCCCCTCTATATAATACACACACACACACACACACACACACACACAATATATGTATATCTTCCAGGCTCTAATATGAATAAATTCTTTGGTGAGCTCGCCCCTGACATGAAGATGCCAAATGCATTCCGAAGTATTTAATAGATTGCCCTGTAATTTATTAATCGTAGTATAAAATGCAAGTTCCAATGGAAACTGCAGTTTCTTGAAGGTAGATTTGTTGGATATAATGGGTATTCGTTGGGTGTACTCTGTTTCATTCTGTTCCTTTCCTTGTAGATCTATGGAAGTAAACTTCTTCCGCTTCCAGCCGGATGGAGCAATTTTCTCTTACGTGCTCATATCTCATGAACTACGTGTCGGAATGTTATACAATTTAGAAGCTACATTCAGCTATATATGTGTATACTGTCTGTAAAATTTCCTGTCGCTACAATTTGTAGTGTTCAAATTATAAATTTTAACGTCATACCGAGAGCCGTAGTTTTACTCCATAAACAGCGGAAACGTAGTAAGCGAGAAACTTTTTTCCTTTCATCATTTTACTATGGTTGCCAGCAAGAAAACCATGCAGCAATTGTTACCTCACGGTAAGGAATGTGTGTACCAAATTTGGTTGAAATCGGTCCAATAGTTTAGGAGAAAATGAGCAGCATTGTCGCAAAATGCAGCAGTTTTTCGAGCATCTCATTGTTTATGACGTCATATCTCGCGAACTATATATCGTATGTTATTATTACACTCACAGCGACCGTCCTCATCGATTGAAGCTTACGTGTACAAAATTTCATAAAGATTGGAACAAAACTGTAGATTTGTATGCAACACGTACAAACATACGGACACTCAGCTTTATGTATTAGATAGATTATCAGGCAATAGTTGCTAAAGGATTTTTATTTATTTTTTATTCTATTTTTATTTTTTTAGTTTTGTTTTACATGTTCCAATCCTTCTTCACGATCTTTAGAATCTTGTAGTTGTGTCTGCAACCTGCCTCGTCTATGTTGTGACAAGTACGCAACAGCAAGATTTCGAAGATAATCCAGAAGGATCAAAATATGTAAACGTAAAAAAGCATTCGCAACTGTTGGCTGATAATAAGATAATAAATTGTGTAAAATATCTAAGATTTCATGCGGTGCATGTTGGAGGGTACTTTGCAATAAACGTAGACACCAGTGAAACAGAAGGTGATAATTATACTTTCAAAACGCTTTAAAAATCACACATAATGGTCGAGTAAAATATGACAAATGAATCATACAACAATTTCTAAGATGTAAGACAGACGTTAAACAAACCGTACTGCTCAGTGTCCATGGGTGTACAGGTGATACGTTTACTTACGCAAGCCGATCCACCACGGCAAGCTCATATCACATCGGATTGGAAAAGGATTTTAAAATTTATGAATCAAAATAAAATCGGAATTTTATTTTCTTAGTGAATGGCGCAAAAACATATTCAATATGATGTCCCCCGTTTTCTGCAAGCATGTTCCACAACTGATCGAAGTGTTCAAATGTTCAAATGTTTGTTAAGCTTATGGGACTTAATTACGGGGTTATCAGTCCCTAAACTTACAAACTACTTATCAACTAGCTTATCCTAAGGACGGCACAGATATCCATGCCCGAGGAGGGATTCGAACCCCCGACCGTAGTGGCCGTGCAGACCGTGACAGAAGCGCCTCAGTCCCCTCGGCCACCGCGGCCGACTGATCGAAGTGTTTCCGTGGTCAAGTTGTGCATTACGTGCCTTCAATGCAGATGATTAGCAATCGAAACTCTAACCATCTTGCTTAAAAATCCCCACATCCATGCTGTTGGCGAAGTGGAATGACGTGGTTGCGCAAAAGACACTAATAGTGCTTACCATTTTTCCAATAAACAGCTCAGTTTTTACCTACAATACAAGGAAAAAAAAGACACAAGGACTTAAAAGCACTTGCTGTCCACTAGTCAGGAACATACATTTTCAATAATTAGCCAGCAATCATAAAAAAATTATCTACAAATAATGATCAGTTTAAGAGGAGGCTGAAAGAATTACTTCTTCTGCTCCATTGAAGAATTTTGAATAGAACCAAATGATGTACGTGTTCATACTATTAGTATTTTAGCCTGTAAGATTTCGTTGTCGATACTTTCTGGCGACAGTCAGCTTTGCCTCTGTTGTGGCGTTAGTGTTCACAGTGTTTGTGTGTGTGTTATATCTGATGAAAGACATGCCAATCCAGGATTGGGTTGGCATGATGCCTAGTTTGTACCTCAAAAGTGAGAGGGGATACATGTCAACATATCGGTGATTGTCGAAGACGTTACTCGACTCCGTTCTCTTAAGTCATGGTAACATTAATACGCGAAGACGACGTACCGATTTTTTTTTTACATTTCTACCATTAATAATCCTTACATAAAAAAAAATGTGTTGCATCACCTTGGGTCCAAAGTCTCGTGAACATTGGCGTTTAATGTGTATCAAGAACGTGAAAATCAAGAACGCAATTTCTTAGCTTCCCATGGATGTCTCGCAACCCAGATTAAGATGTAAACAATCACGTGTGAGCAGTGGCAATACGATGTAGTGGATAATACTGCCGATCAGTTCCAGTGAAAACTGCAGGAAGACAGTACACTAGTTCTGAAGGTCAATTCCGAAGTTTGATCGTATCCCCATTATCCCCAACGAACCAAAGCGATGTTGTTCAGACGTGGAAGACCTACAGAGATACAGAACCTGTCGCCGAGTTGACTCGCTCTAGGCGTCCAAAGTTTACCACAGCAGCTGATGTCCTCTACTCACAGATCTCAGCTCGGAGGAACCCAACCCAACATATTTAGTGTGCCTTCAGTCTAGTACATATTGTCCTGCCGGACTAACCGATGTAATATTTGACACAGTTACAAGAAATGTTGTCTATTCCGCTCTTCTCCAAAGCTGTAATGTTATCTTTACGATTGGCCAGTGGTACTACGAACAAAAAAAAATGGTGTTTCAAAATTCCTTGATTTATGAAGAGAGCAAATGAAACTCGTCGTTTTGTCTAAACACAGATACATGCAATCAACACCTTTCGAATGTTGTCTGTAGTTGATGAAATTAGAGTATCCTGCAGTTCATGAGGAGATGCTAGATACAGGGGTCGGCAACACATCGATCGCAATCTACCGGTAGATCGCGAGTGCTTATATGGTAGATCGCATGAATGCCGTGAGTGCACAAGAAAAACTGTTGACTAAAATTGAGAATAACTGTTTTTGTTAGCAGGGGAAATTTTCGCACGTTTGACACAGGTTTGTTTTATTTATTAAGGACGTGCAGATGTGGTAGCAACTATGAACCTATCTTTTCTCCAATAGTTCAGTCAGTCGCTACCTGTGCCCCACTCGTTGCTACACTATTGTTTACACAGTAATATTGGTTCGGTACCAGTCAAGAGAAAACAGTGTGTTTCATGCCTTTCAAGAAGGTTAGAATATTTGCTTTGGTACCAATGCGATGAACTAGGAAACTTCAGCATTTTTATAGTTTTTGTACGGGATATTTTGTGACTAAGGTATTCAAACTTCATCTTGTACCCATAATTTCAAATAATACCATCAAAAATGATTTTTCTCTCAAAAGTGTAGCAGAACCGAAAACTGCTAGCCTCTAATTCCTTGAGAGAAATACCCTGTACTATTAAGGTTGCACTTAGAATGAACACCTTGTTTCTTCTTCTTACCTGTGCCCCGGCCGCGGTGGCTAAGAAGACTGAGACGCGCCAGTCACGGTCTGCACGGTCACTACGGTCGGGGGCTCGAATCGCCCCTCGCGCATGGACTAGTATAGGGTAGTTTGTTAGTTTAGAGACTGATGACCCCGTAGTTAAGTCCCATAAGCTATACAAACATTTAACATTTTTCTTACCTGTGGGAATCAATGTTTTCAAATATGAATTTAATAAAGAAAAAACACGGAAGAAGGTAATTCTCGAAAACTCGGACTACTGCATTCGAATAAGTATATCAAGTTATTCACCAAAAATCAAGGACATGATTAAGAGAAAATCTACTCAAGTTTCACATTAAATCTAATATAGTATTTGTAAAATATTGTGAAATAATTTTCTTTTGCTTTGAACGAATAATAATGTTGTAAAGTTTCATAGTTAAATGTACTTATTTTACAGTATTAAAAATTGAAAATGTAATTGTATTTTGTAAAGAAGTAGATCACTTTGATATGGTGGCACGAAATAGTAGATCGCCAAGGCTTTGTGGTTGTCTACCCCTGTAGCTAGAACATTTTACTGGTAAGTGATGTTCCGCGATATCAATGTTATAGTTGAAACCGCGGTCCAAAATATTCAAATCTTTGTAGAACTTACGGGACTTAACTACGGGGTCATCAGTCCCTAAGCTTACAAACTACTTACGAACTAGCTAAGACTAAGGACGGCACAAATATCCATGTCCGAAGGGGGATTCGAACCCCCGACCGTAGTGGCCGTGCAGTCCCCTCGGCCACCGCGACCGGCAAACCGCGGTCCGACACGGTGCAAGTGCTAATAATTTCTGCAGCACATAGATGCCCTGTTACTTGGAACTTCCCATTGCTAGTCATTCAAGCCGTTCTGTTATTTTTTCACTACGTGAGTGTTCTTTGCACTGTCCCTTCGGCGCCCGCCACAGCAGCCGCCCTACCCCAGGCAGCTCCTCCTCCTCAGGCGGGCTGATTACAGCCAGGCGACGCTATGAGGCGACGCCGCGGTTTCTCGTCTCGTCTCTACCCCCTACCCCCCCCCCCCCCCTTTAGTTTCGCCGCGATGCCACCGCCGTCGCTGTTCTAGAGAGGTGCGCGACGCGGTCGCACCACCGTAATGCCGACAAGTTTGCCCTGCATAACTGGGCTGGTGACTCAGGAATTCTGCCGACACCCAAAAACCTTGTGGGTACCTGGTAAAATCCCACAGGTAACAGGTAGCGGGGACGCACGCACACACTCCCTTACAGTTCCTGAAGATGCTCAGCAGAGGCTAAGCGACGTCGCAACTGCAGGATATGAAATTTGTTACTTAGCTCACATCTTCGTAAGTACCCTGCAAATCACATTTAAGTACATCACAGAGGGTTCATTGTAACGATTTCATGGTATTTCACTTCCGTTCCATTCTCAAATAGCAGGCGAAAAAAAGGAACACCAGCATCTTTCCGTTTTCGAACTGATAATCCTTGTCTCCCTATGTACGTGGGCGCTAATAAAATACCGGGTGATCAAAACGTCGGTATAAATTTGTAAACTTAATAAATCACGGAAAAATGTAGATAGAGAGGTAAAAATTGACGCACATGCTTAGAATGACATGGGGTTTTATTAAAACTAAAAACTAAAAAAAAAAAAAAAACACAAAGTCCAAAAAATGTCTGGCAGATAGCGCTTCATCTGATCAGAAAAGCAATAATTAGCATAACAAATTAAGACAAAGCAAAGTTGATGTTCTTTACAGGAAATGGTCAATATGTTCACCATCATTCCTCAATAATAACAGTAGTCGAGGAATAATGTTCTGAACAGCACTGTAAAGCATGTCCCGAGTTATGGTAAGCCATTGGCGTCGGATGTTGTCTTTCAGCATCCTATCGGTCGATCACGATAAACTTGAGACTTCAGGTAACCCCAAAGACAATAATCGCACGGACTGAGGTCTGGGGACCTGGGAGGCCAAACATGACGAAAGTGGCGGCTGAGCACACGATCATCACCAAACAACGCGCGCAAGAGCTCTTTCATGTATCTAGTAACATGGGGTGTGGAGCGCCATCCTGCATAAAAGTCGTACGTTCCAGCAGGTGTTGATCAGCCAAGCTGGAGATGATGCGATTCTGTAACATATCTGAGTACCTCTCATCCGTCACGGTAGCAGTCACTGACGCTTCGCTGTCCAGCGCCATCTGTCGGACATTTTTTGATATTAGGTTTTTATTTTTATTTTTTATTTTTTTAGTTCTAATAAAACCCCGTGTCATTCCAAGCATGTGTGTCAATTTTTAACTTTCTATCTACAGTGTTCCGTGATTTATTAATTTTTCAAATTTATACTGACTTTTTGATCACCCGGTATATTCGTATTCGGAGGAACAAGTTGATGACAAAAAAGGAAATCTCGCCGCAACGAATAACGCTTTTCTTTTAATGATCTCCACCCGAACTCGTGCATCATACCCATGACATTCTCTCCTTTACATAGGCGACATTGCAAACCGAAGTGCCCTTCTCTGTTCTCTATATCCTCCGTCAGTCCTACTTTAATGAAAACAGTTTTAGCTAATTTCGCGAATTTTTTTGCCAAATATCGGCATGTCTACTCGTGTTTCATGAAATAGATACTTTTTTATATAATTTAATATCCTATAAGCTAATTTTTGTGTTTTAAGGTAATATTTTTCGCAAATTTACATTACGCTTTCCCAGACAGCTATTATCCTGCTAGTGGTACCTCCCGTCATCGGATCAAAATGAACGTATTCTTTCCAGATAAAGTTTATGAGTTTACCGGCAGTGTCTTATCGTCATATACGACTCAGCAAACAGGGGTGACGGTTTGCAGTGCATGATGCTGTCGGTTGTCATCAGCAGCACCTTTACTTCACAGCGATATGTTTTGGATAATATGCACCACGGTTTCTTGACGTTAGTGGCAAGCCATCGTCGGATCACATTTTAGCAAGATATGCGGGCGACCGCAAGTTGGTAGACTTTTTACGGCCGGTCTTGGTGCTTGCCAAGCCCAACCTTGGTCAGAAAAGTCGCCAGATTTCTTCCCAGTTCAGAAAATTATGTTCAAGGCCAGCCAACAGTCTCGCCATTTTGACGATTTAAAGCGAAAATTGGACAGCAATTTGTACGATATTCTTCCGGAAAACTCTGTAATACGTGGTATGAACAGCATCGGTCGTAATCCTTGCATTATTAATAGCAAATCGATTTCAATCATGGAGTGACCATCATCTGGTCGTCACCATGTGATTGAAATCGATTTGCTATTAATGAAGCAAGGATTACGACCGGTGCAGCTCATTCCATGTGTTATATTAATCATATTGTGGTCGTGGTGCACACCGATCCATGATATGGAATCCAATACAAAACCTCTGTCAATCGCGAACAAGTTCAATAACTGCCAGGGTAGAATCCAGGGAGAGGCCAAAACGTTGGTTTCTCAAGTCCATTCTCTTAAAGAAAGAATCCAATTGTTTATGAACTTAAAATAATTTTTTCTTGTTTACACAGTTTTTCAAAAACCCAATCTTTGAAGAAACAGAGAAATTTTAATAGTAGAAATGTTGAAAATTGATGTATTTATTTGTAATTACATCTACCCCCATCAACTAAGAAGAAAAATATGCCAATCAGCTATGATTTTCTTAGCTAAAAACTATAGCGACACGAGCTGGCACTCGAAGTAGTTACATATCCATTTTCAATATTTTTCCATGATAATTTGCCCCCCCCCTTTTTTTTAACTGAATGTGAAACAATGTGGAAGCCTACAAAGCACAATTTGTATCGAATTAAGTTTTAAAATATTAACTGCTCAGGTCTAAATAAAACAAAAAAAAAGTGATGACACCAATTAGATTCGAACGCTGTTCATAAACTGTCAGCCTATCCACATATTATTCATTTTAATTTTCCAATTTTTATTTAATTTTTAATTTTTATTTATTTATTTTTGATGGATTGATCCTTTATGGACTTGGGATCGTATAGGTTCTACAGGTTCGTTGCGTTCTTGTCTCAGTATTATTACTTTTATTTGTTTTTATTACGGAGACGTCCATCTTTCTGACTGAACGCGCTGAGCTACGTCCATCCAGCCATTGTAACAATTGTGAAACGTTGTCGTTTTAAATCGATCGACATGGAGTTCTTATATTTCAACCGTTTCTAAACGCTCTAATAACGATTTTCAAGAGAAATGATACGATTAATTAAACTGCAATGAATATCGACATGTACTGTATCCTATTATACACAATCAGCGTAAGCTAGCAAACTCTGCAATTACTTACCGTCCACCTAACCCAGGTACTATTTGTGTCGATTCCTCTTATCTTCGCTATAGGTATTGAATCTCAAGAACTGAAGGAAGACGCACACTTCGGGTAGCAGATGAATGAAAAGTTTTAATTATCTGTCACGATAGTACACTTACTTGATGTAACTAGACCACTCACGGACGCTCGTACAGAACTTCAATATTGAAATTGACCATTTTCCGGGGAAATGTCGTGTTTGCTCTTGAATGCTCAAATCTGATAAAAAGTTATATATACAATAGCTTAACTTACCTAGATTGTGAATGTCACGTTGTTGGAAAAAGGAGAGAATATCAAGTGGGCACTTCAAGTTATGAGAATACAATTACTCAGGTACAACCAAAATACATAAAAATACAAAACATGATGGTATGTAGAGCAAGGCATACAAAATTATCCCAAAAGAAACTAGTCTGCAATATAATCGCTAACGACACCCGCGAAGTATGCCTGGGAATATTTAAAAGGAACTGAAAGCGAACAATTAATGATAAAATAATCTTACTATTTTCTACTTTCATACAACTATTTTGAATCGATAACGTGACGAAATTTAGCCTCTGCTTGTAAGAAACGAACCTTACATTCCTGAAAGGATGTTTATAAGTTCCCAGCTTTTCATGGAGACTGAATATCAACGAACTACAAAACTACAAGAATTTTAAACAGTCTTGGTTACTCTGTAGGAATTATGAATTAGAGTTACTTTTATATTGTTCTTGAGTTTCATTTTTTGTCTCTCGTACAATTTAAATAATAGGCCAGAATTAAAACAGTCCACACAAACTAAGTCGATATCTCGGCAGCTAGAGGAAACGACCGTAAAGGGTTTTCCCATTGAAGGTTGCCCAAATGTTCAAATGTTTGTATAGCTTATGGGACTTAACTACGGGGTCATCAGTCACTAAACTTACAAACTACTTATGAACTAGCTAACACTAACGACGGCACAAATATCCATGCCGGAGGGAGGATTCGAACCCCCGACCGTAGTGGCCGTGCAGACCGCGACTGGAGCGCCGCAGTCCCCTCGGCCACCGCGGCCGGAGAAGGTTGCTCCCAACACTAACATCGCTCAGTGTCAAATTAGATTGCGCGAACAGTATTCGTCCTTGTAAATGGCGATCAATTATGGAACAATTGCCTGACCTCTCCGCTACAGCGTGACAGGAGCTTCGTCACAAGATAGCTCAGAAAAATTTATGCGTATTTCCGCAAACGTTATTGTCATTCTAAGCTCTTTTTCAGTCATACTATTTTTGCTTGTAATATATGATGAAGACGCACCAGTTGCCAAGGAAAAATTTTTATTGCATGTTTGATTGTAGCAGCTCTAATTTTCGAACCATTTCAGATAAATATAATTTTCAAACACTATTAAAAATAAATGAGATACGTCATAAGGATGCCGTACCGAAATCTCGTTGGTACGATAATCTTTTAAACTGCAGAGCGCGGGGTGGAAAGGAAACTAGGGCACCTGGATACAGACGAACATGCGCATCAACTTCTGCTGCAGCATTAGCTTCCGTCGGCATTTTCATTCCAAGCGGAGATAACGTGAGTCTCTCAAGACGGAGTTTTTTTTTTAACATTATTGTTTGTAAATATTGCTTGCTTCGTTTCTAATATACATGTCAAAGTGAAAATAAATATTTAAATTAAAAATTAATCTCGTAGCAATAAATTATTTTACATTGATTTGAAAAACCGTTAAATATGTTTTCTGGAATGTGCCCACTTGGGCGTGTATTGTAACTTTTTCTAATTTGACAGCTCAGTTTTATGGGATGCCGGATGCACTACCAAAGCTGCTCTGCCATGCAGGAACTCTCCGTTTTTGAATGCGAAAAATTTGCCCAAGAATACTCCCCCAGGTCGCTACATTTTCCGGTGTTTTCTTTTTCTGAATTCATATAAAATGCGTTTTTAATGCACTAGATATGAAAATATATCACCATGACAAACCGGGATACAGTAAAAGATTTATAAATGCGAGATATTTTAATTTCTCATTTAACAATTTAATTTTTCATTGCAGTGCGAGTGTTAAAAGTGGGCCACTGTACGAAATAAAAGCTTAATTCTGGGAGGAGGTAGCCAGATAAGAGTTTACTGTTATAAAAAAGCTTAATTTTAGCAGTGAAATTAGCAAAAGGTCCGTGTGAACTACCGGCTACTCCCTGCTACAAAACGTTGTTCCCTGGCCCAAATTGATAATTGACTTGGTTCAATTTACTCTAACAACAGGAAGTTAACGATACAGTGGCCTATGTACGTAGCAGCTCACACGAAATTACACACAGGCATTAATAAACAAGCCACCACAATTAAAGTTGTTTCATAAAGGTGGCTAAGAAGAACATTTATGACGCAACGGACCTTGAACATAAATAAAAATTTCCATCTGAGCTTGTTCTTAGCACTGGTGAAAAATAATATTAAATAAAAAGAGGGAATGTGCTCGAAAACTACAATTTATAGGCAAGTCAAACTTATACTGTACATAACTTGTTTATTCAGGTCGAACACAAGCAAAATGGGGCACCAATTTTGTTATTACAATAAAAACGCATCTCATTTACATTAATACGACGATGCCCAGCATTGAATATAACATGAATTACACAGAACTTAACGCTACTGGGGGGAGGATTTACAAACAACACTCTCTCGCTCTCACACATGCAATGCAACAGCGAAACTCACCAAAATCAGCGTGCTGAAGCGAGGCAGAAGCAGGCCCTGCTATCGTAGGCGAAATTCAGCAAACCCGAAGGTACCACAAACACAACACAGAATAAAACTGCGAAGATGGCCCTAGTCTGTCGTGCCTGATTTGAGATGGTGCGTGAGTATGGCAAAGTTAAGTTTCAATTAGATTAGACCGCGAGCAAACACGCTAACGGCGACACACAGCTACGTTACATGATCGTACTCACTGAAGTTGAAGTGATTAAAAATCGGATTCCTTACACAAAATCAAGGCGGACTCTTAAGTTGCAATCTGAGAGTAAACTACCTAGGCACTGGTTTTATGAGAAGTTGCGTGAATTCAGGTGACTAGCTGAAAACTCCTGAAGTCGGAGTTCGAACCCACGTGGTTCGAAAAACCGATAAAAATGTATAAATTCAATTTACGAAAAATAAAAAAATTAACTACGGCATGCAACCCCTAGAACTCCCTTAGAATTTCATAAGGAAGCTACTAAAATGCAGCAACATGTGATTGGGCGCGTTCACATAGATGGAAGAAATCCAGTCTCAAAACTCGGAAAAGTGAAATAATTACAAAGTTGAAAAAAGAAAAAGAAAAACTACAGCATGCAACCCATAGAAATACATAGAATTTCATAAGCAAGCTACTGAAGGAGGTTGTACAAGGCTCGGAGAGAATTACTGACAAAGACTGAGTGCATACTACAAGTTCGGAGAAGAAACAGCAAAATTAAAATAGGCGGGGAGAGAAGATCGCGAAATGTTAGTGGAAATCAGAAGGATACATGCTTAGTTACTAGCCTGATGGTCATGTAACAAACAATAGTGGAAGCTGAAGGCTTTGATCTAAGAACCATCCACGTGGAACCCATATCACTCATGGGAAGAAACGATAAGAAAGATTTTACATGCACTGTACAGAAATGAACATATCGTCTGTTAGAAATCGGGCTCTACAAAGCTAGAAATAATTTACACAGATTTCGTACACCGCCACATAATCACTAAAGGTTTGATTATACCTGGCCATTATCAAACTGCAAGTAGTAACACATACACTGCGTTTATCTGTTGGGAATTACTGGATTGAAAAACTAGAACACATTTCCACGCACGATCGGAAAAAATATTCCGAAAAATGAATCTATGTTCAAGAGTCTAAGTTGAACATGCTAGACAACGAATCACTACCATCTCCGCGGACACAAGAAGCGAACCAACCTTACCTCACCACGATCCCAGCACAAAGTGAAGACCGTGCGGCTAGGGGGCGCGAAGCAAAGCTACCGGAAACTGGCAAAACCCACTAAAAACAAGAGGACCCTCGAGAGGGCTCGCAGACTGGCCTGTAACCAAAGGGTGTAGAAACCTCTTGGTAGAATCAGCAGTGAAGATGGTAACGACTAACTATCGACTCTGTGCCACAGAGAACCATGCAAAGCGAGCTGTTACTACCCACGTTTATACAACCATTAGATTCTCGCACATCCACTTAAAAGTAAAACAAGTACACATTCTCACAATGACAGTTATATAGCAGAGAAGCTGTATTTATTGTCACCTTCATAAATACAATTATAAATTATTAAAATAACAAAATCCTAGAAACATTAACTAATATTTTAAAACATGAAATAAAAATGCTACTCCTCATGCCTTGAAAATAGTGGGGTTCTAGTTTTAACAAAATGCTAATCTCGCGACATCAAATAAATTACAATTTTATAAAAAACATATGGAAGACGACAGACGGTCGTCTTTCAGTGTTTACATTGAAAGACGGCTGTCTGCCGTCTTCCTTAGGTTTTTACCTTTGTAATTTATGTTCACTAGACAGCCTTTCTTGCTAAACGAGACCCCCCTCTCGTTCGGAGCCATGAACAATAGCATTACATTTCATGTTTTTAGATGTTAGTTTCTGTAATATTGCTGGGATTTTAATATGCTAATAATTTATCATGGTGTCTATGAATGTGGCAATATGAACGGTTTCTCCGTGATGCCACTTTCCCTGTGAGAATGTGTATTTGCGTTAGTCTGTATGTGCATGTATGAGAATCTTCTAACATGGGAGTCTGAGTGTATGGATGAGAATTTTCGTCGTCAGCCGCTGGTTACGCGCTTTGCATCTCTGGCTTCGTGTCGATAGGTAGTCGTTACGAACCTCTGCTTTTGATGCTACCAAAGAGGTTCCTCCACCCCTTAGTTTCAAGTTAGATTGTCAGTGCCCAGTTACCGAGCCTTGGCAAGACGTGCGAGTTTAAGCTCTTCCCCACCACCTCGTTTTTCGTGAGTTTTTTCGATTTCCGGTGGATTTCCGGCCGCTGGTGGCAGGCTCGTGGGTCGGGTGGACAATCTGTGGCTGCACTTAGACCTGGTAAGACGTTCGGACTTTCTTTCCTCCCTTGAGATGGTAGCGATTTGTTGTCTGGTTTATTAGACATCAGATCTTAGGTTCATTTTTCGGGATAAGTTTCTCCGATCATGTACGAGAATGTATTCAGTTTCATTTCGGTGATTTTGCATTGGTAAATGCGGAGAATATACAACTAATTCGTTTTAATAATGGCTGGGAATCGGTAACCTGTGTGACATTAGCTATGTGGGATGCGTCGGTAACCTGTGTGACATTAGCTATATGGGATGTGACTAATGTGTGGGAATATATTTATTCTTTGTAGTGGATGTGAAATATTCCTTTCCGTTTTCTCCTTCCATGAGTGATATGTACTTCATGTCGTGTGTGTTTGAACAAAGCCTTCTGCTATCCCTGTGTCTGTTTCTATGCCCTTCAGGTAAGTAATTATGCATTTATCTTTCTGATTTCCATTGGTACCTAGCGATTTCCTCCCCGTCTATTTTAAATTGTTTCATTTCCAAACATGAACTTGGCATTCGGACTCCCCAGTAAATTCTCTTCTAACCTTGTACAACCCCCTTTATTAGCTTTCTTATGAAATACTACGTATTTCTAGGGGCTGCATGCCGTATTTCTTAGTTGCTTTACTCCGACTTTGAATTTATTCAATTTTTCTGATTTTTGAAGACTGGACTTCGTCCATCCGTGTAAAACCTTTCCAGTCGCGTCTAACTGTATTTCTTCAACTTCCTTATGATATCCTACTCATTTCTAAGAGTTGCATGCCGTAGCTATTTTTCATTATTTTTCGGAAATTGAATTTTATATTTTTACTGGTTTTCGGAACCACGTGGCTCCGAACTCCGACTTCAAGGGTTTATAGCTAGTCACTTGAGTTCTCGCCACTGCTCACACACCAGTCCCTTCCTACTGTGTATTCTTGCTTCGTAATCTGTGATTCAGTTGGTTTTTGTTGAAATGAATACAATCTTTAAGCACTTCGCCTTCAGTGGGGTGCGAATATGTAATGTAGCAGACACGTGCCGTGTGTCTCAATAATTCCGTATGCTCTCGGTTTGATTGGAATGGAAATTAATCTCGCTATTATCGCTTACTATCTCAAGTAAAGAAAGATCAGAGCGTCCTACGTATTTTACTTTTATTGTGTTGTGTGGTACATCCTGGTACGCTGTATTTCGCCTACGATAGCGGCGCCTGCTTCTGATTCGTATCAGCACGCTAAGTTCGGTGAGTTTCGCTTTACTTCGCGCGTGTGAGTGGCTGAATGCTTGTTGATTGTAAATCCCTCCTCCGACGATGTTCAGTTCAGAAATTACTTTAAGTTATTTTAAATGGGGATGCATTTTTATTGTATAACAAAATTGGTGCTCTCATTTGCTCATGTTTGAACTGAATAAATAATTTATTGTCAGTGAAATTTTATCCTTCTTATAAATATTAGTTTCTGAATACCCTCCCTTTTTATTTATTGTTGTTTCTCACCAGTGCTAAGAACAAATTCAGATGCATATTATCATATTTTTAATTCCGTTGCTCCATAACTATTCTGTCAGCCACCTTCATGAAATGATTTAGTTCGCGGTGGGTTGTATATTAATGATTGTGTGTAATTCTCGTGATATACGACGTATTCTGGCCACCGTCTCTTTGTCTTCCTGCTTCTGAAGTAAAGTTTGAGTCAGTTCTAAATTCTGGGCCAGAGAACAAGATTATGTTGCAGGAAGTAGTCAGTAGTTCACGCGAATCCTTTAGCTTGTATTATGGCCAGAGTTATATGTTTAAAGTATCCTTTTAACTGGCTCGCTTTAACTAGATTTAATTTTACAATTAACGGTGGTCTTTCAACAAATCTTAATTTTGAAGTTGTATACACTTTAGATTACATTTCATCCACATTTTGATGCATAATACGTTGACTAGAAATGTGATATTTTAAGACCATACCATCTGATTTTAAAAGAATTCTCAACTAGTTTTCTTATTATTTGACATTTCTCTGGAATGTCTACCATTTTGGATGCTTGTAAAAATTTCATGAAAATAATTTTTACCAACTGAGGAATTACATTCCAAAATTTGCTTTATATTTGCCTGGAAAATAATTTTCTCACCGGTCTTTGAACTGTTGACCGTGGTGGAGGATTAGAAACATTGAAAATGGTTGGTTTTGCTGTGAACTTCACTTTTTTCCTACCGTCATCCCTAGTTTGTTTAAATTAACTGCATTCAAATAAATCTAAAAGACGTTTTATCAATAAATTAACAAACCATTTAGACGTTTTAACAAAATTTTAAATTACAACATACCACGACTTAAGACAATAAGCACTAAGTCACCTTTTTCTTCAATAGGCGAGTAAAAAAGTTGTATTGTGTAGGCAAGACGGTTTTTCAGAAATTTACAAGGTAGCTATGTCGTAGGCTCACAGACGTTCGTGCACTTTAACTTCGCAGGAGCTTCAAAAATCGTTGCGAGCCGTATGAGAATTATAATTACAAAAAAAAAAAAAAAAAAAAAAAAAAAAAAAAAAAAAAAAAAAAAAAAAAAAAACAAACAGTATGCATAATTTCGACGACAGTTTATCAAACATATTCTACGCCTTTCAGGATCCATCAGAAACGAAGAAACACTAAAACCATTTTCTGAATGATTCGTAGCAGCACAGCCCACCATTTCGAGAGCGTACTGACTGCCCTGTTCGTGGAGAGTCGAAGCTTAGGAAAGAAAAGGGCGGATGCGCATGCCCGTTTACATCCAGGTGCCCTAAAGAAAACATTTCCGTCACGTCTCAGTGGAATAAAATTTCCGAGATGTAAATTCTCATGCACTGCGACGTTAAATTCCACGACACGAGCTCTGAAGTGGGAATGAAACACGCTCGGTAAAAAAATTCTTCGAAAGCCGTCAACTCCACGATTTCTTAGCGGGCAGCTTTCACAATTTGAAAGATTCACCGCTGATATCCTGTTCCTTTTGGTTCACAGGAAGCTACAAAAAGCAACTCGTGGGCTAGTTGTCAGAAAAGAAGGGTGTGCAAACATTTCTTCTGAGAAAAGTACAGAAATGCAATAATTACTTCGTTGCCTTTTACGCCAATGTACTTCGTTTAAGCATTGTTTAATAGTTGTTTGAACGACTGTCAGTGCTTTCGTCAAAAAGAGAGTGTGTTTAGTTTTTGATGCGTGTTCGTCAGAATTTTCAACGAAACAGAGCAAACATTTTAACAGCTATTCTGCCGTAAAACGCTGTTAAATGCCAAATGTTTACGTCGCTTGAACAGGATTAAACGAGTGAAAAGACCGTAACGTAAAGTTTAAATGATGCGTATAACTGCTCTACAAATTTGAAATAGGTGCTGTAATTAAAGGTTTAATGACATGGGTCTCATTTAGCGCTCCCATCAAATGATTGCTGAAAGCAGTCTGAATAGAATGTCACGGGTCAGGTCAATGGGGCTAAAGAAAGAGGATACGCGTCCATCATTCCAACTGCAATGATATCGATGTCAAACGAAAATGTGTTCCTCATGTTTTTTATAATTTTTTTTTTTCAGCCAGTTTAATCGGCAGTACATGCAGTACGCGTAGAAATTTCACTGAAAGTTTGTGGTAGTGAAATATACTATTGTTAACTCCTTGCTGCATACCAGCACAGGTAATGCCACATACAAAATTATTATTTTTGAAAATCATATTTGAGGATTTATTTAGAAACTACTTGTCGTGTCTCATATGCTACACAGCCAGTAAGATCAGTGCAAGCAGCACGTGTCCTCTAATAAAAGAGTGAAGAGGAAAAGGCCACCAGTGATCGATAACTAAGACGAGAAAAGTTAAAAATCATGTAGTATAGGGTTAATATGGTATACAACTGGGATTCTTGCGGACGATAAGTTTGTAACGATCAATTTACAAAAATACGCCCTTTTTATAGACAAAAATAATAAACCATATCCTTGACATGTGACAGATTACCCGAAATCATAAACATGGCACTCAGGAGGTATGTGGTATACATAAAAATTCTGTTCAAGAAAAACAGTCTGATACTGGTAGCAAGATACAAAACACTGTAGATCATGAATATTGTTCTGACAATAAGACTTTAACTTAAAACAAATCACAACTCCAAAGTGCTGATGGACCCATCAATGGTTGTTTCACGCCGAATTTCCATATTCAGCAGCGTTCTCGACATTTCATGAGCAGACATCAAGATTCCTGTAGAATCACCCGACATGTCTTTAAAAATTTAAGTATTTTCAAATTTGTGATATCAGTTGATTCCCTGAAATTTCGACTACCAACTAACAACTGAATTTCAAAATAATGCTAAGGTTTTGCGTACAACAGCTTTGTCACTAGTTTACTCTGCAGCTGAATACTGTTCTCCTGTCTGGCTCAACAGTACTAATGTGAGAGACATTGATGTACAATTAATAGAGCAATGAGATCGATCAGTGGCACTCTGATGGCTACACCATTTCAATGGCTCCCAATATTATGCAACATCGTTCCTCCTGATCTAAGACGGAAGGAAGCCAATGAGAAAAGCCAAGGTATTTCGGAGTGAGATGATGGCACCGTCACATTTTGTAAGGTGGAAAATACTGAGTTGGAAGAAAGGAGTGGTGTGACCGATGATAATTGTGTGTTGGAACGATTAATGATAAAAAAACCGCCGGTAAAACCGAGAGGTGAAATGGGTGAGGTGAGAGTGGAGGAGGTGATGAGCGTTGAACGGTACGAGAAAACATGGTGTCATCAGCTTATTGTAGACGACGTGTGGGCGGTTTGGGCAATGAGTGGTATACAGGAAATAGGGAAGACGAGGAAGGACGCATTCCTGAAGCACACCGCCAGTGAGTTGCAAAATGCAGGCATCTTGGATAGTGATGTGGGAAACTTGGTGGGAGAAGAAGGACAATATAGGAGTGGTGTTATTCTACATCTACATCCACACTCCGCAAGCCACCCGATGGTGTGTGGTGGAGGGTACCTTGAGTACCTTTATCACTACTTTTTACTATTCCAGTCACGTATTGTTCGCGGAAAGAGAGATTGTCGGTATGCCTCTCTGATTTTATCTTATTGATCTCTTCGCGAGATATACGTAGAAGCAATATACTGCTAGACTCCTCGGTAAAAGTAAGCTCTCGAAACTTCGATAAAAGTCCGTACCGAGCGACAGAGTGTCCCTCCTGTAGAGTCTTCCACTGGAGTTTATCGATTATCTCCGTAACACTTTCACGATTACCAAATGATCCTGTAACGAAGCGCGCTTCTCTCCATTGGATCTTCTCTACTTCCTCTATCAACCCCAGCTGGTACGGATCCCACACCGGTGAGCAGTATTGAAGCCATGGGGGAACAAGTGTACAATAACCTGCTTCCTTTGTTTTCGGACTGCATTTCCTTAGGATTCTTTCAATGAATCTGTCTGGTACCAGCTTTACCGAAGATTGATTTTATATTGTCGTTCCATTTCAAATCACTCCTAATGCCTACTCCCGAATAATTTACGGAATTAACTACTTCCAGTTGCTGACCTGCTATAGTGTAGCTAAATGATACAGGATTTTTCTTTCTGTATATTCCCAGCACATTACACTTGTCTACATTGAGATTCAATTGCCATTCCCTGCGTCATGCGTCAATTCGATGCAGATCCTCCTGCACTTAAATACAATTTTCCATTGTTACAACCTCTCTATATACATCCGCAAAAAGCCTCAGTGAACTTCCGATGTTATCCGCAAGGTCATTAAAATATATTGTGAACAGCAACGGGCCCACGACACTCCCCTGTGGCACACCTGACATCACACTTACTATTTTAACGGGTGTGAACAAAAGGCAGAAACTTAAGAAAGGAAGTTAAAACCGTAAACAAATATTATTTTCAACACAAACTTATTTTTAATGGACACCCCACACTATCGTCTATGCAATCAGTAGCATAATAAATGGCGTTGGTAGTATCGCAATATGTCAATTACATACAAGGAGGTTAAAATAAAGGGCTTATCTAGACTGAGCACATACATCATTTGAAGCATGTCCGCCATTTTGGTCAGTCGTGGAACGCTACTTCTCTGTGAATACTATGCGTTCAGTCGACCTTCCTACTTTTAATGCGTTGAATGGACAGTCAGTGTAAAGTATGTACTTTAGAAGAATATACTTAATTGAATGAATAATAATAAATACTCAATATAAGATATACGAAAACTTAATTTGTAACGCTGATTTTCACTCTCTAACACGTTGCACATCACGGCAAAACTGTCGGACGTATTGATCCTACTTTAAGTGATATAAAACATCAACTCTATGCTACGAACAATTCTCCAAGATGTGTCAATATGGCGGATGCAGGCTTCAGTTTTCTGGAGTTTTCGTGGTATACATTACGCCAGTAGTAATATTCGGCGTATGCATACTGCTGAAAGCTGTTCATTTGTTATCTGTGTGTTTTGTCTTGGAGAGTTGCCCGCGAAATACCAGTGTTTACTGTTAGTGACGTGGAACATTTGTCTCTTAATAGGGGAATGTGGGAGTGAATCAGTTTTGTGGATGAGATGTTTTTCATGTTTACGTTGGTGTGTGTGTGTGTGTGTGTGTGTGTGTGTGTGTGTGTGTGTGTTTGTGTGTGACAGAGAGAGAGATAGTTAGCGATAGGAGAGAGTGAATAGGATACTAGGATGAAGATTATTTGTACATTTCCTCTATTGTGGTAAATAGTGATTTGTTGCAGACTGAAGTGTATTCATTAAGTACAGGTTTTGCTGCTGCTATTGCGTTTTGTATGTGATTGTTCTATTCTTAATTTATGATACAAGCTACTGCTGGTCTTAAGAACTTTTGGGTCATTCTCTTTGTTTGTATGGTAGCGATTTTCTGATATTAAGTGGTCTGCAGACGTTGAGTGAGAACTGTCACTTTTTAATGCTCTTAAATGCTCGGTGTATCTGCTATTGACGTTCTCTGCATGTTTGTCCCACATATACAGCCTGGCAGCATTTGCAGGTTAATTGGTAGATGCCAGATTGGTTATATTTATCAACATTGTCTTCTGTTTGTGTCATTTTGTTATTTATTCTGTGTCCTATATTGAGTCTTCGTCTGTTTTATGTCTGGTTTTGTTATTGTATGTCATTATGTGGCATTTGTTGTTTTCTGTTTGTTCATTTGGTGTTTGGATTGACTGTGTTGTCTGTTTCCAAATTTTGTTGTGTAATCTATTAACAGACAAATCTAACACGACACTAACAGTAAACAATCGTATTTCGCACGCAACTCTCAAATAAATAAATAAATAAATAAAACACCCAGAGAACGAATGAACTGCTTTCAGCCATATGCATACGCCAAAAATTACTACTGTCGTAATGTATACCACGAACAAAACGTGGAACACAAATAATAAACACATTACAAAGGAAACAGGAATAAACAGAAACTAAAGAGGAGAAAAATAAAAGTACTAAGAGAAAATATGAGTTTTCTCGAACGGAAAATTTGGAAAGCAAGAAATTTAAACTTTTTTTTATACGCAGTATAATTTAAAGGTATGTAAAAAATTGATACTCGTATTTTAGTCGTAATTTCGCAAAACTAAAATAGTAATATTTGGCTGATAACCTAAGCGAAATTCATAATGAATGAACATGTAAAAATATTTTAGATGCATCTTAAAAGACAATTGTACAGTATACTATATTTTTTCAGAAGAAAATAATAATAATAAAACACCCCACTGATGATAGCACAAAATGCGCTGAAACATGTTCGGGAAAAATAATTAAATTAAGTGTCCTGCATAAGGCTGAATATCCTTACCATTTGTTGAAGCAAGCACGGAAGAAAGAAGAGAGCAATATGAAAAAGATGATTAGTTAAGTATTATTAATAACGATAGTGACAGTGTCTTTTGCTTCAATGGTGAAATAAGTATTTTCTAAACTATTCCAGTCACACTCCTCAATGACGATGTCACAGACTCTGATGTAAGGTTCTCCAGGCCTAAGCTTTGAAAGACCAGATTTCATCATCTTAGTAGCATCTGGAGGAAACTGATAAATTACCGAAGTCGACCAAATTAAAACAAAAGTGAAAGCCTTTCCTGAGGTTGTTATGTGCTTCGTTGATCCTCAAAGTGGCTGATATTACGAACTCTTCGAGCAAATTCGGAAAGGGGGGCGACGTTTTTGCGTTCAGTCGCCTGTGACCGTGCTCTCCAGCAGGTTAACAGCGCTCTTAAGACGGCGTCCCGGCTGCTGACTGTACACCCCTCCTAAAACGCCTACCTCCTGCAGTCGCTAAATCGCACGTTATTGCTCTGTCCTCTCCCCAGAGACGGACTGTATCACACCAACACCGAACCGTCCTCAATACATACGATGGCTCGCCAAACGTTTTCGCAAGTATGAAAGAAGCATTTTTATGGAATATTCCGTCGCTACTTGTAGGAACAAAGACAGATTAAAAACTTGAATACGTAGTATTTTTGTTGCACAATATTATTTATTTGCTTGTTATTGGCAGCTTTCAACTTCTTAAGCCATCGCAGATAACTTCGTACTAAACAGATAGTCCATACGTAACATTGAGGTTACATATACAAAGATGGTTTTTCAAAGATATGTGAACTGCAAATTTCTTATGTCTATGAATCGATACTACATAACAAACGTACTCCGACAAAACAAATGGATTTTAAATGAACAAATCTTGGGCTACAATGGTATTAAAATATTAAAACTGTGTAATTATATAAGAAAGTATTGTCAGCAGGTGATGGTAGAAACATACATAATGTGGGTTTGTTATGAATAAGTATCAATACCACAGAACGTTCATAATAAAAAAAAAAAAATTAAAAAAAACGCACTGGCGTGTTTTACGGCCCACTTCAGATTTGTAGTTTTATAAGTTTTTGCAAACATTTTGGACCAAAATAATAATGTAAACAATTAAAAATTAATTAATAAGAGCATCTGAAATCCTTTTCGAAAAAAAAAATTAGGTAGTGGCATCACATTTTAACGCAATGCCCACTACGCTACAGCCAACACTAAGAAACTGAGTTCTTTAATCTCATACTAATGATGGCAGTTGTTAACGGATGCTAAAATGGCATTTGAAGACACTAGATTATCATTTATCGTACGAAGAACGACGGATTTTTATTAATTCTTCAGTGCACCATTGCTTTGAAATGACAACGTGTAAGTTAAAATAAGAAAATCATCAAATACGCAACGCAAGATGGCTTATGCCAGAGAGAGTTCTGAGCGAGGAATATCACATGACATCTGCGAACGGCTGATGTCGTTAATTCAGTGGAGGGTATCAAAACTCTGTTATTTTTACAAATATCTCTGAAACGATACGAGATATGAAAAACAAACATAAGGGAACAAAGCTGTAGAGAATCTTCTCCTCTACAAATTCGGTTTATTCAATTTTAGCGTCAGATGAACGATTTATATGCAATTAAAATTACATTACAAACGGCTTTTTCTGGTATTACTAACGTATTTCTTGTCCGAAATATTTCAAAAACCGAGGTTCTGGTCTCTGGTAGCCAACAATTATGTCTGTAAAATTTGGTGCCGATCGGTTGAACGGTTCGACCTAAAAAGTGGGCACACGTTGGAGCCAGACAGACATCGTCAAATCGCCGTTATTTTTGCAAATATCTCTACAACAATGCAAGATATGAAAAAACATAATAGAGCGAAGTTGTAGAGAATTTTCCCCTCTACCAAACAGGTTATTCAATTTTCGTGTCAGATGGACGGTTCGTTTGCAATTACAATTATAGTACAAACGGCTTTTTTGGTATTACTACCGTATTTTTTGTCCGAAAAATTTGAAAAAGGAAAGTTCTGGTCTCTGTCAGCCTAAAATTATGTCGGTAAAATTTGGCGTTGAGCGGTGGAACGGTTCGTCTTAAAAACGAGGAACACGTTACGGACAGACGGACAGACAGACATCATAAAATCGCCGTTATTTTTGCAAATATCTCTGAAACGATACAAGATATGAAAAAAAAAAACATAAGAGAGCAAAGTTGTAGAGAATTTTCTCCTCTACAAATTCGGTTATTGAGTTTCCGTGTCAGATGAACGGTTAAGGCGTTATTTTCACTTAAATTTCGAGCTGTCAAAAGACAATCGCAAAGGCCCAATTTTAGTGTTACTACCGCGGGCCAAAATATGGGGTCCGAATGGGTACATGGACATATCTTACATCACTTAAGGTTACAAATATTATAAATGTCCAGGTGAGCGATGAATGATTGTACAAGCAAACTGTAAATTATGCTACAGTTTGCTTGTACAATTATCCATCGCTCACCTGGACATTTATAATATTTGTAACCTTAAGTGATGTAAGATATATCCATTAGGACCCCATATTTTTTCTTTTCTTTTTTTATTATGAACGTTCTTTGGTGCTGATACTTATTCATAACAAACCCACATTTTGTTTCTACCATCACCTGCTGACAGTACTTTCTTATAGAATTACACAGTTTTAATATTTTAATACCATTGTAGCGGAAGATATGTTCATTTAAAATCCATTTGTTTTGTAGGAGTACGTTTGTTATGCAGTATCGATTAATAGACATAAGAAATTTGCAGTTCACATATCTTTGAAAAACCATCTTTGTATATGTAACCTTAATGTTACATGTGGACTATCTGTTTAGTATGAAATCATCAGACGATGGCTTAAAAAGCCGAAAGCTGCTAATAAGAAGCAAATAAATAATATTGTGGAAGAAAAATACTACGTATTTAAGTTTTTTAAACAAGTATTTACTTATTGTGGATGAAGTGCATGGTCGTCCAGCAGTTTTTATAGAAATCATTTTCGCCACTGGTAGTAAACATTATTTCGTACATCACTGCAATTTCAGCCACTATTAAGTCGTAGTATTGCTTCAGTACGTCTCAGAATTCGACGTTCCCTAACAAGTATACTTGCCTTTTGGCGATTACCAGTTGGAAATACCGCTTCAACACGCGTCAGCATTCGACCTATGTTGACTTGTCTTGCAGCTATATTTCAACCTGATAATGGTCATAAAGTCGAAAATGCAACTTTTACAGTCAACGGCGAAAATAATGTCTCACAAAATAGGAAGTATTCGCAACAAGACACCCCATTCCGTAATTCCACTTGGATTTAAATTATGCGAAATTAATATGGTACAAGGACATGCTCTTTATAAATTTTTCCGCCTCTTTTTCCGGTGTCTCGAAAAGACAGTTCAGCGACATAAATTTTAACTTTTTTGTTATTTATGTTATCAGGAAACTCTATTACACTTTTTTAAGACGACCGGACCAATATGTAGAAGAGAATGTCATGCTTTGGCTCCCTGCATGCCCAGATACCACCAGACATAATCTGTTCGCACTTGGATTTGAAGGCCTTGTGCCTGAATCGGTAAACATGTTACCTTCACAGGATCACTTTCCTGTCCATCCGTGGATCTGTCTGTCGGTGTGTCCGCTGGATTTATAAGACGCCCAGCACTGAACGTGAATGGTAACAATCGCGCCTTTTTCCTTAGGCAGATATGATATAAATATCAACAACTAGCTTAAACCCGCAGCTCCGCTCGCGTATTGGTTGTTTATGATAGATAATGCGCGAAACGTCAAATCATTTTTTTTAAAGAGATGTATTAAAAGAAATTTCTCTTTTATTGCTTTGTTTATATATTCTTATATTCCTTATTCGTATGCTTATCCTTACAGAGAAAGAGTTGCATGCATAGTCGCGAACGTCATCGTTGGCCTTCAGTCCGATTTTTTTTTTTTTTTTAATAATTTGACGACTTTCAACCACCATATCTCCACCCCCTTATAGCTATCGACATCGAACTGCTATGGTGTACTTCGGACAACAATTACACACAGACCATTCGTTTGCGTTCTGTAGTTTTGGCGGCAGAACGAAATATTAACACACACACACACACATGTAGAATTTTATATACACAGATAACTTTCCATCCCAATATACTCCACCCTTTTATCACTGTCAACCCTCAAGCAACAATGCAACCAATAAAACCATTTTCAAAGAGTAAATGTGATTTTTAAGAGTAATTATTGTTCCGCATTTCGCGTTATATTCTCCAAATTACTAAATATCTATCAGATCACTGTAAAACCGTGCCTAAAACCTTCCTCAGGTATAAATTAGTAACTGTACAAATATTTAAGTCTCTGCGTCTTGTCGTTCGGACGTGATAAGCGTACACCGAACAGACATTCACATTATATATATGTATTCGATCGCCATAAAACCGCGCGTAAAGTCTTCCCCGGGTAGATATTAGTAACTACACACATTATTAGCTCTTTATGTCTTGTGGTTCAGACGTAATAAACGTACACCGAACATTCACATTTATAGATATAGATAATTCAAAACATAAATTGTCTCATTATATAGGTATAAAGGTTCGAATCCCGCCCACAGCACAAATTTTAATTCAACGTCTCTCCTTATATACAACACATTTCGCATAATGAGACAATTCATGTCTCAAGGAATTGAACTACTGTTGATATTCATATCACCTCTGCCTGAGGAAAACGGCAGAATTGTTCTCATTCCCGTTCATTGCTCGAGTGCTTTTCCAATATTTGAGAGCCTTGGCAACTCTGATACGTATTTCGTAAGTGAACTTTGAGGCAGAATTACAGTATGATTTGTGGAGGGAAACATGCTGTAAGATCTTGTAGCCGCCTTATTCCCACCGCTGTGTTAGCTGAGCGGTGCAAAGCGTCTGTCTAAGCAGGTGGTCCCGAGCATAACTCAAATTTTGATTCAACGCTTCTCCTTATATTCAGAACCTGTGATATAATGAGACAATTTATTTCCCAAGGGATGTAATTATTGTGGCTCGACGGAATAGTAGCATGCGTCTTTGCAAATAGCACCTGTCAGCAGCAAATGACGTAAGTCAGTCACATCCTGAAGGTACTGACGGGAAGGCAACGGGTACAAATAAAATGAATAAAGGCGATATAGTCACTGTGTGCGACAATGAAAGGTCTAAAATATCACTCTAGAAACTGTGTAACATGTAGTGGCAGTTACGGAAGAACCAACCGATCAAATGTCAATTTAAGACTGTAATTTCGAGGCAGTGTTCAACTGACATTAGCCAAGAAAAAAGGTAACTTCAGTTTTCAGTTGATAGCTGAATAATGCCTTTTTTTCTTGTAGCTGACACAGTTCTACATACATATTTCAACGCTGTATCCTTACGTAAGTGCAGCTACAATTTATATAGGTTGTATCTGTTGCCAGGCTTTTGCGTCGCACTTCGCCTTCATTTAATTACAAAGATATCCAGCAACATGGATTATCACGTATACCTAAAAATTCCATTTCAGTCAACATCTGCATGATGAGTATGACACTGATACCACTAATGTTCAATATGAGAACAGCAAACCTCCGTCCCGTGTTAAGTATGGATGTTTTTCTTACCAGTCCTGCATATTTTCTGAACGAACTGATCTAATATTTTCACGTTGCAATGGAAGTAGGCTTGACTTCTAAGGCAACTAAACACAGCACATATACTGAAAGCACGTTTATTACGAACTCAACATACACGCAGCACTGACTGCCTCTCAGGCAAAGTGCTCTGCTATTTATACACAGACAGAATTTACTAGAAATTAGAAGAACAGTTAACATAAGAAACAACTAGAATTTACAACTGAACATAAGAAAGATGTAGAACCTTCTGGAATTGTCGATTACAAAGAAATAAGTTTTTGCCGGTGGGCGGGATTGAACCGGCGACCTTCTGCTCCGCAGTCCGTGACGCTATCCCTTGCGCCACGCCGGCAGTTGGTGTACGTGGTCTCTCGCGGCATTATATGAAATTAACGCTTATTTACTTGTATGTTTCCTAGTATTTTATGCACTACCGTACCGTTCATCCTATTACGATATTGCCAACATGTTGCTTGTACTTTTGCGAAGGTTACACGTATAATTATACCACTGTATGACACATAGTTCAGTAACAGTGAGAAGCGTGGAAAACTGTTGCTGTCTGCATTACACTGGTGAGTCGTAGTGGCCATTTGGATGCATGCATTTTGCTTGAAGGGCAGCTAACTACTGTTCGTCCTCCTGCCACGACGGTAAATAAGTGACAGCCGCTTGGGAATGACCGGACGGCTAAGGCGCCTTGCCACTGATTCCACTGCCCCTCCATGTCGGAGGTTCGAGTCCTCCCTCGAGCATGGATGTGTGTTTTTGTTAGCATAGGTTAGTTCAAGTAGTTTATAAGTCTAGGCGCTTATGACACAACAATTTGGTCCATTACATTTACAAACATTAGAAAAGTTTTCAAGAGTGACAGACTCACTCTAACTACAGTGTGCCGCTGGTTGTAAAGTTGCTGAGACTGCATACTCAATTATTTTCGACAATATTTTTGGATTTGAAATTGCTCATTAGCATTATTTTCTGGTCTCTTCGGCGAACAACTTTGCCATAACAGTGTATACGTTATTGAGCGTATATTTTTTTAATTGTTTGTAAGGATTCCAGAAAATATTTTAATAATCACAAGTAAACATAATTTGGGTATTTATTGTAAGAAATAACGAACATCAGAGTTAAAAATTATTACCCTTGAATTTATTTTTTGTTTTAAATTTCAGTAACACCGGATTTCAATATAGTATGTTCTATTTTATTAACTTGTTACTGAGATTTTTGAATTCAGGGGTTGGTGAGGCTCCCTTGCTGATTCTGAAATTTTCATTATCAGCAGCTTTAAAATTCTTCTTATTTAATAAGATCTAATTGCTTATTGTTCTTAATGCCTACTGCAATTAATTGATTAATTAACCTTTTATCAGTTATGAAGTAAGTTTACAAATAAATGGTGTCGTACAAAATAACAAACGATTTCTTTGTAGTTCTTACCTTCAACTATAATCTTTTTCCCTATGCTAGTCTCACACATCAATCTAAGATAAAAAAACAAGTTCTAATAAAACACAGTGTTGGTTGCAATAATTTATTTTGATCAACGCGAGTTGCCTTTTTGAGGCATCATCTAAAGCTGAAGAAAAGAAAATTGGTTAAACTATACATTCTTAGCCTTATCGTGCACAGTGGAACTAAGAAAAAAGATTATCACTCAATAATTCGATACATCAATTAGTGTGAATTAAGTTTCGTGCCAAAACATGGCAGCACGAGTATTTAAAAGGTAGCAATCGGTGCAGGTCACCCGTCAGAAACCTATAAAACAGCAAAATACAAGAGAATTTATAATGTGATCCTATCCTACACGATTAACTTTCCCCACACAGCGTTTTATGAAATTAGCTGATTGCCAAAACCAGATACGCGGCATGATAATCTGGTAAAAATAGAACCGGAGCATGAAGAGGTGAAATTAAATGGATAAAATTACCTAAAATAAGGCGCATATTGACAAATTTACACAACTGTCAAATTCTACGAATATGTTATCGCCGTCGCCGTGTATTATTTTTAGACTGACGCTGCCAGGATTTGGCATTAAATCTTTTCAACGCTGATTGTTGTAATGCATTATTGTAACTTGTTCTCTTATTGTTAGTATCAATGTGCACGAAATGAGTAGGCCTGTAATGTCCCCTCTTCTTACTTTCCAGATTCTGATCATGCACTCCAAAAGGCGAAATGCATTGATCAAAGTAAATTATTGCAACCAAGACTTGTTTTATGAGAAATCATATTGCATAGGTTGCAGTACCAGACGGCCTAATGGAGTGGTAGATATTTTATTAAAAAAATTATTTATTTGTATTTTATGCGCTGTCGTACCGTTCACCCGATTGCGACGAATCTTTGTCAACGGATTGTTTGCACTTTTGCGAAGGTTATAGCCTGAATTATATCACTATACGACGCATAGTTCAGAAGAGATAACGTCAAGAATACTGAAATGCGTGAAAAATTGTCGCGTTATGAATTACGTTTAAATTACTTCTTTGTTACAAAATGTATTCGCAACGCGTGGAAATCTACCGCATTATGTTTGTTCGTATGGCAGATGGTATTGTATCAATGAACTTCGACAAAATCTACGGCTTTATACCGAGAATGATGAAATTTTGCACAGATAACCTCAAAACAAAAAGAAGTATTACGGTCTACCTGAGATTTGACATGGTTCATGGAGAGGAAAGCATTCAATACACTTAGACACCCCAACAGTGATCATCATGGAAGTTAACAGGGTTATGTAATTTTTCACACGTGGACTGAGGAGGCTGTAACAACACATAACAACGGAAACAATTACACATGTACACGAGCACGTGTTTAAAGCTGTGATACACGTCAAAATCTATTTGTGAATAAATGTTTACAAAAGTGAATACGATGGCAAAATGTGTCAAAGTGAAAAGGCGAGGTGATGTCAACAACTACCACCGAATCTCATTTCTTACAGCCTTATCCAAAATTATTGAAAAATTAATGTGTTCTAGAGTAGTTTTACACATAGGTAAAAATAAAGTTCTAACAAAATCCCAATTTGGTTACCAGAAAGGCTTTTCAACAGAAAATGGTATATATACTTTCACCAATGAAATATTAAATGCTCTCGATAACCGGACATCACCCGTTGGGATTTTTTGTGATCTCTCCAAGGCTTTCGTTGTGTAGATCCTGGAATTCTTCTAGATAAACTAAAGTATTGTGGTATGAATGGGACAGTGTACAAATAGTTTAAATCATACCTAACAGGAAGAGTGCATAAAGTTGAAATTAGTAGTTCTCATAATATGCAAAAACAGCTGATCCCTCAAACTGGGGAACAATCAAAAATGGGGTGCCACAAGGTTAGGTCTTGAGCCCTTTGCTGTTCTTAATAATATTTATGACTTGCCACTCTATATTCATGAACATGCAAAGCTGGTTCTTTTTGCTGATGATACACGTATAGTTATCAGATCTGACAGACAAGAACTAACTGATGAAATTGTAGAAGATGTCTTTCAGAAAATCATTAAGTGTTTCTCAGCAAATGGACTATCACTAAATTTTGATAAAACACAGTACGTACAGTTCCATACAGTAAATGGAATGACACCGTCAATAAATATAGACTTTGATCAGAAATCTGTAACAAAGGTAGAATATTCAAAATTTTCAGGTTTAAGCATTGATGAGGGGTTGAACTGAAGATCTGTTGAAACGTTTGATTTCAGCGACTTATGCTATTGGGGAACTGCAAATTTTAGAGAAAAACATCTCAGTAAATTTGCTTACTATACCTATTTTCATTCTCTTCTTTCGTATGGCATCATTTTCTGGGGCAATTCATCATTGAGTAAAAAGGTATTTATTGCACAAAAGCGTGTGATCAGAATAATTACCAGAGCCCATCCAAGATCATCCCGCAGACACTTATTATTTAAAGAGCTAGGGATCTTCACAGTAGCTTCTCAGTATATATATATATATATATTCAATTATGAGAATTTGTTATTACTAATCCCACCGAATTCAAAAGCAATAGCAGTGTACATAACTACAACACTAGGAGAAAGAATGATCTTCACTATTCAAGGTTAAATCTGGCTTTGGCACAGAAAGGTGTTGATTATGCTGCCACAAAAGTTTTTGGTTATCTACCAAACAGCATCAGAAGCCTGACAGATAGCCAACAAGCATTTAAAAATAAATTAAAAGAATTTCTGCACGGCAACTCCTTCTACACTATAGATGATTTTTTAGATATAAATCAGTAAATTTGAAAGAAAGAAAATAAAAAACAGTGTATCATGTAATACTTAGTACAAAGTAATAATTTGTAAAGACACTTTTCCGTTCCACATCATTACGAAGGGTCGTATTCATGATCTATGGAACAAGCACTAACCTAATCTTATCTATATTTTCAACTACAAACAATAAATTTGTTTACGGTAATATCAGTTAAAAGATCATTTTGAGCTAACCTTGACATTAATAATAATGACTTACTTCGTCAACCAAACATTCAAGATAAGTGAAAGTTGTAGTTGAGTCCACATTACATACTGGAGGTTGACTTCGACAGTCGAGCAGGTGATTGGCAGGTGAAGGTGGAGATGGGCAGAGAGAGGGGTAGAGAAGATGAGCAGAGTGAAAGAGAGAAGGAAAGAGAACTTGGGCAAAGAGAAAAAAGGAAAGGAGACATGGAGTAACTGGAATAAATAAGTACCTGTTAAATGCCGAGTTTTCAACTAGTTTGTACAAAAAATAAGACAGCGGGTTGCTAATATTTCCTTTGCTTCATCTGAATAACAAAGGTCACGAGAACTGAGAGTAGTAAAACAGTGCGACAGTGGGGCGGCACTGACCTGTCGGTCGTTGACGAACCAGCGGATCCTGGCGGGCGGCGCCGACCAGCCCGAGGTGCAGTTGAGGGCCAGCACGTCGCCCTGCCGGAACACGCCGCCCAACTCCCCAGAGATCTGGGGGCCCTCGTGCGGCAGCGCTGCAACACGACGGAACACCTGAATAAACAGTAACTGACTGTAATAGCATACAGGATGACTTAGACAAAATTTCTAGTTGGCGCGCAGAATGGCAGCTAGCTCTCAATGTAGAAAAATGTCAGGTGATGCGCATGAGTAGAAAAAACAATCCTATAATGTTCGAATACAGCATTAGTAGTGAGCTTCTTGATGCTGTCGCGTCGTTCAAATATCTAGGCGTAACATTGCAGAGCGATATGAAATGGAACGAACATGTAAGGACAGATGTGAGTAAGGCGGACAGCCGACTTCGGTTTATTGGGAGAATTTTGGGAAGATGTACTTCACCTGTAAAGGAGACCGCGTATAAAACGCTTGTACGGCCACGTCTTGAGTATTGCTCAAGTGTTTGGGACCCGCAGCAGATCAGTTTAAATGAAGACATAGAGGCGGTTCAGAGACGAGCAGCTAGATTTATTACCGGTAGGTTCGACCAATGCGCGAGTGTCACGGAAATGCTCCGGCAACTCAATAAGGGATCGCTGGAAGAAAGACGACGTTCTTTTCGTGAATTTCTGTTAAGTAAATTTAGAGGGCCGGAATTTGAAGCTTAGTGTAGTACGATCTTGCTGCCGCCTACTTATATTTCGCGTGAAGATCACAAAGACAAGATAAGAGAAATTAGGGCTCGTACGGAGGCATTCAGGCATTCTTTTTTTCCTCGTTCAATTTGGGAGTGGAATAGGAAAGGAAATGCCTAGTAGTGGTACAGTGTACCCTCCGCCACGCACCTTACGGTGAATTGCGGAGTATGTATGTAGATGTAGATGTCTGCATGGCATGGCACCCTGGTGTGACTTCACACACAGTAGGCAGCGAAAGCGCAGCTGACTGGCTGGTCGCTGGCAAACAGCCTACTGCCGCATAGCGGACAGCCTGCCAGCTAGCAATTGCGAACTACTCCGTGCCCAACAATAAACACAGACCTCAGCCAATGCCTCACAAGAGTCGTGATGGTTAGCTGGCTGACTGGCCGCTAGGAGGCAGTGGACTGTGCCCCAGCGGCCAGCCAGTCAACCAGCGATGGCGCCCTACTAGGTGTGACCTGACACAGACTGCTTGGAATTAGGTAGCCATAGGCTGAAGTTCATTATTTAGGTATTTTTAGCTTTATTTTTGTGAATCTGAACGTGTATCCGCCTTATAGCTTTATTTTATATGTGAAAGTCATCCATGATCGATAATCTCAGTTCATGTTTGTAACTACTGCACGTTATAATGTCTTTGCAGCTGCGATATAGCATCTGCACTACAGTAGCTTTTTTTACTGCTGAGGCGAGTAGTAGAGAGTGAGCTGTTGAGCAGAGGTGTCGATTGTGGGCTAGGCTAGCTGACAGACGTATGGCAACTGTGTTGTGTACTAAGATTGCATTGGTCAGCAATGATTGTATTGAGGTTGATTTATTTCGCTCTATATTTATGAATACAAACGTATTATATTGAACAGTGGATTCTGTATCAAGAGGAAGAGAATATTTGTATGGAACGGTATTGTATAAAACCATTGTATTATATTGAAGACTCAACAAAGGTATGTTTCTTTAATTCAATAAATAACTGAATGATTACTAACTTTTCTTATTTCAGCTCAACCTCGTCCCTCGTTTTCCTAATTGTGGCATTTTTGATTTTGTTGTATGGTACGTGTTGAGTTTCTTGAGAAAAAGATTTCCTTTTAAATGTAAATGTTCAGGTACCAGTAAAGTAATCAGTCCTTACATGCCACTGAATCTGACTGTCAGAAATAATGTTCACAGAAGTACAGATTGTTTTACTTACAGGGCCTAATTTTGTTTGTTAAATCCATAGCGCGAATATGTTTTCCTTGATTTAAATAGAAAGACTTAATAAGAATAGGAAACTTTTACTTAATAAACGTTCATCAAGCTTTCACTTTCACTTAATAAACTTACAACAAGACGCTTTCAAGCTGTGAGGCCTTACTGTAGATGGTGTTGGCTAAGCACAGGTTCAATATGCCGTCCTCAGAGTTGGTAAGTACCGACGGTGTATCAACGAATTTCACGATAACACAAGTCAATCAGCTGTTCTGCTCTGTAGGAGGACTCTTCCATCTTCTATAAAGCGTGTAAAAGTTATAATGACGTCTAGTTTGACACTATCGGGCTCTAATCTGTTACCGCGCGGGAATAAACCGAGCAGTTCTATGCGCCTCCCGCCAGAGGTTCGAGTCCTACCTCGGTTATGGTTAAGTGTATCGTTCTTAAATTAGTTTCAGTAGTTTGTAATCCTAGGAACTGATGGTCACAATAGTTTGACCCATAGATTTAAAAATATTTGAATTAGAATCTAATCGGTTGGCGGCACATTTGCCTGACCTGAGGCCTATGTAGCTGCTGCGACTTTCGTTACTCGTCAGAGAAATAATGAAATGATTTCTTGGAGAAATAGCTTTTATCTGTGACTTGCTGATACGACTACGGTCAGCATATGACCTCTTCTCTTCCAGCAGGGTTCTTTTTTCTTTTCACTCAATGTATAAAATGGTAGTAACATCAGAAGACTACTAATTAGATTCGGGTAGTTCAGTGACAAACAAATACACTGACGTGTTTTAGGCACACTTTGTTTTCCTGTAGCTTTATGATTTTTCCAAATATCTTGGACGTAAAAATTATCTAGTGTTAATATAGATAGTATAAAATTAAATTTATAAGGAAAATAAAGTAATATTATACAATAAAATAATGCAAACTAAATATATAAAAATTATGATGTAATATATATTCTAGTTTCCTTCTTTCCATCTTAAATATTTGTATACGCGAACAGAAAAACAGACCAGTGGGATTGATTTTTTATTATTTTTTATTTTGCTCTATTCTCTGGCGTGGTGGAGTGACCGAGCGTACAAAGGCACCTCGCTATGGAGCGCGCGGCTGCTCGCCAACGGACATTCGACTCCTCCATGGGGCATCTCTCTCTCTCTCTCTCTCTCTCTCTCTCTCTCTCTCTCTCTCTCTCTCTCTCTCTCTCTCTCTCTCTATCTGTGAGTGCCTGTGTGTGTGTGTGTGTGTGTGTGTGTGTGTGTGTGTGTGTGGTGCCATTAGGTTAGTTTAAATTAGTTTAAATAGTTTGTAAGTCTAGGGACTGATGACCATAGCCGTTTCGTCCAATTGGTTTACAAACATATATTTCTTTTTTTCTGATTTCCTTCACTTTTTGGTCGTTTTGGAAGAAATTTTCAAAGAAATTCAATTATGAAAAAGTTCATATATTGGAGAGTGGCGTTCGGAAAGATCTAAATTAATTAAAATATTCATGAATACCATTATCATTTATCACTGATGAATCTGTTTATAAATTTTTTATTCCACTTTGAAAAGGCATTTTCTTACGATATATTCATTCCTGGATGACATTCAACATCATATCGTTGTTAGAACCTCCGTTAAATAACGCACATCAAAATAACATGACGGTGGAGCAATATGAAGAATTATAATTTTAAATGTGGGTACCAACTTTCAGAGTAAAAATACTGAAAAAAAATTCAAAATAAAGCGGATTGATTCAGAACAACTTTAACCTGAATTTTTTTTTCAATACGAAGTGTAACATCCGAGATAGCGCTCAGTTATGTCCTACAGCGGCCGTCTGAAGGAGGTTCTGGTCCCTGGCGGCCAACAACCACGTCAGTATAATTTGGTGCCGATCGGTTAAACGGATCGACCTGACAAGTGATAACACGTTAGGCACAATGAATCTTCTTCTCCAAAAATGATTTTTTTTTCCAGTTTTCATCTCAGATGAACGGTTAAGGCATAATTTGCAATTAAATCTCCAATTGCCAAATGGGCTTCGAAAACTGTTACTGACTTAAAGTGGGCCAGAAGTTAGGTACGTTCTAAAATTAACAACAGAAAATATGAGGTAGCCTCTTACACTTTGGTGTAACGATAAAACACAGACTCTGAAAAGTGTCTTGCTGCAGGGCATGGCAAAAGGTTGAAGAAATATTCAATGAATCTGAGACATCTCACAACTTGTCCGGCCCTCAGTGAGAGAGTGTATGTAGCCCCTAGAGAGGTAAATGAAATTAGCCAGATAATAAAAAAACTGGGCTCAGGCAGGAGCAGCTCAAAGCACTACAACGAAAGCACACTTAAAATCGTCGCGCTTAGCGATCGAAATGCAAACCTTATTATACTGAGTGCCAAGATCGGTTTTGTAGAAATAATTTATTTCACTTAATTACGTATCAGCAAAGTTGCCATCCTCAGATGTTCTCATATATCGTCGACGATGAAAAGGAAATGTGTTCAAGTTTTAAAGTACGTTACCATACTGGATCGTCATATTAATAAAATTACTGAAATATAAATTTTGGATACGTCATACATTCCGTATGATATTTACAAAAATCTTGATAGGATCTGAAACAAGGTTATATGTTTTACAGAGGATTAAGCTTTTTTACTCTCCCATAAGACAACTGAATATCACAGTATGTGCGAATGCTACATAGAAACATTTATAAATAATTCCACAACTGTGCATAATGTCAGCAAAATCTTAATGCTAAAGAAACAGAAATTTTAGATTGAAGTCTGTATTAATGCAATGTCATGTATCTAAGACCAGGGTATAAGATCAGGCTGGTTCGAAAGAAGAAAAAGAGCACAGTAAGGAATTTGTGTGTCTCTTTTACTTTTCATCATCGCAGTGGATGAAGTTATGAAGTTGGTGTAGAAGAAAGGCAAAAGTGCAGCAACGGCTGAATTGCTAGAAGGAAGCGTTGGAAACATTTGCACTTAAAGTAAGCTCAATAAAAACAGTGTGCTTGGCAATTTGCAAGAGTAATGAAACCCTCAAATTGAAACTTGGATATTAGGAGATAGAATCTGTGCAACATGTTGAATACCTGGGCAGCATTCTTTCAACTGACAAGACGATAATGAAAGAGGTTAACAGTAGAGGCAAGGTGGTACATCACCCACTGTGGGGTAAAAGCTTTCCTAGGTCAGCAAGAGCAACGCTTCACAAAACCCATTTCCTTTTCATCTTGAAATATGGGCTGGAATCAGTAACTCTAACAAGCCACGATACCAGCAGGATACAAGCCACAGAGATGTGATTCCTTTGGATTAAGCCGGGTTTCCACAGGCATGAATTTCTTACACATGCATTTCCCCACCACCATTCCCTATATGCACGTAGCGTTTCCACACGCCGATGTAGGAAACGCTATTTACACGACTTTCAAGATGGCCCCTCGTGAAATTTTTCGTGCGGAAACTGTACACATTTTAGCTGTAGAGTTTATACAGAAGTTGACGAAGAAAAGAACATGCACTACTGCTCAATATAGAAGTGGGAATTTCGTAGGAAGTATTTGGGGATGGTAAAATAAATTGAGAATCAGCTTTCAGTAATGGCAGTGTCAATGTATCCATGACGTCGGTAATGGCTGTTTGAAAACTGTCACAAATAGAATAAGGGGGAAAATCTTTCGCTTTGACCATGAAATAATTAATGCTATTCCTGCTCTATGGTGTACAGGGTCTTGCGTTTACCCTTGTGTAGTCAGTAAATTACACTCGTAAAGCGAATATTTCGCTGCCAAAAAAAAAAAAAAAAAAAAAAAGAATGTCGCCGTTACTTGGCATTTATCGCAATTTCGCAAACCTTTCGAGCCGTATTTCTGATACGACCAGTATTCAAAAGTTGAAACACATATGTGAGATACCATGCCACCTCGTATTAATTTTTCAAGGCCATTGGCTACTCGAGATACTGCAGTACATACATTCTGAAGAACACTATTTTACCGTATGTTATCTACAGTTAACAGAAGATACATCAGAAAAGAATGTTTATATCGGTACTACCTGCAGAAGTAATAAGTGGAAAGTAAGGTTTCTGTCTCAATAGTTCATCTTTTAAGGAGTGGTCTAATTTCTAATAGGTAACAATTGCCGAAAATACCGATTCACTACTTAATTTTGTAAGCAATCTTGCATCTACTTTATAGAATACTCTTTAAGCAATGTTAATGCTGGCTTGAACCCTATTATATTCAAATAAGATTTTCGTGGTGATCAAAGTAGGCCTACTTTTAATTCTTCAAAACTATATATAAATTTTCATTTGATCGAAATGTTTACGGTCAGTGTTATTAATTAGGCTAATATCGAAACAGAATATACGTTTACAATATTAACTGTTATGCAATACTATGAACGTTAGCAAGTTAACACTGTTTCAATGTTTTCAAATTCGTTTCGTCACATCAAACGATGGTATGTTACTCTATGTATAAATGTTTATAACAAGCAGCACAATTCTAAATTGATGTCCACATCACATTGTTCATGAAAATTTTGTCACTTCATGAAGTATTCATTTACTTACCTAAGGACGAAACTCATTATTTTGGTGTTTCGCAAACTCTTCATGTACATAAACAAACATTAATTTTAGCTACCTGTTCCATTCTGTCGAACGAGCAAGACCAGAATGAAAGCAGATCCACCTATCGGCAGTTGCTGAAGCTCATAAGCGATGGTGGGGGAAGCGACATCGTGCAAGGAAGTTAAACGCCTTTGAACTTTCGTAACTGACGCCTAAGATAGCATGGCAGTATGCAAGTTTGGTGTTTCCATGCGTATGTTGACTGTCGCTAGTGGTGGTGGGGGAATGCACGTGTAAGAAATTCATGCCTGTGGAAACGCGGCTTTATTATCCATAAAACCGGAATGGATAAAATCAGAGATGAATGTCTGACTTCATCTGGGAGTCCAACAGGGTGTACTTTCACAATGGACTGCAATGGTTTGGTCATATCTGTTGCCTCGGTTACTGGGGGATATAACAGCTGCCGGGACTCAAATGAAGATGTGGACATGGAACAGCTATACAAAGTCATAGAACAATTTTACTTCGCATACAAAAGCCAGTATTTAACTTCATCAGACTTGAAGAGGGCAGACATTTACAACATTACAAGCAATCCTAATTCTTCTTGCAGGTGCTCTTAAATAGTCTGTCTGGGCCAACGAGCACTGCGCGGCTGGTTGTCAGCATTGCATCTCTGTGTCGCCATGGGTGCGACCGCGCTTGGTCTCGCAATTGCCACGAGTTCCGGCGCCTTCTAAAAGTCGTTCCGGTGGTGTTCTCTGGTTGGGTGCAGTCGATTCGTTAGGACTGCACAGTGTCATGAGAACTGAAACCTTATGACACCTAAGGATTACTTTGACTGGAAGGTGTTTACTAAAAGACCATTAGGATGGTTAGTTAAAACAAATAGAATAGGATCTGGGCAAAAGGAAGATAATTGCTGTTGAATCTTCCAGGTTATATGGTCGTGGTCGAAGAAACGTATCTGCTCCTGACGTTTCGTCCAGAGCTGCGCTGGAATTTTCAGAGGTGCTACTGGTAGCGGTGAGTCTTGCCGACTGACGAGTCGGGCGTCGGAGAGCGGTATAAATACTGTCTAAAAGGGGGCGTGGTCAAGTGTTCACGTGCGCAGTAAAGATAAGCCTTGTCAAAGATAAAACATAACTTTCGATAGTCAATTTATCTACAACGACGAACTATTATTCACGACTGTATAGAGAAGCAATCGAAATATACAAACATGGGGATAATTTTAATAGAAAGGAAGAAGCAATGAAACTTAATGAAATATGGACTGTGGCTCTTCAGAGTAGGTGGTTACGCATTTATCTTTGACCATCGACTATCGGAAGTTATGTTTTATCTTTGAGAAGGCTTATGTCTGCTGCGCACGTGAACACTTGACCACGCCCCCTTTTAGACAGTACAGTATTTATACCGCTCTCTCTCTCTCTCTCTTTCTTTTCTTTTTTTTTTTTTTTTTTTTTTTTTTTTTTTTTTTTTTTTTTTTTTGTTAAGTTTATGGGACTTAACTACAGGGTCATCAGTCCCTAAACTTACAACTACTTATGAACTACTTACAAACTAAGTCTTGAAAGCCCTCACTGCATGAAAAGGAAGACAGACTGGAGGAAGTGTAGGTGGCGAGGCACAGGTTTATGGAAAGGCTAGTTTGTTCTCACAACAAGCTCGCTGAAATGGAGAAATGATCATGATTATCATGATCCATACAAAGTGGTTAAATGTTAATATTTTAATGACTTTACGAGTTATCAATAAAAAAAGTTTGCTTTTCGAAAGTATAAAAACATTGTAGATTAAGTGCCTCATAGAATTAAATTTTAGGGTTAGTATCAGAGTACTTTAGTTACTACGTAGATGCATGAAACTGTGCTAAATTTTAGGATTAATAAGAAAAGTCGAGGAAGTTGAAACACGAACAGTTAAGCACTAGTAATCCACTCGGACTTGCCGCTAAAAATTTCTACGAGTTAAAATTTCCTAGATTTTAATATTTGTTACAGTTCCCACTGCAAGGATAAAAATTAGCAACTCTCTAAGTGTTTAACGTACATTGATATTAGTACTTTGGCACCACAAAGAAAGGACTGTTATACTACCGTTAGCAACCAATCAGCGAGTGTCTCTTCGCCAGCCGAACAGAGCTTGTATAAGCAACCCGTGCTTGTAGATGGATGGCAGTTCACGTCAAGATCATATACACTGCGGGTCAGCCGAGATAACTGAAATTTTGAGGCGAGCATTATTGACTAACTGCTTGATAATCGGAACAGTAAAGCTAATTACGTAGCATTTTTCATGGAAAACGTTGGAAACTGTTTGGGTAGGAAAAATTGATTACGACATGTGATTTGCGTGGGCTTTGTGAAATAAACAGATTTATTAAGAACTGCGGAAATTCAATTTCGTCGTAGTTTCCGAGTGCTCTGAATTTAACGGAGATTACGAATATTCCGTTACAGTTTCGAAGAGCTATCTGACAAGATTAAGAGCAATATGTTCTCTATGGCTTTCCGGCTGTTCATAAAACAATTTTCAGTCTCTAGAAAAGGCAGCGGCAGATAAAAATCACGCACAAAAAGACAATTATATTTACTGAGGTAATCTTTACAAAGAACAAACTACTCTCGGTCTCACAATTGCTTTCCATCCATAGTTCATTTACATACCATAAAGCTGTTCGCTCTTCATTTTTGGTTGTCACATCTTATTATATTTCTTTATAGCCACCTAATAACGTTATTCTTTTATTCCGAGAAGTAAGTCACGTTCGCTATAGTGCTTCGTATTTCACCGTTCCAGCTCGTGAATGCCACCTTAGCCATAACACGATACCAAACCCCACCAAAAGCTTCATAAACAGGCGCTTCACTACAGTATATGTTAGCCAGCATTTCTTGAACAAATGTGTATCTCCCATTCGTACTGAATGTGCTGTAGTCTGCCGGTGATTACATTTGTAACATGGCTCTCCTCGCTAGGCCTTTGTTTGATATTATGCGCGCCACAGACGTACATATAAGCGCAGCCGCGCGTCATGCGCTAGTCACTTGTTTCCTCAGAGAACATCAGCCGTTGGCAAATTCGTGTGGCAACAAAGCGTCTCTTTGCAGAGCGGCCTGTGGTGTACCTCGTTTCGCTTACGAAGCTTTCGGCTGTAACGGCCGCGCAGGTGGCTAGCGGTCCGCCCAAATTTCAGTTGCGGGATGCAGTGTTTGAGAACAAAGCTTACATGGTCCGTGATTCCTCTCCAGTGGATATAGCACAGCCGTTTGTCTGCGTTTTTCCAGACAGTTGAAACGGAATATCACAGGATTTCGAAGTTTGCTTCGACTATTCGCGTTTCAAAAGAATGTTCAAATGTTTGTATAGGTTATGGGACTTAGCTACGGGGTCATCAGTCCCTAAACTTACAAACTACTTATCAACTAGCTTAACCTAAGGACGGCACAAATATCCATGCCCGAGGGGGGGGGGGGGGTTCGAACCCCCGACCGTAGTGGCCGTGCAGACCGTGACTGGAGGGCCTCAGTCCCCTCGGCCATTCGCGTTTCATTTTACTTAGTTGGACTTTACATATTCTTTCAAATGTTCAAATGTTTGTAGAGCTTATGGGACTTAACTACGGGGTTATCAGTCCCTAAACTTACAAACTACTTATGAACTAGCTACAACTAAGGACGGCACAAATATCCATGCCCGAGGGGGGGGGGGGGATTCGAACCCCCGACCGTAGTGGCCGTGCAGACCGTGACTGAAGCGCCTCAGTCTCCTCGGCCGGCACATATTCTTTACATCTGTGGAAAATCAAGCTAAATATTCGCAAGTTCCACTATCGGCATTTCACAATAGGAACGCATACTGTTAAAATATTAAGCCTTTAGTTTGATAAGGCCAAGTTCACGTCAGAGGTATGCGTTTTGCTCACAGAAATACATATGTTTCTTGTAACTTTATTATTTACTAGCAAACCCAGCAACGCTTTGCAATAGATGTGTATAGGAAATACACCATAATCTCTTTTCTTCTTCCTATGTGTAGTGTTTCCTCCCCCCTTCCTTCGTTCATATCCCCCTCCGCCCTATCTTCGCACCAATCTCTCTTATCCCACAATACATCCATCTCCTCCCCCTACTCTCTGCGTCTATAACATTCACCTTTTTAAATCCATTTCATTCCCCCATTCTTTATCTACTCCTTCCCCGCTCTCTGATCTTATTTATTGTTATTGAAAACGGGTAAATCAATTAGAAACGGGTTATTAGAGAGACCTTTCGAGCTGCTCTATCTGCGAGGTTAGCAGCTTTAGTGGCCTAACTTTTAATTGTTGTATTGTACGAACTGATATGATTACAAAATGTAGACAGAAAAACAATTTTCCTGCTTCCAGAATGAAATTTTCACTCTGCAGCGGAGTGTGCGCTGATATGAAACTTCCTGGCAGATTAAAATTGTGTGCTGGAACCAGGACCTTTGCCTTTCGCGGGCAAGCGCTCTACCGACTGAGCTATCCGGACACGACTCACGATCCCGCCCCACAACTTTACTTCCGCCAGTACCTCGCCTCCTACTTTCCTAACTTCACAGAAGCTCTTCTGCGAACCTTGCAAGACTAGTCGGGATAGCTCAGTCGGTAGAGCGCTTGCCCGCGAAAAGCAAGGATCTAAGGTTCGAGTCCCGGTTCCGGCACACGATTTTAATCTGCCAGGAAGTTTTTTTTCTTTTTAGTTTCCTGTTGTATGTTAAAAATGACTGGTAAGAGGAAAACAAACCGCACATATTTACAGCACAGCTTAGCATGTTTTCTTCGCGGCCAGCAGAATTGAAATGTTTTTTATAACACGATTTATTTTCTTGAGAGTTTTTAATTTTTTTCAAGAGTTTTTTTTTCATTTTTTATTTGAAGCGTCATCGCCCGTGACTATTCGAGAAAAAAAATATCACCTTCATTTTAGCGTGTCAAAACCTAAAGTGCACAGCCCATCTGTTGTTTTTTGTGTTGTTCAGTAAGAATTTTGGGTACCCCACGTCAGCAAAGTTTTAGAAATTTCAGTTTTTCAGAGACAGTTTCATGAATTAATGGTCGTGAGATTTGCGGAAATACCTGAGCAAGGGCACTAAGTGTAAACTTACGGTTGTGCTTAATCTATACTTCAATTGTGTGAACCAGCTCATCAGTAACCACGGACGTCCTCTTCGTTCTTCATCGTGCAGTTGATCACGTCCTTCATTCAACACTCCGACCCATCTACTAACCATTGAATATCTCATAACATTTTGTCCGTAAACATAGCTGATTTGGCGATGAATTTTCTACGGATTTAGAAAACGAATCACAAATCTGATTTCACACGCGGTGGCATTTTGAATTACGGCTGACATAATAAAGAAGCACTACAAAGCACACGTCGGTAGCAGCGATCTGAAAATAGCGTACATGTCTTCCCCGAAACAGACTAACTGCCGCGCATACCCGGGACTGTGATGGTAGCGCTGCCGCGGATAGAAATAGAAACGTAACTTGGCTTTGTGGACGAACCTCGCACATCTTAGCATTAACGGTCAAGCATAGAGCTTCCCTTGATTAAGATATTTACAAAAAACCGAAGTTGTTGAATACCAAACAGCTGATGCGAAAGGAGCTGCGTTTTCACCGCCGTAATTGCTGTCCTCGGCGACAGCGCAAAACAATGGGCAGACGACGCATCGTAGCGGGCTATTATCATATAGTGTAAGCTTTCACGGCAGGCGTTCATTTAAAATTTCCGTGCTCATAAGCCGTAGTAAATTTGTAAAACTTGCACCACTAACGTTTCACCTTAGTCTGCGTGTGGTGTCGCACAAGTACAAAGTGCGCGCCACCTACTTTCGCCGCGCGCCGCCATGCATGCACGGCGCGGCGTTCTTCCGACGACAGCCACGAGCGCCCTCTGCTGGAACCTCGCTCGTGGCCACCACGGAAAGACATCGCACTTCGGACTGAGATAGCAACGAGTTAGGACCTTCGTAATCAGATAGGCACCAGTGAAGACTTTGCTATCGTACAGGCACTAGGCCGGCCTCTAACAACTATGTATCAACATTCTGCAGTACTATGTAAAAGTTAAGTATTGTTACATTCTGTGCAATATATCTCTTTCTAATTTACTCGAGTGTTTATAGCTTCTGGCTGCTCCCCTCCGTACCTGCACCAGCGTGTCGGTCTCATTCCACTCGGCCACCGACACCTACGACGAGGCTGGGACACAAAAGCGGCGACGAAGTTGGGACACAAAAGCGGCGACGAAGTCGGGACACAAAAGTGGCGACGAGGAGTGATAGAACCTTGGACCAGCCCGCTTGCAGCAGCCAGACAGCAGCAGTCGGAGCACGCAAAAATTGCTCCCGCCCACCCACCCTTATTATAAGATTTTTGGGGGAACATATTCTGTTACGTATTTTGTGGACTTTTTTTGTTGCAGAGCGAGTCCTCTTTCATATTGCATTTGTGTTTTGTTACAAGTTACTTGTATGCGCGGCGCCTAATCGGTCAGCATGGCCACTACCCCGAACCCAAACTTAATGGAAATTATTCAGTTACAGACGGCGCAAATATCACAACTTCTCCAGGCTGTGGCCCAGCTCACAGCGCAAGCAGCTCACCAACAACAGCCGCCGCTTCAGCAGCCCACACCAGCCGCCGTACCGCTCCCTACGTTCCGCCAGTACAACGAACGTGAGGAAGAATGGAGCGACTACTTCGCACAGTTTCAAGAACTCGTCGCGGCTCATCAAATTACAGGTCAGAGAGTGAAGAACCTTTTCTTATCGATTGTGGGCCCCCAGACCTTCGTACTATTGCAGAAACTATTCCCTCACGCATCTCCTCGTGATGTAGACTTTGAACAAATTGTAGATGCACTGAATGCTCATTATGAGAGAAAAGTTCTTGTAGCCGCTGCACGATACCGATTTTTCAGACTTAAAAAATTACCGCAGCAGTCACACCAAGAATGGATCACGGAATTGAAGGCCTTAACCCGCCAATGTAAATTTACTTGCTCTTGTGGACTTTCGTATAGTGACGTGATGTTGAGGGATGCGATTACGCAGAATATTCAGGACCCCAGAATTAGAGCAGCAATTCTGAAATAGTCTGACCCCTCCTTAGACAGTGTACTGCAGCTTATAGAAGCGCATGATACTTTTGACTTAGCTGATGTAAAAATGCAAAGCCATAGTGTAAATTCAGTGCGCCGCAACGGACGCTTTCCTAGCCGTAGTTCTCAGTATAGTACTAGTGATTCTTATTTTTCTACCGGCCGTGCTGAACAGACAGTGAACAGTAGCCAGTGTAAAAGTGCGACGCAAAGGTCGCCCCGTCGTGTTAGAAACAGTAATTTGAATAACGGGCGCCAACACTCATTTCAGAAAAATGTACGTAAATCTTGCCCCCAGTGTGTGTCTCGCCACAAGCGTGCTCATTGCCTTAGTCGCAACGCAACCTGTTATCAATGTGGCAAATTGGGACATGTGCAGTCTGTGTGTATGCAAATTAAAAACTCAAAGAACAGTAACGTTAGAAACAGTGCTTCGCAGAGTGCGAGAACAGTTCATTCTGTAAATGTTATACGGGCTGTGGAATTGAACACTGCTTTCCTTGGATCTCAATTGCAAGAAAGTAGTTCTGCGCCTATGGCAAATCTATATAGTGCACCACGTAGCAAGCGCCGACGAGCGCGTAAAACAGTGCAACGGAAAAGGGTTCGGGACAAGCAAAATGACTATGAACAGTGCATTCCTGTAGTGAAAATAGTGCCTTCTGCAACTGCTCCTTGTAATAGTGCCCAGTACTGTGTAGCTAGTGACAGTAGACACCAAGTAGCTACTCAAAAGTGTAGTGCAGTAGTTAGTACATCTGGAGTAGCTTCGCATTGCGCGGACGCCGATCCGGCGGTAGTGTCTATCGCCTTGCGTGCCTCTAGTGCCTATCGCCTTGCGTGATACAGTTGCCGAAGAACTTAAACGTTGGCAAGATAGTGGGGTGATTTCTCCTGTTTCTGCGAGTCAGTGGGCCTCGCCTATAGTAATTATACCCAAGCCGTCAGGAAAACTTCGTCTCTGTGCGGACTTCAAATCAACAGTGAACAGTCAAACAATTGTAGACACTTATCCCTTGCCCAGACCTGACGAACTAATGGACAAATTAGGACAGTCTCGTTTCTTTTCCAAGATTGATTTAGCAGAGGCATACTTACAGATTCCACTTGATGACGAGTCAAAAAAGTTTTTCGTCATTAATACTCACATGGGCCTTTTTCAATTTCAACGACTACCCTTTGGCAGTTCTTCCGCTCCCGCTATTTTTCAGCGTTTTTTGGAACAGCTGACAGTTTCTGTACCGTGTTGTTCGAACTATTTAGATGATATTGTGGTATCCGGACGTACAGTTGAGAACATTTAGCAAACCTGGAGTGCCTTTTCAAAGTGTTGACTGCAGCAGGTCTACGTTGCAATAAAGCAAAGTGTTCGTTTTTTCAAACTGAAATAGAGTACCTAGGCCATGTGATTAATGCCCAAGGAATCCATCCCTTACAGTCACATCTTCGAGCAATCAAAGACTTGCCTCCTCCTAAGAATGTGCACGAATTGCAAGCAGTAATGGGGAAGCTGAACTATTATTTCAGATTTATTCCCAATGCCTCTCAGATTGCAGCTCCACTGCATCACTTACGTAGGAAGAATGTTCCTTTTGTATGGTCTAAAGATTGTCAGGTTGCCTTTGACAAATTAAAGTCTGCACTACTCAGTGATGCATGTTTGATTCCCTTTGACCCACAGCAGCCTGTAGTGTTAGCAGTTGACGCCTCGTCGTATGGTCTGGGCGCTGTAATCTCACATCGTATTGGATGTCACGATCGTCCTATTGCCTTTGCATCCAAGCTACTGACGCCGACGCAACAGAATTACAGTCAGATAGAAAAGGAGGCCTTAGCAATCATTTACGGCGTCGCAAAGTTTCATCATTATCTCTATGGCAGAAAATTCTATTTGTTGACAGACCACAAGCCTCTCACGTCGTTGTTCTCACCCACAAAGCCAATTCCGCCACGTACGGCACAAAAGCTTCAGAGATGGTCCTTGATATTGTCAAATTATCAGTATGAGATTTTGTACCGACCTACCACTAAACATGCCAACGCGGACACACTTTCCCGACTTCCGGTTGGCCAGGATGTATCATTTGATTCTTCAGAAATGGCATGTTGTCACATAGATTCCGGAGATGTTTCCGCTGTCGCAGGCTTTCCTTTGAACTGTCGTCGGGTTGCACAGGAAACAGCTGCGGATGCAGACCTAAGTGTGGTAGCACGTTTTGTTCGCTCAGGGTGGCCTGCCAGAGCCAAAGACATTGATCGGCCTCTGGTTCGACGTTATTTTGCACAACGTCATGCATTATCTTTAAGCCATGGTGTACTGTTGTTGCATACCGACAACGACCAAGCAAGAGTGATTGTTCCTCGTTCCCTGCAACGAGAAGTGTTACGCCTCCTGCATCAAGGACATTGGGGCATTGTTAGGACAAAGCAACTCGCCAGACGTCATTGTACCTGGGTTGGTATGGACGCTCAGATAGAGAGCATGACATCACAGTGTACAGTTTGTGCGGAGCATCAGGCGGCTCCTCCACAGCGTTTCTCAGACTGGCCACGCCCCAAGGGACCATGGCAACGTTTACATATTGACTTTGCCGGACCTTTCTGGAATACGCGCTGGTTAATTGTTGTAGACGCTTTCAGCAAGTTTCCTTTTGTGATTGCCATGAACTCAACGACAGCTTCTAGTACAATCAGTGCCTTAACATCAGTGTTTTGCATCGAAGGCTTGCCTGAAACTATCGTCAGTGACAATGGACCTCAGTTTGTTAGTGCAGAATTTCAACAGTTTTGTCGTGTGAATAGTATTCAGCATATTACCACTGCACCTTTTCACCCTTAGTCCAATGGTGAAGCAGAACGTTTCGTTCGAACATTCAAGTCTCACATGGAGAAGATGAAAGGTCAGCACTCCAGGCAGCAAGCTCTTCAAATTTTCCTGTCTACGTATCGGTGCATGCCACGTGACGGCCCGTCTCCTGCCGAGCTGCTACACGGCCGCCGTCACCGCACTCTCCTTCACCTGCTGCAGCCTCCCACGCACCGAGTCGGTTCGTATGGCGCTACGCGTTTTCAGGTTTCCACGCCGGTGCTGTACAGGGTGTTTGCTGGCGACAAGAAGACATGGTTGCCGGGCACCATTCAGCGCGTGCTCGGTCGCAATATGTATATTGTACGTTCTTCCACAGGGTCGGAGCTGCGGCGCCACACAAACCAATTGTGCCTGCACAGGCCGCGCGATCCTGTCTCCGGTTTCTTGATTCCAGACCCAGTTCACCGCCAGGGAGCACAGCCACATCGTTCGTTCCCGGACTACGAGATCCCTATGGACGTCGATACACCTCCGACGCAGTCGTCGCCGCCGCTGTCGCCGCCGCAGATGACAGCGTCACCGAGAGGGACTCCGGGACCGTGCGCCCCCCCCCCCCCCCCCCCAGCTTGGGCCACGCACCTCAGAAGATGACCTGCTCCCTCTGGGCGGGGGCGGGCGCCCTTCCCCAGGTTACGGCGGGTTCCCTGGAGGATCTCAAGGCAGATGCCGGGGCGCGGACGGCGTCTCGATCCCGGCCTCAGCTACGACGCCCGTCCCACCAGTAACGCCCCCGCCCAGGACCTCCACCCAGTGCCGTCGCCGTGGCCCTCAGCCCTACGCCACGACGGCGCGGCGGTTTGGGGGGGAGGGATGTGGTGTCGCACAAGTACAAAGTGCGCGCCACCTACTTTCGCCGCGTGCCGCCATGCATGCACGGCGCGGCGTTCTTCCGACGACAGCCACGAGCGCCCTCTGCTGGAACCCCGCTCGTGGCCACCACGGAAAGACATCGCACTTCGGACTGAGATAGCAACGAGTTAGGACCTTCGTAATCAGATAGGCACCAGTGAAGACTTTGCTATCGTACAGGCACTAGGCCGGCCTCTAACAACTATGTATCAACATTCTGCAGTACTATGTAAAAGTTAAGTATTGTTACATTCTGTGCAATATATCTCTTTCTAATTTACTCGAGTGTTTATAGTTTCTGGCTGCTCCCCTCCGTACCTGCACCAGCGTGTCGGTCTCATTCCACTCGGCCACCGACACCTACGACGAGGCTGGGACACAAAAGCGGCGACGAAGTTGGGACACAAAAGCGGCGACGAAGTCGGGACACAAAACTGCGGAAGATATCCTCAGAGGAAAAGTAGCGAACTCCGATCAGAACAACAAAGAGCGCCGTAAATGTAAGTCATGTAGACGGCGTTACGAGCCATCACATGACATCTGCTCCGAGTTTGTCTTGATATTGCCTAGATCATTGACAGAAAAGAATCGATTATCATTCCGCTGGTGTAATGTGGTAGTCTAATTTTACAGCTTCCTCTTTTGTTAGATCTCAGTTGCTTAACCGCGGTGGAATGGACGGTGTTCTAAGGCGTCTTGTTGCGGAGCGTCCGGTTGCTCCCCGTCGGAGGTTCGAGTCGTCCATCGGGGACTGTGTGTGTGTGTGTGTGTGTGTGTGTGTTGTCCTTAGGTTGAATAATTTGTAAGCCTAGTGACTGATAAACTTAGTACTTAAGTCACATAGATTCACAAACATTTGAACATTTTCAGTTAGTTGTCTATACGTGAGCGCTTAGTAATGTGAAGTTTTTGAGATGATGCTAATTTCATTAAATTTAATTTCGTGGTTGCTCTCTTTGCTAACACGTTCCACTACTACTGGGTAAACACGTTCGGCCATTCTCCATTTGTCCTATCGCGCAATTCCTTCTATGTTCGTCCAGACGAAATAAAAAGAGAAGTGTATACACTCGTCTGGACTAACATAAAAGGCGCGATGAGACATATTGAGAAATCTTTGGTAAAAGCAGTCTGGGTTGCATAAACTTGATGTTTTATTTATTTAAATATGACGCGTTTCGCCTCTTCTAGGCACCACTAGACGTTTGAAAGGTGGGGGGGGGGGGGAGGAAGGTGCTTAAAAACTTATTGTAAAGGACAACACACACACACACACACACCCATGCCCAAGGGAGGACTCTAACCTCCACGGCGAGCAACCGTACGGTCCACAGCAAGACGCTTTAGACCGCTCAGCTACTCCACCGCGGCCCGAAATAGCAGACACTACACCAATACAACAAGTATTTAAACGCGACGACGGCGTTAGCTTCAGTTATATCACCGCAGATGCGGTCATACATCCGACCTCGCACGATAATTACGTAATGGCGAGTGTAAGAGGACATGGACAATAGGGGCGCTACAAACATAGCGTGCGACTTGTGAGAATTTGAGACGGACGGGAGGCGAGCACGGGTGTTCAAAAAAATCTTCAAATATTTGTAAATCTATCGGACCAAACTGCGTGGTCATCAGTCCGTTGCTAACAAACTACTTAAACCTAAGTAATCTAACCTAAGAACAAATACACACACCAATGCCCCAGGGAGGACTGGAACCTCCACGGCGAGCAACCGCGCGCTCCGCAGCGAGACGCTTTAGGCCGCTCGGCTACTCCACCGCGGCGCCAAGTGGTTAAGGCGGCCGCTGGCCCGAAGCGGGATAGCCGGGTTCCATTCCCGGTCCGACTCAAATTTTCACTTGTCGCCATTGCTTAATATCAATGCCCAAATGCGGCCTGTCAATCCTTTCTTTCCTATCCTTCTTCTTTCACTTCTTTTAAATGTCATTTGCAAATTTACAAACTTGTTTAAAACGACTAAAAATATGTTAAATTTTTCCTAAGCAAGGAATGTTACAATAGGGAGGATGCAGACTGAAAAAAACAGCAGACCACATACCCACATTCACGTGTTTGACACGAACGCGGAAGGAGTCCAGGGTTGTGGCAGGGGTTGGCTCTGCGTGCGTAAATGTAGCCTCTCGTGGCTGTGTTAAGTTTTGCCATTGACTTCGTTGCCCCCAACTATTTTTATTTAATTTTAATAATTTGACGCTCTGCAACTTCAGAGTTATGAACGCAATATTAATATATTCAGATTCATTATAATAATTTCTAATTATGTGTTTAAAGAACAATTGTTATATATTACATTTCAAGTGTCTCCATTGATTTCCCATAAGAACATAGTTTTATTGAAAAATGGTAACCCAGCATAGATTTTATAATAGTGAAGTGATTGTTGGAAACATCGCAAGTACAAATTTGGATGAAGACTTAACCCTCGATCGGGCGTACTGGGGTACTGAGTATGCCACAGACCGTAGGGGAATTTCGTAGTGCTGCAGCATAGCAATGTTACTGCAAAATGTAAATATTTACGTGTTTCGTAAGGGAATGGTATTTTACGACAGAAGGTGGAGTATTGAGTATCCCATGCGCCTTCTCGTGAAAGGGGGGGGGGGGGGAGAATTAAAACTGTAAACAATCGACGCGACCGCTCAAGCATAAAAAAGACATCACCATTGCTCTGCATTATGCTTTTGCACTTTATAAAGACAAAAGAATGATCAGCAATAATCCTCCGCCTATGTGCCCTGTACCAATAACTATGTGTGCGACTATTGCAAAGTAGGTTATTAAAATTAAAATAATTTTCGTAACTTTGCAAACACAACTGGTAGAAATTCGACCACAGGAAATACTGGTCTACATAAATACTCTGCAAATCATATTGAAGTGCACGGCAGAGGGTTCATCAAAGAGCTTTTGTGATATTTCTATGTAGTTCCATGCTCTAATAGCGCGCGAAAAAAGAAACACCTAAATCTTTCCGTTTTCTATTTGATATCTCTTATTTTATTAAGATGATCATGTCGTCTTCCTATGTAGGTGGAGGCTAACAAAATATTTTCGCATTCCGAAGAGAAAGTTGGTGAAAGAAATTTCACAAACAGGCTAAGTATCTCGCCGCAACGAATAATGTCTTTCTTTTGTGCTACGGTTACTGCCCTCGTACTATGTTAGTGGTCCCATAACAATACTTATACAGTACACACTCATGATGGTGCTATAAATAGGCCCACAATATTACAAAACATACATTGTTTCACGGTTTCGTAACCTCACGCTGTATTATTTGATTTGCTTCGAAACAGCAGATGTTACAGTTCTCCCATCTATACCATGTAACTATACCATCAAGATTTGTGTTTTCTATAGAGTTGTAGTAAACCGTATGTATTCGATACTGAGTAACGATTACTTTGGCTGATACGAAGTACTGAACTGTTACTCATTAATAGATTTCGTTACTCACATCGATACGAACTTACGTATCAATACATTTCGTTATTCTCATCTACCGTATCGATACGAACTCTGTAACGAAACCCAATATTAAGAACGCATATATTCTGTGATACTATTTATTACGAGATGAGTAATTTATATAGACATCCGTAACGAATTTTAAGTGCATATTGCATAGCTCAACGATTTTAGATGGTTAATTTCGTATTTAAGCATTTTGAATTATACTTCTTCGCCGGTGTTTGCAGGTAAATCCTCGATGATGTCACGTTCGGTTGTAACGCAAACATGCGTTTCTTTGTTTTTTCTTTTTTCTTTTTTTTTTTTTCTTTTTTCTTTTTTCTTTTTTGTTTTTGTTTTTTTACCTGTAAACGTTTCAGTTGAATGGTTAATTATTTGTTTTTGATCTTGTCTGCTACAAAAAAAAAAAAAGTTTTGTAAAAAGTGCTGAATAGTTACAATCTACACATTTTCATTCATTATGTTATTATCTTAATCGTTAACGTCACATAATACAGTACAACAGTCCTTCTGTAAGCAAAATATTCCAATTGATTCTGACATTCCAAGCGTCTAATTAAAGTGTGGGATCAGCACTTAAATTGGAGGTCGGAGGTGAGTCTCAATTTGATCAATTTGTATGACAACTGCATTTGAATCACGAGGGAAATGGACTTTATTAATTCTTTCCCCACTAGTATAATTGCCTGAAAAATTAGGCATATAGTACCTAGTCTAAAATTTAAATGTTAAAGTAGTATTAACAGTAACAATTAATTTTTTTTTTCGCGACCGTATTTCTGGGTGGCAATGGTAACGAGTAACGATACATTTGCAACGAGTACTGTTTCTTTTAGTAACGAATACATACCAATACACATCTTTCCGTTACTCTCACAGCTTTAGTTTTCTTTGAGATTACAGTTGCCACCAACAAATAAACAAAACCGTATTTGTTAGTAGTGAACAACTAAAAAATGACAAAATTATTACATATGGTACGGTTTTGTTATCTTTGTTGTTATTTCACACTGAACATATACATGCCTGTAGGCTGGCAGCAGCATTAAGTGCTGCTCTTCGACCGAGATAACACGAGACATGAGCACGAGGACTTCAAATATGGACTTAAAACATGACGACAAAACTTAAATAATTTTTTTTTATTTTATTTCCTTTCCACTCCTTAAGGGAGTGGCGGTCCCATTGTCGAACTTATGAGTTCGTTTAAGCCATGGAACGAAACTTCTTTATGCTGTGATGTTTTTGCACTTCTTACTTAGTACGATTGCAGCGTGTGCTCCCTGGGTTTTCAGCGAATTCTGATATGCTTTTCTTTATTATTCAGCAGCATCATATGTTTATTTCCTTTCCCTTTTGTTGTGGGGCATTGTTAAGGCGTAGACTGGCTTTTGCTATGACCTTTTCTTTTCTTGGGTGGCGATTGTTTTCCCTAGGGTGGCAGGTGCACCCACTGGGACACATCATTCTGAGTACGTCACTTCCTCACGTGGATGGAGAATTGAGGTATTAATGCCCGCATTTTAATTTTCACTTTTATTCATCATGGAGCCGCTTCGGTTATGAGGACGCATATTTTACCTTACCTATCGGTGCTTTTATTTTCACTTCCTGCTCCAGCAGGTGACTTTGTAGCGTCTACTGTCTGTATGGCGTGGAGTACGCCCATATTTCTAACAAAGAGAGACAGAGAGGCCCTAAAAATTAAAAAATATAAAATGAGACTCTTCAAAAAAATCAGGCCCTTAAAATAAAAAAAATAAAAAAATGAGGCTCTTAAAAAATTAAGAGGTCGACTGGCTGTAGGTGTGGGCCAATGTTTTTCACCATCAGATGTCAGCAGCGTCAATACCGTCCTGCGGACGAAAGGTGGTTGATGTACACCAACTTGACTCTGGTAATTGCTCCGAATATCAAACCCCGGTCACCAGGGAACACCGTTTCCAATGCCGCAGAATGACCACTGTTTCGGTATGATTACTCTGGTGAATAGCGTGACCCCACAACACGTCACCGAGGATTGGTTCACCAAACCTGACATGAAGTTCACTCCCAATACGAGACATTGCACCACTGTTTGGCTAGCAGGACACTCAGCCTATGCCATTATAGAACAGCACGCATATGGGGTGGAGTTCATGGCCTACCTCTGGACTGCCCATCAACGGCTAAGACACTTCGGAACTACCAGACTTTGTTTTGTAACATGCTGACGGCAGCACTTATACACGGCTTTCAGAAAGCGCTTATTCGTTAAGAGTTTAATGTCAATTCGAGTATTAGTTACGTTTCCTTTCTTTGGGTACCTTTTCCTTTTAGAGTAACTATGTCTGTTTGGTTAGCGCGGCAGACTACTGGTATTCATTGGACATACCATGTGAAGTCCTATACATTGTATTTTTTAGTTCTCTCCCACCCACCCCCCACCCCTTTATGGAATATGGATTTTTCTATATTTCGTCATGCCCGTCCTCATTGCGGTTCATCGTTGTCGAGCCTTTCACATATCCAACACACTACTATTTTTTTTATCCCTCATACCTGGATGGTGTTCTTTTCATTTTTGCTGTCATCGTCTTGAGAGTCCATTCCCTTTGTTTTTGCTTGGAGGCACTTCCCTTCATGAACAGTTTCGTTTAGTTATTTAAAAAAAGTGCCTGCTCCGATCTGTCATCGAACCCAGAGCCACACAGCGCGCGGTCTGCTCCATAACGGCCAATGGCGCGCGCCCTCAGTAGCAGCAGAAACTACGAGATGACACCAACGACCAGCCTTGGTACAATTTCCGTAAATAACAGTCGAACAGCCACTTGGAATAATAAAATAAGTAACGAGTGACGATACATTTCCAATGTGTACTATTTACTTTGTAACGAATACACACGGATTCATATGTTTGAATTAACCCTCATAGCTCAACTTTTCTTGGAGCACAGAATAAGGAGTATACAGAAAGGAAACTCCCGCTGCAGTCTGTCGTCCAAAAATTCAGGGCGCATGCGCAGAATCTGCCATCTTGAAAAGCAGTAAACGCGTGATTCCTCCCTACTCTGTGGCGTGGTAATGCGCCGTCTTTGTTTGTTAATTGTATATTTTAACTGCCTGAATCGCATAAAAGTAAACAAGTATTTGGTACAGTGCAGTGCAGTGAAAAGAAAGAGCTGTGTGTCAGTAGTTGGAGCTGATCCGTTTTTATTATGAGCAGCAATAAAGGAAAAGGCGGTCAATGGTGTTCAGCACCTAATTGCCGCAATAATTCGAATACAAATAAGGATATAAGTTTCTTCACCTTCCCAAAAGATGCTGAACGGTAATTGAAGGTCGCTATCAGTAGTAAAAGTTGAATGGTTATCAGTTACGAATGAGAGCAATGTGTGCATAATTATTAAAAGTAGCCTTGCTTCTTCTCTTGACGATAACTCTCGCTGTTGCTGTAGCAGTTCAACAGTATCGAAATGTTGAAGTACATTTATATTTTATAATTATAAGTTGCAGGGGATAATATAAAATGAAAAACAAAGAATAGTGCGTAAGTAGGCAGGTAAAATTTTACTTACGGCATTGGAGGCGTAGTGTGCTAATGTTGGCAACGAATGATCTTCGGATATTCAAAAAATTGATTAAGGGGAATAATTATTTTTTGCTGTTCCTGCTCTATGGTTGACAGATTCTTCTATATACCCTTCTCCGATCAGTAAATTAATTATCCTCCTAAAGCAAATACAACTTTTCCAACATTAAAACACAACTACATCACTGCCATAAGTAAAGCAGTTGCAAAGTCACTTTCTTGTTTATAACTAATTTCCGAAACTTCGCGTTATATGGGATTTTTCTAGAGATAAGCACCAAATAAAACGATCATTGATTCCATCGTACATTTTCGTGGTTGTACGTATTAAAATTTAGGCCGACTTTTTTTTTTTCGTTGGATTACAATTAGGTGCAGGAACAGGGCGCAAAATAGATGAGCGCATAATGAAAAGACATTTCCTTTCGTAAAAGTGGGTGAGATAAGCTGCGGTTCGTAAAAAGTCCATTTCCAGCCAAAGTACTAAGTGGCTATAGTTCCGCGTTTACTGCTTTTCAATATGGCGCCGCCCCTAGCTTTCCTTTCTGTATGCTTCCTATTCTGTGCTTGGAGAATACAAACGACATGTCAACAAACTGGATAGTGATTACAGAAGTAAATAAACATACGACTGTCGACAATAACGCATGTTACGCAGCAGAAGCCAATGGCATATAAGACTACTATTGACTTTTACACCTGCGAGAGAGAGGCAACTTTTTCTTGTTGCGACTAGAGATCGGCAAATTTTTTCACTGACGATCGTTTTTGGGAATCGTTCCTTTCTACGCATTCACCGTTCCATATTTATACAATTGATATCCAGTAACAGATAATCTAGATGATTTATAAAATCTTTTCCAAAGATTCCACTTAGTTTCCCTCCCACATTAGTTAAGATTACAGAAATATTATCAAATTTTTAACACGTCAGTTGTGTGATTAACTGTTGTTTTCATTCAGAATTGTTATTTCTCCACTCACTGAAACTAATTTCGTTTTTGTTTTGAAATGAAGGAAAAAGAGATGCAAGCATACACAATTGCCATTATAAACATAAATAAAATTACTTCTGATTTAAAAATTGCCGCACTTAAAGAATATTTATATCAGTCTGGGACAGATATTGCTTTATTACAAGAACTGTGGACAAATGACCTCAAGGTTTCAGGATATGTAGAAATTTTAAATGTCTGTCCTGTAACAAATGTAGGATTGGCATTTTTAATACGAGAAGGGATACCTGTGAAGACCATTGAAAGACTGGAATCAGAGAGGGCATTATCTGTACAAATATTTGATGTAACTTTTATCAATGTTTATGCTCTATCAGGGAATACTCACAGATCTGACAGGGCAACATTTTTTAAAGAAGATATTGTTTATTTGTTGCGGAAAAAATCCAAGCAGTTTGGTATTAGGCGGGGATTTTAAATGTGTAGTTAACCGCAAAGACCAGTTACCTAATTTCAATGGCTCTGTTGTACTGTAACATCTAATAAATGATCTAGAGCTTAAAGACGCATGGCAAATTTTAAATACGACGGTTGTTGAGTATACTTTCGTGACTAGCACTTCGCGAAGTAGAATTGATCGGATGTATGTGTCAGAGAATATGGTACAATTTGTCTTGAGAGTGGAAACCATACCCGTATATTTTAGTGAGCACAGTACAGTCGTCAGCTGTCTTAACCTAAGTCCTCAACCTGCACGTCGTTTCAAAAATCAGAGGAGCCTCTGTGTTAAATTAAGATGATCTTGAAGAGGAAATGTCAGCAGCCTGGGAGTTATGACTTCGATCAGTAGATAGATATCCAACAGTCTTACACTGGTGGACCAAAAGGGCAAAGCCTAAGATGAGGAGAGTCGCAATGCAATTCAGTGCACGCAGGAACAGAGAGTTGAAGGACACCATACAGCACTACTACACGGTCTTGAGAGAACTATACGAACAGGCAAGTGTGTCACCTCCTCGTATTCAAGACATCCGGAGAATGAAAGCAAAGCTATTGAGTCTTAAAAGGAGGCAATTAGAAGGCGTCATAATAAAATCCAAAGAAAAATCTGTGTCCGAAGATGAAACTACTTCACTGTATCACCTGCTGCGACATGCTTGAACTAGGAGAACAAATTTTATTGACGAGTTACAGACAGAAAATGCAACAAAATTGACAGCTCAACAAGACGTCGTCAATGAGATTTACAGATATTACGAGGATTTATATTTGTTGTTGTTGTTTTTGTTGTGGTCTTCAGTCCGGAGACTGGTTTGATGCAGCTCTCCACAATACCCTACTCTGAGCAAGCCTCTTCATCTCCACATAAGGAACGGCAACCCATATCTGTCTGAATCTGCTTATTGTATCCATCTCTTGGTCTTCCTCTGCGATTTTTTCCCCACACACTTCCCTCCAACGCTAAATTCACAATTCCTTGATGTCTAAGAATGTATCCTACTAATCTATCCCTTCTTTTAGTCAAGGTATGCCAGAAATTTCTTTTCTCCCCAATTCTGTTCAATACCTCCTCATTAGTTACACGATCCACCCACCTAATCTTCAGCATTATTCTGTAGCACCATATTTCAAAAGCCTCAATCCTCTTCCTGTCCGCACTGTTTATCGTCCATGTCTCACTCCCATACAAGGCATCACTCCACACCAATACCTTCATAAAGGACTTCATTAGGCTTAAATCAATATTCGAGGTTAACAAATTTCTCTTTTTCAAGAACGCTTTTCTACCCATTGCCATTCTGCATTTTATATCCTCTGTACTGCGACTATCATTTGTTATTTTACTGCCCAAGTAGCAAAACTCATCTACCTGCTTTATTGCTTCGTTTCCCAATCTAATTCCTTGAGTATCACCTCTTACACTGCACTCCATTGCCCTAGTTTTGCTCTTGTTAATGTTCATATTATATGCACATTTCGGCACACTGTCCATTCCGTTCAATTGCTCTTCCAGGTCCCTTGCTGTACCTGACAGAATTACTATGTCGTCGGCAAAACGCAATGTTTTTAATTCTTCACCCTGAACTTTAATTCCTTCTCCAAATGTCTCCTTGCTTTCCTTTATAGCTTGCTCAATGTACAAATTGAATAACAATGGAGAAAGACTACAACCCTGTCTTACTCCCTTTCCAACCACTGCATCCCTTTCATGCCCTTCAACTCTGACAACCGCTGTCTGGTTTTTGTACAAGTTGTAAATAACCTTACGCTCCCTATATTTTACTCCTGCTTGCTTCAGAACTTGAAAGAGTTTATTCCAATCAACATTGTCAAAAGCCTTCTCCAAATCTACAAAAGCTAGAAATGTAGGTTTGCCTTTTCTTAATCTATCTTCTAGGATAAGCCGTAAAGTGAGTGTTGCCTCCCGTGTTCCTACATTTCTCCTGAACCCAAACTGATCTTCCCCGAGGTCGGCTTCTACCACCTTTTCCATCCTTCTGTATATAATTCGTGTTAATATTTTGCAACCATGAGTTATTAAACTGACGGTTCTGTAGTTTTCACACCTGTCTGCACCTGCTTTCTTTGGAATGGGGATTATAACATTTTTCTTAAAGGCTGAGGGTACTTCGCCTGTCTCATACATCTTACACACCAGGTGAAACAATTTTGTCATGGGTGGTTCTCCCAGAGACTTCAGTAGGTCTGAGGGAATATCATTTACTCCAGGGGCCTTGTTTCGACTTAGGTCTTTCAGGGCTCTGTCAAATTCTTCTCTCAGTACAGTATCTCCTATTTCATCTCCATCTACATCCTCCTCCCTTCCTACAATATTGTCTCGGAGTTCATTTCCTTTGTAGCGCCCCTCTATACACACTTTCCACCTTTCAGCTTTCCCTTCTTTGCTGAGAACTGGTTTTCCATCAGTGTCCTTGATATTCATAGATCTGTTTTTCTTATCTCCAAATGTTTCTTTTATTTTCCTGTAGGCTGTATCTATTTTTCCCCTATTTATATATTCTTCTACATCCTTGCATTTGCCTTCTAGTCACTCCTGCTTAGCCATTTTGCACTTCCTGTCACTCTCATTTCTTAGCCGTCTGTACTCCATTTTGCCTGTTTCATTTATTGCATTTTTATTTTTTCTCCTTTCATCTCTTTTCATCGATTTATATTTAGAAAATCGATTCAGTGAAAACTCTCTCGAAGATTTTACAAATATTGTTGAGTCCTGCTTATCAGACGAAGACAATGATGGACTTTTGTCCCCTGTCAGGAAAGATCACATGTACGACATAATACGTAACTCTCCGTCCAAAAAATCTCCCGGCCCCGACGGTCTGCCAGTGGAATTTTATGAACGGTTTTGGAATTTTATCGGTGACAAGATTACACAAATTGCTAATGAAATTCTTGATGGCAAAACGGTACCACCTGAATTCAAGGAATGTAAAACTGTTTTAATTCCGAAAACCACAGGGAAGAAAAATTTTCAACATTTTCGTCCCATTTCATTATTAAATTCGGACTACAAAATTATTTGCAGGATGATCAACAGTAGACTTCTGAGCATTGCCACGAAAATCAACGGTCCTCACCAGTCAAGTGTGGCAAATCGGTCCACATTTCGCAATATATCAGAATATAGGAACGTAATTCCCCTAACGGCCGTTACCAACATCAAGTTTGCTCTGCTGTTTGTTGATTTTCACAAAGCATTTGACCTAGTAAACCACAGATTTCTCTTTGAAACGATGAAGAAAATGGGCTTCCCTTCTAGATATATAGATATGATCAAAAACATCGCCACCGGAATAAAGGCAAATATAATTGTGAACGGCCAAAACACCAGGCAACTACAAATAAGGCGAGTTGTTCCACAAGGCAGCCCGCTGTCTATGTTTTTATTTATTATATCCTTAGAGCCCTTTCTGCAACATGTCCATGCCAGTCTATCAGGTACTTTGTTATCTGGACAAAGGGTAGTTTTCGAGCTTATGCGGACGATGTGGCAGTAATAATAAGGAATAATGATGACGTCATGAATCAAGATAGAATCGTTAAAAACTACTGTCTTGCATCTGGTGCTTCAATAAATGCTAATAAAAGTAAATTCTTAAATTTGCTCAATTGAGAATACAGTGGGCGGAAGAAGTTGAAAAACTTAAAACGCTTGGTGTAGTCCTGACTAAATGCCCATCGAAAATGTCAGCGGCGAACTGGAACAGCACGTTGGGGAAAATACAAGGATCCATCATCGGGAATAGTAATCGAAGTATGAACCAGACACAAAGAATAAAATTTATTAACCCCTGCATTTTCTCAAAAGCTTATTACACGTCTCAAGTGTTCCCAGCTCCTGTAATGGTAACAAAGAAGATAATGTCCATTGCAACTAATTTCTTATGGAAAGGAGAAATTTTCAGAGTAGACGTAAATACAGCAGAGTTATACCCTCAAAATGGAGGACTCGGCCTCGTGGACATTAAAACCAAAGCTTATGCGTTATTTATAAAGAGGACTGTTAACGTAATCAGGATGCACCCGGACTGCATCACATCTAAGATATTTGAATGGGTGAAACCGCATAGCTTTCTGCCGCCTGTGAACGTACAAGCTATAAATCCACGACTTCAACATATAAGAATTTTCTATGTGGAAGCGAGTTATAATAACGATATTATCACCAGCACTAGGAATGTGATCACAAAAGAGATCATACGCCAAAGGAAGAAAAACGAAGAAATAAAATAGCAAAGAAGTTTCCACATGTCAACTGGACCGCTGTATGGAAGAACATTCATCTGAAGTGTTTGTCATCTGATGTCGTCTCTGCATGGTACAAGGTTGTCAACAACATCTGCAGCACGAATGAGAGGTTTCATGCCGTGGGTATAAGCCACACCGATCTTTGCTCCAAATGCCAACTTGTGGACACGATTCTACACAGATTCACGTGTGCGGGTCACTTGGACAGTTGGAAATGGATCAAGCAAAGCATCGCACTTCTTTCAATATCTTCTCCTGATTTCATTTCTCATGAGATAATTTACAGATCACAAAACATGCACTATCCGGCAGCAAAAAATAACGCCATACTCTGGCTGATAGACAAGTATGTCATCTATGTGATAAACAAGTTAGGTACGGACAAAATTACAGAATTCCACTCATACATGATGTGTGAATTTCTTAAAATCAAAAACAAGAGAGATCATAAAAACAGCTCGGAAACATGCTGAAAATTGCTTTCGAAACGTTGGGTATCGGTTAAATATCATGACGTTTTGAATTTTTGTTTTGTTCAAGAGAAGAATGTTATTTAAACAGACTGAATAACAAATACTAGCATCAAGAAAAATAGTATATTTTGTGTGAAATTCTTTTCTGTATGTATGTTGTTTTTTTAAAAGCACAATTGGCATTGTATTTGTTGTATGTGGATTGAAATTGTAATATGTCTTGTCACAGAATATCACTATGTTATATAGGAAAAATAAAGAGTTGGAAAAAAACGATCAACTGTTTTTTATATTTTTTACGATAAAATCTTACATGTAAGTAACACAAAGAAACTTTAAAATTGCAGTCACCTGGCATGAGTTGTAGAGATTCGTGAATGAGTCGTATGAATCGTAAGAATCGAATCGTGATCCGAACGAATCGTGGTTCAAAAGAATCGTCTGTCTCTCAACGATTCCAAGTTCCAGCGATTCATGATTCAAAGGCAACTGACGAATCGTGTCGAAAGCCAGGAAGCAGTCAAGGAGGAGGACGCACAAAGGAAGCACAGAACGAAGATCGTGAGCCGTAAATTATTATTCACGAATTACAAATAACAGAAACGAAACGCAAGATATCAAAGTATGATGAAACATTACGTACTTCTTATGCGTTGCAGATGCACTGCAACACACACACATATTTTACACAATTTACATGTACTGTAATATATTTACACGAGCAATTCTTGCACATTCATATTTGGCGCATCCAGGAAACTGCTCTATTATTTGGATTATATTTTGTATTTAGGGAGGTTTTTGCATTTTTTAGTTCATCTACATAGTTGTAGCTTTGGTAAAAAAAAAAAAAAAAAAAAAAGAGAGAGAGAGAGAGAGAGATTTTACACAAGGAAACGTTTTATATAAAATCGCAATATTTTTGTATCTCGAATAAAATTTAGTATTTAAATATGGATTTTAATTTTTAAAGTTTATCTATAAAGGGTGTTACAAAAAAGGTACGGCCAAATTTCAGGAAACATTCCTCACACACAAAGAAAGAAAATATGTTACGTGGACATGTCTCCGGAAACGCTTAATTTCCATGTTAGAGTTCATTTTATTACTTCTCTTGAAATCACATTAATCATGGAATGGAAACACACAGCAACAGAACTTACCAGCGTGACTTCAAACACTTTGTTACAGGAAATGATCAAAATGTCCCCGTTAGCGAGGATACATGCATCCACGCTCTGTAGCATGGAATCCCTGACGCGCTGATACAGCCCTGGAGAATGGCGTATTGTATCACAGCCGTCCACAATACGAGCACGAAGAGTTTCTACATTGGGTACCGGGGTTGCGTACACAAGAGCTTTCAAATGCTCCCATAAATGAAAGTCAAGAGGGTTGAGGTCAGGAGAGCGAGGAGGCCGTGGAATTGGTCCGCCTCTACCAGTCCATCGGTCACCGAATCTGTTGTTGAGAAGCGTATGAACACGTCGACTGAAATTTGCAGGAGCTCCATCGTGCATGAACCACATGTTATGTCGTACTTGTAAAGGCACATGTTCCAGCAGCACAGGTAGAGTATCCCGTATGAAATTATGATAACGCACTCCAGTGAGCGTAGGTTGGAGAACATGAGGCCCAAGCAAGACATCACCAACAATTCTTGCCCAACAGAAAATCTGTATTTATGACGTGAATCGAGGAAGTACAATACATACTAACGAAACAAATGGGTATTTTGACAATTGTCTGCACGAATTATTTCGATTTACATTAAAAGAGAAATACTAAAATGAGCTCTAACATGGAAATTAAGTGTTTACGGACACATGTCGACATATTTTCTTTCTTTGTGTGTGAGGAATGCTTCCAGAAAGTTTGGCCGTACCTTTTTGTAACACCCTGTATAGTCCTGTTTTCTGAAACTGCATGAATCTACATAATGAGTAATTTATAACGCTTAGATATGTGTTAAATGCCAGACATTTAATGAAATTTATATTTAAATGGCTTAAGTATTCCCACAGAAAGAGAAAAAAAAGCACTGACTTGTTTTACGGCGCACTTTAGATTTGTAGTTTTATAAGTTTTTGGACCAAAATAATAATGTAAACAATAAAAAATTAATTGATAAGAGTGTCTGAAACCCTTTCAGGGAAAAATTTAGGTAGTGGCTGGTTTTGAACCACTGACCTTCAGCGTCACAGTATCGTACGAAGAACGACGTGTTTTTGTTAATTCTTCAGTGCGCCATTGCTTTGAAATGAAAACGTGTAAGTTGAAATAAGAAAATCATCAAATACGCAACGCAAGATGGCTTATGCCAGAGAGAGTTCTGGGCGATGAATGTCACGTGACATCTGCGAACAGCTGGTTTTCGTTAATTCAGTGGAGGGTGTCAAAACTCTCTTATTTTTGCAAATAACTCTCAAACGATACGAGATTTGAGAAAAACATAAGGAAACAAAGCTGTTGAGAATCTTCTCTACAAATTCGGTTATTCAATTTCAGCGTCAGATGAACGGTTTATATGCAATTAAAATTACAATACAATCGGTCTTTTTTTATATTACTAACGTATTTCTTGCCCGAAATATTTGAAAAAGCGAGGTTCTGGTCTCTGGTAGCCAACATTTACGTCTGTAAAATTTGTTGCCGATCGGTTGAACGGTTCGATCTAATAAGTGGGAACACGTTACAGCCAGACAGACATCGTCAAATCTCCGTTATTTTTGCAAATATCTCTGCAACGATGCAAGATATGATAAAAACATAATAGAGCGAAGTTGTAGAGAATTTTCCCCTCTACCAATTAGGTTATTCAATTTTCTGTCAGATGAACGGTTCGTTGGCAATAACAATTATATTACAAACGGCTTTTCTGGCATTACTACCGAATTTTTTGTCCGAAAAATTTGAAAAAGGGAAGTTCTGGTCTCTGTGGACCTACAATTATGTCTGTAAAATTTGGTGTTGATCGGTTGAACGGTTAGTCTTAAAAACGGGGAACACGTTACGGGCAGACAGACAGACATCCAAAAATAGCCGTTATTTTTGCAAATATCTCTGAAACGATACGAGATATGAAAAAAAAACATAAGAGCAAAATTGTAGAGAATTTTCTCCTCTACAAATTCGGTTATTCAATTTTCGTGTGAGGTGAATGGTTAAGCCGTTATTTTTATTTAAATGTCGAGCTGTCAAAAAACGATCGTAAAGGTCCCACTTTTAGTGTTACTACCGTAACCTAAGTGGGCCAATTACAAGATTGCATGAAGATTCGAACTGTGTGAGCTATATTCACGATTTTGACAGTCTACAACGTTACAAAATGAGCTACGCTGACAGCAGAAATTATAGAAACTGTAATATGTATTTATATCCGCTTGCAAAACTTCAAAGACTATTTTCTCGAGAATTTTTGAATGGCTTTTGTTGTAACAGTATAATTTATTTATCACAAAAGACGGTACAACACATCGATTAACAGGGTAGAAGACTATGGTGACAGGCCACGGAATGCAGCTAATGTTCCCATGAGGCTCAGGCGAGAGCTACGACATGAGTGAGAGCGAGGCGTCGCACACCGCGTGCTCGCCCGGTCGCGGCGGCGCTGCAGGCCCTCAGAGGCGGCGGACTCGGCCTTGGCGCGGCTTTCACATGCCGCGGAAAGACGGAACAAATGGGCAAAGATTTTCTATCGTGTTTTTGATGTTGCCAACATAATCTACATCTACATCTACATGGGATACTCTGCAAATCACATTTAAGTGCCTGGCAGAGGGTTCATCGAACCACAAATATACTATTTATCTCCCATTCCATTCTCGAATAGCGCGCGGAAAGAAAGAACACGTGAATCTCTCTGTTCGAGCTCTGATTTCTCGTATTTTATTCTGATGATCATTTCTACCTATGTAAGTGGGAGTCAACAACATATTTTCGCATCCGGAGGAGAATGTTTGCGAATGGAGTTGCGCAAATAGCCCACGCCGCAGGGATAAGCGCCGTTGTTCTGATGATTCCCATCCCAGATCCTGTATCATTTCCGTAACGCTGTCTCCCCAGTACCGCGACAATACAAAACGAGCTGCCCTTCTTTGGACTCTTTCGATGTCCTCCGTCAAACCCACCTGATAAGGACCCCACACTGGGCTGCAATACTCCAAAAATGGACGGACAAGCGTAGTGTATGCAGTTTCTTTTATAGTTCTTGCGCATCTTTTAAGGGATCTGCCAATAAAACGCAGTCTCTGGTTCGCCTTTCCCACGATATTATCTACGTGTTCTTTCCAATTTAAATCTGAAGTAATAGTAATTCCTAGGTATTTTGTGGAGTTTACGGCCTTCACATTTGATTGATTTATCTTGTAAACAAATTGTAAAGGATTTCTTTTCGTACTCATGTGGACGACTTCACACTTCTCATTATTTAGAGTCAATTGCCCATTTTTACACCATACTGATATCAAAATTCAGATCGTTCTGCAGTTGGTTTTGATCTTCAGATGATTTTACTAGACGGTAAATGACGGCGTCATCTGCAAACAACCTAACAGAGCTACTTAGATTTTCCCCTAAATCGTTTATGTAAATAAGGAACAGCAGAGGACCAATAACACTACCCTGTGGAACGCCCGATATCACCTCTGTTTTGCAGTGGCGCGCTCCAACTGCTTTGGTTGGTTATTATGTTAAGTCTGAACTTTACGCAGCATAAATATTTAAAAATCCGATACGCATATTGTCTCTTTTTTGCCATTCTGTAAGAATTGTGCCATCGCAGACCAGAAAGAATCGTGAACGAATCGTAAGAAAAGATAGACAAGGTTAGATTCCAATGCCATCTATGAGCAGTATGTAGAAAGTAAGAATCGTACCATTGCAGACTACAAAGAATCGTAAAAAAATTGTGATCAAATCGAAGGAATCGATTAACAATGTGGGATTGAATCGCAAGAATCGATTACTGAAAAAGGAGCGTGTTGTCCAACTCTAATACATACGAATACACATGGTTCGACTACTGACACAGCTCAGATTTTCTTGGAGATTACGCTAGCAACAAACCAACAAAACTAAACAGTGATTTAGTAGTGAACAACCTGCAATTCGTGTAAGAATCGTTAGAAAAGATTCAGAAGGTTAGATGCCAATGCCATCTATGAACAGGATGTTGGAAGTAAGAATCGTACCATTGCAGACTACAAAAATCGTAATAAAATTGTAATCGAATCGAAGGAATAGATTCACAATGTGGGATTGAATCGCAAGAATCGATTACTGAAAAAGGAGCGTGTTGCCCAACTCCAATACATACGAATACACATGGTTCGACTACTGACACACCTCAGATTTTCTTGGAGATTATGCTAGCAACAAACCAACAAAACTAAACAGTGATTTAGTAGTGAACAACCTGCAATTCGTGAACGAATCGTAAGAAAAGATTCACAACGTTAGATTCCAATGCCATCTACGAGCAGGATGTAGAAAGTAAGAATCGTACCATTGCAGACCACAAAGAATCGTATAAAAATTGTGATCGAATCGAAGGAATCGATTCACAATGTCGGAATGAATCGCAAGAATCGATTCCTGAATAAAGAGCGTGTTGCCCAACTCTATTACATACGAATATACATGCTTCGACTACTGACACAGCTCATATTTTCTTAGAGATTATGCTAGCAGAAAGCCAACCAAACTAAACAGTGAATCTGAAGGAAACAACGTGGAATTGTCAGAATTAATATGCAAGTTACGGGAGAGACCAATAGTATACACTACTATCGTTCACTTTCCCGCCTGCGAGAGAGCGACACTCTTTCTTCTTGCGCCTAGAGATTGGCAAATTTTTTTCATTGATGATCGTTTTCGGAAACCGATCCTTTCTACACGTTCACCGCTCCATTTTTATACAATTGTTATCCAGTAACAGATAATCCAGTTGGCTTATAAAAGCTGAACAATTATTTCTGAGAAGAAAGTATACGCGTTATTGTTGCAGTCTATATCTTTCGAAACCGAAATCCCTTTTCCTACTGAACCGATAACACAAACAACTGTATATATATATATATATATATATATATATATATATATATATATATATATATATATATATATATATACGATAAAATCTTACTGGTAGGTAACACAAATTTACTTTAAAATTGCAGCCAATTGTCATGAAGCGGCTTAGGAGGAAAGGGAAAAACGTATTTATGTGAACATTCTAACAATACGTTTTATGGAAATGATTAAATGTTACGTGTAAAACTAAATATTAAATTAAGCAGATGAAATTTTAAAACGTACGAATAATAAAGAAAAAGCTGGAGGGAATTATGTCATCTGCCGTAAAATTTATGTTACACTTAAGACTTTTATTATAAGATAATAAAATACCTGTAAAATGAAAATTACTTGTGATGGACGCTAAAGGGAAATAGCAACGAACCAATAGTCCCAAGTTAAAAAGGAGTCTGAAACAGAATAATAATGAGCGAGCTGAGTGAATAAAACGGACGACAGATCGATATCAAGCAGTGAACTAGAAGTACAGTCTAACATATACAGTCACGACACTCACTGCTGTGGAAGTTGTTACCAACTGACAGCTGCTGCGACACTAGCGCTTCTAGCGGTGGGCAAGCTGCCGAAGTTGTGATGTTTGTTTACAATCGCTTTTGTACGTAATTAACGAAATACTTACTATAATTTTTGCGTCACAAGCATTATTAAAATATCGAGAGACAGACATAATACGGAAATTAACATAAAAACAGCCCCATTTAAATGATTCAAAGGTATAAAGAACAACACCATCATGAACAAATACTTACGATTATGTGTATATTTACAGCTTATTTCGCTGAAAATAAGTTGCTTATAAACATAATGGTTTAATAAATTTCTGTTATGGTCTGTTCTTAATATGACAGCCAGTTTTTGACGTGTATCAATTCGGTACGGAGTCTAATGATACTCACATTTTTACGCGTCACTCGTCTTTCTTCCACGTGCATATCCTTTTAAGTGTAATTACTTTAGCTTTAAAAACCAATGTTTTGATGATTATTGCTTCTTTGTTGGAAAACGGTTTGGTTGCTCTTATCGTTATATTGCCATGTCTGTGACGTTTTTCCTTCAGCTACAGCTGTGATAGTTGATTTGGTATGTTTCACCATTATCGATTTTACTGGAATTTTAATGAAGAATACTTAACGTTTCTGCGTAGAAATTGACGTCTCTCTTCCAAAGGGCATGAGTCCTGGTGTTTCCTAGGCATTTTTATTTTTAATAGAAAATGAAATTACTCATTTAAAGCATGTATGTTACAGGATGATTGTAAATTAACTGTCCTGTAATGTAACGTTTCGTACCTTATAAGGGATCTTATGAAACTTAAGAAATACAAATGGGGAGCTATTTTTAAATTATTACATATTTATAAGGCACTACATACGTTCCCTAATGTAAAAAGTATGCTGAAGTCAATCTAAACGATACTATTCGTACTCATCAACTACCGTATTCAGGAACGTAGCTTGCCGGCCGCTTGGAGCGCTGCTATCGCCGCGTATAACAAAAATCTGTGGGAGTGTCGGGACTGTATATGTGCTAGAAGTGAGGAACTGGAACAGAGTAATCGGTGCAGGACGAATCGCGAAAGCCTGCCTGTAACTGTAATACTAAATGTATGCCCAACTCCTGTTATCTACTTATCTACATCTACATATATACTCCGCAATCCGCCGTAAGGCCATCGAGCACAGAATAACATAGAGAGGCCTAACAATGACAGGGAAATGAAGCCGGCAGAGAGCGTGACACCCAACCAACATGGCGGCCGAGCGCCAGCGGGCCACAGCTGCCAGCACAGGGTGGTTAATTGAGTTCGCTGCTTGTTAATTTCTTTTTCAAGTAGGCCTATTTTAAGGCGTTCCTTTTTGACAATTATTTTTGCCATAAATAATTACAATGTTCAGCTAGGGATTGTAAATTTTACTATTATATAAAATAGAAGCACATTTTTCTTCTGTCTGTCCCTTTAACCTTTTATAACTCGCGGAGCGCCGAACGTATCGTCATGCGGTTTCTTTTAATTTCTTCTTTAGAATCCTGGGATTCACACACTAGAATAGTGAGTGAGGTAAATATAGGAAAGGTTGGGGAAATCACAGCCGACTATTATAACCCCATACTGCTTCAACAAGCCTTTCAATATAACAATTGGAAGTAGGGTCAAAATCGGACCACGGCGTTGGGGCCGGGGTATACGGGGTGCAGCCACAACTGGAGGGCGTCATCTCTCTAGGGAAACTGGCCTCAGTATTCCAGACTGAAATCACTGCCATCAGGGCGTGTGTGGAGGAGAATTTGCGTAGGTGCTACAAAGATCGTAGCATATTTATCTATTCAGACAGCCAGGCAGCCCTGAGATCACTGGCAGCTCCTGCAACAAGGTCTAAAGGTCTAAATTGTTGCAGAATGTCACAGGGTTCTGGTGGAGCTAGGGGATAGCAACAGAGTAAACCTATCGTGGGTCCCTGGCTCTCGGGGATCAGTGGCAACGAACATGCCGACAGATTAGCCAGGATGGGGGCAGAGACTCCATTTATTGGACGGGAATCTGTCCTGACAATTACCAAGGCAATGATCAAATTGGAGCTACGTAACTGGCTCAGAAGACAGCACGTAGAATATTGCACCAAAGTCTATCAACAAAAACATGGCAAGGTCATGATCATGATGCCAAAGCCATGTTTTAAAAGAAGCTCTGCAATCCTGGGTCTGAACAGGAGAGAGATTAGACTCATGGTTGGATTGCTGACAGGCCATGGGAATTTCAAAAAAACACCTACTTACAATAGGAATAACAGAAGAGGACCCTAAATGTAGGATCTGTGATGACAGTGATGCAACTGCATCACATCTAATCTTCGAATGCATTGCATTGGAGACTAAAAGGCACAGAACATTTGGGACAAACAGACCCGAAGAAATTGTGTCTAATAGAGAACTGGTAAAGGAACTCCTTGCACTGTTCAAGGGCATTGGTTGGCTTTACTAGATATACAGGGAGCGATACCGCACAATAAACTTAGTTTCAGTGTGGGCAGTGGCGGGTTAGACCAAGACTGTTTTGGCTTCCCTGAAAAAATCAAAAAATCAAATCAATCCTGGGATAATCTTAGGCTGTATTTAATGTTAATACAAATATGTAAAAAAAAACTAAAGTAAGAATCATAACGTAGAATCGTTTACCGCTTGCCGAGGGGACTGAGGCGCTCCAGTCACGGTCTGCACGGCCACTACGGTCGGGGTTTGAATCCTCCCTCGGAAGTGGATATTTCTGCCATCCTTAGTATTAGTTAGTTCATAAGTAGTTTGTAAGTTTAGGTACTGATGACCCCTTAGTTAAGTCCCATAAGCTATACAAACATTTGAACATTTTTTGTTTACCGCTTCTGCAGTTTAGTCAGCTCTGGAACCTACACTATAAGAGCTACGCCAGTGTACATGGTTTCAACTTCAAGAACTCACAAATATCAAAAACAATAATAATAAATTAAAAACGCGAGAGCATGCGTCCAACTTTTACGAGTGTACCACATTCATCATTTATCTTTTATAAAGCGTTGGCGCCAGATGGCTTCAGACTACAGATATAGTGATTGTGGGAGATCTGTGAAAGACATATGATATCGCGGCTCTTTTACGGTTTTTTTTTTTTTTTTTTTTTTTTTTTTTTTTTTTTTTTTTTTTTTTTTATGGGTGTGAGTTCTTTAATTTTATACTATGTACTTTGCCGCAGGTTTCAGTTTACGCTACAAAGGTCACGTAAGTGCGTAAGTGGTAAACCATTCTACGTTATTATTCTTGTTTCAATTATTTCTCATTTTTATATTGACATTTAATGTAGCTTACGTTTAACACAGGATGATACTGAAGAAATCGAAAGAAACTGCATCCCGATACGTTTAGCAGTTCTCGAGTTAAAGTAGTTTAAAAGATTACCTGTGCAATGCCGGAGCGGCTCAGATACTTAGTGATAAAATAAATGGAATGTGTTAAGTCATAGTTATTTGATACTGAAAATTGTATCCCAAATTACAAATGTTTATCAGAATTGGTCACAAAGTACAAGGTGAGTGGGCAACAGAGTCTGTGCTCGCTGGTGGGCAAGCTCGCTGAAAGTAACGAGTTGAATTTGAAACGTTCCGCCGCTCTGTTGTATCCAAATTAGTGAGTAAACCAGGGAAAGCTATAAAAAAGTTGTTTAAATAAAAATAAAAGTACATTTTATTATCTACAACTTTCTCGCTGATGAAAATTTTGTGACCAAAACAAAAAAGTGGCAAGCGACTAACATTTTCATGTTTACGATTTTTATTTCATATAAATGTAGTAGTTTCAATTATTATTTTTATACAGACACAATACGTATTGTACCTTCGAAGAACAATGTTGCATTCCTCTACCAAAACTAGGCACTCCCTTTCCTATTCCACTCAGAAAGACAACGAGGAAAACTGAATATCTATATGCCTCTATACGATCCCTAATTTCTCTTGTTTTTTTATCTTTATGCGAAATGTAAGTAGGCGGCAGCAGGATCGTACTACACTCAGCTTCAAATTCCGGCCCTCTAAATTTCCTCAACACAATTTATCGAAAAGAACATCGTCTTTCTTCCAGCGATTCCCATTTGAGTTCCCGGAACATTACTGTGACTCTAGCGCATTGGTGGAACCTGCCAGCAACGAACTTAGCTGCTCCTCTGAACTGCTTCGATGTCTTCTTTTAAACTGATTTGCTGTGGGTCCCAAACACTTGAGCAATACTCAAGACGTGGTCGTACAATCGCTTTATACGCGATCTCCGTTACTGATGAAGCACATCTTCCCCTAACATCTCCCAATAAGCCGAAGTCGGCTGTCCGCCTTACAACTGTCCTTACATGTTCGGCAGCATCATGAAGCTCACTACTAATGTCGTATTCGAACATTATGGGATTGTTTTTCCAACTCATGTGCATCACCTTATACTTTTCTACGTTTAGAGCTAGCTGCCATACTACAAACCGACTAGAAATTTTTTCTAAGTCGTCCTGTATGCTACTATCAATTAATGAGGAAACCCTCCGATACACCATAGCAGCATCAGCAAACAGCCGCAAATTACATGTTACTCCGTCCATCATCGTTTATATAGATGGAAAATAACTGCCGCCCAATCACACTTCCCTAGGGCACACCTGACGATACACTCGCCGTCGAGAACAACGTACTGCGTTGTATTACTTAGGAAGTCTTCCAGCCAGTCACAAATCTGTGAATCTATTCCACGAGCTCGTATCTTTGTTAGCAGTCTGCGTTGTGTCACCGCGTCGAATGCCTTTTTGAAATCTAGAAAAACACATTATGCCTGTTGCCCTTCATCCATGAGTCGCAAGATGTCATGTGAGAAAAGGACAAGCTGAGTTTCACACGAAAGATGTTTCCTAAACCCATGCTGATTCATAGAAAGAAGCTTATCCGTCTCAAGGAAATTTACTACATTCGAGCTGAAAATATGCTCAAAAATTCTATAGAAAACTGACGTCAACGATATTGGGCTGTAATTATGTGGGTCAATTAATTTTCCTTTCTTATAAATGGGAGTTTCCAGCGCATTTTTCCATTCACTGGGAACTTTACGCTAAACTGAAGCGGCGGAGCGGCCAAGCGCACTGAGACGATTATGCACCGATGCGCGAGGCCGTCCCCCGTCGGGAGTTGGAATTCCTCCTCGGACATAGATGTTTGTGTTGTCGTTAGTATAAGTTCCTTCATAAGCAGTTTGTAAGTTTAGGGACTGATGACCCCGCAGTTAAGTCCCAGAATGCATTAGAACGTATAATAACACCGACTGCAGTAATGTATAGATTAAGTCGTAAGACATACAAGTTGTTATTACAATATATCCGCAGCTAATACCTTGTCTGTAAAATTTAACAGCACAGATATTGAGAACCTTTTAAATGTGAAACATCCTGAAACAGAAAAAAAATTTAATAACGGTTTCACCAAGTTGAGCATGTTTTCGACATTCTATTCAGCGATGCTCAGTCTTAAATTTTTACCCCTGAAGTTTTCATTACCAAGTTTCTTCAAAATTCATATGAGAATTATCGGCTCATAATGTGTCAATAGACATGATCAGATGGCTCGAGAATTAGGAGAAACTATCCACATCCTTCATTTGAAATTTTAGGGCTCATAGGCTGTGATCTATTTGTAAAACTTTCCGCTAGCGTTTCTACTTCATCCGCGCAACGCAACCTCAGAGGTAAAGAGGAAAACTGCGATAAGAACTTGAGCACGGTATATATAGGAGCTGTGGAGGGCGCCAGAAGCGATCACGTGACATCGGCTCCGAGACTGGCTCTGGTATTGGCAACGTTATTTCCACTTTTCGGAACCTGTCACCACCATTAACCGGGACCGTTACTGTTTGTCACTGGACAAGCTGCGACGTGCCATCGACACCCACAGAGCATAGCTTCAGTGTCAGCTCATCAGATTACACCATGACAATGCCAAAACTACATACAGCCCTTATAACGCAGGAGAAAAATCAAGATTGTTCATCCTTCCTACACTCGGCTTCGTCTCATTTTTACCTCTCTGGTTGACTGAAGGCTCACCTGCGAGGTAAAACATTTTATAGTGACAAAGACATTATTTTCTGTGTCAGGCGATGATGTAAGAGCCAATCCCCAAAATTTTACCAAAAAGCATTTACATCATGGAAAGAGCGTTGGACCAGATGAAACAGCTTATGGAGGCTAGAAGCATGTTAACAAAAAAATCTCATTCTCCTCCTGCAAAAAATTAAAAAATTGGAGATGACTGTGCAAAACTTTTTCAACGCCATTAGTATATGTCGAAGCTATACCACGTACTAATATCGGTGTTTTTGCATGGATCGATATCTTGTAAACTATAATCACGTCAGTTATTGGTCTATAAATGTAATCATTTCATTTATTGTATACATAAACTGTTCCAGCAATCAATCTTGAGTGAATTGGACAATCCCAAAATGGTGTACTAATTATTATTCCTGGCAGCGTATTAGCAGTAATTATAAATACACTTTTAGATCAGATGCATGCAAAGTATCACGACGAAGGGTCCATAAACAACATTGATGATACACGAAAAAATAGTCATGGGATTATTTTGCGAAGTAGGAATCGAGACAAACAGTTACGTTCCGCTGTCTTCACTGTCTCCACAAGAAAAATGAGGGTTTGAATATACGACAGGTACAGTGGCTCAAAGTAGCTTAGTATACATCAATACGATGTGAGGAGAAGGATATTGTTAATCGTAGTTGTGCCAGGATCATCTCTTGCGACGTAGATGTGTAGTACAAACTGATAAGACTTGAAATCATTATGCAGTGTGTTTTTTTAAGTGGTGACAAAGTTTATGATGCATAGTGTGGTGTCCCAAGGAGTATAATGCGTCACATAAACAACCACTCACAGAACCGTAGCGCAGATAAACGTCAAGTGAATGTTAATGATAATTTTACTTTTACAGTGTTGCTGATATGAGTTCTGGTCTCAATGGTTTGTGAATTAATGTAATTATTGTATAGTTTTGTGGAAGTTCAGTAAACGCTACTCGTTTGTTTTTTAACAGTTTATACTGATCAACACAGTGGTTCTATTAGCCAACTGAGCTTTGAGTCGAATGGTTGTATTGCCCGGCGGAGTACCGTAATCCATGTGGTAAACAGAAAAGCAATCATCTTTGGGATAAATTAGGTACATCTTGCAGTTTTGAGCAGCTCAGTTTCAATTAAGATTTAATCCGAGTAACGTAGTACTCCGTTGGCATAGAGATAATTACCATTAGTTGATTGCGAGATAAATTGCATTACGAATAGGTCTGGATACATGTTTGAAGTTGTAGAAGCAGTAGCAGTATCGATGTCATCCGGAATATTGAATACCGCATTTAGTAAGATGGGTGGGTCTTTTTCTCGGTTCTTATAGTGTCATTATGAGCATAAAAATAGTAAAATTTCTAAGTGGATGGTAGTAAGAAGGGTTTTCCAGTAATTAATAGACGTAGCAGGACGTATGTAGTGAACCATAAATGTAACAACATTTGCGTATTGATACTACATTTGGAATTATGTATTGTGAAACTATAGTAAGTAAGGAATAATGTTATTTACTATTTAAACAATACCCCGACTCGAGCAACCAATAATTTGACATAATTCTGGGCAGTGCGATGACAATGTCTGAAACGCATCACTTTTCCCCGTGTGTTTAAGAAGCGGTAAAACCAAGTGACAATTATATTTGTTTTTGTGTTTAGGAAATGACTAGCTTAGTATAATATGGGTAATACTGTGATACTCTTAAGACAGCGCGTGTTCTGCCTAACAAAACGAACATTAATAGAATATTACATCATAAAAATTTATTTGCTGATTTCCCCAAAAAACTATATTTTCCATTACATTACTGAAATAAAATAATGGGGACAAATACAAAACATATTCCTGTTTAAAGTACTGAAAACATCCGTGTTATTAATTACAGGAGAATTTTAGAAGGAACAATGTTACTGAAGTATCGTGCAAAATTTAAATAAGCAGCCAGATGTATAAAGAAAATCACTACTGAAAGAATCCTGTTTACATGAACAGTGTAATTACCTTCAGATAAAAACAATATTTTAAAGAATTATAAAGAGTGAATTATGAATAAAAATGCATTTTTTTTGTTCGTCTTCTCTGTGTTCGCATCATAATGAAACTTTAGTAAGTTACCTCTCAGACACTTCCAGAAACTTCTGTGATCGTACCAACAAGCGACCACCCTTAGGGCTAAGGATGAAACTCATGCATTTTATTATTATTATTATTTTTATTTATTTTTTATTTTATTTATTTTTTATTTATTTCTTATTTATTTATTATTATTATTATTATTATTATTATTATTATTATTATTATTTTTTTTTTTTTTTTTTTTTTTGAGGAACGAGAATGTGTGAGTCGAAAGAGGAAAGAGAAAATAAAATTTTTGGGTGCGTGTTAATAAATGTGTTGCTGTCGTAATATTGTTTGCGTGGCCTAACAAACCTGCTCTTACTTTTGTGGTAAGCTACATTAAACTCGTAATAAATGCAAGTGGTATAATTAAATTTTGAAATAATTTGCAAAACAATTTCTGTGGTTAAAGACTATGGCCCTATCTGACAAACTTTTCAGAATATCAATCATCTTCCCCTTCCCTACAAAAACTCCAACGGAGACTGTGCACACACTGATAGCTAGAAATGAACTACCGCGTATGTGCAATGCGTACGACTTAATTAGTACGCCAGTGGTAGTAATAATTTTGAAAATTGTAACAGTAATAAATTAACTTAAAATTTCCGGGCTGGTAGACCGTGGTCAATGGATAAAACTCCACCCTAACGTATCGTCTTCAGCTGCGAAAGACATCTTCGGAGGCTAACTGGCAACTGCGATGGGGCCTCGACGGAACGCCGCATATATAGGTAGTGTCGGGGGCATCACAGAATATCTCTGGTAATGCCAACCTTATTACTAGAAGAAGATCGATTGTCAACGTGCTTGTGCAACGTTGAATTCCAAATCATCTCTAATTTTACACATTCCTCCTTACTACTGAAATTACTACGATGTTTGTAAATTTCAATGGCTTCTCTGTATGTGCGAGCATAATTGTGAGAAGTTTTTGATAAATCACTGGTCTCGTTACATTTAATTTGATGGTCGCCATCTTAGTAAACAAACCCCGTTACGGCCGATTTCTGCGTATGTCCCAGGAAGCAGTTTCTCTTGTCTTCACTTAGACGTAGTTCCGATGTACACTTGACCACAGCTGCAAGGAATTTTATACACACCCGGTGTATCTCAAGGGTGTCGTGCATCTTTTACAGATCTTAAGTATTCTTTAATTTTCCTAGTAGGTCTAAAAATAGTATCAACCCTATATTTGTTCAGCACTTTTCCAATGCGATCTGTGATATGACTAATAAAGGGAAGGAACACTTTCCCTTTGTATGTTTGAGGTTCCTTATAGTATATAGTTTTCGTCGTGGGGCGAAGAACTCTGTCTATTTCACTGATGGAATAACCATTCTTCTTGATCCTTCGAAGATGTTCGACCTCATCTTGTAAGTAAACCGGTTCACAAATTTTATGCGCCCTGTCGACCAAGGTTTTAATCACTCCTATTTTTTGTCTAGGGTGGTGGTTGGAGTCTTTATGAAGGTAACAATCCGTTTGCGTACCCTTCCTGTAAACCTTGTGGCTCAACGTGCAGTCTTCTCATTTCATCAAAGACACATCTAGAAAATTAAGCTGATCATTAAGTTCTTTTTCCATAGTAAATTGTATCCTGGGGTTGATACTGTTTAGGTGTACCAAGAAAGCATCTAATTTCTCTTCGCTGTGTGTCCATACTTCGACGGTATCATCAACATAACGATACCACTTGGCTGGTTTTTTACTAGCAGTCTGCAACGCCTGTTGTTCAAATGATTCCATAAATAAATTGGCCACTGCTGGACTTAGAGGACTGCCCATTCCCACCACGTCAATCTGTTCATAAAATTTCTTGTTATATTGAAAATAAGTAGTGGTGAGGCAGTGTCTAAACAAAGTCACTATGTCTGATGGAAAAATTTGCGCAATGCATGAGATGGCTTAGTTTACAGGGATCATGGTAAATAAAGAAACAACATCGAAAATAACTAGAATGTCGCTGGGGGCCACGTTCATTTCCTTTAGCTTTTCAATGAAATGAACGGAATTTCTGATATGACTCTCCGTACCTCCAATATAGGACTGCATCAACAAAGCTAGGTGTCTCGCTAACTCGTGAGTGGGGAGACCCTATGGCACTCACAATCGGCCTAAGCCATTTAACTCTACAAAATACCTAGGAATTACTGTTACTTTAGACTGAAACTGGAAATAACACGTAGATAATGTCGTAGGAAAGGCGAACCAGAGACTGCGTTTTACTGGCAGAACCCTTAAAAGATTCACCAGAACTACTAAAGAGACTGCATAAAACTGCATAAACTACGCTTCTCCGTCCTTATTTTGTAGTATTGCTGCCCAGCGCGGGATCCTTATCAAGTGGGATTGACGGAAGCCATCAAAAAAGTCCAAAGAAGGGCCGCCTGTTTTGTATTGTCACGATACAGAGGATACAGTGTCACGGAAATGATACAGGATCTGGGATGAAAATCATTACAACAACGGCGTTTATCGCTACGGCGTGGTCTATTTACGAAACTCCAATCGCCAACATTCCCCTCCGAATGCGAGAATATATTGTTCACTGCCACCTACATAGCTATAAATGATCATCAAAATAAAATACGAGAAATCAGAGCTCGAACGGAGAGACTCAGATTTTCTTTCTTACTGCGCGCTATTCGAGAATGGAATTGTAGATGAATAGTGTAAAGGTGGTTCGATGAACCCTCTGCCAGGCTCTTAAATGTGATTAGCAAAATATCCCATGTAGATGTAGATGTTTCACTTACAAAGTTAAGTAACTTGGGAGAAAGGGGACAAAAAGTCATTGATAAATGAACTGTAACACCGTCTAGCACCTGAAGGAATTTCTAAAAGAATCGTAAGTGTACCACTAGTTATCTAAAGGAATTTCTGTGACAACAAAACACCCTTGGCACCCCTATTGCTGAAGGCGTTGTGTGTAGAGACCATAATTTAAAGAGAGAGAGAGAGAGAGAGAGAGAGAGAGAGAGAGGGAATCAGAAGAGCGTCGTTCACGAGGTATGGGTCCGATAAACCTGACCCCGGTTCAGTAGAGTGCAAGCATAGGAATCAGCCTTGACGACTTGACAAGGAACACAAAAGAAGGTATTATCACAGGCACGACTTAACCCCAGAATCCATGACTACCTGAGTGACATCCCACGTCACCACTGAAGAAAAATTCAGTGCCATCTTCCACAAAGAAGATTATAGCCACAGTCTTGCAGGAGCGAAAGTTGGAGAAGGTTGTTTGACTAGTTAGTGCATCGCAGGGCACCAAATTCTAGCAGAGAGTCAGCTACAATATTTCCTGCAGAAGGCTGCGTCTGTATCTTGTATGAATTTCGTGATGAAGAATGATCCCATTCCTTGTTTTCCCAGGTTTTCTCTCCTACGACGATTCTAACGAAGAAGCTATCACCTTCTGTTTCAAAGTGCCGAAAACTTGCACTTCAGGAATGGCACCGTCCTAGCAGAACTTAGTGAATAATTTTCAGATTTGCCACTATTCCGTGTACCACCGCACAGCGACATTCCATCATACTGGCTTCAACTGCTGCTATAGATTCTGGTACACGATACAGTGCACGTCATTCAGGCGTTGAACTTCCACTTGCTACAGTGACCGGCATGCTGTTCAGAAGCGAATGAAGTCTTTGTCCATGTTGTAAGCGGGCCGACATTCTAAATCGCTAATGCGGGCGAGTTTCGCTTGTTTGTATCATATTGCTGCCTGTAGAGCAGTGTTTTTCAACCTTTCCGAATATGCGACCCCTTTCCCAGTAAAAATATTCAGGTAACCCCTCCCAAATAAAAATATTCTGGCAATCCCCTCCACGAACCGTAACGACACTATATTATATCAGCGAAAACATATTTTATTTTACTTCTTTTTCGAAGTTGGGCGAAGTTCTTCACCACGCTGGTGACTGCTTTGAAGGATTAGTAACAGGCGCAAACATGTCACGCTTTTGTATCGGTTGCGGATAAAATAGTTGGCACTATTTTTAAGTTCCAACCCTCCTATTTCTTTAATATTGGACTTGCAGTCTATCAGCAACAGTTTGGTTGTCATTTTAAGACTCTCCATATTTGACGCACTGCTTATAGTTGCACAACACTAAAGTCCGGAAAAATCGGAACACGTAGAAAGATTGGAGATTGGAATTCGTGTTCACAAGACATAATATGTTCAGCAAGTTAAGGGTCAGCATCAGTTAGCGGTAAAATGTGCGTGCCGTTCTTGTTGTTGTTATAAAAAAATGTTCAAATGTGTGTAAACCCTTTGGACCAAACTGTTACGCTCATCAGTCGCTAACCTTAAAAACTCCTTAAACTAACTTACACTAAACTTTCTTTACAATATAAAACAATGAAAAGTGAAGACCGTAAACTCCACAGAATACCTAGGAATTACTATTACTTCAGACTTAAATTGGAAAGAACTCGTAGATAATGTCGTGGAAAAGGCGAACCAGTGAGTGCGTTTTATTGGCAGAACACTTAAAAGATGCAACAGAACTACCAAAGAGGCTGCATACACTACACTAGTCCGTCCATTTTTGGAGTATTGCTGCCCAGTGTGGGATCCTCATCAGGTGGGTTTGACAGAAGACATCGAAAGAGTCCAAAGAAGGGCAGCTAGTTTTGTATTGTCACGAGACAGGGGAGACAGCTTTACGCAAATGACACAGGATCTGGGATGGGAATCATTACAACTACTGCGCTTACGGCTGCGGCGTGGGGTACTTACGAAACTCCAATCGCCAACATTATGCTCCGAATGCGAAAATATATTGTTGACTCAAACTTACATAGGTAGAAAAGATCATCAGAATGAAATACGACAAATCAGAGCTCGAACAGAGAGATTCCGATGTTCTCCTTTCCCGAGCGCTATTCTAGATTGGAATGGGAGATAAATAGTATAACGGTGGTTGGATGAACCCTCCGCAGAGAATCCCATGTAGATGTAAACTCACACTTTACTAGACTGTTGGGAAGATTTCATCGATCTCGACAGGTCCGCTCAAAACATCTCCTACCCCTCCCCCCACCATCCGTACCCCGCCCCCTTCGCCATCGGCGGCATTGTGTCCCCCCCACCACCACCACCGACGCGGAACCCCCTTCCGGAGGTGCGTGATTATACTGCCTTCAGTAACGGAGGGCGTTCCAGTGACTGTATAGATATGAGCAATAGAATATCCTGATTGATTGAAGATGAACTAAACTCCGCCCTACAAGCTTCGAGAAGCCCAACAGGTACCGACCCGTCGTCGTTTCATCCTGTGTCCGAAGCCGACAACGGATGTGGTAGGTAAAGGGACGTGGTCAGCGCTTCACATTCCTGACGACTGTGTGGTTTTTTCTTTAATCGGAGCCGCTACTTGTCAATCAAGCAATCACGTGTTACTCAGTTGGCCGCGTAAGGACTAAGTGAGTCCCGCTTAGCAACAGCGCTCGGCAGACCCGGTGACCAATGCAAGTGCTAGCCGAGCCCTACGATTCTCAACGGTGTAGCGGGAAATTATTTATCCACTACGACACGTCCATTGGCTACTTGGTCAGAAGATAATGGAAATGTTGCGACAAGATGACGCCACCACTCCATTCATCGCTTCAGACGATAGTATCAATTATGTCTTCAGCACGCCGACTTTATTTTAATAACGCTGTACATTTTATTTGTTTTTGATGTCTGTTGTTCAGAAATTATTAATCCACTGTTAGTTCTTCCTTCTGTTAATCTTAACATGGCAAAGGCCCGATAATAATGAACAATACTCGTCAATAGGCCAAACGAATCTTTTGCAAACCATTTATTCTGTGGAAGAATATTGATGGAGGTACAACTGAAAACATTTAAAAGTGAGATTAAATAATGGATATTTGGAGCCATTGTTTTGTAAGTTGGTAGTAATGTCACCATAATGTAAGGAATACACTACAGCAGCGTTTTTCAACCTGTGGGTCGCGATCCCCAGGGCGGTCGCGATGTATTGTTTAGGGGGTCGCTGTCACAAGAGGACGTCCTTGTACCATAAAATAGCTAGGCGTCCAGTAATACGAACAGGCATGCCCAATGAAATTTATCTAATGTTAAAATCACGGAATTTCTTGTGTAACATTGATTATGAATTAAATAGATCATTAAGTATTTTATAATACAGGGAATTAATGATGAATAAGCGCAAAGCCTGAAAACTGTTTTCAAGAACTAGTCGAAAGGTAAAAAATCATGATACAATAAATAATTCTGAAAAATTAAAAAAAAAACTAGTATTTACAAATTGTCTATACAGAGGGACCTTTGTTAATGGGCATAATCCGCGTAATGCTGTAAATGACAGATACTGGTTAAGCAAAATATATTTTTCTGTAGGAAAAAGATCAGCGTTGACCCCACAAAGAAGGTGGAAAATAAGACAAGGGCGCTTCTCAAGGATGCGGAGTTACCGGAGGGTGTCGCCAAGAAACTTCTACCTCAAGGTCCGGTACAGCCAAGACTTTATGGACTCCCTAAGGTTCACAAAGATGGGGTGCCGTTACGTCCCATCGTCAGTAACTTCAGAGCACCTACATATTTGTTGGCCAAATACTTGACGGGAATATTAAGTCCTTATGTGCGTAAATGCCCTCATCACATCCGTAATTCCGTGGATTTTGTTAAACGCCTTAACAACTTCAGGCTGGATGAGTCAGATATCATGGTGAGTTTTGACGTCGTTTCGTTGTTTACGAGGGTGCCCCTTCTAGAGTCACTAGATTTGATTGGTCAGAAATTTGACTAGAAGACCACCGAACTTTTTAGGCATGTATTGACCTCCACGTATTTTCTTTTCAATGGTGAATACTAGGAACAAAAGGAGGGAGTCGCCATGGGTAGCCCACTCTCCCCTGTGGTCGCAAATTTGTACATGGAGAATTTCGAGGAGGAAGCCCTAGCATCATCTGAATGGAAACCTACTTGCTTTTTCCGTACACGTGGACGACACTTTCGACATCTGGCCACACGGTACGGATAAACTCCTTGACTTCCTTACACATCTGAACTCCATACACCCCAACATCAAATTCACTATGGAGACTGAAACGGAGGGTAAATAGCAGTGCCTTGACGTCTTGGTCAAGAGAAGAGCTAATGGCACCCTGGGTCATAGTGTATATCGGAAGACAACGCACATTGATCTGTATTTACACGCAGACAGCTGTCACCACCCTTCACAGAGGAATGGGGTACTTAAAACTCTAGTACATAGGGCGCGCACTATCTCCGACGCAGAGCGTCTACCTCAGGAATTGGAACACCTGAGAACTGTATTTCGAAAAAATGGGTACTCAGAGAGACAGATTCAGCGGGCTCTCCGCCCAACCACTACAACACAACCTGTGGAAACGGATGAAAACACGAGGGAGGATGTAGGCACTGCGTTCGTTCCATATACCGGCGCGCTCTCGGGGAAGATCTCCCGCATTTTGAAAAAACACCAGGTTGGAACTGTTTTTTGTCCACCGAATAAAATTTGTGCACTGGTGGGGAGCGTTAAAGATGATCTCGGTTTGAGGAAGGCTGACGTGTACCAGATTCCGTGCCAGTGTGGAAAGTCATATATTGGACAGACGATGCGTACCGTCGAGGATCGATGCGTTGAACACCAGAGGCACACACGATTGATGTACCCGAGCAAGTCGGCGGTCGCTGAACATTGTTTGTCGGAGAATCATGCGATGGAGTATGAACGCACTAGGATTCTGGTACAGACGTCGAGATACTGGGACTGCGACGTTAGAGAGGCCATTGAAATTCGCACAAGTGACGACCTTATAAACCGTGACTGTGGCTATAATCTTAGCAAAGCTTGGGAATCAGCGATTGGGTTAATTAAGAGTAAATCTAGCAAACGTAACGAAGTGACGACCACGGCGGACAGAGCCCTCACACCGACATCTCAGACGGCGTCGCAAATCGGTTCCACTGCGCGGCCGCGGCGCAGGGCGCGGACCGCGGAGGGGTCGCTCCGCGCGCCGAAGGTATTTAAATGGCCCGCTACCGGGCTAGAACCCAGTTCCCTTCGAGCAGCCGTAGCGTGCGGATCTCCGTGCCGGCGCGTTACAAGGAGCTCAGTCCGTCAGTTCACCTGATGATGGCGACATGTATGATCGCCGAAATATTGTGCCCGTTGGACACTATAGACCGGCAGTACACCCGTGGATATTTTCATTATCAAATACACCGGGAGAAACTGAAGAATCACATAGATTTAAGAAGTTTGTAAACTACGGACTGATGACCACGCAGTTTGGTCCGATAGATTTACAGACATTTGAACATTTTTCTGCAATACTCCAACAACGTGAAAGGATTTTATACTATTCAGATACATCATAAACTAATCACAAATTCAAATCAAGGCTAACTTCAACAATAGTGATGTTACTGAAATAAGGTAACGCAAAAAGTGAATACAGTCTCGATACTAGTTCTGATAGGCCTTCATGTATCACACAAATCGAAATCATATATCACAAAAATCGAAAGTTCTTGAGTCCGAAATTAATGCAGGTAAAGATATGTGATACATGATAAAAATAAAGAAAACAGCATGAAATTTTCATATCAGCATTGTTGACTCAGCAGTGTAGTACAAATTATTTCCCCCGAAGTGGATAGCGTATTAATTCACTGAAGCGCCTCGAAAAAATAAAATACTTGTTAAATCTCATGTACACCACAGCATTTGATGGATTTTATTCCGCTTTCTTACGCACGAGCATCACTTTTTCCAAGACACAGTTGCACTCTAATAACCGCAGCTTTTATTATTATTATTTTCTTTCTTTTCAGTCATCACCTGCAGTGAGTATAAACCGCAACGAAAATTCCGAGAATAATTTCCGATATTTACTTTACAAAGTAAAAAATCATAAAACTCAGTTATTGTATAATACGATTTAAGAAAAATAATAAACAGAGTTTTTTTTTAGATTTGCACGAGAGAATACCAAATGAAACTCAACACTTACAGGAAAATGGATACATTTGTAGTGCTTTTTTATGTGCTGTGTAATATTTATATCAGAGAGAAGGTTTATAGTAGTATATTTTGTAAAACACGTAATTGCAAATACAGTAATCGTACAAACTGAAGCATTCGTTTCTGTTTCTTTTGTAAATGTAAGATTATACTAGTTTTTATTTATTCTCAAAAGTATTGTCTAGGATTTATTGCCGCGCGGGAGCAGCCGAGCGGTCTGGAGCGCGTCGTAAGTTCGAATCCTCTCTCGGGCATGGATATGTGTGTTGTCTTTAGTATAAATTAGTTCATAAGTAGTTTGTAAGCTAAACAAATATTCTTTTTTTATTATTTATCGAAACATCGAAACGAGGTCAGTCTATCGGAATCATGGTTGAAATTTACATTTCAGTAACGTTATTTGTTACGACCGGGTTTGAATGTCTACTTCAGCGAAAATCAGCAAAAATATAATATTCTACGGGCAAACACAGTCTGTGAATATCTATATCCCTGTATACAGACGTGTCATAGTTTACGGTTGATTCATATCTCGACCGATTTAATCTAAATCGCAAAACAATGCTCTACTAAACCTTCTAACGGACACAGGATGTCTGTTTTATTTAATATTATGTAAGTTATATAATTTATACGTAATATATGACGGAGAAAAACTTAGTTACCAAAAATCTTGAAAACTTCTTGACCAATTTACTTCACATTTTTACACGATACTCTATCGAAATTGGAACGAAGTTATGTGTTTTATAAATATATGTATGGTGATCTACTTGGTGGTGCTTTTGAGATCGTACCACATCTCAAAATCTGTGGATTCGATAATTTTTTTCGCCAGAGGTACCGACAGTAATCAAAACTTTAGATTCCCTTACCTTACTTGACATTTTCGTGTCCGGAAATTTGTTTCAAAGACTTTCAGCCCAATATCGGGCCAATTCCAATGCTTCTCTCTTGTCAAGCTATAGTTCATCAAGGGTACACCTCGTGGGGAAGACTGAACACTGTATAAGATGTTCCATATCTTGAACTTTACCACAGTCGCATTTTTGTCTCCTTTTTTGAAATTCTATTTGACTAGATTTGCTTTGACTGGTGTTACATCTGTTCTGATACGATTCACTGTTCTCCAGATATTCCAGCTTGTTGTACTGCCGCCGGGCATTGCTCGTGAAGCAGGCTAGTCCTTCGGGGTTCATTCAGGTCACTGGTGAGGAATCACTTGCGTGATTTAAGTCTGCTGCGTCCGCATGAGGAACCATGCAGCGGGTGGCACTCTTCGAAGGTCTTTTTGAATTTTTCTGTGTGTCCATGCGCAGTTATTCGGGATTCAGGAGATGAGGATGCGGGTGCTTTATATATTTTCATAAGTGGTGTGGATTGTATGCATCCCCTTGTTGGTCTGCATGTTTCACTTAGGACTGTAGTGACTTTTTATGGCATGTGTGGATCGGGACCATACACGGCATGCATACTCTGCAGTGGAAAAGCAGAGTGCTTGAGCAGTTGTTCGTAATACTGTCAGTCGGTCTGACTCCCCATTTACCGATTTTTTTTACAGGTCTTTTCGCAGTAGTATCTGTACGTCAGTGATCTATCCAGCACGACATGCAGGTATGATGGTCTGTCCGAATGTTCCAGCTTGCTGCCATTCCAGGTGACATTCAGCTTTCTGTTTGCCTGTTTTGAGCGAAGGTGGAAAACGCCAACTTGAGTCTTCGATGGCTCTTTGGTTTAAGGAAGTTCTCTTTATAATATTCGAACATTATGTTTCGAAGTTTCTAGTTTCTCTTCTACTTCCTCGAAGCTATTTCCTTGTGCTGTAGTGTTAGTTGATCATTGCTGTATACGTTAAATAGTAGGATTGGGAGGGTGGCAGCACACTAACCTGTATAAGACCGTTCTTCGGGATTCAGGAGATGAGAATCCAGCTGCTTTATATATTTTCACAAGTGGTGCTGGTTTCATGCAACGGCCAATTTTTCCAGCACCGAAAAAAAAAAATCAATATTATTGTTTTCTCCTTCCCGGCCTATCTTTCAGGAAAAGTTCTCCTCAGGACGCGTGGGAAGCGTGGTCAGCTGAAAGAGATATACAGATTGGTTTTATTTACTATTATTTACATAGTTATTCAACTTCTATTTGTTCTTCTCTTCTCGCGGCGTCTTTTTGCACGATGCTAGCTGCGCTGAGTCCTAGTACTGCCTATTTCGGAGCCGAGTTCAGATGTGCCCTTCCAGACGCATGTCGGCCTAGATATAGCGGCTTGCAGAGGTCGTGCTTCTCTTTTTCTCCCTCCAGGAGGCGCGGCGCCGGCGTGTGATTGGCTGCCGGTCATCCGCTGCCTTCTGCACGATCTTTCTCGTGCGTTTGGCGTGTGGCGCTGACTTTACGCCACAAAAACTACTATAGCTTATGTCCGTCACAAGTTTCTAAACATTATTGTTTAAGAACCTGAAGCAAATTGATCAAATAGTTAAAAACTTGACAATTTCAAATTTTTACGCAATAACACAGACTATAGATTATTATGTAATAAAACGTAAATACACAGGCTGTCCTACTCATTGTGTGTGTGTGTGTGTTATTTGCTTACAAGTTCTTTGGTTCGCACTATGAGGTGTGTTTTTGTTTAGTTTCTGTCAAAAAAATAGTCTGCTAGGAACTTTGCGTGTGATGTTCTGACTGTGTTGTGTGTGTATTTATAAATACGATTTTAGTTTTACTAGCGATGTTCTGTGTGTTTGTGTGTGAGAGAGAGAAAGAGAGAGAGAGAGAGAGAGAGAGATAGAGATTCTGATTTTCTGTAGGTTGCCATATTTCCATGATCGTTTGTGTTCTTTCTATCGCAATTAATATACTGGTGGAGATACATGGATGATATCCTCTGCTTGATAGATGAACCGGAAAATAAATTAGACCATCTACACACAGAGATAAACACAATACACAAGAACATGAAGTTCACTCTAGAGAGCTGCGGTGGAGTAGCCGAGCGGTCTACGGCGCCTCGCTGCGGAGCGTACGGTTGCTCGCCGTTGGAGGTTCGAGTCCTCCCTGGGGCATGGATGTGTGTTGTTCTTACGTTAGTTTACCTTAGTTTAAGTAGTTTGTAAGTTGCGGACTGATGACTACGCAGTTTCGTCCGATAGATTTACAAACATTTGAACATTTTTCACTCTACAGAAGGAAGAAGCAGGCCAAATTAATTTCCTGGATATATCCATCACAAAGCAAAATAACTCACACTCAAATGTTCAAATGTTTGTAGAGTCTATGGGACTTAACTACAGGGTGTTCAGTCCGTAAACTTACAAACTACTTATGAACTACTTACAACTAATGACGGCACAAATATACATGCCCGAGGGGGGATTCGAACCCCCGACCGTAGTGGCCGTGCAGACCGTGACTGGAGCGCCTCAGTCCCCTCGGCCACCGCGGCCGGCTAACTCACACTCATTCAGCATCTACAGTAAAAGTACTACTTCAGACATAATATTACAGCAGCCCAAAAGCAATCAGCTCTCAGATCCATGTTAGACAGATTAAACACAATACTTAACTGTGGCTAATACGCCGCGGCATCAGAGTGGTAGTACTAAATTCCAGATAACTTTAGTACTTAATCTACACACGAGATTACTGGTACGTATTTCATGGCATGTTCACGACATAGAACAAACGCACATTTAATCACAACGCTGAATTTCACAGAACATAGCTTTATTTAATTAATAAGAGTGCCCGAAAACCACTTAGGACGCAAGGTAAAAGAAACAACATAAATAAATGGATGGTAGTGGGTCGCAGACCGCTGCCGACATGTACTTACTTCAAAACCTAACGCGCTATCCACTACGCTACAGCAGACAGCCAGAAATCGTGTCACGAATCTCTCTTGTTATTGAAGACAGAAGTTAATCGCTAATGTGGCATTTCTGGACACCAGATTATAATTAATGTTACTAATAACATTTGTTTTTAATAACTCTTCAGTGTGCTATTACTGTAAAATAACAACGCCTCAGTTATAATAAGAAAATAACGAAATACAAGAAGCAAGATGGTGTATGCCAGGAAAAGATCCCAACTGATCTCGAATCGTCTGCTCTGTAGCAATTCAGTAACTTTCGGCAGAGTTCGGTGGCCAAGCCCGTCGTTGCTTCCTTGGCCTAACGTAAGTCTTATAGGCGGCAGTGGCCGCAGCGTTACAGTGCGCATGCGCGGCTGAGGTTCACACTGTCTTCTGAACCCTCTGCTGGGAGCATATTGTCTCTCCCACGGCAGGGAGGGGTGAGGGAAACGCCGCTTTTAACATAGGTGATGGAGCTGGTAGAACTGCAGGGAAAATTCCCATCCATCTCCAATCGTCTGCCCCATAGCAGTTCCGTAACCTTCAGTAGAGTTCGGTGGCCAAACCCGTCGTTGCTTCTTTGCCGTAACGTCAACTTATATTACGCGTCCGCGCTACGAGTCATATATGTGCTGTCTCCGTGACGTAAAACGTTTCTCATGCGATAAAAATGGGCATATAAAATTATCTGATAGAAGAGCGAAACGAAGAATGATAGTTTCAAAACACTTTATTTTATTTATTCATTTACTGTTTTTTCAGGACGAGCTTTTGCCTGGGGGCAACAATGTACAGGTTGTCCGTTAAAACCGATTGCGAGAAAGAAAGGCTATGGTGAAGTATGAAAATGTTCTTTACCATAGTTAGCTTGAAATAAGTTAGAAGGTCTTTTCAAAAATGAAAGAAATTGATTCTCCCATATATATACACTTCCCTGGTGTATATAATTTTACACAAAACTTGTATAGAGAACGATATATCTCTTCTTTCGTTCTTTGAAAACGGTATGCTTATCTTTTTAATATTTGCAGATTAAAAATTTGAAAATTCCTTCGTTGAAAATATTATTCTTACAGACCAATTTGACCAATCTTTTGAAGTGACTTCAGTTTTCAAACTAGGTTTCATTTATAATAACAATAACCAAGACTAAGCTCGGAGAGAGGGGTAAGATGATGGATGGGGGTGAAAAGGGGGGGGGGATAACACGTAAGCAACAAAGATGTCTTCGGAAAATCGCTTAATAAAAATGAGTCCTATCGGAATGTACCGATGCAATAGCTCCATACCTAACAGTCATACCATCATATACAACCGATCGCTCAGGATGGAATCTGTACCCAAACACATAATTCATACCGATATTCAAGAAATAAAATTGGAGTAATCTACTAAATTATAGGCCCATATCGTTGACATCGATTTGCGTTAGGGGACTGGAACATATAATAAACGTTATAAATTACCTCGAAGAGAACGAACTATTAACCCCAGGTCAACACGGGTTTACAACAGTTTATTCTTCCGTAAAACAACTAGCACCATCGACAAAAAATCTCTGATCCGGTATTTACCGCGCGTGAGTAGCCGAGCGGTCTGGAGCGTCATCTTACGGATCGCGGCCTCCCACGTCGGAGGTTCGAATGCTCCCTCGGGCATGGATGTGTGTGCTGTTCTTAGGTCGGTTTACCTTAGTTTAAGTAGTTTGTAAGTCTAGGGACTGATGACCAACGTAGTTTGGTCCCATAGAATTACAAACATTTGAACATTTATTTTTATTCTATAGTTCTGTATTTTCTGATAGCTTTTTACACCGTCCCGCACAGAACGCTTTTAATCAATTTGCGTGATTTTGTAATATCGTCACAAATATATGATTTGATTGTGGATTTGCTATCAGAGATTTCACAATTAGCAGTAACTGATATCTGCATATCTGCATGGTGCGAAAATTGGTAATTGAGAGTAAATAACGAGAAGTGTGATGTCTCACATGATAAAATTGCGTTTTTTTTTATTATGTGACATGTAAGTATTGCTTCCATTATGTAACTGAAACTAGTACTTACATTTTATTTAAAATCCTGTTTCTCTTTTACAAATTTTGTAATTTTTGTTATAGGCATTGTTTATTAGTCTAATGAAGGCACTACTAGCAGTTGCCGAATCCTGGTAGATACAATTTATCTCTGCGACCGAGGGTTGTTTCACTACCATTTGGACAGAGATAGTTTATAGGAATACCAATGTGAGATAGATGGAACGGTAGGAAGAGGTAGCGGAGGGGGAGACTTATTTTATTTCGGGAACATTAGGGTACTGGAGGTCTTCCACAGGTCGGGGTAGAAGCCAGGAAGTTGGGTGGTATTGTACAATGTCGCAAAGGCGCTGAGGAAGGATAGGGGGCAGGCCTTGGGATGACGGTAAGTGATGCGGTCGTGGCCGGAAGCAGTGTTGCGTTTAGTGTGGAATGTGATTTGCATATTGCGTGCTGCGATGGGTATGATAAGGTCTGATGGTGGAATGCCGGCCAAGTAGTGGAAACTTGGGACAAGTGTGGGGAGGTGTCTGTTCGTTCATGGACTCTAGCGAATAGGGAATAATCAAAGTTAGGATTATCTGGTATGGAGAAGATATTGGAGAGTTAGGATGCAAAGTGATTCACCTTATTGAGATTATTAGGGAAGGGACAGTCGTCATGCAGGTGTTAGTATTGGGGGATAGGGTTGCTATCAGGACGGAAGTCATTCCAGTAATTGGAAGAGTGTAACAGAAAATAAGCATTAAGTCTTGTACATGTCTGTAGCCAATGCCGTGGTTTTTAGCAGTTGGATGAGTGTGAGTGTGTCACTGTATTTTCTGAGGTGTAGGAGTGTGTCCCTGTCATGTGTTCAGAGGAAAGAGCGTTACGGTTGGCAGAATTCCTGAAGACGTTCAGCTTGTGGGGGAAGGGCAGGACCGTGATGGTAAATTTCTTTAGTAGCGATGGTAGATATGGCATCAGAAAAGATCTGTTGCGGAAAAGAAGACACATTGGAAATGTCATCGGGACTTTGGAGGGGTAGAAGGTGGCTTGCGACCTGGGTGTCAATGAAGTCCTGGTAGGCATTCCAGTCAGTTCGGGAGTAATCTTGGATGAGTTTGTTCGGATATCAGGGCGAGGAGTTGAAGGGAGCAGCATAGGTGAAGAAGATCGTGAGGATGGGAGCATGATGGTCATTGCCAATAAGATCTTCTCCAGTGATACGACCAAGGAGGTAGGAGGGGGGAGGGCGAGGACACATTAGAAGTGTTGTTTGTCTCAGGGTAGGTATGTTGGGGGAGGTGATCCAGATTACCTAGCAGGGAGTCAATAAAATGACTCCAGGTTTGCAGTTCACTGGGAGTGCGGCTGTGGATGTTCAGATTGACAGCAACCATACAGAAAGAGAAGGTACGATAAACATGGGAAATACATATGGAATAGGTATGGCAGGGTGGATGTAAATGGTTGTCGATGTAACAGTGAGGAAACAAGATACTGAGGATGAGATGCTCAGTAGGATAATTGAGGAGAGGTTGTTGTTGTTGGACTGGGAGCCACTTCAGTTGGCCAGTAATGACCCCCCACGCAAGGAGCATGGGTTAACGGTATGGTGAAGGAGAAGTGCTGTTGGTGTGGTGGGTTAGGAGAAATGTTTCATTTAGGATGAAGGTGGAACAGGGTGTTCATGAAGACGTTGTTGGTTCGGAGGAAGTGGATATTATGGTATAGGATACTGAACAGTTGTTGCACCATGGATGAAACTGGGAGCGGGAAGGTTGTGAGAAATTATGGTGTTTAGTGGGGATCACATAAAGAAGGAGAGGTTGTGGGTGTAGGAGGAGGAGGAAGACAAAACGGGCGGCAAAGAAGATCTGTTGGAGAGTATGTGGGCGTGTTGGAGTTCGTGTATATTTTAAAGGATGATAGTGATGAAGCGGATGATATCCTCTGCAGAGTGAGAGGGCAATGGGAGTTGTTAGGATGAAGGTGTTGGTGGATGGGACGGACAGGAACAGTGAGGTCCAGGGTTGTTGCACTCAAGATAGTTGGTGGGGTGAGTTTCACCACATGTGTTGCAAGTGGGAGGGGCAGCAAGGTTGGGGCTATGCTTCAGGTAGTGGGAGGCTTTGCAGTGGGGACAGGTGGCGGCAGTGACAGATCTAAGGGGGGGGGGGGCAAAGGGGGCAAGCTGCCCCAGGCCACAGACAAATATATATAGACGGGAAACCTCCGTAAGGGCCCGATCACACGCTCAGGGGTGCGGGGAAGGAAGGTTCCGTAAGATGTCCCATAATGGCGCTGAGGTCAAAAGCAGCCCTTTAAACTGGCCAGAGCAGGCTGCCCCCACCACCACTTCCCCTCAAACGCCGGCACACATCCGTGGCCTTGTGGCAGGCGGCACGAGCTCTCCCCTCAGCCTCCCCTCCACGCTACCCTCAAAAGCGCCTCTAGTGTCGTCTACCGCTGCTACGGGAAACCGGCTGACACCTGCTAGCATCTTACGGAACTACGACGGGAGCGTAGGACAGTGCTTTTGGGGGGGGGGGGGAGGGGCTTCTCCTCTATATGTGTTACTCTGTGCCCGGGTGCAGAGTTCAGGGGGCGCCAAAATGGACAAAAGCTTTACTATAATTAAATGAATTAAATCAATTTTACGGTAAGCTATAGTATGAATTTCGTTACATTAGCAACAGGTAATTGTAAGTACTTTTATTTGCATTTTTGACCGTTTGCAACTATTAATGTCTCGGCTGCCCCTGTAACCATGCTATTTCGATTACAGAAGTATTACCCAAGTTATCCCGAATGTGCTGACCACGGACCATTCAATACGATTATTCAGTAGTATTCCTTCACCCGCGCCGCAGTGGCAGAAACACGAACTGCGACTTTCTTTGCTGTAATCGTGTCAATGTTCTCTTTGTTGTCCCTTCTATGTTCTACTTTTGGCGGGTGCATTTGAATTTTTTAGATTGAAAGAGTTCTGACTGACGTAACTCTGAAGTATCAAGTATTAGCTTACTACTTAGGTGTGAAGTGTGGGAAGATGCCAGTTATTGTTGTTTTTATTAAATCTCATACTTAGTCATCGCGACGACGAAGCAGCGAGAGGGGGGGGGGGGCGCCAAATGACAATCTTGCCCCGGGCGCCAAAAAGCCTAGATCTTTCCCTGGGTGGGGGAATCATCCACACTTAACACCGCTCTCAAGGATATCACGAACATGATGTTTCCGGCGAAAGGAGAGGTAGAGGTGAAGGCAGTGCTGCAGGTGAAATTGGTTCCGCACGCGCGGCTCCGCTACGGGAGATCTCGTGTGTGCGGCGCTAGCGGCTACCTCTCCGTTAATTTCCTGTGTGTCGCCGCTGCTTGCGCGGGCTTTTTAACAGATCTGGGTGAAATATGAGCGCGCCCCTGGCGGCCAGCGCCGGTACTATTAAAACCGCCTGTAGAGGTCAGCAGCATTAATCATGGCGGCCGTGGTCGCGTTTCGCGCACATCCGCTGCCAGCCTTTTTCTGCCCTGCCTGCAGGCGTATTCCATTTTTCCTTATTACTCAGCGGAGGTTTTCCCATCCGCTTTCCGAGGCTTTTCTAAGAAATGTATTTTACGATATCACTGCTGACCAGTGCCGTGTTCGTATGGAGCCTGTGGAACAAAAATGAGATCAGATATGATTTATGATTCGTTCTGATTAAAATATTTTCTTACGACATCCCACCGACTAGATAGTAGAAATTTACAGTCATTACCAATAGCAACTAACATACGTATATATCTCCTTGGCAGACACAGTTAATTATTAACAATTGAAAGATTAATAGTACGTACGTTCTTTGGTTGAAGCATTCTCAGTTCATTTATTTATCTCCCATACCCCGTGTAGCAGGTGGAAATGACATTTTGACAGCTACTGGGTCGTTGTAGCCACAAAACAAACAAAACTGCTGATCCCCTAGAAAAGTGGGATAGTTTATTTATTTTTGTATGTATCATATTTTTATTTGTATGTTATAGTGTTTATGTTTGGTCCTGAGTACGTCGCGGCAGTTGTATGTACGACATCTGTGTATACTGAGGCGGCACCAAAGATAAGAAGACCACACACACCTCATAATTGGGTCATCAATGAATCTGGCTGCTAAACGTCATTAATGAACAGCATGGAAATAAAGAAGCATTGTATCATGTGACAATCGTTTGTCGTTTTATCACAGATGAGTTCTCTAGAGAAAGTTCTAGTTAGTTGGTGGTTGGTTCTGAACAGGAAGAGATTCCCGATGGTCAGTAGAGGTAAAGTACATTCGATATTGATGAAAAACGAGAGATAGGGTTCACGTGATATGTACCGATGGTGCGGTTAAATTTTAATATTTGATGTTACAGCAGGAGAAAAGCAGTAATTTTGAGTTGTACATAATAGAACTTGTTCTATTAAGAAGGGTAGATAATAATTCTGAGAAAAGGGATTAATTTCTGATGCGGTTAGCGATGTCAGAATTATGTCATTGAGGAGTATGATGTTTATTTGGAGATTTGTATATTTTAATGAGCTTTAGTCTGATTTTGGTTCCATTGGAGAGTTGAAAGGCATTTAGTGTCCCGTCCAGAAGAATTTTGCACAAAGCAAATTCTTCAATTTTTGTATAGTAATTGGCATTGATTGGAGAATCAATTGCTTTGTTGGCATGATTGGTGTTTCTGTACGCAGGGTGGCGTGACGGATTATTTTGGACAGACATAACTTATATTGCTGTGGAACCTAATTTGAATCTGGCATCACTTATCCGTCTATTTGTAGGTAAAAGGAACTAGAAGATAAAAGTGAGTAACAAATTATTTTTTATACTGAAAGTCGTAAGCGAATCTTCCTTACCGGAAACAGAGAAAGTGTTAGATTTATATTAATGAACTATATTTGCGAGACCGACAAACGATACTTTCATTAGCGATGACGAATGTTCATGTTATAAATGTGGTTGAGAGAATTTGTAGGAAAAATATTTTGGCCAACACCTGAAGAGGAGGGTCTTAGATTATTAAATTCTTTTGAATATTGAGGTAAAACTGGTGGTGGACCTAGATCAACGAGATCAACGCAGCTAGTGTCGTGATAGTGGATAGCTAGGTTCAGGCATTCGTTCCTCTAAAAGAAAGATAAAATAAATATTAAAGAAAAGGAGTGGATAACTCCATTAATCAGGACCAAAACAAAAATAAGTGTACTATATCATTTGGTAGCTTAATCTCTATTTTTAAATATAAATTTAATTGTGTTATTCGTCTGTCAAAAGTGTCAAAGGTCTAGGGTAAGCTGTAGAGAGAGGTGATCAAGACACAGAGATATTGGAATTACTTAGTACTCTATCAGTGATAGAAGGTATCGTTTTCACAAATATTGGGGTTGAGTGTAATTTATTTAACTGTAAGACTTTGACATAAAAAATAACATAATCAAAGAATAAGGTTGACCATAACAAATATCGAGTCAACTGATGCTTAAATTTATCTCTGGCTTTGGTTGTGCAATAAATACTCAGAAATAGTAAACAAGATTGCGACACCAGAATGAAACTTTCACTCTGCAGCGGAGTGTGCGCTAATATGAAACTTCCTGGCAGATTAAAATTGTGTGCCGAAACCGGGACTCGAACCTGGGACCTTTGCCTATCGCGGGCAAGCGCACTACTGACTGTGCTATCCCGACACGACTCACGATGCCGCCCCACAACTATACTTCCGCCAGTACCTCGCCTCCTACTTTCCAAACTACACAGAAGTTCTCCTGCGAAACTTGCAGGACTAGCACTCCTGGAAGAAAGGATATGGTAGAGACATGGTTTAGCCACAGCCTAGGGGATGATTCCAGAATGAAACTTCACTCTGCAGCGGAGTGAGCGCTGATAAGAAACTTCCTGGTGAGTTGTGTCAGGATAGCACATTCGGTAGTGCGCTTACCCGCGAAAGGCAAAGGTCCCAGGTTTGAGTCCCGGTTCCAGCACACATTTTGAATCTGCTAGTGTGGTGTCGCACAAGTACAAAGTGCGCGCCACCTACTTTCGCCGCGCGCCGCCATGCACGCACGGCGCGGCGTTCTCACGACGACAGCCACGAGCGCCCTCTGCGATGACCCCGCTCGTGGCCACCACGGAAAGACAACGGGCTCTTCGGACGGAGATAGCAACCAGTTATGACCTTCGTAATCAGATAGGCACCAGTGAAGACTTTGCTATCGTACAGGCACTAGGCAGGCCTCTAACAACTATGTATCAACATTCTGCAGTACAATGTAAAAGTTAAGTATTGTTACATTCTGTGCAATATATATCTCTTTCTAATTTACTCTAGTGTTTATAGTTTCTGGCTGCTCCCCTCCGTACCTGCACCAGCGTGCTATTTTTGTTCCTGTGTCGGTCTCATTCCACTCGGCCACCGACACCTACGACGAGGCTGGGACACAAAAGCGGCGACGAAGTTGGGACACAAAAGCTAGGAAGTTTCATATCAGCGCACACTCCGCTGCAGAGTGAAAGTTTCATTCTGGAAACATCCCCTAGGCTGTGGCTAAGCCATGTCTGCACCATATCCTTTCTTCCAGGAGTGCTAGTCTTGCAAGTTTCGCGGGAGAACGTCTGTGAAGTTTGGAAAGTAGGAGGCGAGGTACTGGCGGAAGTAAAGTTGTGGGGCGGCATCGTGAGTCGTGTTGGGATCTCACAGTCGGTAGTGCGCTTGCCCGCGTAATGCATAGGTCCCAGGTTCCAGTCCCGGTTCCGGCACACAACCTTAATCTGCCAGGAAGTTCCATATCAGCGTACACTCCGCTGCAGAGTGAAAGTTTCATTCTGGAAACATCCACTAGGCTGTGGCCCAGCCTTCTGTGAAGTTTGGAAAGTAGGAGGCGAGGTACTGGCGGAAGTAAAGTTGTGGGGCGGCATCGTGAGTCGTGTCGGGAGAGCACAGTCCGTAGTGCGCTTGCCCGCGAAAGGCAAAGTTCCCATGTTTGAGTCCCTGTTCCGGCACACAATTTTAATCTGCCAGAAAGTTCCATATCAGCGCACACTCCGCTGCAGAGTGAATATTTCATTCTGGAAACATCCACTAGTAGTCCAGTCAAATAAGGGAAAAAAAGGGATCAACCTCGGAATGAGAGGTAACAAGTTAAATATTTGCATAAACCTTTATTCTGGCATTCTAAATGATGTGTCAAAAGTCTCATAAAATCTCGAGTTCACGTCTTAAGATATTAAAGGTCAAAGGTCACGAAAATCAGTTTCTCGCAAATATTTCGCTTCTTATGCGTTAAATAGTATATGCGTCTGCAATAAAAGTTGTAGAGCATGAAATTCTCTACAATTTTTGTTTTAAACATTTTTTGTGCAAATCATCGTTTTTTAGATAGAGCGCGGAGAGCGCACAAGTCACAGCGCTCAGACATATAGGTCGTAATGCAAGTCAACCGCGAATCCCAGACATTTGTAGGTTGTTTAAAGTTAATAAATCATTGCAACAATTACAAAAACAAACCTTCATTCTTTATGAATTATGTTCAATATTTCATAATATTAATCATAAATCAAAAAGATTTGTTAAATAATATTTACTTATTTCATGAAATTATAAAGTTATGAAGCCAAATACAGTAGAACCTCTCAAACTCGATTCCCGAAAACTCGACATTCCGTAAAACTCGACAGGGCTGGTGAATTAATAATTTTTTTACACCGCCCATAACGTAAAGCTTTCCATCAGTACATAGGCCGCCCGAGAGCGCTAGAGACTCAGACTAGGTTACTGTGTGGATGATCGATGCAATTTTTAAAGAGTGTTTTTTTTAAACAGTTCGTCCCAGAGGTTGAGAAGTTTCTGAAGAAATCTCCCCAGGAAAGCTCTACTGATTCTCGATAATACTGCGACTCACCCTGATGTGCAATATTTACAGGACAAAGACATTAAAGCAATGTATTTACCGCCGAACGTCACGTCTCTCTGTCAACCGATGGACCAAGGAGCTTTGGCAGCGTTAAAGAGAAGGTACAGACGTAAGATTCTGTCATCTTTGGTGATGTCCTTGGAATCGGGTGAGGAGCTAACGACTAAACTAAAAAAGATCTATTTATTAGATGTCACTGGATGGGTCTCTCAATCTTGGATCGAGCTTGAGACCATAACCGTCATTCGTTCTCGGAGGAAACTTCTAGATCACGCAGGCAATGATTTGTCGGGTGACGATGGAATCAATTCTGAAATCATCAGAAAAATCCCTGGGTGTGAAGAGTCTTCAAGCAATGATTGTCAATGAATGGATGGATCTCGACGGAGCATCAAAACCATTAGGAGAAGATGAAATCGTTGCAGTTGTCAAAGGGCGTGACTTGGAAGGGGACGATCCGGAAGAAGAAGAGGACCATCGACAAGAAAGACCAGTTAGCCACAGTGGGGCTGTGAAATTTGTTGAAGGGGCATTGCAGTACTTAGAGCAGCAAAATGCGACTGGAATGGAGATTCTGTTCCTCAGGCGACTCCGTGATCAAGCTGCAAGACGCCGCGTGGAGACAGAAAAACAGTCTTCAGTCACAGGGTTTTTCAAACGACTTCAGTAAGTTTTCTTTTACACTTTTCTTCTAGTGTTCAGAAAATTTCCCACAACTAACTGTGATGAACTTTTTGTAAGCAACATAAACAACTTCAGTAATAATTGTAATGAACACTGTATTTTCAGATTCTACTAAGCCTTTTGCCTACATTTTATTTGATTTTTTGATTATAAGTTATAAATGTTGATATAAATATATAATTGTATATAATAAATCAATAAATGTACAATTTTAATACTCTAAATAAGCGTTTTTATTCAACTCCTAACTATTTTTATTTAAGTTCCCTAAAACTCGACAACCTCAAAACTCGACAACATTTAAGTCCACATTGTGTCGAGTTTGAGAGGTTCTACTGTACTTCAAGTATATTTTAATTATATTCTAATATATCTTAATTATGTTTCATGTAGAAAAGAATAAAATTAACTATGATTAAGACTTAATTATATTTGAAGCAGAAATATATTGAATAAAAAAACGAGGAAATACGTTTTATGTAAATGTTTATTTAGTAGTCATGTATGATTCATTTATTACAATTAGAAATTCAAACGTGAGGAGGATTTTTATTCACTTTAAATATTAATCATACATAGGTCTCAATTTTCGTCTTCTTGATCATCATCGTCGTCTTCATCCGGTCGCTCGAAAACGTCCATTTCATTATCATCATCCTCGTAATCTACGATCGCCGTCTCTAAACCTTCCAAGATATCGGGGTCATATGCAGTTTCTTCGTCGAGATCGTTTTGGTGTGATGACGCATTGAAGCAAGTTTGCCCATTACACTGACCACAAGCTGAATAACATTGCATCCTCGATTTCCTGCACCCGCAGCACGAACCACAACCATTTTTGCAGTTGCAAAATATTGTATACAGGAGCTCGTCTGGTGCAGGTGGTAATATTGTTAGTATTGGCTCCAAATTCTGCAGCACCCAACCCCATTCCTGTGGTTCTATATGGTTTTCTAACCACGTTTGTACTTGGTAGTAAGCACGATTGATATGTTGATGAGCTGCTGCACTAATTGGTGGCAGATTTGATAGTTGCACAGGTTTATTAAGTTTTCTCGATTTAACAAATTCGTTTATTGAAGATGATCTACATTGTCTTCAGATTTTGGACCGTTATATATTGCCAATAAGATACGTACCCCATTTTCAAGTAACGTTTGCGCAGGACAATTTTCTTGTTGAAATACTTAAGCTAGCTGATCCAAATCTGGAAGTTTCTCCAATATTTTAACAAAAGTTTTTTTGCCTTTTTTGCTTGCTTTAAGAAATTAACATAGCAATTTCTGTGGTACTTAGCTTCAGCTGCGATCATGTCATACTCAGACTGTATACAATCTTTTACTAACTCTCTCAAGGTATCACTTCGTTGTTCTGCTTTTTTAATGACATTGTTTTTAAATTCAAGAGTACTTACTTTACAAATCGTGCGTCTGTACTTCTCTTTTTTCTTCGTCTCTGCTACTTCATCAGCTGCTTGGCCACAAAATACACATAATGTTTTGAAATCGAACACTTCACCTCTTTGTTTACGAGGTGCACATGATGATCTTGAAGGTTCATCCTCTTCTAGGCGTCGCTTCGATGTTGCTATAGAATTTTAACTGATATATACTTTTCGACACACGGTATGCACATTCACAGAAGCTAATGTATTTAAATAATCTATACGCCCGTCATTTTTTGCAATACTTGCAGTTTTTAAAGTGTGCAAGCCGCGCACAACATGCACAACATCACCTTCTGGAAACGACTTATCACATACGAAACACAACTCAGCCGTAACTCTGTACGTCCGCCCTTTCCACGAAACAATTTAAAACTAGCAAGCTTGGTTACTGGCAAGTGAGCCCTCGACATAGAAACCGGCCTTCAACAATGGAAGTTGTGTTTCAACTTATAAATAGAGAAGGTGGCGTTGTAAGGGTCCATATTTCCAGGTATAAACTTAATTAAAACTTAATATTACTAGAAATATTCTACAGTTTACACATTTAAGAGCAAAAAATACCAAAAATATTTTCTACATAAACATAGTTACGATACATTGGAACAGAATTAAAATATACTTAAATTATGGAATTCTTGACATTGTAATTACTTGAAATAAGTAAGTATTATAAAATTGTGTATTAATTCGCAAATAATGAAATTTTACTTACAATTATAATTGTTTTATTCAACGCACCACTGACTGTGATTCGCAGCTGACCTCGTATTACGTCTTATATGTTTGAGCGCTGTGACCAGTGCGCTCTCCGCGTTCTATCTAAAAAACGATGAATTGCACAAAAAGTTTAAAACAAAGATTTTAGAGAATTTAATGCTCTACAACTTTTATCAGAGATGGAAATACCATTTAACGCATAGGAAGCGAGATATTTGCGGAAAAGTGATTTTCGTGACATTTGACCTTTAATAACTTAAGAAGCGGACACGAGATTTTATGAGACTTTTGACACATCATTTAGAATGCCAAAACAAAGGCTCATGCAAATATTCAGCTTGTTACCTCTCATTCCGAGGTGAAAGCCTAATTTGACTGGACTATAGGCTGTGGCTAAGCCACGTCTCCACCATATCCTTTCTTCCAGGAGTGCTAGTCTTGCAAATTTCGCAGGAGAACTTCTGTGAAGTTTGGAAAGTAGGAGGCGAGGTACTGGCGGAAGTATAGTTGTGGGGCGGCATCGTGAGTCGTGTCGGGATAGCACAGTCCGTATTTCGCTTGCCCGCGAAAGGCAAAGGTCCCAGGTTCGAGTCCCGGTTCCGGCACACAATTTTAATCTGCCAGGAAGTTCATATCAGCGCACACTCCGTTGCAGAGTGAAAGTTTCATTCTGGAAACATCCCCTAGGCTGTGGTTTCAAGATTGCGACTATTTTTGTGTCATTTAAAAAGGAATCACCTCTTTCTAAGTGGACTTAATGACATTACCGCAGATAGGAAAGTCTAGTTAAAGCATTTTGCATGAATGAAGATAATATTTGTGATATAATTATTCACAACCAAAGAATGACATATAATTACAATATATCCTTTTTCAAGGGAAAAACAACGTCGCAAGTCCCATTGTCGGCAAACTATCTGATTGCACATTAATGCAGAAACGGAGAAATCATAAAATTAGTCCATCCATTGACTTAAAATAACGTTTTTCTGAGATAACATCTTTCTTCTATTTTTTAACTTTCGTTCAAGACTTCCACAGGAGCGTAAAGCAGGGTACAAATCGATTTGATTGGCATATATCCCCGATGAATCTTTTATTTACTTACCCGTTTATTTTATATCAAACTGACGCACAACGAAGCGCGGCCTGCTTTGGCCAGTTATTATTAAAACGTTATCCCATAACTCGACGCCTGTCGCAATGATTTTCAATCATTCGCTCGATTAATAACCGATTTATAAATAAGTAAGTGGCCTCATATTTTATTCAAGAAGAGGTGTAATTCGATAAAAAGTCTAACAGAGTTAGAGGACTATTACAGTGAACAACTATTATTATTGCTATTTATTAGTTTATTTTCAGATTGTATGGATTGCTGAGCACTAATACGTGTAATTTATGGATCCAGTCATATGGCAGCACTTAACGACTTCTAACGAACCTCAAACATAATTTCAAACCTATAAGAAACGTTTCCCTGTTGATGTACAACTTCACGAAAGGGAAAAATATTATCGGTTACTAAATTGTAATGTTCATACAGTAAACCCATATCATCAGAGAAAATGAAATGTTTGTAAATCTATCGGACGAAACTGCGTGGTCATCAGCCGTAGCTTACAAACTACGTAAAGTTAGGTAAAGTAACCTAAGGACAACACATACACCCATGCCCCAGGGAAGACTCGAACCTGCACGGCGAGCAACCGCGCGCTCGGCAGCGAGACGCTTTAGACCGCTCGGCTACTCCACCGCGGACATATCATAAGACATGACATATTAATTTATTACCTCTTTATCGAAGACTACTCGCAACACAGTTTGCAGACCGTACTCACATATATTTTGAAGCAACCTGCAAAATTATATCATTGTACATGACTAAGTTCAGGAGATATGACATTATAACGAACTTTTATCAAAAAGGAGCTACTTTCATCCATTGTTTGATAATGTGAGCATTTAGTGCCTTGCAAAAGTCGAACACAGTCTCATCTCATCAAACCTTTACCCCGATTACATGTTTCAAGTCGCATATTTAAATTATCATATGATTGAAGCAATTATGTGAATAGTAATTCGAACCTTTATGGAGCCAGGGAATTTACTACATTTAAAATTGATGCATGACTAGTTCACTTGAGTTACTAACAATGTCTACGAGGCTAGAAGATGATATACTTTTTAGTTAACATTGAACATTTGTTATACTAAAAAGATTTTCACTCAATTAATTGTTTTTATAGTCTTGTCTGTGCGAGAAAATTTTTAGTCTATTTCGGAGATTTATATAAGATTACTATAGAGACATTCGTGAAACTTCAGGTTTATTTCCGTGGCTCTTCACTTGAGTCTCCTACTCACATCTCGTGTAAACACCGTGAAGAATGTGGAAGACTACGTCACATGGAACTACCGCTGAACACAGGTGACTGCAAGAACAAATGAGGGAAATGGTAATGGTAAGCCGGCCGCGGTAGCCGAGGACACTGAGGCGCGTCAGTCACGGTCTGCACGGCCACTACGGTCGGGGGTTAGAATCCCCCCTCGGGCATGGATATATGTGCCGTCTTTAGGATAAGCTAGTTGATAAGTAGTTTGTAAGTTTAGGGACTGATGACCCTGTAATTAAGTCCCATAAGCTACACAAACATTTGAACATTTGGTAATGGTAAGCAGTGACGGACTAAAGAGGGAGGGGGGGGGCGGATCGCCGCGGACTTCTCATCTTGGGGGGGGACCATCCAAATTCTTCAAAAGTAAGTTTATATATATTTCCAAGTGCACTGGGGCCTCATTTTGTTTTGCCGCCGCCCCGTGCCTCCGACAGCCTTAGTCCGCCACTGATGGTAAGTAAAGTTCACAACGACACACATCAGATACTAATGCGGTTTAATGCATATTACCATCCAGTTCTAAGGCAAATTGTAGTTCAATATCTCTAGCTCGTCAGGAAAGTAGTTAAAATCAACTGAAAAATTTACAGCCAACAGACATAGAGGAAAACGAAGATCCCTCCGCCGCACAAGTTAGGAAACCAAATTAATATTTTATTTCTATCCGCTTCGGAGCCATGTTTATAATTTCTAGACTCTAAGTCGTAGAGATCAATTGCAAACTTTGTGTCGTGTCTTTTATACTTTTGAATCATATTAAATTAGGAGCTTAATTACAAAATGCCAAAAACAAAGTTCATTTTAACTATGTCTTCTTGGAGAAATAGAAATCATTCAGGAGAAGAATAAACAAACACGAGGCAAAATGTTTCATTTGCCCTACTGGAACGTACATATCAGTCGTATACGTATCGAAAGGTTTGAAATGGATTGTATTAATCTAAACGCGGTTAATTTTACTTACGGCGTAAACAGCGTGATGTGCTGATATTGACGACGACCACTGAATCCGGGGAATTGTGTTACGTCATCGGTTGCACAGTCTGAAAGATTATCACAGGAAACCAAACCAACCAGCAGATGAAGTGTGCTGTGCATACTGCAATCAGTCATCAATTGTTGTTTGTTATTCCGAACTGCTACACATAGTAGAATTTTTTTATACCTAGTCATAATGCCAGTCCGTCACACGTGTTTTCTCTTGTGAACCGAAGATAAAAATTGGATTTAAAATAGAAAATATAAACGTTATTGCATGTGTCCAGCAGGATTTGAAAAATGTCAGATCTTTGAGCATTTAGTAGTACTTGTTGAAAAAGCTCTTGACAGCGATTTCATCGTTCTCCAAATATTGTTCGTACGAATGTAAAAAACACAAGAATGATACAATTTAACAATGACTGATAGATTGTCAAGGAGATAATATTTTGTCTTACAATAACCATAGAAGGTTACTGTTTCAATTTGACAGGGTTTGTTAGTAAAGTTGTAAATCACATGATGCTCTTTTATGACGAACGTGTGTAACCCTAAGCCAAGTAGTTTCTCAAAGGGGCTTCGAGATGTATTTAGTACAAAAATAATCTGTCTTTTATGATCCTTAAGAAGCATACGTACTTACCACTAAGTTAGAGGTTCACCAAAGCTTCTGCAAATGCGTCTTACCATCTCTGTATGCCCCTGATTTCTTGTAGCATGCTGCACCTGGTGTGTTATTACTGCTACAACGATCAGCTTCTGTTTGTCGTGGGATCACTACTGTTTACGGAAGAATTTGCTTCGTTTCTGCACTATATGTTATTGTGACACTTATAAGCTCATATTTTTAGTTTTCACAATGCAGTAACTAAACTGGTGACAAAGATAATTTGAAGATCAATATATCTTTTATGGTTTGTCTAAGAAAAACTAAAATAAAAACGGAGGGTACTGTTTTTTATTTATTTATTTATCTCCAAAACGAAAGTAATCTCTGTGAGAAAAAGATTCATACAGATTGAGTGCGAGATAGGAGGAACAAAGTTAGAACAGACAGTTTCAAGTAGTTAAGACGTATTTTCTCCCAGCACGGCATCAGACTGAAAGAACTGGAATCTGTGTATTGCAAAGCTAATGCAGTGAATGCTCAGCTACAATCTACCCTCTTTTGCAGGAAGGAAGTCAGTACCAAAACTAAGTTAGCAGTGCACCGACCTCTCTTTCGACCACCTTTGTTAGTGTGAAATGAAAAGTTCACAATTTTGACTACATATCTCCAGGCGAAATATTATTGTTGTTGTGGTCTTCAGTCCGCAGACTGGTTTGATGCAGCTCTCCACGCTATCCTGTCCTGTGCAAGTCTCTTCATCTGAGAATACGTTCGACAACCCACATCCATTTGAATCTACATACTATATGCGTCTCTTGGTCTCAATCTGTCATTTTTACCCCACAAACTTCCCTCCAATGCCAAAAATTCCTTTTCTCACCAATTCTGTTCAGTACCTCTTCATTAGTTACACGATCTACCCACCTAATTTTCAGCATTCTTCTGTAGCACTACATTTCAAAAGCCTCTATTCTATTCCTGTCCCCACCGTTTATCGTCCATTTTTCACTCCCGTACAAGGTAACACTCCACACAAATGCCTTCAGAAATGACTTCCTTACACTTAAATTAATATTCGATGCTAGCACATTTCTCTTCTTCAAATATTCTGTTGTTCCCATTGACATTCTCCATTTTATATCTTATGTACTGCGACCATCATATGTTATTTTACTACCCAAGTAACAAAACTCGTCTACCGCCTTCATTGTTTCGTTACCTAATCTAATTCTTTCAGCATCGCCTGATTTTTTAAGACTGCATTCCACAATCTTTGTTTTGCTCTTGTTAATGTTCATTTTATACGCTCTCTTCAACACTGTCCATCCATTCAACTGCTCTTCCAAGTTCTTTGCTGTCTCTGAGAGAATTGCAATATCATCAGCAAAAGACAAAGATTTTATTTATTAAAATATTACTAACTAATCTTAAAACTTATAACCCACATCCTTAACTTAGTTGTTGTATGATAATCACTTCATCAGTCTATCCCCATTAAATTTTGAAGCCATAGGCACAATGACAAATTCTTTATATTGACAGATTCCCTGACAGTGACATTCTAAGCATCCTACTACTGTGTCAGCTGTAGTTCTGAAATATTCCGCCTATGGCGCCACTTATCATTGTACTTCTAGACACTGAATTTTAATCTGGTGATTTATCAGTCACCTGCTCCTCTCTTTATGCTTTTCTTCAACTACTTTGAGTATTACTGTTTTCCCATAGCTTTTTTTCCCTTATTTATCGTCACTCTTTTACTATAAGCCTCATCCATAGATACTTTGTTAGCAGCTGATTGTTATTCATTCCATAATCTTTGCACTTAGCGTTGATTCCACTACTAGCATGTATATTTATTAAGCAACAGTAGAAAAATGTAAGTGTTAATTTTATCCCATATATGAACTTATCTTTACTACAATCTATTTGGTTCGAAACTGCTTCATACTTATGTAATCGACTTTTATACGTTCTATAGCCTTATTGTATACAAATGCACTTGTTTGTCTGTATAGAGACCAGAAGAAGGGCACTCAAGTGCCCGAAACCGGTCGTTAAAGTTAAAAATAAATAACGACAAGCAATTGGTTGCTGCATTTCCTTAATTTATAATCTGAACAGTTGCTGAAATGGATAAAATACTTCAGGATGAAATGACACACAAGTGTGGTTTGGAGCGACAGCGCGAGCGCGCAGTGCGGTTGGGGTGTACGTGAGGGTGTCGGGCGGATACTCACAGACGACCTGCATGTGGCCCTCGCCGTGGACCGAGGTGAAGGAGGGCGCCTCTGCGGACACCTCGCAGCGGTAGACGCCGGTGGCGCGCAGGCTCACGCTGTGCAGGATCACCTGCTGGCTGTCCGACAGCTCGTCCTGCAACACGACAACCACCACAACTCACTGCACGCCCACTGCATCTCAACAACCAGTGGCTCGCTCACATCACAGCTAATGCGGCGACAGCCAATTGGGGAACGGGCCTAAAATATGTAAGGTAGATACTGAATGGAAATTTCCTACCTTAAGTTTTGGAATTATACAGGGTGTTTCAGTAAGTGTGTTTACCTCTGTAACTTATAAAATAATAGGTGACGGGAAATTTTAAAGTGGTAGGTCAACACAAGAAATGTTACACTTTCTGCGGAGCTATGAACATAGTTTATTGTATCATTTTCCAAAGAGTTACACCACAAAGATATAATTTTTTAAATGGAACAATAGTTTTTTTTTTCTAATTGCTGTTGAATTTTCCGGGTTATGTGGTCGTGGTTGAAGAAACATATCTGCTGCTGACGTTTCGTCCAGAGCTGCGCTGGACATCCTCAGAGGTGCTACTGGTAGCGGTGAGTCTTGCCTACTGACAAGTCGGGCGTCGGAGAGCGTTATAAATATTGTCCAAAAGGGGGCGTGGTCAAGTGTTCACGTGCGCGGCAGAGATAAGCCTTGTCAAAGATAAAACATAACTTTGACCATCGACTATCGAAAGTTATGTTATGTTGTTCAAAAGGGGGCGTGGTCAAGTGTTCACGTGCGCAGCAGAGATAAGCCTTGTCAAAGATAAAACATAACTTTCGATAGTCGATGGTCAAAGTTATGTTTTATCTTTGACAAGGCTTATCTCTGCTGCGCACGTGAAAACTTGACCACGCCCCCTTTTGGACAGTATTTATACCGCTCTCCGACGCCCGACTCGTCAGTCGGCAAGACTCACCGCTACCAGTAGCACCTCTGAGGATGTCCAGCGCAGCTCTGGACGAAACATCAGGAGCAGATATGTTTCTTAGACCACAACCACATAACCCGGAAGATTCAACAGCAATTATTTCAGCCGGTCGTGAAAGCCTTCACTGCATGAATAGTTTTTTCTATCGTCTATTGGATTCGTTTAAACCAGCTGCGTCCAAATCAATTTAAACTACATTCCTATCACTGTTAGTTTGGGAGCTACAACCCTTCAAAGTTCCAGGGGCGGAGGCTGCGATAGCGTAGCTAACTGGCCGAGTGGCTATCTTCTGGGGCACGACCCACTGTCTCATGACCACCAGCCAGTGAGCTACGCTGTCGTAGCCTCCGCTCCCTAAACTTTGAAGGGTCGTAGCTCCCAAACTAACAGTGATAGGAATGTAGTTTAAATTGATTTGGTCGCAGCTGGTTTCAACGAATCCAATGCACGATAGAAAAACTATTGTTCCATTTAAAAAATTTTTATCTTTGTGCTGTAACTCTTTGGAAAATGATAGAATAAACTATGTTCATAGCTCCGCAGAAAGTGTAACATTAGTTGTGTTGACCTACCGCATTAAAATTTCCCGTCACCTATTATTTTATAAGTTGCAAAGGCAAACACACTTAGTGAAACACCCTGTATATGTTGGCAAAAACATATATATACATCTTTGTTGGGTCCGCAAGGATTATCTTTGGGGCCGGTAGGCGGGGGTTTGGGTTTGCTCGGTGTTGCTGCGCGGGGAGTCGGAGAGTAGTAGCGGAGCTTGACGGTTGCACTGGAGTTCGCGGTGGACACAGGCTGGAGTTCTTCATGATGCTGACAATTTTCTGGTAATTTACTTTAAATGTTTTTCGCATTGCGCAGGTCGCTCATTTCATTTTATTTTATATCACTTTCCATTCAGTAGGAACCTATACACAACCTTGATTAATTCGTGGCTCGTCACTGTAATTGTTGTAATAACATGGTTAGGGCATTAACCAAACGTAATAATAAAAAAGCAGTTCCTCTCACTTTTTGACATTTTTGATTTTTTACAATTTATCCTTTCTTGAGGGTAGGGCTGCATCTCTGTTTTAGAAACTGCCTCACTGCACGACTTCGCAATAATATGCACATTCTTCATTTATATAGTTTATGTTATTCGTGTCTAATTTGCTGATTGCTAATATGCTTTAATACAGATTTATTCAGTTTGATTGTTTTAATTTTTTGTGTGATTAGTCTTGACGCTGTAAGTGATTGTAAGTACATTGTAGCTAGTGGGTGACATGAACCGTATGAAGTGAAGAATGTGAGTTGGTGTGAAGCGAGGTATCACTTCCCTTTTTACAACAAAATAATATATCTTACACGCATTTATTATTTGTGTATGCAGACGGTTTGTATAGTAATACTAAGACAGGGCCAACAATTACAACACAGTACGACATTCTTTTATTGTTCTCGTAAAGTGACTATCAGCGAACCAAAATTTTGCATCTTTTTAATCCTTCTAATATTGCGTAAGTTTCGAGGTGCCCAAACTTGCCTTACGTAGGTCAGCATTACGTTGCGCACTAATTGTCAAGTTACTCTCCTAGTAGTATTGCAATCAGATCCATAATTTTAGTAGCCCGATACGATCTTTCATTTTTGCAGACCCCTGTTAGTACTGAAGGCAACAAACCCACACACATATATTAAGTAGCCAGGTTACACACAAATCAACCAGTCCCGTTGCAAATATCCACTGCCACCATTTTGGTCTGTCACTACAGGGTGGCCATTCGGAGAACCTTTGAGGAGGGGCGCATTTGTTTACCGCACAAGCTTCGCAATGAGCCGTCACCAAAAATCAAAATGTTCAAATGTTTGTAAAGCTTATGGGACTTAACTACGGGGTCATCAGTCCCTAAACTTACAAACTACTTATCAACTACTTACGAACTAGGACGGCACAAATATCCATGCCCGAGGGGGGATTCGAACCCCCGACCGTAGTGGCCGTGCAGACGGTGACTGAAGCGCCTCAGTCTCCTCGGCCACCGCGGCGAGCCGTCACCCTCTGTATCTGCGCGTCCATACCTATCCATGTACAATGTCTGCGTGATAATTGTTTGATGTGGCCCACACTCCAATGACCTTGGCGCATGACATTGCAATGACTGAGGGATCACCACACGCGACTGGTCCTGTTCTGTACAAAGCAAAATTACGCAGTGCTAAACGAAAAGTTATGCTGGGGCGAAAAGTAGCTTTGAACCATCGGGCTAACAATTTGTGTCTGTGCGAGGCTACCCTGTGCGGACGTAGCACAACATGATTTGAAGATCTGGGTCCGCCGCTGTTGCTTGGGCAAACTTCCAGTGATCGAGAGGAAACTGATCAAGGACCTCAGAATCGGCAGAATCTATGTGACAACAAGAAGTTTCTGAGGCATCAAAATCAACATCTGGCCAACAGGAAGACGTGACAGTGTGTCCGCCTCTGTAGCTTGGACAACCTTCCAGTCCGAGGTTCCAATTTTTCGACAAGTAATCCTCAACTACAGGAGGTGGACAAAATAATATGAACACCATGTAGTATTTAACGTCTTGCAAGTCGCCACCACTGTGTACGTGTTAACACTGAGAAGAGGCTCTGTCATTTGCGTCAAGCCAATTTTGCATGGGCTTGTATTGAATACAAAGAGACAAATGTTTCCGCTATTTGCTAGACACTCAGTAATTTTCTAAGAATCAAGATCTACGTTGAGGATAGAAAATCGCGTTTTAAATGCTATATATTGAAACATTAAAGATCAACATATTTTACTGGCTCTGTAGTTGTAAGCAGATGGAAAAGCGATCTCGCTACATGTGAACAGGTCTCTGGACCACGAGTGGTTCCTGTCATCAAAAGATAAACGAAATACTTAATACATGGGCATCCCCTACTGAGGCATAATTTTTACACAACATTTATGTTTCTTATTAAAGGTCCATCTGGGTTGCTGCGTCATCATCAGAGTCGAATGCGCATTTGTCGATTGTGAGATTGTTCAATAGAATATCTGTCCTCACATTCCCATCTCACAGATACCCGGCAGCCGGTCCAGTCGCCCCCTAATGCCACCTGTGGCGCTGGGTACATGGCCGTTGCCAACGCCACCACTGCTGCTGCCGCTATCCGCAAAGACGCACTGAACGCCGCAGTAGCTCAATTCCCGAGCTCCATGCCTGCCAGCGTCATCTTTGCCGTCCTTGCCGCCATTCGTCGCACCAACTCAGGGAGCGAGCGTGCACTTTTCTTTACGTGTCCCAACCAATGTTTCTCTTGCAGCTCAGGAAAGATGCCAGTGCGTCATCAGTCCCAGTTGCCCCCGGATCCTCGAGTCGCCCAGCTTCCTGCCTCCCTCCCCATTAACATACGAAGGCTTACACAGAGGTGCGGACTAATGGGAGAAGAGAGAAGAGTGTGCAGTTCTAATGTATTGAACATTCATTGACAAGTGCAGCACCGCCGAATCAAGATATAGAAGGTATAGCAATATGAACCAGTTGCAAGTACACTACTGGCCATTAAAATTGCTACACCACGAAGATGAAATGCTACAGACGCGAAATTTAACCGACAGGAAGAAGATGCTGTGATATGCAAATGATTAGCTTTTCTGAACATTCACACAAGGTTGGCGCCGGTGGTGACACTTACAACATGCTTACACGAGGAAAGTTTCCAACCGATTTCTCACAACACAAACAGCGGTTGACCGGCGTTGCCTGGTGAAACGTTGTTGTGATGCCTCGTGTAAGGAGGAGAAATGCATACCATCACGTTTCCGACTTTGATAAAGGTCGGATTGTAGCCTATCGTGATTGCTGTGTAAGAGTACACCTGTTGGTGTATCTTACAGTTTGATTTAAAGTAATGTATATATTGTCTTAAATTTGTTTAGTTCATGTATTTTTCATTTCTTGTATGCTAGAGATATTTCTTATGTAACGTCACTTTCAATATTGAATCATTTAGTGTAAACATGTACTGTATGTGTAAACCCGCATGAATGCACGGACATTCTTTGTAAGTTAGCAATGCGCCAGAGACAATGTTGAACCTGTTAAAAAAGACTGTCTTTGGAACAGAAGTAGTAGCTGTGAGTGTCGCGCTGCTGAGGCAGTCGCGGTGCGGACTCGCCAAAATAAAGACATAAAAGTAGTCGCGGAGCGGACTCGCTATAGTAAACACATAAATGTTTTGTTGATAGTGCAGAGGCACGGTAGGCGCAGTGTGGCGCGAGTTTAATGCAATTGCAATAAGCCTAAGAGGCGTACTGTTTAATGTATTGAAGAAAGTGCGAAATAAGTTTATTTATACTCGATCAGTGTAATCTTTTTTCATGTGTGCAAGAAAAGTAATTGTTTGGTATCAAGTCTATTGTCACCGAGTGTGATCGTTGTTGTAGTAAGAGTACCTATTGTAATCATATCTGTCTTGTATGGACTTCACGACGAAGACGACGAAAGCAGATGAGTACTTTTGTAACATTTTATTTTGTATGCATGTAAATGTAGTGTCAACCCAATCAGAACTTTGGTTCAATTATACATGACTTATTTTGAAACCAGTCTTAATTTTGTAAGTAGTTGTAGTCACCCCATTATCACCATTATTAGATTATGTTGATTAAGCAAGCCTGTACATTGACCAACAAGATCAATCATTTTTCAAAGTAATTACGATCAGTTTTAAAGAAATTGCTAGATGAGTTAAAGAATTGCTAAACGTGTAACAACCACAGAGACTAGTAATTAAAGTGCGAGAGAGTTTGCAAGTAAAGTAAAGTTGATTTCATTTATGTAGAAAGTAAACAGACTTGACTGAAGTAATTTTTTTATGAATTACGTTAAATGCCAAACTGCCAAACTTTGCTCAGCTAGTTACACGCGTACGCTACCCAGGCCCTGGAACCAATTAAAAAAAGTTCACGTAAAGTTTTATAAGAAACTTGAATGCTTTAAAGAATATTATCAAAACTATTGAGAACTTTAACTGTAGTATTTGTGAAGCTCATTGCACCACGGAGTTTCACTGTACTGAGCTATTATCATTGTAATTAGAGTCTATCTGCTATTACAATTTTGATTATAACACGAACACGCCATCACCACTACATGAATTCTGACACATTTGTTAGTGCAGTTGTGCTGTTCGTGAATCGTAAGACGTGCTAGTTGGAGGCTGTAGTCAATGCTAAGTCAGATAAGGCCAAGCTTAATTAATTACTACAGTGACTGTTTTAAGTTAATTAATATCAATTTTTATTTATTTATTCATTCAAAATTCTAACTTACAATGCGAAAGTGTTGTTGCGACCCATTAGTTGTGATTTGCTACAACATTTAATAACAAAATTATTATTACTAGAGCATATCATTACGCATTCTGAATTTTGAGATTTTTTGACGACCTCCAACAGGCAATCTTCTTACAATTGGCGACCCTGCCAGGATAGTTTGGGCGCCTACGTTTGTAACTGGTTTGGCAAGACATTTGATAATTAAGTATTAGTAATTAAGTTATCATTAAATTTTGATTTATTATTTTTTTCTGTATATTGATTGACTGTTTATTGGATTTGAAATTTGTATATCGGTTGTTGATTTTGAAACATTGTTGAAAAGTTTAAACATGGCACCAGTAGGGCAGCGTCATCGTGACGCAACAATAGAGAAAAGTAGGGTCCTTACTAGGAACGCGATAATGCGTAGAAGCCAGGCATCAACAATGGATTCAAGATTAGAAAAAGTACGGAAATGGAAAATGTACCAGAAATGGAAAATGCAAATTTGAACGTAGAGCGACAAGTAATTACACGTGATCAAAATGAGTTTCGAAGAAGTAGTACAGATTTGAGACACTCAAACGATCGCAGGTTAGCGATAAACGTTGGTCACGTAATTAATGGAGAGAAAATTAACATGGATGAGATCGTGGACAATGTTAGTGATCAGCAAAAGATAATTGACAAACATCAGAACGAATCGGAGGATAAATGTTCATCAGATGATCTGTCATCAAGTAGTGAGGAGGAACGGAAAATCGACAGAAATAAAAAGGATAGGCGAAGGACAAAAATGAGGGATGCTGTGCCTCAAGGAAATGCAGACATAAGTGCGTTAATGCAATTCATGCAAAATATGAGCCAGAATTTTGAAAAGTCACAGTTAGAAATGAGCCGGAATCTTGGTCAAAAAATTGAAAAATCACAGTTCGAAATAAAGAAAATAGATCAAAAAATCGAAAAATCACAGAACTAAGACGGGAACTTGGACAGGACATAAAGAAAATAGATAAAAAAAATCGAAGAAATAAAAAAGGAAAATGAACACGTTAGGAAGCAAATAAGTAAACAGGAAAAAAGGATAGATGATTTAGCCACGCAAACGGAACAACAGATTACGCAGGCGCAAAAAATTTGTGAGGAGCGTCACACTGAGTGCAGTAACGAAGTCACTTTGGTTAAAAAATCATCAAACAGAACCAAAGACAAAGTCGCGGGACTCGAACAGGGATTAAAACACACTGAGGAAAGAATTGTTCAGATGCAAAGAGAAATCCAGCATATTGTGGATCATCTCGTGAGGCAGCCTGCTGCAGGAAACGTCAGCTTTGAAACGACAAAATCTGTCACCGAAACCAGTAACGGGAATTCGCATTACGAAATAAATTTGAACGGAACTGTACCGGAGCAAAGAAATGTTGCGCCATTGCCTTGTGTTGACAACAATGAGGAGGCAAGGCGCACCGAAAATGATAGACGAATGGAAAAGTATTTGCGTAGTATCAGACCGCCACTATTCAAGCCAGATGGCGACATCCATACAATGAAATTTTTGAATCATATCGAACAAACTTTACCGTGAGTTTGGTCGAATCGCATGTGTATAAATTATATTCTGTCCAACGTGCATGAAAGTATTCATAATGACGTTATGGACATGAGTAGCGAGAGCAGAAGCTACCGCGAATTTAAGGATCAACTAATACGCAAATATTGGTCATCAGCAAAGCAGGATGAAGTTTATGAAGATATTCACACAGCACCGATCTTTAACGCAAATAAATTCAGTGCGATGGAGAAATATGTGAAACATTACTGGAATAAGAATAGGTATCTTAGCTATCCAATACCGGAGCGAGCTTTCATTTCAGTAATGTTAGCAAAATGGCCCAGACGTGTGCGAGATCTTTTCATTGTACAACCAGTTTTATCTATAGAAAAATTTATGGAAGTCTTGGAAAGATGTGATCGAAGCTGGGAAAATGGAGACCGTCCCAACCGACAGGACAGAGGGAATAGGAATGGAACAGATGATCGACATTATCGGAGGGATGAAGGTACTCGCCGTGAAGATAACGGATACGGGCACCGACAAGCGGATACACGGGAAGACAGGTCACGAGGAGGTGATACCAATAACGGACGACAAGATGATCAACGGCAACGTCATCAGAGAGAAGAAGAACCGAGACAAGACCGACAGGAAAATCGTAATAGAGAGAGGAATAATCGAAATGATTGGCAAAACACCGGAGCTAGGCCCAAAGAATACAATCAGTGACGTAATGTAGACAGAAGGAGAGGAGACGGAAGAACAGTCTACGAGAAACCGGGACCTCGCGACAAACAGGTTTATGCGTTAGAAGCACGAACATTAGATAATGGAGACACCAACCACGAAATACGTAATCAAATTACGAACAATCATGAAGAAAACGCACGTTGTTTAAACTAATTGAGCGGCCTGCTTTGCCCCGCGGCGAGGCCGCAAAGCCTTTGAAGGGGACTGAAGGACCGACGAGCTCAGACGAAAATGCAAAGAAAGAAGACTCCGATAATGAATGGATAACGACAGACGAAACTGACGTTATATACAAGACTACGAACGTAATTGAACGTGGCAAGAATGAACGAACAACAACTGTAGAAGCAAAGAAGCTTGAGGGCGCGCAAATAAACAAAGTTATTGACGCATCAGCGCAAATAAATAAAGCAACAGTTGGGCCAGAAACGGAACAAGAATACCATGAAAGAATGTTCGTTGAAGCAATAGATGCGCTACTGGACAACAATGATCAAGATAAGAAAACTTGTTGTGTTCAACTGGAAGAAGATACTGACGTGGAAGAGACGGAAGACAGTGACGAATCGGATACGACAGAAGATGAGCAGGGAGAACCAGACAACAAAGCAGCAGATACCGTAACCACCTGTACGGAAGAAGTAGCAGAAAATTATGATTCATTGCAGAATGAGTTTCTTGACATCATCGAGCATATCGAAATTTGGAGCCACCACGATGTTGCAACAACAGCACCGCAGACGAGACAATGCAATGACATCCGAAAGTCAGATGAACAACAAAAGTTATCAACGGAAGAAGAAGATGTGCTTAGAACTGAAATACGAGTATTGAGAGACGCCAGACAAAGCGAAAGCAATACATGTCCGAAACTAAAACTGGTAATCGGAAGCAAGGATTATGAAGCATTAATTGATACTGGGTCGATGATTTCGATTTTGACACGATCGATTTATGAGGATGTTAAGAAAAGCTTGCATAGAATAGAGGGAACTTCCAGCAACTAGATTGAAAATATATGGAGCTTTCAATTCTAAATTTGTGGAATCAAAGAAAAAGATTTTCTTACCGTTTAAAATCAATCAGCTTAACCAACTATTTTACCATGAGTTTGCAATAGTGGAAGAAATAAATATTCCGTTGATAATTGGAGCTGATTGGCTACAGAAAGTTAAAGCGGTCGTGGATCTGAAAACAAATATTTTGACTGTTGAAAACGAAGGAAACCAGTACACCACCGAGTTATTACAGCAAGTGGAACATCCAGTAAAGACATTTAATATCAGGTGCAGCCAGGAAGACATAAAAACAAGTCATGGCAAACAAAGGCAAAGAGAAAGGTTAAAAGAGAAGGACGAACGATTTGAAGATCTCTACGGTATAAGCAACGTGCCGACAACAATGAGGCGTGACGCGCCGAGAGCCGGCACAGAGTACTGGAGAAGACGACGCGTGAAAATGAAACACTCAACTGTAAATGAACCGTCTGACTGTAGTTATGTGAATGAAGAGCATTGCAGCGGACGAAGAAGTGGGGTACAGCAAAATGAAACCTTATTTGGATTGACACACAAAGAAAGGACACATTTTTTACTCGAAGAAGACGACACCCAAGAGGACACCGAAATGAACTTGATAATTACCGGATTTGTAGGAGAACGGATTGTTACTGTGACACCGGACACCGGAAGCCAGTACAATGCAATCGAAGAGGATTTGTACTTAATTAGCCGCAAGCAGAAGCTAATTATCAAAGAAGACTCTTGCAATATAAACACATCATCTATTATACCAAAGCAAAGCTTGCAAGTACGGAAACGAGTAATGCTAGAGATTATTGTATGTGAACAGGCCATAGTCGCAGAATTTTTAGTTGTCAGAGCATTAAAGACCGACGTCGTGATTGGTGCGGACACGATGCGGAAGTTAGAAATGAAGATTAATTATTATGAAAAATACATAGAATGGAATGTGGGTGGAATCAAGACGAAATGGAACTTATTTGAAAAGAAAGAGAAAACAGACGCAGAGATGCAACACTACGTTGACTCTGTGTACCTTAACGAAGAAGAGGAGACTAATTATTATGACGTAAATCATTCTACTGTTGAAGAGGAAATTGCTAGATGAGTTAAAGAATTGCTAAACGTGTTACAACCACAGAGACTAGTAATTAAAGTGCGAGAGAGTTTGCAAGTAAAGTAAAGTTGATTTCATTTATGTAGAAAGTAACCAGACTTGACTGAAGTAATTTTTTTATGAATTACGTTAAATACCAAACTTTGCTCAGCTAGTTACACGCGTACGCTACCCAGGCCCTGGAACCAATTACAAAAAAAAAATAGTTCACGTAAAGTTTTATAAGAAACTTGAATGCTTTAAAGAATATTATCAAAACTATTGATAAGTATAACTGTAGTATTTGTGAAGCTCATTGCACCACGGAGTTTCACTGTACTGAGCTATTATCATTGTAATTAGAGTCTATCTGCTATTACAATTTTGATTATAGCACGAACACGCCATCACCACTACATGAATTCTGACACATTTGTTAGTGAAGTTGTGCTGTTCGTGAATCGTAAGACGTGCTAGTTGGAGGCTGTAAGTCAGATAGGGCCAAGCTTAATTAATTACTACAGTGAGTTTAAGTTAATTAACATCAATTTTTTTATTTATTCAAAATTCTAACTTACAATGCGAAAGTGTTGTTGCGACGCATTAGTTGTGATTTGCTACAACATTCAATAACAAAATTATTATTACTAGAGCATATCATTACGCATTCTGAATTTTGAGATTTTTTGACGACCTCCAACAGGCAATCTTCTTACAGCTGTTTATCGTATCGCGACATTGCTGCTCGCGTTGGTCGCGACCATTGACTGTTAGCAGAATATGGAATCGGTGGTTTCAGGAGGCAATACGGAACGCCGTGCTGGATCCCAACGGCCTCGTATCACGAGATAACAGGCATCTTATCCGCATGGCTGTAACGATCCCAAATTGCGTGAAATGTGATCACATGTCAGTTCTAGTATAATATATTTGCCGAATGAATACTCGTTTAGCATCTGCGTTTATACTTGGTGTAGCAGTTGTAATGGCCAGTAGTGTAGTTACTAGCAGTGGGGCTACTGGCACAGGCACTACTAGCTCAAAAATGTTCAAATGTTTGTTAAGCTTAAGGGACGTAACTGCGGGGTCATCAGTCCCTAAACTAAGGAACTACCTTACACTAAAGACGACATAAACATCCATGCCCGAGGGGGGATTCGAACCCCCGAGCGTAGCGGCCGTGCAGACTGTGACTGGCGCGCCGCAGACCGCTCGGCCACTGCGGCCGACCACCACTAGCCCATCTTCGACAGCATCAACGTGCACATGCTGACAGAGCATCACTTGGAGGATCTAATGGTGGACTGTGTTCTTTAGTGATGAAGACAGAATATGCCTGAATGCAAGTGATGGTTGTTTGCATGTACAACGTAGACCTGACGAGTTCTGTCTCGTATGGTGTATTCGTCAGAGTGTCTCCACCGCATGCTTTATGATGCCCAGTCCGTAGCATGATGCCTTACACCACGTGGCCAGTCCACCTTACTTAACGGTGGCATCAGTTCGTTCCACTAACCTTCAAGAAACGTCTTCTGAGTGGATGCAAACACATCACTGACTTGTGTAGTAGATGACTCTCTTTCTTGTCTCTTATTGGCGTTGAATTTCTGTTTGCATCATATCAGGTGTCACTATATCCTTGTCCAATGTAGAGCCACTGCTGTTTGAAGTTATTCATAACCAAACATGGGAAGGCAAACAATGAATTGTCATGTTCAGAATTATCTTCTCAGTCCCTCGGCAGTCACATGATAGACAAGCAACAATCACTTAGCACTTCACCTGATGAGGACTGTAGCCATGTTAGTGATCATAGTGGTACTTTCAAATATCGACCGTCTTACTGTGCAACACTGTCGGATGTTTAGCTCGAGTGTTAAGGGACTTCATTCTGTACATGGTAGTTATCAGTATTGAAAGGTTCCCTAAAATGGGCAGAAGAATATGTTCTTGGCTAAGTTTCATTGCGGAAATGAAAGTTTCCATTAAGCTACGAATCATGGTCTCCCGCTTATTACGCAGTTGTGCTAACCCTTGCACAACCCAGACACACAGCGTTCACACGCCTCCACTAGCTAGTGCAACCCAAATTCCCATATGTCCTCCTACTTTGATAATTCGTCCTTCATGGCTTGCCGCTTACCCTGTATGTTTGGTTGGTTGGTTGATTGAGATAGGAGGACCAAACCGCTAAGGCCATCAGTCCCTGGGCAGGGAGGGGAAGGAACGAGGATAGGAAAGTACGGCAAGGTAAGGGAAATGCAGTCGTTGGAGGGAAGAAGGAAGGAAGACTTTTGTGTCCCAGCCTCGTCGCCGCTTTTGTGTCTCGTTTCCGTCCTAGGTGTCGGTGGCCGAGTGAAATGAGACCGACACAGGAATAAAGATAGCACGCTGGCGCAGGTACGGAGGGGAGCAGCCAGAAACTAGAGTAAATTAGAACGAGATATACATTGCACAGAATTTATACAATACTTAACTTTTAGATAGTTCAATATGGCAGAATGCTGATACATAGTTGAGGTAGAGGTCTGCCTAGTGCCTGTACGATATCTAAGTCTTTACTGCTGCCTATCGGATTCCTAAGTGTTGACTGGTTCCTCTCTCAGTCCCAAGTGAACGATGTCGTTCAGTGGTGGCCACGAGCGGAGTTGTCTCAGAGGGCGCTCGTGGCTGACGTCGTAAGAACGCCGCGCCGTGCGTGCATGGCGGCGCGCGGCGAAAGTAGGTGGCGCGCACTTTGGACTTGTGCGACACCACAAAGTCTGCATTAGCTCGGGGCCCCCTGCTCGCCACGCACGTACTCACGAAAGAACCGTGAGCCCCTGGGGTGTTACTGTGTATTCCAGCCACGATTCTGTAATTCGTGTCCATTTGCATTGAAATAAGATTGATTGCAATTATGAATTGTGTCGCAGAGTTCATGTAATTTGGAAGAAGACAAGAGCAAGAAGAATTCTTGGAGACAAATGGCATGAGATTCAAGAGAGTACACCAATTCAAATATTAGGATCTTGGTTTACCACAGACAACAAAATAGAAATTGACATAAAGGAACGAATAGCTGTGAGAATGAAATGCATCCAGTCCCTGAAAGACACACTCGGCTCCAAATCAGTGTCTGTGAACACTAAGATAAAAATCTATAACACGGTGATTTGCCCAGCGGTAATATACGATTCAGAAACATTTAGCATGACTAAACGGGGCAAGGAAAAACTATTAATATTTGAAAGAAAAGTAATGAGGAAGGTATGGGAACCAACTTCAGATAACGGAGAATGGAGGAGGACGAATAGGAAATCTACCTCCTGATGCGACAGCCAAATATTTTACAGAAGATAAAGAGCAAGAGAATACAGTGGGTGGGCCATGTAGCTCCTATGCCAGAAGGAAGACAGGCGAAGATGGCATTTGAAGGCAAATCAAACACTAAACGCCCCATCGGACGACCAAGGCAGCGCTGGATGGACGACCTGGCGAAGGACCTGGCAGCCCTGGGGACTGAAGACAGTTGGAGGATTGCTGTATGCTGACTAATTACAGTGATGATAATATTATCGCCGCGGTGGAGTAGCCGAGCGGTCTAAAGCGTCTCGCTGCGGAGCGCGCGGTTGCTCGCCGTGGAGGTTCGACTCCTCCCTGGGGCATGGGTGGGTGTGTTGTCCTTAGGTTAGTTTACCTAGGTTTAAGTAGTGTGTAAGCTACGGACTGATGACCACGCAGTTCGGTCCGATAGATTCACAAACATTTGAACATTTTTTGTTGTTGATAATATTATCAATATTTTCTCGCAATAGCGAATTTCTTTTAGCGTCACTGTATAAGGTGTGGATGTTCTACCAAATGGTAGCGTATGAAAACTTGTGCCGGGCCGGGACTCGAACCCGGGTTTCCCGCTTTTCGCGAGCGGTCGCCTTAACTACTAGGCTACCCGAACATGACTCCAGGACCGACCCAAATTTCCATATGCCACACTGATTGCACATATAACTGCATTCATCCCTTAACACTCGCAGCTTAAACTACATTCCCGCACCAGGGTTCGAGTCCCGGCCTGGAACAAATTTTCATACGCCACCATTTGGTAGAACATCCATTGTGAGGGGGCTGACATGGAGCCCTTTATTTCGCATCTCAATGTATTGGGTGTTAAAGAAGTTTTATTGGATAGAACTGTGTGAAATAGAAAGGATGTGAGAGAGAGAGACAGTAGATGAGCTTGTATCCCATGGGAAAGCTCCGTCCCTATTGCAAGTTGAGATCTGATTGGCTCCCGCCTTACTAGTTGTCCGCCAAAACTTTAAGCTTCCCTTATAATATTTAACTTTCCTATGTCTATTAAAAATTATCTGCATACTTTCTGTAATGTTTTCGTGCTAAGCTATATCTCGGTTAATTCAAAGATTTAATTATTTGCATATTTTGTAATAAGCTGAACAACGTTAGTCTAGAAGTTTCACTTGGCGCCAAAACGGTGGCTTGTGGCGCGCAGCCACAAGCGGCGGCAGTCAGTCAAGCGCCGACCGCGATACCTTGCACATTCATGTTAGTTCAGTGCGGGCCAGGGAAAGTTTATAAGTTATGCAACATTTATATTTTAACAACTTAGTCTGTATATTTGTGCTTGGATATACACTGGCATTTCTTCAATAAAAACAAGCACTGGCGTCCTAGAAAAGCTAAAGTTATTCGTAGTGCAGTACTTCCTAGTCACATCTCAACACCTCTTTTAGCATCACTTCAAGTACAACGGATGTGCGACCTGTGTGCTTCACCTGCGCAATGGGACATCAACTACGACAGAAGACACAAGGTTAGTAAAAGAGTGAATTCAGCCATGCACTGAAGTTGCATGTCGACACGGCACCTCGCGTGCAGTGCTGTCCCGTTTACAAACCAGGGCACTGGCACGAAGTGTGATGGTAACATCGCCGAGGAAATGCATGAAAGAGGGGAGGTGTTTAGGAACATTGTCAACTATCCACTGACCTTCCCTCCCTGTCTTTAAAAAAAGAAGCCCCGCCGTATCTTGCGTTATACAGTGACGCTAAAAGAAATTCGTTATTGCGAGAAAATACTGATAATACCTGGAGGAATCGGGCGCAAAACAGGAATAGGTTCACAGATTTGTGACTGGCTGGAAGACTTCCTAAGTAATAGAACGCAGTACGTTGTTCTCGACGGCGAGTATTCATGAGAGGCGAGTGTATTGTCAGGCGTGCCCCAGGGGTGTGTGATAAGACCGCTATTATTTTCTATCTATATAAATGATCTGATGGACAGAGTAAGTTGTAATTTGCGGCTGTTTGCTGATGATGCTGTGGTGTATGGGCGGGTGTCGTCTGTAACTGACTGTAATAGCATACAGGATGACTTAGACAAAATTTCTAGTTGGTGCGAAGAATGGCAGCTAGCTCTCAATGTAGAAAAATGTAAGGTGATGCACATGAGTAGAAAAAACAATCCTATAATGTTCGAATACAGCATTAGTAGTGAGCTTCTTGATGCTGTCGCGTCGTTCAAATATCTAGGCATAACATTGCAGAGCGATATGAAATGGTACGAGCATGTAAGGACAGTTGTGAGTAAGGCGGACAGCCGACTTCGGTTTATTGGGAGAATTTTGGGAAGATGTACTTCACCTGTAAAGGAGACCGCGTATGAAACACTTGTACGACCATGTCTTGAGTATTGCTCAAGTGTTTGGGAAGACATAGAGGCGGTTCAGAGACGAGCAGCTAGATTTGTTACCGGTAGGTTCGACCGATGAGCGAGTGTCACGGAAATGCTCCGGCAACTCAGTTGGGGATCGCTGGAAGAAAGACGAGGTTCTTTGCTTGAATTTCTGTTGAGAAAATTTAGAGGGCCGGAATTTGAAGCTGAGTGTAGTACGATCTTGCTGCCGCCTACTTACATTTCGCGTAAAGATCACAAAGATAAGATAAGAGAAATTAGGGCTCGTACGGAGGCATATAGGCATTCTTTTTTTCCTCGTTCAATTTGGAAGTGGAATAGGAAAGGAAATTCCTAGTAGTGGTACAGTGTACCCTCCACTACGCACCTCACGTTCAATTGCGGAGTATGTATGTAGACTAGCTGAACCCCCACTGCTTCGCATGCATAGGCTGGTTGGTCTGCACCAGTTGTTTCTTTTTAATCCTGATGAAGAATCCATATATTTAAGTTTCGTAGTTACAGCTTGAAATTTGAGTTAACAGCAATATATTTTTGAAAATCAATTTTTGCATCCCCTATTTCACCCCCTTTTTACTCTAATTTCCAAAAATACGGAAACACGTGTCTTTTAAATTCGAACCCCGAATCCAAATGTGAAAATTTGTAGTTCTAACTTCAAACTTCTAACTTGTGCAGAAAGGGGTGCAGTATTCTGCGGCATCCATTTTCAATAAGCTGCCACAAGAACTTAAGAATCTTAGCACTAATCCACATGCTTTCAAATCTAAGTTGAAGAGTTACCTCGTGGCTCACTCCTTTTATTCTGTCGAGGAACTCCTAGAAAAGTTAAACAATTAAGCTAATTCATTTTTTCTTTATTGATTCTTTTCACTTTGTCTTAAGATTGTCGTGTGCAAAGAACTACTTAAAATTTTTCTATTACCATTCTTGTGTAACAGTGTATTGACTTGTTCCATGACCATGGAGTCTTACTCCTCAAGTGGGTCCTATGGAACAGAAAAAACAAATAAAAAAAAAAAAAAAAATTGCCAAAATAGCAACAGATTTTCGAAAAGCACCCCCTCTCTAATTTAACCCCCTTGATGGTTGAACATCCAAAAATACCGAAATACGTATTTTTTAAATCATAACGAACAATACAAATACCAATTTTTGTAGCCATACCTTCAAAATTGTCTTGACAACAAAGTGTTTTCGGAAAGAATTTTTGATCCCCTCTTTTACCCCCTTAGTTTTTGAATTTGTAAAAATACCGAAACTCAGGTCTTTTTAAGCCCGATCAAGAGACCATATACTCAGTTTCGTAGTTCTAGCTCGAAATTTGAGTTAACAGCAACATATTTTTGAAAATCAATTTTTGCGTTCTCTATTTTACCCCCTTATTGGCTGAATTTCAAAAAATGTCGAAGCACGTGTCTTTTAAATTGGAGCTCTGAATCCAAATCCGAAAATTTGTAGTTCTAACTTCATAATTGCCTAAATAGCAACATATTTTCGAAAAGCAACCCCTCTCCAATTTAACCCAGTTGATGATTGAATTTCCAAAAATACCGAAACACGTATTTTTTAACGTCTAACCACCTATACAAATATCAATTTTTGCAGCTCTAGCTTCAAAATTATATCAATAGCAACGTGTTTTCAAAAAGAATTTTTGATCCTCTATTTAACCCTCTTACTTGTTTAATTTCCAAAAATACTAAAAGTCATGGATTTTTAATCTTGACTAAGTTCCATATACGAAGTTTCGTAGTTGTAGCTTAAAATCTGAGTTAACAGCAACATATTTTTGAAAATCAATTCTTTGCGTCACCTATTTTACCTTCTTATTTGTCGAATTTCAAAAAATGCCGAAACACGTGTCTTTTAAATTCGTACCCTGAATTAAAATCCGAAATTTTGTAGTTCTAGCTTCAAAATTGCCTAAATAGCTACGTATTTTCAAAAAACGTTTCATCCCCTATTTCACCCCCTCACAGACGCAATATAGAAAAATCGCTTCTTAAATGACGCCTACAGAGTAAGATCAACACCCTCCACAAATTTCGAGTTTCTATCTTCAGTGGTTTGGGCTGTGCGATGATGAGTCAGTCAGTCAGTCAGTCAGTCAGTCAATCGGAACACTTCCTTTTATATATAGAGATGTAGATGTAGAATGGAGGCAGCTTGTGGAAGCAGCACATGGTCCGCAGGGCCTGTGATCGCTGGATTCTGACGTAGGTTCTTTCGGACATGCTCTAAGGAACTGAGGTCGCAATTGTCGAGGTACATGAATACTGTGAAGAAGCAGGCGGTAAGGCTGGAGTACTTACGACGACGCGGACGCCCTCGAGGCGGTAGCTGTGCTGCGGCTTGGGCGCGCGCGGCACGTATCGGTAGAACTCCTCGTGGTCCTTGTACCACGTGACGGAGTAGAGGCGGTCGCGCTGCAGCTCGAAGCGGCACTCGAGCCGCGCCGTCATGCCGCGCGCCACCACCGCCGGCACGCGCACGCGCACCATGCGCAGCGCCCGCGCGCCGCCTGTCGGCAGACGAGAGAACTGCTCAGTCTGGTGCTCCGCGCTACCAGCAGCTGGGCACTGCAAATGGACTTCCAACAAGAGACTGCGTTTGTTGGTAATACTATATATACTTATTAACGAGTTTCTCATTTTTGGACATCATCAGATATCTTAAAACACTACTGAAAAATTTAATAATTACAGCAGTCTAGCTCACAATCTATATTTATATAAAAATGAATTGCTGCTCGTTAGTTTCGCTAAAACTCGAGAACGGCTGAACCGATTTGGCTAGTTTTGTCTTGTACGGGAGTGAAACATGGACGATAAGCAGTGCGGACAGGAAGAGAATAGAGGCTTTTGAAATGTGGTGCTACAGAAGAATGCTGAAGATTAGGTGGGTAGATCGCATAACTAATGAGGAGGTACTGAACAGAATTGGCGAGAAAAGGAATTTTTGGCATACCCTGACATTCTTAGACATCGGGGAATCGTAAATTTAGCATTGGAGGGAAGTGTGTGGGGTAAAAATCGCAGAGGGAGACCAAGAGACGCGTATAGTACGCAGATTCAAGTGGTTGTGGGTTGCCGTTCTTATGAGGAGATGAAAAGGCTTGCTCAGGATAGAGTAGGGTGGAGAGCTGCATCAAACCAGTCTCCGGACTGAAGACAATAACAACATAACATATACCACTGAATCTACTGTGATGAAATCTGGTGTGGAGATAGCTTGAGCGCTGAAATACCGGATAAGATACTTTATAAAGTGTGTAATTCAAGATATTTTTTGACTTGAAGTATATAAAACGAAATATCGAACAATAATTACTCTCTGGAAAAGCAATTTACTCTTTTACTTGCCACGTCTATGTAATTTGATTCAACACAAGGAATACCATGCACCTACAGCGTGTTTAATCCACATCCAATAGGGAAAAAATTTTTAAACTTGATTTGTCATTCTGACACTACATTGTTGTGTTGGGTGCGTTCAGAAATATACTAAAATACATCTGATTTAAATTAATATGGTTTATATTAAGAGGTAAGTGAGACGAAGTTCACCGGGTCATCTAGTATGGTATTTATTTTATTTCATTATGATACTCGGTTTCGAACAATAAAGATCATTCTTAGATCATGTCCTTGTGCGTAGCTGGCTCGTCTCTCGAGAACCAGTGTTGCTCCTCAAGAGACGGGCCAGCTACGCACAAGGACATGATCTGAGGATGATCTTTATTGATCGAAACTCATCATCATAATAAAGTAAATACAATATTGCAACCTACACTGCTGTAATAATTATCCAAAATTTTTTGATCGCTGCTTTAATTTCCACAGTAACAATATTCCATAAAATATTAACTATGTTTGAATCTATCATTGGATTGTTGTGCACAGCGACCGTTGATATTAAGTACTGGCAATAACACAGTGTCTGGTCGCAATAAATCTATTTTTTATTCATGTCGAAGGCATCAATTACAACTTAATTTCAAGAACGTTTGCCAGCAATAGAATAACCAAGTGCCTGGACAGTAGGCAATAACATTAAAGATAAATTAGTAATTAAAATTGTTTTCACCCAGAAGTGAGCAGAGTTCAAAGAATTGAAGTTAGCTTAGAAAACATATATAAACAATTACAAATACATTCATATTTAAGCAGAGTAACAGACATTAACTTAAAGTGTTTTAGCCCAGAAACGGGCTACGTGCTAGGCATTAAGGTTGGCCAGCCTTAAATCCTCTTCGGTGCAGAATGACGATCACAGATGATAGTTGTGCAGAAGGGACATTGTATGCTCTTCGCCACGCACAGGTTGAGGGTCCACTAACGTGTCCCCATTTTTCGAGGCTTACTTTACACCGCCCAACACCAATTGGTAACTAGTTCAAGCGACTTCCATGTACACCAGCTCTTATTATGACCGGGAGGTAGCTCTTCTTTAGGTTTTCTCCAGCCTAGAGGAGCAATTTCTGCTGTCTTTCTCCACATGTCTATCGCTTGGTTTGTGTTGTTGTTGTTCACATAGACTCTTACAAAACTTTTTCTAGACTTCAAGCGTGTTGGTACTGGTGATAGGCCAAACAGTGGGTGAGTATGAGAAGTCAGGGCTCTACGTCCTTCTACTCGCGCAGCATCTTCACGCCTGATGTCAGGCGGAGCTATACCTACTAGATGATGCAGCTGCTCCACTTTGGTTGGTTTCAGGCAACCAGTAGTTATGCGACACGTCTCATTCGAAGCAGTGTCCACTTGGCCGCGGTGGTGTAGCCGAGCCGTCTAAAGCGTCTCGCTGCGGAGCGCGCGGTTGCTCGCCGTGGAGGTTCAAGTCCTCCCTGGGGCATGGGTGTGTGTGTTTGTCCTTAGATTAGTTTACCTTAGTTTAAGTAGTTTGTAAGCTATGGACTGATGACCACGCAGTTTGGTCCGATAGATTTACAAACATTTGAAAATTGTGTCCACTTGTCTAGCGTGGCAGGAATTATGCCAGACAGGTTCTGCATAGTCGCCCGCTGAACAGCACAACGCCAAAGCTCAAGTCCGAATAGTGGCTGGCTGTCCTCCCCAGTTAGATCCCATTAGTTTTCGTATCATGTTATTTCTGGCAGATACTTTAATCTTGGTGTTGTGACAATGCGTTTTAAAGATTAAGGTCCGGTCTAAGGTCACCCCAAGGTAGTTTGGGTAAAAGGAATGTCCAAGTTGAGAGCCATTCAATGAAATATTTAGTCGTTGGTTGGCCTGTCTGATTTTTAGATGGAAAACACAGACTCTGTTTTGTTAGGGTTAGGCTTTAGATTATTATTTTTGTAGTACCACTTCTTCCAATGCTCCAGACAGATTATTTTCGACACGTGGAAATCCTTTCCGTGGGTGACCAATGCGAGATCTTTGGCGTATAGAAAACTACTGGTGAATAATGGAAGTGGTTGATCGTTCTTATGTATATCAAAGAGTATAGGAGCAGAACATTGCCCTGGGGTTGCCCATTTCTTTGTAGTCTCCATCTACTGCACCGTCCTTGAAATTCCATGAAAAATCTCCTGTTACTATATAAGTTCGCCGTTAAGGTGGTTAGACTGGAGTCTTTAGTGATGTCATAAAAATTTTCAGGAGTAATTTACGGTTCACGATGTCGTATGCAGAAGACAGGTCAACAATGGCCACACCAGTGATCATACGTGATTCAAAACCATCTTCAATTAACCGCAGCTTTTACCCAGTCTAATACCAGCCTGTTGAGGGATGAGCACAGAGTTAATTTCTACCATCAAGCGGTTCAGAACCTTCTCTCCAGGATTTTGTACAGGTGGCAAAGACGAGATATTGGGCGGTAATTCTTAGCTTCATTGTTCTCTTTGCCCGGTTTAAGGATAGTGATGACACGAGCTTTCCTCCAGATTTTGGGGATCCTTCCGGAGAGTAAGCAGTTATTGAAAAGATTTAAAATCCATTTTTGTGTTGTTGGTCCAAAATGCTTTATTTGCTAAATTCCTACTATCATCTAATCCAACGGGCTTTCCTGTTTTACACCTATTTATCGCACTCTGAAGCTCCTCCAAACAGAAAGGTCTAGCTAGACAAGTCCGTAACAGAAATAGGCATGTTCTTAGATTTTGGCTTGAAGTTTCTGTTATCCAATTTCCAATTTATTAATAGTTGATTGGCAATCTCATTGGCAGTTATGTTTGCATGAAGCGCTGTGCTAGCTGGTTAGTTATTCAGTTGTCTGAGAAGTTTCCAGGCTTTTTGACATGGGACATGGAAGGAGCCTCCCCGCAGGTTGGAGATATGTCTATCACATCCGGGCGTCCATTGGTAACGGCATAACAGCCCTCTAATCCTTCCACTCGAAAGCCATCAGCAATCGGAATAAATCTGTTAATCAAATATCGATCTCGCCTAGGTAACTAGCCATCAGCGCCGTGACGTAGGTAAGTTTCGCAAGCTGCCGAAAACAATCTGTAATTAATAAATAGACTTATTGCGACCGAACGCTGTGTTATTCCGAGTTATTAAAATATTGCTTTCAAATGACAATAAGACTCAGTGTCATGGGCAGCGTCAAATTGTTTGAAATGTTATTGGATCCAAATCACCCATCAAAACCTTTCCCTATCGTCCACCGTAAAAAACGTAGGGCAAGCCAGTACCCTACAGTCTTTGAGGTGGACAGAAGTGCTCCACTGTCAGACTCGCTACCATGATGGCTGAACGATTAGCAGGTGATATGTGGGCAGAAGAAAGCATTTGGCTACAGCAAAATGCCCGTAATTTTATTGATAACACAAACGCTCATTGATCACCTTGAAAGTTGGAAGATATTTGTAACTTCTCGATGGACCGGGAGAGGGTAAAGAGAGATGGGCAGATGAGAATTGACAGTGAGGGGTAGGCGGAGGTGATAGGCCAAGAAACAGGGCTGGCCGCGGTGGCCGAGGGGACTGAGGCGCTCCAGTCACGGTCTGCACGGCCACTACGGTCGGGGGTTCGAATCCCCCCTCGGCCGTCCTAGTTCGTAAGTATGTCATAAGTAGTTTGTAAGTTTACGGACTGATGACCCCGTAGTTAAGTCCCATAGACTATACAAACAAACAAGAAACAGGGAATGGATATTGAAAGAGGGGGAAGTGATGGGCGAATGAGAAAAGGAGATGAAAAGAGAGAGGGAGCCGTGGAAATGGAGAGAGCTAATGGCAGGAGGCAACAGACAGACCCACAGGGGCAGGGTACAGTAGGTGAACTAAGGAGAAAAAGAGGAGGACTATCAAGAAGTAAAAATAAAGACATAATACAGTGACTTGTATAAGCTATTATTTAAAATCACACAATTTCAAGGAAAGTTTTGGCTGGATGAATCCCTTCTCAACGAATAGATCGAATGACTCACAATGCAGTAGACACATTAAAAAGTACACGTACTTAATACTTTTTTATTTTCTGCTAAGTGTACTACTCATTTTATTATGAAGATTAAAATACACAATTTTGTGTTTGTTCTACGGTTCTGTTTAATTTGCGACTGGATTTTCGGCTTATTAGGCCGTCATCAGACATTTTCTGAAGTTCAGTCAAAGACAGGAGAACTATGTTTTAAAATTGTTACTATATGTTCACTCTAAAAAAAAATCAATCACAGGCACCATAACCGACTAACATTTATACAAATGTTCGATTCTTCCTTCTCGCAGTTATGTCACGATCACAAAGAGTGCATAAAAAACTGGATGAACGGAATAGAAGACGTGGAAACAAGACAAGCCAGCAATGAGGCTACCTCCGAAGCAGAACATCTGCTGAAAATTTGAAGTAGTCTCCTAGCAGCACGAAGCGAAAAATTAGTGAGGTGAATGGTGCATACTACAGTGATGAATGTCGGTACACTGGATTAATTGAATTTGAAACCAAAACACAGAATCAAAATGAGTCTCTATGTTCACTCATAAGGAAACGATGCCTTAAAACCACATTTTCATCTGCTACTGTTGTCAGAATTGCAGCTTATGATGCATTTCTTGTATATAGTGACGGGAACGTCGGGAGGATGAAGGTATTAGAAAGAATGGGCTTAAAGATAGGAAATTGTACTCAAGACATCCTGTGAAAAATATATTTACAGCGCATCTCTGCAGCTAAAAAAATGTTCAAATGTTTGTAAATCTATCGGACTAACCTGCGTGGTCATCAGTCCGTAGCTTACAAACTACTTAAACTAAGGTAAACTAACCTAAGGACAGCACACACACACACACACACACACACACACAAACACCCATGCCGCAGGGAGGACTCGAACCCTTGACAGAGAGCAACCGCGCGCTCTGCAGCGAGGCGCCTTAGACCGCTCGGCCACTCCGCCGCGGCTCTCTGCAGCTGAAAGATCAGTTGAAGACCTGCTTAAGGAAAGAAGACAGACAACGAGAAACCAGAAAAGAAGCCTTGAAGGGAAAGACGATCCAGAGTACAGATGTGGTGTCTTCTGAAAAAGTGACATAAGGAAAAAAGGTTGAACATTAAATTGCGTTTCCTGAAAAGTTTGTTTCTTAAAGTTTATGTACCTTTTCCTCAGGTTCTGTGAATCCTAGAATTATGAAATTTTGTACACATATTTCTGTAAACCTAATAAACGTCGTCTCAAGAGCAAATTTTGAAATTCTGATTGCAAGCTGGGGCAACATTGCTTGGAATTTTGCATGAATTTAAAAATGTACTTGTGGAATTATAATTAAAAATTATGAAAATTCTCCAATTTGACCTATTGCAAAAACCTCATGAGAGAAGCTCACAACATATAAAGAGATGAAAAAGAGAAATTTTTTGTAGAAATCTCTTGAATACTTCCATCGAAAAAGGAACATACATTATTTTCTTGGAGAAAAAATAAAAAAAAAACTTTGAATTTCATTAAAAAGTTGAAAATATATAATCAAAAGATTTTGTTTGTAAATGTCTTACTTTTATATAAAGTGTGGTACAAAATGTCATTGCCGTATCTCCAAAACTGTGGATTTGGTACAATTTTGAAATAGTGTGTATTGGCCCACTTTAGGCTACGGTAGTAACACTAAAAGTGGGCCTTTGCGATCGTTTTTTGACAGCTCGAAATTAAAATAAAAATAACGGCTTAACCATTCACCTCACACGAAAATTGAATAACCGAATTTGTAGAGGAGAAAATTCTCTACAACTTTGCTCTCTTATGTTTTTTTCATGTCAGTATCGTTTCAGCGATATTTGCAAAAATAACGGCGATTTTGGGATGTCTGTCTGTCTGTCCGTCTGTCTGTCTGTCCGTAACGTGTTCCCCGTTTTTAAGACGAACTGTTCAATTTCATAACCGAATTTGTAGAGAAGATTCTCTACAGCTTTGTTCCGGTATGTTTTGTTTTTTTTCATATGTCGTATCGTTTGAGAGATATTTGCAAAAATAACTGAGATTTGACACCCTCCATTGAATTAACGAAACCCAACCGTTAGGAGATGTCACGAGACATTCCTCGCCCAGAACTCTCTCTGGCATAAGCCATCTTGTGTTCCATATTTGATGATTTTCTTATTGTAACTTTCACGTTGACATTTCCAAGCAATGGCGCACTGAAGAATTAACAAAAACACGTCGTTCTTCGTACGATAAATGATAATCTGGTGTCTACAAATGTCATATTAGTATCAGTTAACAACGACCATCAATAGTATGAGATTAACGAACGGAACTTGTAAGTGAGACCGTAGCGTAGTGGGCAATATGTTTGACTGTGACGCTGTAGGCAGTGTTTCAAAACCCGCTCCTACCTAAAAAAAAATTTCCCTAAAAGGGTTTCAGACACTCTTATTAATTAATTTTTTATTGTTTACATTATTATTTTGGTTCAAAATGTTTGCAAAAACTTATCTAAAGTGGGCCATAAAACACGTCAGTGCGATTTTTTTCACCAATGTCCCCCCTTAAAATAACTACAAACTTGGAACTGAACGTAAAGATTCAGTATCTGTTAATAGTAACCCAGTTTTATCAATGTAGACGTCACTTTTCAGTTTGAGAAATTCATTTAAATCCAAATTAGACTTTTTATCCCGCTAGGGTGACCATTTGTCACGTGGTGAGCTTCCGCACCGCAGCTGTTGGCTGGCTGACGTCACTCGACAGTAACTGAGCCCACTTGTCCTCCTGCCCACTCCCCTCGCAATGTGTCAGATGCAAAAGCAAAAAGCGAGTCGTCCAGAAGAGGAGCCCTCCGCATCCGCCGCCGCCGCCAGTGTTAACAGCTGTGCGCTGCCCTGGCCTGCCCTGGCCTTGTCTCGGGGTGTCAGACATAAAGCGGCGTCCCCCGTGATGGAGGGCTGGCAGAATCGCCCCCTAATGACACATTTCTTGCTGCCGGCGGCCGATCGAACGGCCGGCAGGACAATGGCAGCCGTAAACCCCTCTCCAGGCGAACATCTCGCCGCGCCGGCAGATGCGGCCACGGCTACGCGAGCAGCTGCCGGCGCAGCACACCTCACAAACACCTGCCGACACGCGTATGATGAAAACTCTTCTGAGAAAAAAATGTGATATTTACACATGTTCATCTTCCTTCTTCTTTCAGTAAATCTGTCCCCAGACAGGTATCAACGTAAGATGCTCCATGTCTTTCTGCGCTGGGCATCCTGTTTCATTTGCTGGTAACATCTTCTGTTCTTCACACCCGTTAACATTCCAAACCCTCTTCTTCCTCTCACTCTTCTACTTTTCTCTCCATTATCCTTTGCAGTAGACAGTTCGTGCGTACTATGTGTCCCATCTAAGATGTTTTGCTCTTCTGTATCATCCTCATGAAGTTCCTTTCCTCTTTTACCCTGTTCAGTACCTCCTCATTTCTCAATGTCAGTCCATCAGCCATCTTCAGATCAATTCTATGAAATTACAGAGTAACCTGTCGCGTGATGAACGAGTGTTTACTGTCCATATTTCACATCCATAAGACACGACGTTCCATACAAAACATTTGGCGAACCTCTTCCGGAGATTAATGGAGACGGTCCTAGCTGTCAGTAACAGTTTAATATTTTCACTCGATTAAGTTATTTCAGTTATTCGTGGCTGTGAAATATCAAACTTCCGTGCCGTAAGTTGTGGAGTCCTGGTGGACTCCAGGCGCTCAGTTTTCCCCTCATCAGCCACCATCTTACCTCCCACCACCCCCGCCTAGAATAGCCTCCTCCTCGGTAGTGTAAGACACACTGACAAGACTGCAAGTACTGTCAGTGTACGGGCTAAATATTGCTTCAAAACCGACCCGCTCGTATAGCTTTGTCAGTCCCTAAAATAAAATAGTCTTGAGTTCACTGAGTGCAGCATACATATTAGTAAATGGTTTGGTGTTTGAACAGCGACACGTTCGCAACTATAGTCTTGTTTGTATACAAATTTCTTCAAATTTTACCACACCGACACTGTTTAGACTTCTTCAAATGGGATTTGGTAGCGACCCTCCTCGGTGAAGTTCTTCTACCAAGTTAGTTTCCTCGCCACCTACTTCCCTCCACAGGTCATAACGACGAGCAGAGGGGTCTTTCACAAGGGTCACTGACCTGTTCAACAAATCCCTTCTTAATTTTAGACTTTGGTTGACTTCTTTCTGGAAGTACATAGGATACCTGTTAGAAGTCAGTTGTTTACTATCAGTACTCACAGTCATAATTTAGAGACTGGTGTAAGCTTTAAGCAGCCGCTCACAATTCGAAGTGTTTCGTTGAGAGCGGTGTCCACCAGCTTCGGCTGAGCCTTTCCAGGACGAAGGTGCACACTCGCCAGCCGCAAAGCATAGCTCTAGCGCGAGGTTGCGAACTTCTGGCTCAGCATTCAGCACCCCACGATGATACTGTCTAATTTCTGAGCAAACAGTTGCTTTTAACGATCTTCCATTTTAGGGATTTGCAGAGATGTTTATGAGATAACGCGCGATAGAGTGTGACACCTAGCTGTCTGGGAGTCTGTCAGTGCTCGAGATGTATTCCTTTCCAAATGATATTTAATCCAGCGGCTGAGTAACCCTTGCATCTTTCCATTACGTCCGTGTAAAAAATGAAAAAAAAGATGACTATTTGAAATTTAAACTGTATAAGGGTTATTTCCGTTGTCAAATTAATCGATAAAATATAGGAACTGTTGTTTTCATCCACATTGATATTTTGAAACGTAAGTATTTTCCCAACTTGGATGGAACAGATTGCCATTTACTTTCGTTCAGAAAAATCAGGTTGTTTGGGAAGTACCTGGTTCGTCGGTGAGGAGCACATCCAAGTGGAATGGGACAAACAAGGGAGAGAAGAACCACTTGCAGATTTTGAAGAAATTGAGAGTGAACTGGATGGCGAAATATTGCCAGACTTTGATAGAGTGTCTGTCGACTTCGTAGTTGCTCCTGAAGAAATTGTGCATCCCTTGCAATAATCAAATTTAGACGACTCTTAAAACGGAGACATCCGTTCGGGGAAAGATGGTGGACAATTTCGACGACTTTGAATTTTATAAATTCTGCAATCGGAACTCCACGTATCCGGTACAAATGGGGCTGCCCGAACTCGCAAAACGTTTGTCTTCTTTGAATTATTCATGCAAAACAAATGAAGAAATCAGTAAATGAGAGGCTTTGGCCCTGAAATTGGAAAAGTGCATAGGAATCGCTGATGTGATGTTTTCCAAATATCTCTATTTATACGAGAAATTAGACTGTTCACAAATTGGGTGTTCCCTCGTGTTTTTATGTATTTCTAATGTCAGTAAATTACTTAAGAATTTTGTTTTCTTCCTTTTGTTAAATAACATTTAACCTAATTTTCGTATTGCATTGTTGGTCTTCTGAAATGACTGAATGCTTTTGAGATGTTTTTCCTTTCTATCAGTCAAAATTATGCTTCTTTAGGCTTTGAAAGATCTGCAGGAAGAATCCCATGTTTGATGGGTTGACACATTAACAATGTGATTACACAGCTGCAATGCCTAAAACGTGCGTAGGGGCGGGATAGACCGCATGTGGAAGACACTGTTCCATGCTCCCACGTGGATAAATGAGAAAAGAATTTTAAAGAGTGTCCAATGGTAAAGAGACATTGCGCAGACTTTGCATATGACTGAATTTATCTGGCAGGTTTCTGTTCATGAAACGTAGATAAGATTACGAATTTGCATGTAAAACTGAGAACAGAACAAAGCGTCAGTTCGTGTTCGAGATACTGGTTCATACAGTATATCTGCCAGACAGTAGTTGTACTCTACGGTTCCTAAAATCATATAGTCACAAAATCCGTCAAATTTCATACTTATTCTGAGGACGAAGTTCTGCTTTATTTGTTAGCACTACCGTGTCTACAAAATAGGGGCACAAGGGGCACATGCCCAGGATCCTCAGCCTGATGGTGGCCCCGAGAAACTCGTTCCTTTCTCCTAGGCAATGACTTTTTAAGCGAATTTTTGTCGCAGTTACTTATTATAAAGACCCAGAAATTGCCTCTAAACGTGTCATTTATGGTGTGGCAAGTGACTAGGTTTGCTGTCTGCATGCAAAATTGTAGTTACTATTGCGGGCCTTAGCTACAGAACACACGTCGACATTGTGTAGTAGACCTTCTGGTAGTCTGTTTCAGATATAACTTGTCGGAACATTGTATCCAATAGAGGCCTTCACAAACGCCACACGGGTGTACTGTGACCGGCCAAGCAGCGAGTTAGGCAGGCGCTTACGTCACGAGACGTCAGCGCAGCCGCGGTGGAGTAGCCGAGCGGTCTAAAGCGTCTCGCTGCGGAGCGCGCGGTTGCTCGCCGTGGAGGTTCGAGTCCTCCCTGGGGCATGGGTGTGTGTGTGTGTGTGTTTCTCCATAGGTTAATTTACCTAGGTTCAAGTAGTTTGTAAGCTACGGACTGATGACCACGCAGTTTGGTCCGGTAGATTTAGGAAAAAAAAAAAAAAAAAAAAAAAAAAAAAAAAAAAAAAAAAAGGTCAGTGCAGTCAGCCCCAGTAGCGGCGGCATCAAAGTTGCCCGCAACAATACAGCAGCTGCACCGTTCTCAGCAGCAGCATGAGGGCCGGCCGCGGTGGCCTAGGGGACTGAGGCGCTTCAGTCACGGTCTGCACGGCCACTACGGTCGGGGGTTCGAATCCCCCCTCGGGACTGGATATTTGTGCCGTCCTAGTTCGTAAGTAGTTCATAAGCAGTTTGTAAGTTTAGGGACTGATGACCCCGTAGTTAAGTCCCATAAGCTTTACAAACATTTGAACATTTGAAGCAGCATGATGCGCCGCGCCGTGGGAATGCATGAGCGCCGCAGAGTGTAATGGAGGGGAAGTCTAGCAATCGCACAGTACTGTACACTAGAGGCGGGCAAACCCATTCATTATTGGAACCTAGTTCACTGGTAGATGAGTTTTGTTACTCAGGTAGTAAAATAACATGCGATGGTCGCAGTACAGAGGATATAAAATGCAGAATGACAATGGGAAGAAAAGCATTTTTGAAAAAGAGAAATTTGCTAACATCGAATATTAATTTAATTGTAAGGAAGTCTTTTCAGAAGGCATTTGTGTAGAGTGTTGCCTTGTACGGGAGTGAAACATGGACGATAAGCAGTGCGGACAGGAAGAGGATAGAGGCTTTTGAAATATGGTGCTACAGAAGAATGCTGAAGATTAGGTGGGTAGATCGCATAACTAATGAAGAGGTACTGAACAGAATTGGTGAGAAAAGGAATTTTTGGCATACCCTGACTAAACGAAGGGATCGCTTGGTAGGACACATTCTTAGACATCGGGGAATCGTAAATTTAGCATTGGAGGGAAGTGTGTGGGGTAAAAATCGCAGAGGGAGACCAAGAGACGCGTATAGTAAGCAAATTCAAGTAGATGTGGGTTGCCGTTCTTATGAGGAGATGAAAAGGCTTGCTCGGGATAGAGTAGGGTGGAGAACTGCATCAAACCAGTCTCCGGACTGAAGACGATAACAACAACAACAGTTCACTGGTGATCGTTTCTTTTTTGGAACCGTTCCCTTCGACTCGTTCGCCGTTCCTTTTTTATCCAGTTGTCAATGTCTACAGTTTTCATAATAGTCGGAATTGCAAACAAGTAGCATTGGCTCTGTACTCACCAACTCCGTTTTACACATTTTATAAAAGTTAATTCCCTACAGTCGATGGAGCACCGGTATAAATATCATTCCTTCCATAACAATGAGCACGCTGATTCACCGTGGTCAAATATCTGCAGCTCGATACTGAGTTGGAACTGCTACATTTGACCAAAAAGGGAACGGCCGCGCGGGCACCCTGGAGCTGGAACGGAAACGGCCATGTGGACAGGCACCGCTGACGTGAACTATCATTGTAACCAGTTCCTCGGTCCTTCCGTTCACTCTTGTGAACCGTTCCTTTGGCCCCGTTTGTTCGTAATCGACCCATCTCCACAGGGTAAAGAGCAGTGGCATTTGATGGTAGAGCCAGTTACTGGAACTAGGAGTCTTTTTGTAACGGGTGAACTCAATATTTTACAGTACAGTAGTTTCCAGTATTCAAAGACGCGAAAATGAACGTTCATAAAAAAATGAAAAACTACCGGTCGCGGGTTCGAAACCCGGTCGGACCTTGGATTTTTTTCAGTCTGCGTTTCAACTCAGCCTTCATCTCTAAACGATGTGAGAAGTCGCCAGAAACGACTCCTGCTATCAGAAAACCCAGCGTTGCCCGGGTATTTATTTATTCAAGAGTGACTGTATCTACTATTATCTATTTCTACAACTTGTCCTCTATCTCCTGCCCCTATTCCAGCGCATCTCCTTGCCTCTCTTCTTTCCTTTTTCTCAGTTCTCGTAGTCCTCCTTTCATCTCAACCTGTCCCTTTTTCTGTCCATTTCCTCCTCCCCCTGTTTTTCTTCATCTCCTTGTACCTGTCTATCTCCCCTCTCTCATTCTCCTCCCCTCTATCTCTCCTCTTTTACCCTCCCCTTTCTCTCCAACTCCTCTCCCTTGTGTATATGAAAACTTACATATATGCCCCAACTTTCATGGTGACCAGTCATACGGTGTCAAAGTCGAAAGGTACCCTCCTCCATGCTAGATTCACTGACTTGCAGATTATAAAAATTTTCTTCATGAAAACATACATTTATGTGCTGACTTTCATGGTGACAAGTCAAACAAACTGGATGTTTTGTAACGTGCCCTCCGCCATGCACCTACGGACACTACCGTCTCTACCATAGGGGCACACCCCCAGGGCCCCCAGCCTGATGGTGGCCCGAGAAACTCGTTCCTTTCTTCTTCCTTTCACTTTTTTCAAGTTAATTTTTGTCGCACTTATTCCTTACAAAGACCCACAAATTGGCCCGAAACGTGTCGCATATGGTGTAGCAAGTAACTTGGTTTGCAATCTAGATGCAAAATCGTAGTTATTATTGCGGGCCTTAGCTACAGAACACACGGCGACACTGTTGTAGCAGGCTTTGTGGCAGTCTGTTTTAGATATAACTTTGGGAACATTGTATCCAATAGCGGCCTTCACACAACGCCACACGGTGCTGCTGTTGACCGGCGGTTAGGACGAGAATTCCCTACGAAGAAATCAATGGACTCGCCCGGTGATTAGGACGGCACTTCGCATTGGCCAATGCATCCAATCCTGGTGAATTCGGCATTGTTGGAGTTTCTACCTTACGAAGCGATAGTTCGTTATCGCGGTGCTTCGAAGCACCGTTTGATTGTACGCGATTCACTCTGTTTACTTGGCAGTGTCTACTTAATATTTTTGTAGTCTCTTTCAACAATTTCAAGAAGAACAGACTTAAGTGGTTCAGAAAAAAGAAAAAAAACTGCAATTCAAAAAGATACCAACAGCAGACGGCCTAAATTTAGTTCGTTTTTCACTGTTGAAGAAACTAACAGGCTGAGTGATTCATCTACCTCATCGTCTCAAGATATCTATAAATCTCAAGGCTTAGAAACGGTGCCCATGTTTAACATAGAAGATAACATATGTGTTTAGAGTTCATCAGTTCCAGTTATGAAGACAGCTGCACACACATCACAACGCTTCTTCCATCTCAAGCCACTTGGATTCACCAGACAGAAGGATGTTAGAAAACATATCTCACGACCCTGGTACGTACTGTGATGACATTTTAACGGAAGATGTCCGTGATGTTTGGATTCACAAGGGCCCAGAGTTTTTCCAAAACAAAAATAGCAACTTCTCAGAAACCACTACACATTTTGCTGATGTAAGTGGTAAAACAGATACCAGAAAAATAACTAGGACGGTTTTCACTCCCAAATTGACGAATGGTGAGTGTGGAAAGAAAGTGGCTTCTGTATTCACCACTCATGAAATCTGCGTACTGTTATTGTTGCCGTCTATTCAGTAACACTGTCGGCAATAATTTGAGGTCTTCTAGGGGATACGAAGATTAGAATAATGTAAATAAGAGAACAGTTTACAGCACAGGGAATCAATGATGAATTATGTTGCAAAAAGCAAACTTGTTGGACGAGTTGCTACTGGATTGATTTCCCAGTTTAATGCTAAGGTCAACTATTGAAGGAGCATATTGAAAAGAATTACTGCAGTTGTGAAATTTTTGGCGTCAAGGGGACTAGAATTTCGTGGAGAAAATGATGTTTTGGGGTCTGAAAACAATGAAGATAATTTGGAATGCTTCAAATTAATAACTAAATGTGATCCTCTTCTTGCTGATCATATACGAAAGTATGGCATTCGTGGCAAAGGAAATACATCATATTTGTCTGGAAATATTTGCAATGAATTTATTAATGTAATGGGACAGAAAGTGTTAATGACGATTGTGAACGAATAAAAAATAGCCAAGTAAAAGATGGACAGCCTTTTGAGATACTTTTTGCAATTTTTGTCTCTGGAGGAGCATAGGGCTCAAAGTACAGAAGATACTATTATGAAGTTTTGGGACAGCTTTGAAATTTCAATAAAAGATTGCCGCGGACAGAGCTATGATAATGCTGCAAATATGGCTGGAAAGTATTCCGGTCGTCAGGCAAGAATTAAAAAAAATGTAAACTTGCTGTTTGTACCATGTGCCAGACATTCACTAAATTTAGTAGGTATTCAGGCGGCTGTATGTGTTTCTGAAGCAGTAGCATACTTCCAGTTTGTCCAAAAATTGTTCACCTTTTCTTCTGCTTCGAACAATCGTTGGAAAGTTTTGAAAGAAAGTGACGTCCTTAAACAGTTGGACTTTCAAGACACAGTAGAAGATTTGGCTTTTCAGAAATTTCGAAAGAAACCTTTAACAACAACGATACTTCCAATTTTCAAAACAGTAATTACTAGTATTTTATTTGTGTATTTCAAAACATAATAACCAATAAATTCACTAAGCAAATGTACATCATTCTGATGAGTTCATTCAAAGGAAAATTCTGTTTTGTTGTAGGGACTCCTAATCTGTGTGTTAGTCATCTGCATAGAGATGTACTCCAAAAATCGTATGTATTGTATTCTGGACATCTTTAAAGAAATCATTAATTTTAAAGAATGACTAATTTGTGGAACTAATCATAAGTATTTGGTTTGATATATTTTAACCAATGAAGTCACTAAATAAATGTACACCATTCTGATGCATTCCATTTCTTTTTTTAAGGGCCCCAAAACAGTGAGTCCCCAGGTGGCCCCTGCATGACTTAAGACGGCCCTGCCTACGGAGGCTCACGAAAGGCCTACGTATTAATGCGGGGTAAAGCTCATTCCAAATTTCATTCACATCTGTCTATAACTTTCAGGGTGAAAGAGTAGCAAACACATTAACCCAGTGTAAGGTAGCCTCTGCCACACACCATGCGTAGCCCATGAATTAATCAGGGTATAAGCTACCTCTGCTCCAAATTTCATTCATATCCGTCCAGGCATTTCGGCGTGAAAGCGTAAGAAACGAATTAACTCATTTTAAACCACCCTTCGCCATGCACCATACGTAGTATGCAGGTAACCTTCGCGCGAGTGCGTGCAATAAGTTGACAAGATTTTATCGAAATCGGATGTAAGATATGGCCGTGCATGAAATACGAACAAAAATACAAACAAACATTAATTTTTATATATTATATTTATGAATGTGGTTTGTGGTTCATAGTGTGGGTTCCTGTAGTCATGTCCTAATTCATGAACCACGGGCAATGTATGAGTGAACAAGTAAGTGGTCCTCACAATTGGGATACCAGTTACTTTGGAATAAGGTTGTGGTCACCTTTGTGCTCAGACGGCAAAGACTACCAAATCCACCGGTGAGTCCCTCAACCGTTAGGGGTAAAACCCATTGGGGTCACAGGCAAGTAAGGCTAGCAACCTGCTTCCCAGCCATGTTGGCAACAATCAGAGCAAAATGCTTTGCACCTTTGGAGGTAACGGAGTCCCACCTCTAATTGACAGACCAGGGACTCCTCGAATACGAGTTGGCAAACGATCTGGAATGGGATGGGAAGCTATTAACATCAATGAGGATTACGCTGGGAAGAAGGTAGGGCTGGCAGAGGCTTCAAGTAAGATGGGGTTAGATGTTTTTACTGTTAGTGACCTTAGGGTAATGGGGGAGAAAGAGGACGAAGTCGGAGAATACAAGGTCTACCTCTCAGGAGTCAAAGTAGAAAGAGCACAGCGGAGTGTAGAGTTTTACATCAGGAAAACAATGAAACCCAGCATAATTGCAATAAGGTATGTAAATGAACGACTGATGTGGATAGATCTTGCCATCTCCAACAAGAAAATTAGGATTGTGTCAGTGAATTCGTCCTGTGGAGGTAAAGATCAAGATGATAGATTTTACAACGTATCACTGATATGGTTGTTAGAGTGAAGGAGGACAGTGTTTTGCTGATGGGTGACGTCAATACAGGATAGGAAATCGAACAGAAGGGTATGAATAGGTTATGGGTAATTTTGGAGAGATATGGAGGCCAACACAAACGGTAAACAGCTTTTGGATTTCTGTGCCAATATGGGCTTAGCTATCACTATATAATAGCCCAATTCTCGTAGCATGCATAATGGAGAATGTGCTGGCATTGCTAGGGCCTTACTTAGTAAAGAAGGAGCGATTCTGCTAAGGGAAAACAATTTATCTTTTCATCTTCTTTCCTTTTGTTATCTTTTCAAGAGCATTCGTACCGGAATCTACGTACGTGGGCCGTATAGATCACTGTTGCATTTTCATATTTTGTGTTGGAGTAAGCTGCTTTTCAGGAAGTGGAGCGACGCAGCATGATTTATGACGTAGGCCTATAGGATTTAATACGCATAGATGTCACCACCACTAAATTACTTTGGGGGCGACTCAGAGCAAAGGATATATCTCATAAGGAGGCCTAAACGGCAGGCAAAAATATTGAAAAGTGTGTGTGTGTGGGGGGGGGGGGGGGGGGCGGACACGTCCACATCCCCTCCCCTCTCCTCGGCGGTAGCCCCCGTGTTGAAGTGGTCGATGATAAACATAATTGTAGTAGTATTCGTGTCTTACTTGGCAGCTCGCTGATCAGTTTGCACATATACTGAACTTCCTCACATAATTTTCATTGTAGCCATTTTATATAGTATGAAAATAGAACGTCTGGACAGTGTGGTAGTTATCATAGAAGTACAAAACAATTGCTTTTCAACACACCATAGAAGATTTTAAGGTACATTTACAAAGAAAATCAACAACGGAGAGGTAGTGAGTCAGTAACTTTCTGATAAATGGATTTTCGCAAAAGTGCTTTAACAGAAATATATTCCGAATAGTACTTGTATTATACCATTGCTGCCTTTCAGATATATTTCTGAAAAGAGAGATCACTTCAAGACTATAAAAATCATTTTGAATTTAAATAGTACAAAGTGAAAACTCATGATTCCTGCTTAACTAAAACTAATTATCTAATAACTCTCCTTTTGCATCTACTCTCAACGAAGTAGACAATAACGAACAAGATTACTGAGCTCATTTTTATCGGGCTTTCCTCCAGAATGACGCTGCAAGTATTTTTTTCTGTCTGTACGAAACTAGGCTTATATTTATAATCAAATATGGGTCAGAACTCTTAGTCTATAACACTTCAAATACATTCGACAGCTTCCTAATCGATGCCCAATAGAATTCCTAGTACCTGTATGATTATTACAGGTGACTACATTTCAATGGAAATTCGGTATGGTGTAATGCTTAGCTATACTTTGATATTAATACAGGCAATGTACCCTATGCATTAACCATTTGTATTAACCTTACCCATGACAATTGTTACGTGTGTAATACATTATTCTATAACTGTCAGATATTATATAACCGTCCCTATACGGACGATATAATTACTTTCATATACACCATACAGTTAATTAATTAATGCCTAAAAGAAAAAAATACGCTCATTTTGAATAATATTAATATTTCTAAGATATTTTATTATAATTAACTGGTAATACATTTATATTGTTGTTGTCTGATGCAGGGTCTAAAGATGAGGTTATTGGAATCTCGAAACATTTAATTGGTTAAAAATTTTAAAAAAGAACGGCGGAAGGTTTTTCATTTGCTAAATTAAAAACATTACTGAGTTTTCATCATTACTGCAGTACGCCGCTCTACCTCCGAGGATGCCTTCCGCAGATGGGGGCGAAACGTCAGGGGAAGTTTCAGATATGGACCACGGCATCTCAGCCCGGAAGCTTTAAGTAATGACGACACCTGCCGTGAAAGCCTTCATTCTATGATCATTACTGGGTTTCTTTTAAAGTTTTATTTAAAAACTGTAAGTTTCAGCAGTGCTGTTATGGCAAATTGAAATATCGGTGTTTCTCTCTGGTTGTTACTATAGAATGAAAAGAAAAACTATTATAACTGAGACCAAACGAGTAACGAAAAGTAGGAAAGTGCCGATTATTAAGTACTAAAGTAGCGGCATCGGTATTAACCGCTCGGCTTTTCCTATCCCCACTGCCAGATACATGCAGCGCCCTCTACTATTTTTTGCCACGCGTCACATATGTGCTGTTGTCAGTCGACGAACGTTTTCTGTATTTGTTGTACGATTCGCTCTATACACAGGACAATGAGAAACGATTCGGAGCTCAGTATTCCTTTGTGTTAGTCTATTCAAAAATTAACGACGTGCTCCCGATCACAGCTGTGTTGAATCAACCTAGATTAACAAGCGGTGTGCTCTGACTGCCATTAGTAGTCGCACCAATAGCAAAGGGCTACTGTTGGGCAGCATTGTGCTGAGCCGAAGAATACGAGAATGTTCCACAGTGTGTTTAAAATGTTTGTAACGTTATTAACGTGATGAAAAGTTCAAATTTATGATGGTAGCAGATAAAGTGACGAAGTGAATAAACTTACATCAAGATCGTTGAAATAGGTATCTCAACGAAAAGTTCACATCTGTTTGAACTGTGCGTCATACAATACAGCATTAAACCTTTATAAAACACACTATGCAAAATAAGCGTATGTCTGAGCTTAGCACAATGCTGTAAAACACTGTTTGTTTGCTGTTGTTATGATTACCCTTGTCAGGCAGCGTACAGGACTCTGTAATCTAGGTGGCGTTCGTTGAAAATAGCAAGTGAAACAAAGAGAACGATCAAAATAAAGGGTGGAAACGGTCGACAGTGAAATATCACGGACATACGTAATCTTAGATTTGAAATTAATTTTTTTATGAATAATAAAGATACAGGAATAAAGAGAGTTACGTCCCAGCTCTGTTAAAAAAATTTCGGAACAGTGGTAATGCCACTGGAGCGAATTACGATCCGCATCCCTGGACACGCATGTCTTGATAGTGTACGAATCGATTTTTTTAAAATGGCTTATGTAGATAAGATTTTTCAGGAAGCACTTAAGACTGCCTGAAAAAATAAGTAACAAATGCAAATGCATTCCATTGATTTTGTGTGATTGATAATCTATTATTTGAGATTATATCAAACGCTTCTCTTTGTCTTTTTAATATAATTTATTGACGATCCAAGGTATTTAAAATCTTATGAAGTACTTCTTATCTATATATAAAAATGTTGTTTGGGTTCGTGTGTTTCGAAATCTCAAAAAGTTCTTCACCGACTGAGCTCCAAATTTGTCACAACGTTGCACTGTAACACAGGAAGGTTTGATACCATTTCATTTAATATATTGCACATAATCTGTATATATATGACACTTCGCCCACAAAATAAGTTCCGTTTCTGTTTCTTCCGCGGCAGCGATACGATCCTACTTCCGAGCATGCGCGGCAGTTACAAGGAGAAGACATGTACGCCATTTTCTGATCGCTGCTGCCGACGTGTGCTTTGTAGATCTTTGTCAGCCGTAATTGAAAATGGCCCGCATGTGAAATCAAATCTCTGATGCGTTTTCTAAATGCAAAGAAAGTTAAACCAAAGGAAATTCATCGGTAAACCTGCGAGGGTTACGGACAAAATGCTAGGAGTAATTGAGTGTTTAGAAGATGTGTCAGACAGTTCAGTGAACGACGTGATCAAGTGCACGATGAAGAAGTGGATGCCCATCAGTGGTTACTGATGAACTGCTTCAAACAACTGAAGAGAAGATTAAGCACAAACGTAAGTTTACATTCAGTGCCCTTGCTATGGAAGTTCCGCAAATCTCACGATCTCGGTTTCATGAAATTGTTTCTGAAAAACTGAAATTTCGTAAATTTTGCTCACATTGGACGCCCAAATTTCTTACTAGACAACACAAAAAACAACGGATGGACAGTGCACTTTAGTTTTTCAGACGCTGCAATGAAGAATGCGATGGTTTCCTTTCGCGAATATTCACGGGGGATGAAACTTGGTTATCGTACTACGCTCCTGAAACAAAGCTGCAAACAATGGAATGGAGACACACTTCATCTCTAACGAAGGTTAGGCCTAAGTTCACCGTTTCTTGGCACAGTAAAGGCATTTTGCTGATTGATTTCTTACCACGAGGATAAAACAATCAACGCACATGGTTACTGCGACACCATTAAGAAATTGCCCCGCGCAATACGGAACAAGCGCAGAGGATTATTGTAAAAAGTTTTTTCTATCATCCTCCGTACAGCCCGGACCTCGCTCTTAGCGACTTTCATCTCTTCTTATACCTAAAATCTGTCCTTGGTGGTCAACACTTCAACGATGATGACGAGCTGAATGAACATGTTACCACATGATTGATGACATGGGCGGCAACCTTCTATGAATAAGGCATACAGAAAATTGTGCCACGCTAAGACATGTGCCTACAATATTTCGGAAGCTATGTAGAAACGTATTTTAACAGTTGTAGATTTTTGTACAATAAATATTTTTTCTGTATCTGTACAGTTTTGTTTTATATAAACAAACGGAACTAACTTTGTGGACATACATCGTATATTTCTACAAATCCTTGAGGTCTAGAGGTATGTAGGATTCGATTTTCATCACGTCTTCAGTCTTTCGACTTCTTTTAACGGGACATTTCTCAGACAAGTATGAAGATAATGGTGGTAGTGCAGGTGTCTTTGAAGTAAGACCGATTTAAAAAGTATAGCAAGCTAGACTGTTTATTGTTGAATACCCCTTGATTTAAACCACCTTTATATTGGAATATTTAAAGTGGTAGAGAGTACTGCCTACAAATATAATTATTTCTTTTCTGGGTTAAGCTTTTTGTCATCTTATACGTGATGTCTCTGGGTATTCATTACTGCACACACTATGAACTACTTGTGAATTAACCACAACAAAGAAAATACTGCAATTCAGAGGTTATAAAATCAGCGGAAAACTGAAAGAACTTTTTACAGCGTTCAAACAAATGGTTTTATTTTATTTTAAAGAGGCGTATGACAGTTATGTACACCCACTCAAAAGAAATTGCAGTCTTGACCTGAGATTATCTCTACGTAACACGTTAAGTCGTTACAAACGCCCTTTGAAAACCAGTAAATAGGCCTATTTCGATTGTTTTCGAAATGATAAAATAGCAAAAATCGGTCAGATGATGAGTTATGTCCCTTCAAAATCACAAGATTATTATGTATACAACTCTTTTTATTGTACGTCTGTTAGTTACTGTTCAGTGCTGTATTGAGTAGATGTTGTGTCGTACAGTAACGAATTTCAAGACTGCAGAGTTAGAGGAGCAACGCGTCTGCATTACATTTTACGTGAAATGCAAAAAGATCTTTAGAGAAACACGCTATATGACGCAGAAAGATTACGGAAATGACTACTTAGACCGTAATCGTTGTTACAAATGGTTCACTCGGTTTAAAAATGGTTGGAAATAAAGATTACCCTCGTTCAAGATGCCCTTCGACGTACATCGACGACGTTCGTCAGGAACGTCAATTGAATTGTGCATGTCAGTTGAATATTGACTATTAGAGAGATTGCAGCAGAATGAAACGTTTCATTTGGATTACACAGCAGCTTGGAATGCATCGTGTTGCGTCCAAGTCTGCCATACGGCTCATGAATCAAGTCCAGAATGACCATCGTCTCGTAATCTCCGAACAGCTTTTCGATCCCGCAAATGAGAATGAAAAGTTCCCAAAGACAATGATGAGACGTGGGTCTACAGTCATGAAGTTGAGGTTCAATATTCGCAAGGAGTCAGCGAAGGTTGTCCGAGACCGTTGTATATGAGATACTCTGTCCGCAATGTGATGCCAGATACGTAGGTCAAATGGGCGGAAGCTTCAGTACTAGATTTAAATAGCATGGTGCTGTCAACAACCCAAAGTCAGCCTTTTCCTTCAATTTAGCACTTAACAAACACGGATTATAGGGTATTGGTGATGATCTACGTATTCTGTATGTGCAACCTAAGGGGCTGGCACTCAACATCTTAGAAGATATCGGCATCATGAAATGCAGGATTATGGAGAGCCGTACCGCCCATCGCGACAATGTTTAATTGACTACATAAATGCCCCGTTCTGTCAGGTACTGTTGAGTATATATGTTTTGTGACTGTATTGGTCTAGAATCACTGTAATATAACAGCTGGAAATAAACGTTATGATTTTTACTCTAAACATATAATTCTTTTTGTGTTTAAATTTTCATAATTTTAATTTCTTGAATTTTAACGATTACAGTAAATAGTACTACAGTACAGATACAAAGGTATTTTACTATCAATGTTATGCGGTAAATGATTCACAGATATAGATTCAGAAGTTACTGAGAAAAAGGGGCATTTATACTGAAAAATGTCACTTTGGGAAAATTGCGTTTAAAGAAAAAAAATAATATACAGCCAAATGATACATAAATTAATATGTTAGAATCCTCCTGGATGGTAGTCCTCATCTCCTCCTTCATATTCCTCAGCCAGTGCCGCCCTCCTTCTCTGGGGTCTGGCTTCTTTTGACATACTGTTTGTTGCAGTTTCTGACTTCATAATTCGCTGTTAGGCCACCACACTTTTAGTGGTGTAACATTTATGAATTCCATGATATTTCAAATAGTCTTCAACAATAGCCCTCATAAAAGTTAGGGCCGGCCGCGGTGGCCGAGGGGACTAAGGCGCTCCAGTCACGGTCCGCACGGCCACTACGGTCGGGGGTTCGAATCCCCCCTCGGGCATGGATATTTGTGCCGTCCTAGTTCGTAAGTAGTTCATAAGTAGTTTGTAAGATTAGGGACTGATGACCCCGTAGTTAAGTCCCATAGTCTATACAAACATTTGAACATTTTTTTTGAAAAGTTAGAACAGCATGAAAAACACAGAAACTAAAATACGGCTAGTGGATAACTGTTATTGTCAAACACAAACATATGTTCAGTTCAAAGTGTTTACTGCAAAGTACCGCTAGTGTAGGCAACTTACGAAACGGGCAGGTCTCTACAAAACAAGAAACGACAACCTTCTAGAGTATATAGTTCCAGAGAAAAATGACAATATGCGAAATGATGAAAAAAAAAAAATTCTTAGAAATGTCAGTGCGTGATTATTTTCAAATACTTGTTAAAAATAGTAAATAATCGAGTATTTCAATATAGCATAAACATTCAAATTTTAATAATTTTCATAAAAGTAAAAATGTCAAATTTTGTCATTTTGGGCGGTACGACACCTCTTAAATACCATGACAGTGCACTGAATGAACAAATTGAATTAAAGCACAAGAGCATATCAAGTAACTATAAACAATGTTTTCAGGGTATTAAATCTAGAGATCTTCACAAATCCCAACTGTAGGTACTTCGCCTTCCCTTCATACACTATTTTATATTTTCATTATAGCTTATGCTAGTCCTTTCCTCAGAGCTTTGGCCTAATTTTAGTGCTCATAATTGCATTCTGGTTTAATGAGTAAGTATATCATTAAGTTTGGGGCCAACCATTTGGATAGTTTCGCGGATTAATGCAATATTCTTTTCTTATTCGTCCTCTTATTATACACTATCATTCAAGTTATTTTTTGAATTATGTATAATTTAATTTTGGGTCCTACCTTTCCTGGTAAGTTACTAGTGCCTCTCTGTTACATAAATGCAGTCGGGTTAACATTCAGGGTCACTGGGCGCTAGTTATTAAGCTCTCTTTTCGTGCAATTACGACCACAAATCTGAGAGTATGGCCGTTGGACGGCGCCACTAGCGCATAGTTGCCGATACCGCAGCTTGCTTGCTTGCCCGCCGGCAGTTCAACTGCTACGGTGGCCGTTATATGGCTGAAGCGGTGCTTGGGCGGTTTGGTAAGTCGCATTTCTACTTAGGGCTTACATTTTTAGTTTGGTGCCGACTTTTTTTTTTTCTTCGATGTCCCGCTTCTTGATTATATGACTTATTGTTTTACATGCGGGCCCTGCTTTGTGAGTGGCTATGTCGCGTCCAAGTGGCCTACAGTGCCTCCTGGCTTGTTGCATGTACCAGATGTTCAAATGTTTGTATAGCTTATGGGACTTAACTACGGGGTTATCAGTCCCTAAACTTACAAACTACTTATGAACTAGCTAATACTAAGGACGGCACAAATATCCATTCCCGAGGGGGGATTCGAACCCCCGACCGTATTGGCCGTTCAGACCGTGACTAGAGCGCCTCAGTCCCCTCGGCCACCGCGGCCGGCTATGTTTCAGCTGTTAGTGACCTTAGGGTAAGGGAAGAGAAAGAGGACGAAGTCGGAGAAGAAAAGATCTGCCTCTCAGGAGTCAAAGTAGGAAGAGCGCAGTGGGGTGTAGGGTTTTACATCAGGAAAACAATCGAACTCAGCATAATTGCAGTAAGGTATATAAATGAACGACTGATGTGGATAGATCTGGACATCTCCAACAAGAAAATTAGAATTGTCAGTATATTGGTCCTGTGAAGGTAAAGACCAAGATGATAGATTTTACAACGCATCATTGATGTGGTTGTTAGAGTGAAGGAGGACAGTGTTTTGCTGATGGGTGACTTCAATGCTAGGATAGGAAATCTAACAGAAGGGTATGAAAAGGTTATGAGTAATTTTGGAGAGAATATGGAGGCCAACAGAAACGGTAAACAGCTTTTGGATTCATGTGCCAGTATGGGCTTAACTGTCACTATATATATACATAAAGCCCAATTTTGGTAGCATGCGTCATGGAGAATGTGCTGGCATTGCTAGAACTTTACTTAGTAAAATGTTCAAATGTTTGTAGAGTCTATGGAACTTAACTACGGGGTCATCAGTCCCTAAACTTATAAACTACTTATGAACTACTTACAACTAAGGACGGCACAAATATCCATGCCCGAGGGGGGATTCGAACCCCGACCGTAGTGGCCGTGCGGACCGTGACTGGAGCGCCTCAATCCCCTCGGCTACCGCGGCCGGCTTTACTTAGTAAAGAAGGAGCGATTGTGCTAAGGGAACACAATTTTTCTTTTTGTTTTACCTTTCTTTTTGTTCTCTTTTCACACGCATTCGTACCGGAATCTACGTATAGATCACTGTTGCATTTTCATATTTTGTGTTGGTTTAAGCTGCTTTTCAGGAAGTGGAGCGACTCAGCATGATTTATGACGTAGGCCTATAGGATTTAATACGTATAGATGTTACCACCACTAAATTACTTTGGGGACGACTCAGAGCAAAGGATATAATTAACTCGTAAGGAGGCCTAAACGGAAGGCAAAAATATTGGAAGGGGGGAGGGGTGGACATTGCAGTAGAATGTTTAAGCATTTAGTGAAATATTAATGTTTGCCTACAAGTGAAGGCATAACTTTGTGGAAGATCTTGTATACAGGCGTTTCTTGGAACCTACACTACAAAGAAGATGGGGACTCGGCAGCTCGCTGATAGTTTGCACTTATACTGTACTTCCTCGCAGAATTGTCATTGTAGCCATCTTATAAAGTATCAAAATAGAACTTCTGGACAGTGTTGTAACAGAAGTACGAAACAATGTCTTTTCAAGATTTTAAGGTACATTTACGAAGAAAATCAACAACGGAGAGGTAGTGAGTCAGTAACTTTCTGATAAATGGATTTTTGCAAAAGTGTTGTAACAGAAATATATTCCGAATAGTACTTGTAATATACTACTGCTGCCTTTCAGATATATTTGTGAAAAGAGACATCTCTTCAAGACTATAACAACCATTTTGAATTGAAACAGTACAAAGTTAAAACTCATGATTCCTGCTCAATTAAAACTAATTATCTAATAACTCACCTTTTTCATTTACTCTCAACCAAGTAGACAACAAGTAAAAGAGTAGGGTAGACATTTTATTATATGACAGACGTCACTATTTTATTTGATTGTAATTTACAGATGAAATTGAAGATGAAATTTCGGTCGCTAAACTCAAATACAAATAAAAAAGTTTAAACTTGACAACTGTTGCGAATCTAATTATTAAAGACAAAATAAGCTTGTCAGGTTAGGTCAAATGTCAAAGCCATGTTGATAGTTTTCACTGACTGTTAACAGGGACTTTCTGTGATGCCTGAGGGAATATGGGAGAAGGAAACAACCTAAAATGTGGCGAGACAAATCACTGCTCTTGAATAACGATAAAGCAACCCCACATTCATCCTTCTTGGTGCGTACGGTTGCTCAAGTTACAAAATTAGTGTGCTGCCTCATCGTCCGAATTCTCCATTTTTGTAAAGGTTAGGTTCCATTATATGGAACGATGGGCTAAACGGCCACAAATTAAATATTAGAAACATTAAACTAAGCAGAATTAGCCGTAAAAATCTTTTGCATTTATTGTCGCAAATCGATTTGTTATCTTAGTAACTATCCTTGTGTGCAGATGCAGAAATTCACATAAGATGTTACATGAATTTTGGAATTACACATATATCTGACGTATTCTATGATACATTTTCCACCTAGTTTGATAGCTTGCAATATCTGGGAAGTGTATTATGAAATACGTCACATTTATGTGTTATGCCAAATTTCATGTAACATCTTTTGTCAATTTCTCCATCTGCACTGCCGCGGCGGAGCGACCGAGCGCATTAAGTCGCTATGCTCCGATGCGCGAGGCCGTTCCCCGTCGGGGGTTCGAATCCCGCCCCCTTCGGGCATGGCTGTTTGTGTTGTCTTTAGTATACGGTAGTTCATAAGTAGTTTGTAAGTTTAGGGACTGATGAACCCGTAGTTAAGTCCCTTACGTTTGACAAACATTTGAACATTTTCCAACTGCACTGAGGATGGTTACTAGGATAACTGAAATCGTTTTGCGCCAATAAATGCAAAACATTTTACGGCCAATAGTGCATCATGAAATGTTTCTTCAATTTTCATTTCAAAAGTTGGAAACCCCGTAAAGAGGACGAAATTTGCAACGACAGACAAGAGAAAAGAAAATTAACAGACTGCGCTTCTCAGCGATACTGCATGACTGCTTTCGGAAGTGAAAATTGCGTTGGGGGTGGTGTAGAGGATATTTCGAAGAGATCATCTAATATATAAAAATGTATGTTTATTTGTTTGTCATTTTTTCGTATTTCATTTACGGTCGTACCGTACATCCGATTGCTATAAAACTTTGTCAACATATTGGGTGCACTTTCGTGAAGGTTATGGGCATAACCGTGTCACTGTACTTCAAGATATACGACGTCATTAACAATGATATACGTGGAAAACTGCCGCTTTATGATTGAAGTTTCAGTTCATTACTTCTTTGTTACTGAACGTATTATAAACATATTTTACAAATAGTGTCATTTTATGCCAAAAAATATTTCTCTGTGCTAATTATAGTTTATGAGATATGACGTCATAAACACTGAGACGCGTGGGATACTACCGCAGCATGTTTGTTCGTATTTTATGCGATTAAACTTTTCACACTTAACCTTCAAAACAAGAGGAAAGACACTATCTAGGGCAAAGTCAAGGTACTCCGTGATACCAAGTAACTCCGAAATCAACAGTATTTCTTGTGTCACGACGCAGGCTCAATTCCAAGGGATCCAAGATTTTGGCAGCATACCGCACAAGTATGCAGCACTATAGGAATCCCTCACACTCTATCTTTCGGGCGGTTAAGGAAGTTTTGGACATGTGATCCTTTAGTGTTTTCGAGAGAGCCCGTCACGCACAGGCAGTGAAGACGCTAGCGAACATATTTATTTCGTGCACGCAGGTGTGCCAGAATAGAATTTCCATTTTAAAAACAGTAAAAGGTAAGATGTGTATCATTCACATATAAAATTGACTTGTAAGTTAGGCCACGCGTTCACGGTGTATGACCTTAGCAATGGTTTGGTCTTTCTTAGGTTTGACGCTGAAATGGCACCAAAGCGTGAAAGACGGCTGTCTCCCGTCTTCCCTAGGTTTTTAACTTTGTAATTTTTTGCTAAACGAGAACCCCTTTCGTTCATAGGCATGAGGAATAGCATTTCATTTCATGTTTTTAAATGTTAGTTTCTGTAATACTGTGTTAATCTTGATGGGATTTTATTATGCTAATAATTTATCATTGTATCTATGAATGTGGCAATATGAACTGTTTCTCCGTGACGCCACTGTCCCTGTGAGAATGTGTTCTTGCTTTATTCTGTATGTGCATACATGAATATCTTCTAGCATGGCAGTCTGAGTGTACGTATGACAATTTTAGTCGTCGGCTGCTGGCTGCGCGCTTTGCATATCTGGCTTCGTGTCGATAGGTAGTCGTTACCAACCTCTGCTTTTGATGCTACCAAAGAGGTTCCTCCACACTTTGGTTATAAGTTGGGTTGTCAATGCCCAGTAGTAAGCCGCGAGTCTAAGCTCTCCCCACCATCTTTTTTTTTCTTGGGTTTTTACGGATTTCCGGAGGGTGGCGGGGCTCGCACGGGCCGATTCGGCACTGTAGCTGCGCTTCGACCTGGTAAGACGTTCTGATTTTCTTTCCTCCCTTGAGATAGTAGCGATTCCTTGTCTGGTGTTAAAGTTAGATTTCAGTACTTAGGTTCATTTTTCGGAATACGTTTCTCCGCTCATGTACGGAAGTGTATTCAATTTCATTTCGGTGATTTTGCGTAGGTAAACGCTGTGAATATGTAACTAATTCGGTTTGATATCGGCTGAGAATCGGTAACCGTTGTGAGACTATCTGGCGGTGTACGAACTCGGTTTAATTTCTTTCTAGCTTTGTGGGATGCAACTAATGTGCGGGAATATTTTGATTCTGTGTAGCGCATGTGAAATATTGCTTTCCGTTTTCTGCTTCGCTGAGTGATATGTACTCCACGTGGTGTGTTCTTAGAACAAAGCCTATAGCTACCCCTGTGTCTGTTTCTATGCCCTTCAGGCAAGAAATTATGCATGTATCTTTTTGATTTCCATTAGTACCTCACGATCTCCTGTCCGTCTATTTTTAAATTTCATTTCATTTGGGCATGCAGCATTGTGTACGTCTTTTAAGGACATATTGTTAATCTATGAAATGCCAAAATGCTGCTTCACTTTATAGATGTTAAAAACTGTTTATTATTATCGCAATAGGCCTATTTCGGCACTGTGGCCATCATCAGGCTATTTCCATATAGCATCGTGGAGGTATAATTGATTATGACAGTTTTTAACATCTATAAAGTGAAGCAGCATTTTGGCATTTCATAGATTAGCAATACTTTTAAATTGTTGTTTCGTTTCCAAACTTGTACTTTGCATTCAGACTCTCTCCCCCCCTCCCCCTGTAAATTCTCCTGTGGCATTGTACAACCCCCCCCCCCCACTCTGTTAGCTTGCTTATGAAATACTACGTCTTTCTTGGGGCTACATGCTGTATTTCTTAGTTGATTTACTTCGTCTTGAATTACACGGATGGACGAACGTCCATCCGTGTAAACGCTTCCAATCGCGTCTGGCTGTATTTCTTTCGCTTCCTTATGATATCCTACGCATTCCTAAGGGTTACATGCCGTAGCTAATTTTCTTTGTGTTTCGGAAATTGAATTTTTGTATTTTTACTGGTTTTAGGAACCACGTAGCTCCGAACTCAGACTTCAAGGCTTTATAGCTAGTCACTTGAGTTCTCGCCACTGTTCACACACCAGTGCCTTACTATTTGGTATTCTTGCCTCGTAATCTATGATGCCGTTGATTTTTGTTGAAATGAATATGACTTTTAAGCACTTCGACTTCAGTGGGGTGCAAATATGTAATGTAGCAGACACGTGCCGTGTGTCTCAATAAGTCTGCGTGCTCAGGGTTTCATTCAAATGGAAATTAATCTCGCATTTATTGCGTACCATCTCAAATAAAGAAAGACTGACCAGGGGCACCTACAAAGTTTATTTTGCTTGTGTCGTGTGGTACATACTGGTCCGCTGAATGTCGCCTACGACAGCGGCGCCTGATTCTGCTTCGTATCAACACGCTGAATTGGGTGAGTTTCGCTTTGCTTCGCGCGTGTGAGTGGCTGAATGCTTGTTGACTGTAAATCCCTCCCCCGACGATGTTCCATGCAGATTAAGTCAACCTTCAATGGGATGCATTTTGATTGTTTAACGAAATTGGTTCCACCCCAAGTAAATTTTGAGTCAGTTCTAAATTCTGGGCCAGGGAACAAGATTCTGTTGTTGGAAGTAGTTAGTAGCTCATGCGAATCCTTTAGCTGGTTTTTACGGCCAGAATTGTGTGTTTAAAGTAAGCTTTTAACTGACTCCATTCAGCTAGAATTAATTTTACAATTAACGGTGGTCTTTCAAGCGGGTCAAAGCGGCGCATTCGAACACAGCTGAACCGCTTAAAGAAGCTTTGCACATGGTGAAGAATGAAGCATGGACAATTTACAAGGCTAGTAAATGTTTTAGGATCCCGTGGAGTACACTTGAGGATTATCAAGTGAAATCTGCATCTGATTCAGCGAGCGCAACTCTTTCTAAAATTTATTCGTTATGCTACCTGAACCTCTCGCTACAGCTTACCAAGAAGCCTTCCAGACCACCACTATCTGCAACAGCTTTGCGAAGACTGGGATATTCCCCTACAACAGAGACGCTATTTCTGGTTATGCTCTTGCCCTATCCTTTGTTACACAAGGACAGAAACAGGAGTTACCTGACAAAAAGACGTTATAAAACTCCCAGTGTGCCAAAAAAGAGCGTGACGAAGTAAGACGTAATCCTTCTGCGCTTCTCCTAGATCTATAACCAGACCGCAAAAAATGATAAAAATGGATGTGGTGCATATGATGGTTCATATGTAGATGATATCAAGAAGTACAACGGAGCCGAATAGATAGTGCCAGTTTTGTAATGCCTGGCATCATGTAATGTGCCAGAAACTTTTAAATAATTTTATGTGTGATGTGTGTTAGGAATCAGATAGTGACTAACAAAGGCTGAAATTTTGCTTGTGTATATTTTCTGGAGTTTTTTTGTTTTGTTTTTGTTACTATTTTCTGTAGTATAATGTTTCAAAATTGCCAATAAACGATAACATACTTTTACATATGATCTGAACATTTACATTACATTAAAAACTGGTTTCTAAAGCTTAAAAGGTACTCTTTGTGGTGTCGCACAAGTGTAAAGTGCGCGCCACCTACTTTCGCCGCGCGCCACCATGCACGCACAGCGCGGCGTTCTTACGACGTCAGCCACAAGCGCCCTCTGCTGCAATCTCGCTCGTGGCCACCACTGAACGACATCGTTCACTTGGGACTGAGATAGGAACCAGTTAACACTTCGGAATCAAATAGGCACCAGTGAAGACTTGGCTATCGGATAGGCACTAGTAATCATCATAGGCAGGCCTCTAGCTCAACTATGTATCAGCATTCTGCAGTACTGAGCTATGTAAAAGTTAAGTATTACTAAGTCTTTATGAAATATATATCTGTTCTAATTTATTCTAGTGTTTCTAGTTGCTGCTGTCCCACTGGCTTGTCACCTCCGTACCTGCACAAGCGTGCACCCTTTATTCCTGAGTCTGTCTCTTTCTACTCGGCCACCGACACCTACGACGGAAACGAGACACAAAAGCGGCGACGAGGCTGGGACACAAAACTCGTAATAGTGAATAACATACTACCACGAAGTAACTTGAATATATCACGGCATTAGTTGAACCTCACGGAGTTACCTAGTTCTACCACCAAAATTTATAAGTTAATTGCAAGGAATAACAAGTCGACATTTGTAACATATATGTCAGACATGCTTTGTCTCTTTCAAATGATATAAATCAAAATTACCATTGTCTAAAGTTCTTGAATTTCTGACAGAGAAACCTGACTACCACGAAGTTACTTGATGTTCCCCTACGTAATATTTTGTATCGTGCATAATATAGGGTACTTTACCTACGAACTTCGACAGTATCTACGGTTTTATTCACATCTTGACAAAAGTTTGTGCACTTAACCTCCAAAATATAGGGACGTAAACATCTACGTAAGATTTCATACGGTGCATGACTGAGGGCACCGTCCAATATGCTTAAAAACCACTTCACTCATCACAGTGTAAGTTAACAAAGTTATATAATTTTTAACCGACGGAGGAAGCAATGAACTGAGGAGGTGGAGGAGGAGTTAGACAAAGAGGTAGAGAAAGGGGGAGAGAGGGCGTAGAAGGAGATAAACAGAAGGAGGGAGGGAGAAGGTGGACAGAGATACAAATGGGAAGGAGAGATGGACTAACTTTCGACTGGAATAAATATATACCCGGGAGACGTCTGGTTTGCGACTAGTGCACAATACGTAGGCCCAAAAGGTAGGCCTAGAAAAAATGCGACCTCCCTTTAAACAGTGAAACAGTTGAGAAATATTGCTGGAACCAACGGATGCCAGGCTAGCCTGGTAGACCGATTGTACAGCAGAAAAAACTCTAAAAATAACACCTCCCTCCTCCCTAGCACCATCACTACTGAATCCATCTATATCTCCTTATCGTTCATAGGAAATCTGTCTTACAGACTCGCCGAACTTCTTAAAACCACCCACATAAAAGTAGCCTTCACGATTAATGACAAGATCCAGTATTGCTTTCACCACAGTGAACAGCTAGTTAAAGACCCTTTTAGCCAGTCAGGCGTCTATAAAATACAATGTTTGCAGTGCCCTTATCATACATTGGCCAAACTGGGCGTGCCTTCAAAACTAGGTTCCAAGAACATCTTTTAACTAAGAAAGGCGCTGCCAAAAATAAATCGGCCTTTTCTGAGCAACAAAAAAACAAAAAAATCACGTTCAGCACCCCCCCCCCCCTAGACAAATTGCAAGTTCTTCACATCGCCCCCAAAGGAAAAAAAACTCTCACTTCTGGAAGAATTAGAAATCACTAAGTTTGTGAAACGGGCCCCAGAACACAGTCTCAACGAACAGCTCATGGCAAAAAAAAAAAAAAAAAAAAAAAAAAAAAAAAAAAAAAAAAAAAAAAAAAAAAAAAAAAAAAAAAACTTTTACGGCACCATGTTATCCATCTTTTTCCAAAATTACCCCCCTTCTGACAATTCACAACATCTTTCTTCCGCCCCATACCCAGGCCTCCATTCATTTATTATTGTTTCACTACCACCATGATTTCACAGGATTCATTCCCCCATGTCACAAACATCTCTGATAATACCAAGCTACCGCTTGGCAAGCCGCTCATTCTCGCAGGCATAACTCTGCCCATACCGCTTTGTGTAACTGTCGCATTTATGTTCCGCAGTTATTAACAATACTACCAGTTGTAAACGTGGACCTGCCGCGACAGCGACTCCTATGCTGCTTTTGTGGCCGGCCGCGGTGGCCGAGGGGACTGAGGCGCTCCAGTTACGGTGTGCACGGCCACTACGGTCGGGGGTGCGAATCCCCCCTCGGGCATGGATATTTGTGCCGTCCTTAGTATTAGCTAGTTCATAAGTAGTTTGTAAGTTTAGGGACTGATGATCTCTTAGTTAAGTCCCATAAACTATACAAAGAACAACAGCTATGGTGAGTTTTATCATATAAAAAGCTTTCTATTAATTTCCTTACTGTACCCCTTTAGTCCCAAGTTATTCCGCTTCAAATAGATGTAACGTACAAAGTACGTTTACCTCTTTGCAGTGGCCCAATGACAGAACACAAATTGTTAAGCTACCTCGACCACAGTTTTAGTTAGTTCTGTGGCTCCATCTCAGCCCAAGTAAGTCTGACTTTTCAAAATTTACTCATCTTAGCCACATTAAATTCGCTGCCTGCCAGGTACACGGACTGTAATAAAACATTTGTCTGTTTCCAGTCTGATGATGCGCTAACAGCGCGAAACGCGTAATTGCAGTAATAAAGAATTCTGCAACAGAGACTGACAATTATTTAATTAGAAGTAGAAAGATTTTGTGGAGAATGTTGCAGAATTTTTTGAACAGACCGAGTGTGTAATGGATTAATTCCTTTATAGGAGCTAGACGTTTTATTCTGTTGTGCCTTTAAAATCAGGTAGAAGGTAAGGCGTACCATTGTAACGATGCATATCTGTAGCCATTTGTCGTCTATCCATCACTATACAGATTGTCCAACGTCCGGGGGCTTCCATTCATTGCCTGTAATTACATTTTTTCCTCGGGAGAGCCATAAATCTCATCCGTAGTTGAAGGTCTGTAGCGCATATTCCGGATATTGCAGTACGTGTTCTGTTGGCGTCGTTCTATGACCATTAGTCATCTGTCCCTGATGTGTTTTTAGCAGCAACTTCACGGTCCCTCACTGAGTCAGTTTCTCTGTGTGGACTGTGATACATACTGATTATACAGTTGCAGGCACTTAACACTGTTTGCCACAATATTTTGAAAAATACAAATCGTATTAGAAAAAGTTGCAATAAAAGCTGGGCACCTCGATGAAGGACATCCATTTACATAAAGTACTACCCTCTGCAATAGCTCCTGGAGAGGAAGAGCGGTGACTTTCAAATCTTAAATAGGAACCCCCAATTTATTTTTTTAAATTATTTTTAATCACCGAGCGAGGTGGCACAGTGGTAACACACTGGGCTCGCATTCCAAAGGACGGTGCTTTAAATACGGTCGTATTGCAGATTCAGGTTTTCCGTGATTCCCCTAAATCACTCCAGGCAAATGGCGAGATGGTTCCTTTTAATAGGGCAAGGCCAATTTCCTTCCCGAAACCTACCCAAAATTCCGAGCGTGAGCTCCGTCACTAATAACCACACCGTCGACGGCTCGTTAAACGATAAGCTTCCTTCCTTTTCCTTCTATTTATTATTGCAGAGTTGGATTCTCCGTCAAAAGATATGTAATTTTTGTTTGAAACATTTTTTTTTTTTTTTTTTTTTTTTTTTTTTTTTTTCGATTCATGATAGATGATACAATAACCGTCAAAAATCCAGTTGAAAATGATGAAAAATATCTTGAACAAATAAGACATCGGACTCTTTCTCTAGGTTTAACACTTCCAGTTTCAAGAATAGTTGCACAATACTGTGAAAAGTCGTTGCAGCAGGTACAGTCGGTGCAAAATTCGCGAGACCCCTCGCCTGATCGCTATACACAACCGCAAAGTTCTGATGCTTGGTGGGAAGTATACACTGCTAGGCAACACGATCGTACACACTGTCGATTACCCATCTTATAGTTTCAATGAACAAAGACAGCAATTAGAATTGCGATGCTGCAGTCCGTGAATATTTTCGGAAGTTACTGACACATTCAAATGGAAAAATTGCATGCCTATCATAGAATTAATTCAATTACATGAATGGACTTTGTTATGAAGCTAAGTGTTACATCATGGTGCATCATTGGTGGTGCATAACTAAGATATCAGCACAAATTTAACAAACATGAGCCAGCTGTGTCACCACCAGTTACAGTTCTCCTCAGATGTTTGCTACTTTTCCATACTCCTTGTCTTATTGAAATGCCTAATAGTAAGCATTCGACAACATATTGGGCTATTATAATACAAGATACGATTATGTCAAATGAATGTGCAGAGAAGCAAACAAATGATAAAGACAAGCTTATTTATCTCGCCAAATGGCCAACTACTGATCAACGAGCGACAGTTCGATTACTGACTCTTTGACATTTTTCTTCTATTTTGAAATATGGCTCATTATATTTCTCACGTAACAATGACACACATGATAATTGCCGCGGTGGAGTAGCCGAGCGGTCTAAAGCGCCTCGCTGCGGAGCGCGCGGTTGCTCACCGTGGAGGTTCGAGTCCTCCCTGGGGCATGGGTGTGTGTTTGTCCTTAGGTTAGTTTACGTAGGTTTAAGCAGTTTGTAAGCTACGGACTGATGACCACGCAGTTTGGTCCGATAGATTTACAGACATTTGAACATGATAATTGAGTAACAATCTGTATCGCAATCTTTGTGAGGACATTATTATTCCGTAACCATGAAAATATATTGATAATACTATATGAAACACGCGCAACAGAGAATTGTGTTGCATCAAATGAATTTCTTTTAACTATCGTATCCAACACATAATTGTATTTTTATTCCGTTTCTTTCAATAATGACGCAAAAGCTACGTTTTTCGTGCAAGTAACATTAGGAATATTAAATCGCTATGACATTCAAATCAGTAGTCGTTTAATATAATCCTGTTTCAATCCAGACAGTAGTACGACAACAAGAATTCCTAATACTGGCGAGCTCTGCTCAGTAACAACTTTGGTAGCGAATATAGTATCAAAACGTTTTAACTCTTCATTCAGCCAGTTTACATGACAACAAAGAGAAGTTTTGAATGAATGAACGTAATAGTCTATTTGCGTCAAATGTTCAGAGCTGACTGATATTGCTACCAGAAAAATGCAACAGATCGTGTGAGTCATAGCGTAAGTTTTTCCACAGACAAATAATAAACGTTGGTTTCAGGGCACATATCGTATGGATTTATAAGTATCAAACAATATAGTAGTCATAATTTATTAGCTGAAATAAGTGCATACTGGAAAACGTTGCCTTTATGTGGATTCAAAACTTGACAAGCACATACCAAGAATGTAATAGCTACAACGACAATTTCCGAATGCGATTGTCTTGACAAAGGCTAATAATATCCCCTTATGCGTTTGCGTGTAGAAAGTCTCAACACTAGGGATCGCTGGATGGGTTTCACCTACTTGGCCCAATCTGTGAGAGAAGAAACACGAATATGAACCTTTTAAATTCCTACAATATCTCCCCTGTGTAGGCTATAGGAAAAGAGAAAACTCACGCCAAATGATCCAACTACAGATAGGTGCAATATCAGCTAATATTGAGGCTCACCATTGCTGATGACGGTGTTTTCGGTGTTGCGAAGTGGCTAAACGATTAGCTTTTGAATGAAAGAGCACGGGTTTGAATTCCGTCCCTTCCAAAATACTTTTCTTATATTAACCCTTGCAGTTTTAATTATCAATTATAAAAATTTCAATGCATGGTATATACATTTGGTTTCGTTATAACTAATTTAATTAATATATCTTATTTCATCATTTAATTTTCATAATTCGATGAAGTATTAAATGAAAATAATATTTCAAAAATTGTAGCACGTATTTATATGCCGAAGTTATATTACATTCCTTAGGGTGTTCATCGTCAAAGAAAATCTCCACACTATGCAGACTTTACCAAAGTATTGTAAGCGAGAAATTTTATCCGAAATATGCTTCGGTGCAAAGCATACTTTTCAAGATTTTAAGTAAATAACTTTTCACTGTTGATTTTTATGCATACCAAGGATGGGAATTGTGGCACTGAACTGATGCTGTAGGATTGAATGTGTTTTAATTGAGACACCTCTTGACATCAACGTTCGTGGTGCACTGAAACGTTTAAGTAAATTTAAATTTCATAAATAAAATTTTTACATTGCGAGGGGTAATATGAAATGAACAAAAATGTAAGGAGTACCGGGTAATCGAACCCTGACTTCCAACTTTGCACCTCCAGCCACTTGTCCACTACGCTAGGCACACTCCTCACGGACTGGAAGTTAATAAGCAGCTTATATAACACCTATTTGTCTGTGAGAAATTTTCGCCACCGTTTTCGCTTTTCCTATAGCCAACTCGGACGGGATATTTTGGCAATTTGAAAGGTTTGTCAACTTCCTTCTCGCAGGGTTTGAACAAAATCTTTGAAAACCATCCCGCAATCTACTCTGTCAGTCATAAACATTCTACAGTATAAACTGAAAGACAGAATCGTTGAGGAAATGTCTGCCCCCCCCTCCCCAATCCTTGAGGGTTAAAATTCTAGGAGTAGGAACATCCTCATCCATGATCCACGGATTGAGACGCGATATTTTTGTGAAATTCGGTGTCCTGTTACAGCGACAGTCGTAAAAGTTGTGGGAATAAAGTTTATGAAGTAGTTTCTGACGGCATTTTGACTCGTGAATTGGTCTGTTCAAAGGCACATGCGGTAACTTGAGAGTAATTTTGTGAAAAATTTGTAACAAAAAGTGAGGGAGACGTATGTCGACCACGCTACTAAACACCCAAATGCAAGGTCTTGGTATTCTGGGGTCTTCATTCTACTATCAATCGCTGTTTTATGTCCTCTGACTTTATTGAAAGCAGAACAGTTCTTTTTTTTTTTTTTTTTTACCAAAAAAAAAAAAAGGGAGTCTTATTTTTGTCACCCGGATTTATTTAATGAACAGTTCCATATTAACAACATACCTAACGCAAGAAACATTTATGAAACGTCTGAGACCAACTGATAACAGTTGGTAAGATTTAGCTGTAGTAGATTGTCGTGTAAGGAAGTTTGTTTACACGCGCTAGCCGTGCTGTGAAGTGCCCCGTTTACTTCCGTTCAAACCTCTGGCCGGCCACTAGCACTGACTGGAGGACGAGACATTCGCTGCGATTGAGCAGAGGCATGCCTCTCCTCTTCTCGACTGCCCACTGATGCGTCTGAACCTGTCTTTTCTTAAATGGACTGTTTGCCTTATGAAGCCTGGTTATCCTGATACCGATCTCCTAATGGGCTCTCGTTCTAGGTTATATTATTGTGCACTGAATTAAAAATTTTATTATTGGATGGTTTCAGAAAGCCCGCCTGTAAGTTTCCATATTTAGCGGCTATTCTTACATTATTAAACAATACGTCTATAATAACTTCTTTATATTTGAACATTAACATGTCGTGACGCTGAAAAAAAGGCGTGTATGGTCTATTAAAATTGTATTCTGTTGAATGAGTAACACATTAACCTCGAAGCAACTATCAAATTATATCATAATAATGACATGGCCGCGGAAGAATGGCCGAGCGCATTGAGGCGCTACGCTACGATGTGATTTCCAACCTACTTCGAGAAACCTACTGGAAACCTCTGACCTGAATAAAAAGACATGTCGTTTATGGCTGCTTACCATCAACAATAGTTATGATAAAGGGTTTCATTGTGTTTTATTTTTTATTTGGCCTTCATCGCCCTTCCAGACGAACGCTTTTTGTACTTGCTTCGTCTTCTGTACTATAATCGTTCATAATATGTTATTCATTCCCTACATTAATGTTTAAAAGTAATACTATTCTCCCTCATTGCAAAAAAGTACACAATATTAAAATGAAATCATAGATTAGAACATTAAAACATACTACATCCGCTTTAAAAGAAATATACTAAAAATGATTTCATTTCGTAGGTGAATTTTTTTCTATTCTATTGAACCTCGGTGTTTCTCAAACAGTTTGCCTCGTTTGTTTTTTTGCCAATGGTAGCCAAACAGTGAGTCTTATGAGTAGCACTCTTATACTGTTAAATACTAAACCATTATAAATAAATGAACGTCTTCTGCTCATACCGCTTCCACAACGATTCTAAGCCTATTGGGTATTCTCGTTTCTTATTATATCCGAAGTAACAGACACCATACAAACATAATTAATTACGACTCGCGAAGACGGCGTTTCTTCAATCACTTCACCGCATATGCGGTCATACGTTCGACCTCGCACGATATGGGCACTACAGCCATAGCGTGCAACTTGTGGAAGTTTGAGACGGAGCCACGTGGTTAAGTTCAGCCGGCCGCGGTGGCCGAGGAGACTAAGGCGCTCCAGTCACGGTCTGCACGGCCACTACGCTTGGGGGTTCGAATCCCCCATCGGGCATGGATATTTGTGACGTCTTTAGTATAAGGTAGTTGATAAGTAGTTTGTAAGTTTAGGGACTGATAACCCCGTAGTTAAGTCCCATAGACTATAGAAACATTTGAACATTTGGTTAAGTTCACCGCTGGTCCGAAGCTGGAGACCCAGTTTCGATTACCGGTCTGCTTCACATTTTTACTTGTCGCCATTCTTTAATTTCAATGTATTAATGTAGCACTGTCGATCCTTTTCTTCCTAATCCTTATTCCGTCACCTACTTCACAATTGCTTACTAGGCAGACTACTCTCCACTAGACCATCGCACCACTAGCGATTAAGGCGCCTCCACGTCACAAACTTTACTTCAGCTCCTGTGTTCCAAAGAATATTGGAACAACTGCCAAGGCTCTCCACGCAGCGAAATAGACTAGTAAGCATGGAGGTCTGTGTTCGATCCCCGACTGCATCACAAATTTTAATTCAGTGCTTCACCTTTATCTTTAATGTCTTTGGCATGTTTGAGAAGAAAAACCGTCTCAGGTTTCGTGTATTTGCTTTTACATGATATTCCTTCATAACTATTTGAAAATTCTTGTTTCTTTTTGTTTGGGTGTCTCTGTCTCCCCTTCTAGGTTGAACTACCCTCACAAATTACGCCTGCATCGGCGACCTTCTATATTTAAACTTTTCGCAGATGTTTAAATACAATTCTGCACAACCATATTTGTTTTAGAGATTGATGAAATTTAGAAAATGAATACTTATCTCGGAAAAATAAATATTACGATTCCTGCTGAAAATTAGTCTGTGCGTCCAGTTTAAACTTACAGATTTCTGGGGCACGGCCCACCGCCTCACAGCGGCAGGCCAACTAGCTAGCCGGCCAGCCGACTCAGGACTGCTATGCTTACGTCGGATGACGAGCGCGCCGGGGCCTGTCTTTCTCGTAGGCATCGCTCCACGGCTGCAGACGTAACGCTGACTGGTGTAGCACAACAGTCACTGTCGAGTCGCCACCAGGTTTCTCGTGTGATTCAGGACTCTTGGAACATTTTGAAACTAAATCCGCTTCGACTGCAATTAACTTTATTTAAAAAAGCACTACCGGTTTCGCGTCCTGTAGACACATCATCAGGTGCTAAAATTCCTTAGAAAAACATATTTGCAATTTAGCCTTCCCCACCGTTCACGTTAAATTTAAAACAATCGAAAGCTTAACTTCACGTCCTCATTACAAAGTATAAAACTTTAACGCCTTTGCGTTAGTCCTAGTTTTTAAAAAATATACTGGGGATGGAGGGCAGGTGAAACCGTGCCATGTGGAAGCGGTGTTGGCGCGAAACCGACCGATGCAATACTCTTGGAACCAGTTACTTGAATGTCCATGTTACGTGATTAGAGTTGTGGGTTCACTGCCCGACGGACTTCGAGCCGTCTTTGAGGCTGAGGGAGGATATATGGGATGTTGAACAGTATTAGTAGAGTTTCTTGGCCGGCCGCAGTGACCGAGCGGTCTGCGGCACGCCAGTCAGGGTCTGCACTGCCACTACGGTCGGGGGTTTGAATTCCCCCTCGGGCATGGATATTTGTGCCGTCCTTAGTATTAGCTAGTTCATAAATAGGTTGTAAGTTTAAGGACTGATGACCCCGTACGTAAGTCCCATAAGCTCTACAAACATTTGAACATTTTGATTTGATTTCTTGTTTTGTTTGCTTCTTTTATTAAGCAGCCAGAGAATTTATTTCTTATAAATATGAGTTATTTACTTTTATTTTAAAGGGACAGTTGTAAGTTTAAACTGTATGTATAAAACTAATTTTCATCAGGATTCGTAATAATAATTTTTATTTTTCCGTGAGAAGAACTATTCAGATTCTAGATTCAATAACAATAGTAATAATAAAACATGGATGTGCAGAACTATATTTTAAACATCTAAAAATCTCCAAAAAGTTTAGAGTAGCCTACAAGATCGCCGATGAAGGCATAATTAGTGAGCGAAGTTCAGTTCAGCCTAGAAGAGCAGATAAGGAGGTCCAAAGAAAAAGAAACAAGAACTGGCAAATATTTATGAACGAGGTGAAGGAATAAGAATTAGGAAGGAAAGGAATGATTGTGCTGAATTAGGACATTGAAATTAAACAATGGCGATAAGTGAAAATATGAAGAGAGACTGGAATCGAACCCGTGTCTCCCGCTTCGGACCAGCGGTGAACTTAACCACGTGGCTATCGGTGCTCGCCCCGCGTCTGTCTCAAACTTCCACAAGTTGCACGCTATGGCTGTAGCGCCCATATCGTGCGAGGTCGAACGTATGACCGTATATGCGGTGAAGTGATTGAAGAAACGCCGTCTTCGCGACTCGTAATTAATTATATTGTTATGGTATCTGTTACTTCGGATATGCCCGAAATAACAGACACCACACCAATATAATATGAAACGAGAATACCCAATAGGCTTAGAATCGTTGCGGAAGCAGTATGAGCAGAAGACGTTCATTTATTTATAATGGTTTAGTATTTAACAGTATAAGAGTGCTACTCATAGGACTGCAATGTTTGGCTACCATTGGCAAAAAAAAAAAAAAAAAAAAACTTTTAAACATTAATGTAGGGAATGAATAACATATTATGAACGATTATAGTACAGAAGACGAAGCAAGTACAAAAAAGCGTTCGTCTGGAAGGGCGATGAAGGCCAAATAAAAAATAAAACACAATGAAACCCTTTATCATAACTATTGTTGATGGTAAGCAGCCATAAACGACATGTCTTTTTATTCAGGTCAGAGGTTTCCAGTAGGTTTCTCGAAGTAGGTTGGAAATCACATCGTAGCGTAGCGCCTCAATGCGCTCGGCCATTCTTCCGCGGCCATGTCATTATTATGATATAATTTGATAGTTGCTTCGAGGTTAATGTGTTACTCATTCAACAGAATACAATTTTAATAGACCATACACGCCTTTTTTCAGCGTCACGACATGTTAATGTTCAAATATAAAGAAGTTATTATAGACGTATTGTTTAATAATGTAAGAATAGCCGCTAAATATGGAAACTAACAGGCGGGCTTTCTGAAACCATCCAATAATAAAATTTTTAATTCAGTGCACAATAATATAACCTAGAACGAGAGTCCATTAGGAGATCGGTATCAGGATAACCAGGCTTCATAAGGCAAACAGTCCATTTAAGAAAAGACAGGTTCAGACGCATCAGTGGGCAGTCGAGAAGAGAAGAGGCATGCCTCTGCTCAATCGCAGCGAATGTCTCGTCCTCCAGTCAGTGCTAGTGGCCGGCCAGAGGTTTGAACGGAAGTAAACGGGGTACTTCACAGCACGGCTAGCGCGTGTAAACAAACTTCCTTACACGACAATCTACTACAGCTAAATCTTACCAACTGTTATCAGTTGGTCTCAGACGTTTCATAAATGTTTCTTGCGTTAGGTATGTTGTTAATATGGAACTGTTCATTAAATAAATCCGGGTGACAAAAATAAGACTCCTTTTTTTTTTTGGTAACTTGACGTGCTTCATTTATCAAAAAAAAAAAAAAAAAAAAAAAAAAAAACTGTTCTGCTTTCAATAAAGTCAGAGGACATAAAACAGCGATTGATAGTAGAATGAAGACCCCAGAATACAAAGACCTTGCATTTGGGTGTTTAGTAGCGTGGTCGACATACGTCTCCCTCACTTTTTGTTACAAATTTTTCACAAAATTACTCTCAAGTTACCGCATGTGCCTTTGAACAGACCAATTCACGAGTCAAAATGCCGTCAGAAACACGTTCGTATTAATGATTTAGATTCGTTGCTGTTTCGTAGAACAGTCATTCGTAGCTACAGCGTAAAGTTTCTTTATAAATATTTACAGAAACTACTTCATAAACTTTATTCCCACAACTTTTACGACTGTCGCTGTAACAGGACACCGAATTTCACAAAAATATCGCGTCTCAATCCGTGGATCATGGATGAGGATGTTCCTACTCCTAGAATTTTAACCCTCAAGGATTGGGGAGGGGGGGGGCAGACATTTCCTCAACGATTCTGTCTTTCAGTTTATACTGTAGAATGTTTATGACTGACAGAGTAGATTGCGGGATGGTTTTCAAAGATTTTGTTCAAACCCTGCGAGAAGGAAGTTGACAAACCTTCCAAATTGCCAAAATATCCCGTCCGAGTTGGCTATAGGAAAAGCGAAAACGGTGGCGAAAATTTCTCACAGACAAATAGGTGTTATATAAGCTGCTTATTAACTTCCAGTCCGTGAGGAGTGTGCCTAGCGTAGTGGACAAGTGGCTGGAGGTGCAAAGTTGGAAGTCAGGGTTCGATTACCCGGTACTCCTTACATTTTTGTTCATTTCATATTACCCCTCGCAATGTAAAAATTTTATTTATGAAATTTAAATTTACTTAAACGTTTCAGTGCACCACGAACGTTGATGTCAAGAGGTGTCTCAATTAAAACACATTCAATCCTACAGCATCAGTTCAGTGCCACAATTCCCATCCTTGGTATGCATAAAAATCAACAGTGAAAAGTCATTTACTTAAAATCTTGAAAAGTATGCTTTGCACCGAAGCATATTTCGGATAAAATTTCTCGCTTACAATACTTTGGTAAAGTCTGCATAGTGTGGAGATTTTCTTTGACGATGAACACCCTAAGGAATGTAATATAACTTCGGCATATAAATACGTGCTACAATTTTTGAAATATTATTTTCATTTAATACTTCATCGAATTATGAAAATTAAATGATGAAATAAGATATATTAATTAAATTAGTTATAACGAAACCAAATGTATATACCATGCATTGAAATTTTTATAATTGATAATTAAAACTGCAAGGGTTAATATAAGAAAAGTATTTTGGAAGGGACGGAATTCAAACCCGTGCTCTTTCATTCAAAAGCTATTCGTTTAGCTACTTCGCAACACCGAAAACACCGTCATCAGCAATGGTGAGCCTCAATATTAGCTGATATTGCACCTATCTGTAGTTGGATCATTTGGCGTGAGTTTTCTCTTTTCCTATAGCCTACACAGGGGAGATATTGTAGGAATTTAAAAGGTTCATATTCGTGTTTCTTCTCTCACAGATTGGGCCAAGTAGGTGAAACCCATCCAGCGATCCCTAGTGTTGAGACTTTCTACACGCAAACGTATAAGGGGATATTATTAGCCTTTGTCAAGACAATCGCATTCGGAAATTGTCGTTGTAGCTATTACATTCTTGGTATGTGCTTGTCAACTTTTGAATCCACATAAAGGCAACGTTTTCCAGTATGCACTTATTTCAGCTAATAAATTATGACTACTATATTGTTTGATAATTATAAATCCATACGATATGTGCCCTGAAACCAACGTTTATTATCTGTCTGTGGAAATACTTACGCTATGACTCACACGATCTGTTGCATTTTTCTGGTAGCAATATCAGTCAGCTCAGAACATTTGACGCAAATAGACTATTACGTTCATTCATTCAAAACTTCTCTTTGTTGTCATGTAAACTGGCTGAATGAAGAGTTAAAACGTTTTGATACTATATTCGCTACCAAAGTTGTTACTGAGCAGAGCTCGCCAGAATTAGGAATTCTTGTTGTCGTACTACTGTCTGGATTGAAACAGGATTATATTAAACGACTACTGATTTGAATGTCATAGCGATTTAATATTCCTAATGTTACTTGCACGAAAAACGTAGCTTTTGCGTCATTATTGAAAGAAACGGAATAAAAATACAATTATGTGTTGGATACGATAGTTAAAAGAAATTCATTTGATGCAACACAATTCTCTGTTGCGCGTGTTTCATATAGTATTATCAATATATTTTCATGGTTACGGAATAATAATGTCCTCACAAAGATTGCGATACAGATTGTTACTCAATTATCATGTTCAAATGTCTGTAAATCTATCGGACCAAACTGCGTGGTCATCAGTCCGTAGCTTACAAACTGCTTAAACCTACGTAAACTAACCTAAGGACAAACACACACACCCATGCCCCAGGGAGGACTCGAACCTCCACGGTGAGCAACCGCGCGCTCCGCAGCGAGGCGCTTTAGACCGCTCGGCTACTCCACCGCGGCAATTATCATGTGTGTCATTGTTACGTGAGAAATATAATGAGCCATATTTCAAAATAGAAGAAAAATGTCAAAGAGTCAGTAATCGAACTGTCGCTCGTTGATCAGTAGTTGGCCATTTGGCGAGATAAATAAGCTTGTCTTTATCATTTGTTTGCTTCTCTGCACATTCATTTGACATAATCGTATCTTATATTATAATAGCCCAATATGTTATCGAATGCTTACTATTAGGCATTTCAATAAGACAAGGAGTATGGAAAAGTACCAAACATCTGAGGAGAACTGTAATTGGTGGTGACACAGCTGGCTCATGTTTGTTAAATTTGTGCTGATATCTTAGTTGTAACATCAAGCGAAAGAGAACCAGTGGGAATGAGACGATACCTTCACTCTCGGAACCATCAGTGATCTGCGGCGCCAAACGGTTGTCGTCTTTATAGCGCAACCGAGGCGGTGGGCGGAAACCGTCAGCGATACTCGGAACATGATGCACCATGATGTAACACTTAGCTTCATAACAAAGTCCATTCGTGTAATTGAATTAATTCTATGATAGGCATGCAATTTTTCCATTTGAATGTGTCAGTAACTTCCGAAAATATTCACGGACTGCAGCATCGCAATTCTAATTGCTGTCTTTGTTCATTGAAACTATAAGAAAAGAAATGTGGAAAGGAATTTGTCGGTCGCGAACAGCTTAAAATGCAATGGCTAATACGCAAATCAGTTGCTAAAATTAGTTTTCGAAGTCGCCTTCACGTCGCATAGAAAGCACGCGTGTTGTTACAACTGGCTGCGATACTGGAAGATAACATTTTTCTTCTCAGATTTCGTGTCAGATGGGTAATCGACAGTATGTACGATCGTGTTGCCTAGCTGTGTATACTTCTCACCAAGCATCAGAACTTTGCGGTTGTGTATAGCGATTAGGCGAGGGGTCTCGCGAATTCTGTCACCGACTGTACATTACTATAAAGAAACAGATTAACATTCGTTTCACGAACTTCAACATTTCTATTAGCCCTAAAGTACGAGGAAATGATATCTACACTCTATGAAACTTTTAACATCGTGGAACAATTGCTTAGAAATTTGTATAGCCCGAATCACTGAACTATAGTGAACATTCTGACCACGGCCTGAGAGAATGATCAAGGCATGTGCTTCAATCAATTGTAGGAAGTCTCATGTGATAGCATTATCAAAAATATTAAAAACTGTATTTTGATTTTTCTAATCTGACGTGTATTTGCTTGAGATATGACCGTTTTTTCTACAATGTTCAATTAATTTTCATTTTGTCCATTATAGTGCCATGTATCATGAACATGTAATCCCTATCTCCCGCACCCAGGCACGGTGCAGAGGGTTAAGCTTTTGTTCAATGAACGTTTCTCTTTGAGGCGAACAACTTTTATTTTAACATTTTAAAATCAGATTTGTATTTTTCCAAATATTAAAAAAATAATAATAAAATAAAAATAAAAAATAAAGTGCCTCACTCTGTGTAGGGGATGTTCAGAAATCTGTTTTAGAATCTTCGATGACTTTTAGAGAAATGTGAGCACTTATTATTTGGATGAGAAACCCATGTAAGAAAATGATACACTACTAGCACGTATTTGACTCCGTGAAAACAATCTCCTCTAGATCAACCTCTTTGTGTTCCATATTTTGAGACGACGTTGTACGGACGAAAACACGAAAAACTGTCTAATCCATCTATACTGTAAAACGCGTACCTGAAGAGCAGCGAGCACTTGGACAGTAGACGAGACTTGTTTACAGTATCACTCAGCAAAAGATCCGTACCCAAAGACTGGGAAGTTGCACAGGTCACTCCTATGTTCAAGGAACGCAACAGCAGTAATCTGCAGAACTACAGCCCAATATCAATGACTTTGGCTTGATGTTCAAATGTTTGTTAAGCTAGTGGGGACTCAACGACGGGGTCATCAGTCAAATCAAATGTTTGTAATTCTATGGGACCAAACTACGACGGTCATCAGTCCCTAGACTTACAAGCTACTTAAACTAAGTTTAACCTAAGGACAACACACACATCCATGCCCCAGGGAGGATTCGAACCCCCGACGAGTAATGCCACGCGATCCGCAACGTGGCGCTCCAGACCGCTCGGCTACTCCCGCGCGGCCACTTTGATTTGCAGAAGGATTTTGAAACAGAAACTTCCCTCAAACATTATTAACTACTCGTCGAAGATTGAACCTATTGACCGTAGTCAACATGGATTCAGAAAGTATCGTTCTTGTGAAACACAGTTTGCGCTGTACTCACAAGAAATAATGGGTTCTATCGAGTGCGTATTTCTAGATTCCCCGGAAGGCTTTTGACATTGTACCTCACAAGCGTCTTCTAATAGAATTGCGTGTTAACCGAATATCGTCTCAGCATCGGAACTGGATACGTGGCTTCCTGTCGGAAAGCAAACAGTACGTTGTAATTGACGGAAACTCATCGCGTAAAACAGAGATGATATCTGGCGCTCTCTAGGAGTGTGTTGTAGGTCCCTTACTATTCCCTATCTCTATGAACGGTTTAAGAGACAATAGACAATATGAGCTGCTCTCTTAGACAGTCGGTTAGCGGTTAGTAAAGACACATGGACATCAAAAGAAGCCAGCAAAACGATTTAAATAAAATATATGCACAGTGCAAAAATTGGCAATTGATATTCAATGACGAAAGATATGAAGTCATCTATATGAGCCCTAGCTACATTTAAACGATAAATCAGTTGAATTTAAATACCGTAAATTCCACTATTATAGAAATTAAAATTACGAATAACGTTAATTGGAAAGATAACATAGAAAATGCAGTGGGGAAGGAAAAGCAAAGGCTACGTTTTATTGGCAGATCACTTAAAATGTGCAACAGTTCCAGTAAAGAAACTTCGTACACTGTACTCCTATTTTGGAGTATTGTTGTGCAATGTAGGATCCTCATCAGGAAGGAGGACAAAGAAAAAGTGCAGAGACGGGGCACTTGTTTATTATAGTGTCATAGAAATGACGCACGAGTTGGGGTGAAATCATTAAAAGAAAGGTGTTATTCGTTGCGGCGATATCTGATTGCGAAATTTCTTTCATCAACTTTCTCCTCTGAATTGCGAAGATATTTTGTTAGGAAGACATGATGGTAATAATAAGACAAAAATCAGACCTAAAACGGAAAGATTCGGCTTTCCCCGAGCGCTATTAGAGAGTGGAAGGTTAAGAAAATATTATGAATGCTAATCGATAAAACGTCTGCCATCCACTTAAATGTGATTTGCAGAGTAAACGTGCAGATGTAGCTGCTCAAATGTTTGTAGAGCTTATGGGACTTAACTGCGGGGTCATCAGTCCCTAAACTTACAAACTACTTATGAAATAGCTTACACTAAAAACGGCACAAACATCCATGCCTGAGGGGGGTCGTGCAGACCGTGACTGGCACGCTGCAGACCGCTCGGCCACTGCGGCCGACGAAGTAGCTTCTTTTCCTATGGCTATTACAGTATGCACTTCAGTGTCCATTTTGTCTTTGTTTGACCTATACTACCCCCTTCCAAATTATGGAAAACATAGAGGTTCCTGTAGGAGATAATCTTTTCACAAAGGGAAAAAAAGCGCTCGTTGCGTTACTGGACGATACTTCAGGAAATGGGCTCCTCACCAGAATATTATGTATCCACTCTCTCTACATGCCCTCGAAGTTTTTAATTGAGAATATCCGCACACCTTGAATGCCGGCTTTCACCTTAGATTCACTCAATTCCAAGACTGAAAATTCATAGACTGCTACATACAGAGCCGGTCCGAGAAACTTTTTACACACAAGCGGCATATCATTTGGCGTCAATAGGTTCTTAAGAAAAATTTAAATTATTTAACGCTACCTAACGTTCACGTTGTAGTTGAAACGGTTAAAACAGCGAGCGCTGTTGCGGTAGTCATAATTAAAATATACTTTATTAACCAATTGTTTTTAAGCACCTGATCACGATGCTTCTATAAGACGCGAATCCGTTTGTATTCAAATGTTTGTAAATCTATCGGACCAAACTGCGTGGTCATCAGTCCATAGCTTACAAACTACCTTCACCTAGGTAAACTAACCCAAGGACAACACACACACACACCCATGCCCCAGGGAGGACTCGAACCTCCACGGCGAGCAACCACGCGCGCCACAGCGAGTCGCTTTAGACCGCTCGGCTACTCCACCGCGGCAAACCGTTTGTGCTTTTTAAATGAAAGCTTTATATAGTCAGAGCGGACTTAATCTCCACAATGACAATATTTGGCTGCGGATGTCCGCATTCCAGATAACAATAAACTCGTTTTGTGAGCCGGATTCGCACTTTCATCTCTCTGTTTTGTGTGCGTCCAAATTACACTTACTGAATGTTAAATGAATTGTTGCGTACTTTAACTCACCGAAAAAATACATAAATCATACAAAATCCACGCGATCGAAATTTCCTAAGTAGATTTCGCCTCATTAATGGAAGCCTATGAGATATTTTTTGGCTAAAAACAACACGACAATTATATCTCAGCCACCATATTCACCTGACTTTTTCCCGTTCTCAAAACTGAAGAGACGTATGAAAGGACGAAGGTTTACGACGATTGGGAACATAAAAACTGCATCGCTGAAAGTAATTAAAGCTGTACCACAATGTGAGTATGAAAAGTGCTTCGAGGACTGGAAGAAGCGTTGACACAAATGTATTATATCTGCTGAGTATTACTTTGTGAACATACCTCTTATTTATACGAGGGTTGGAACTTTAGAACTGTTCCAGAGATTCGACAGGCAGTAAACTGGTTACGTTCGCACCATCAACAGAACAGCTGCTAACGGATACTACGCCTTCCACATCGCTGGCAACAGGTTCTACACAACGCTGATGACTACTTTGAAGGGCCGGCCACGGTGGCCGAGGGGATTGAGGCGCTCCAGTCACGGTCTACACGGCCACTACGGTCGGGGTTTCGAATCCCCCCTCGGGCATGGATATTTGTACCGTCCTATTTCGTAAGTAGTTCATAAGTAGTTTGTAAGTTTAGGGACTAATGACCCCGTAGTTAAGTCCCATAAGCCTTACAAACATTTTTTACTACTTTGAAGGACAAACATGTAATGCTTTTTTACTGCTTGTGAATAAATAGTTGCAATTATTTAAATTCCAACCCAGTATATCTGCGTTCCGCGGTGCAAAACAGCTAAAGACCGATTATTGTAGTTGGTAATTTTGAATCTTTGGATGTCGGTAACGAATAAAAATACCTAAAAAATTAAAAACGTTTTTTGAGAATATAATCATCAAGACATTAGGTAAAAATTTCGACGATTTCCAATGAATAAATGAATAAAAAGTATAGAAGTGGCCATCCCATAATTTGTATTTTTTGCTCATGGTTTTTTGTTGTTTTCTCAGGAACGACTCGTAAAGAAAAGTTAATTTTATAAGCCGTACAAAGAACAGATTAGAGCACACGTAGCGTATAAAAACACACCAATTTGCTGAATTTTAATGGGTTACAGGAAGTGTATTCAACTTTCGAACGTCCTGTTAGGATTGGTACAGTATCCCCATTAGTAAAATAGAAACAGAAATGATCACTATGTTAAGGGCTATCCATAACACTATACTCGTTACATTTGACGAACACGAATATGGCTTCCTGAATATCGCAATTCTCACGCTGCGTTTTGAACGTAATATTATTATGGCAGTAGGAAACCTTAATGCATGGTAGATAACATTACAGTTACTGTTATTGAAATATCAACTTCCTGTAAGTAATCTCAACAGCTACATAAACACATGATTACTGTTTTGTGCATATATATGGCGAAGCACCATTCGAATTATATAACTTTAATTGTTCTTCTTATATCAGTACCTAATTTTAGAAACCCGTACCTGAAGTTTCGTCTTCACGTATTAATAGAACAATATTTATTGAAATACAAACTGGAACATATTGTTCTTACCTTTGTAATCTCGTTTTAACGGAGTGCCTTAATAAGCTGCAACAAGCTATTACGTGATTTGTATAGTTTCAATCGACTCACTTAGGTTTCATAATTTATAACTACGATTGTGGTATTGCAGAGGTCACTGGGAATCAAAAGCCCTCTTGCCGTGCATTCGGATGTAATTACAAGACCTGTGTTTTAATTATTCCGAAACCAATTAATATGGCTGCATTAAATTATTAATTCTGGCGTGAAAATTTACCATACAAAAATTTTAACGCCGCATCCGATCTTTCCTTGCGCAAAACCCAGTCCAATCAAAATAATTATGAGCAGCGATTCAAAAGAACTGCTTTTCAGTAATGGACATCATTTAAATTTTTAATGTATTTATGAATGACTGCATCTCGCCGTCAGTCAGCAAGAAAATAATTTGATATATGATCAGCATTTTGTAGAATTTATTAGTGGTTTTAAGGGAAGCTGTTTCAGACAGACAGTGATCAGATGTCATACGAAAAAAACATCAGAAATTTATCACCACTTTCTCGAAACATTATTTACCCAATTTTGATTGGAAACATTTCAGGGATGTTTTCTGAACCGGATTGTAAGTTGCAGAGTCGTATATTTTGTCTTTGTAAGATACACTCAAGACCTATGAAAAGTGTGTCTTTTTTTTTTTTTTTTTTTTTTTTTTTTTTTTTTTTTTTTTTTTTGTAGTGGAGTTGAGGAGCTCAATGTGGAATTATATTTCGTACGATGGCGTTCAACTTACAGTCTTGCAACCCACATTTATTTAGCTCTGCCGTGATTTCATTAATTCGTAAAATATGCCATTCGCTCATCCAGGTTTTTCTTTCGTCTGCAGTGACTGTTACGACGCTCGCAATTGTGGGGAGTCTATATCGATAGTAGTGATGAGTTTCCCCTTAGGCGGCGCTTCGATCTGCCACAAGGAAGTTGTTTTCGATGTGCCATCGCTGGCCGATGGCTAGCTGAAGGCGTGTGACGCACGCCAGGTCAGTGACGGATTGGCAGTCGAATAGCGCTTGTCGCCTGGGTTCCTCCGGAGGTGTTGTCACCGACATGTGGGACGCCGCCAGCGTGGAGCGAGGGAGTAACAGCTTGGCGTCAACGAGTTCTAGTCGCCTGGGTAGCGGTGGCTATGATGTTACCGTCGTGCGGGCCGGCGTGAGCGCACAACTTAGCGTCCTAGAGGCGGAGTCGCTGTTTGGTCCTGAAGTATTTTGCAGCTGAATGTTTGGGCAGCAGGACAGGTAGCTGCAGATGAGTACTTAATGTGAGCGACGGCGTGCTGTGCCGCGTGTGTCACCTAGTCAAGCAAGTTCTTTCCTCTGCTCCCGAGTGTAAGTGCTGTACCGGTAGACCTGGTACGAATGCCGGAAGGCTTTAATTCTCGGTGTCCTTCCGTGTCGGGCTCTGCTATACACCTTGTGAACGTTGGTGCCCCAGGCTTCGTTGGTTATGCAATAGTCTGTTGTGTGCCTTTTGAACAGAAGTTCGTCGAGAGTAGGGTGTTTTTCTCCTGAAATTTGTTTTGAATTATGGATTGTGTCTGATGTTTCTTATGGTAGTCGCCGACAGCGTGGGAACGGGTCGGTTAGAAAACTGTTATTGGGCTGATCTCTTACAGACAGTTGTGGTTTGGCATTTGACACTAAAGTCTGGTATTGATGTTTAAGCAATTGTTCATGCCTTTAATGTTAAGAGTTCTGTGACTGTGTGTTATTTTGCTAACCGTTACTGTTTCTGCAAAGGATATTTAAGTATTTGAATTTTGCTCTAGCATTTATTTGAATTTTAAAATTTTACTAAGTTTTAATGAGTGCCTTTTATTTCTTAAATTGCTAAGGAAGTTTGATATTTTGGCACTTGTTATGTACTGTTTCATAATTCAAAGCGTTTTGGAGGTGCATATGTTGGCGTAATTTGGTGCCGGATACTGTTTCTGGAATTTATGTTGCAGGTTTACATTATTAGGGCTGGCCCGGCGGTACCGCAACGGAGGAGGAAGTTGTGGTGATTTCCGATTACGAGCGTGTGGGGGCCGCGGTAGCGCTGGATTGTTTTGCTTCCTTCAGTTAAGCGACCCGTCTCCTCCTTTGCGGTCCTGCAGTGTCCGCCGAGTAGTATGTATGAAGATGGCTACCAACGTGCATTGTACTTGGTGGTCGTAAGTTTAAATTTCCAGTTTCAACATTTGCCAGTTTAACTGCTTAGGAAGCATTGTTTAAATTGTGATTTTAATCAATTCAGTAGTTGTACAAAAAATTGTTATTTTAAAAGGGTTGTACTTAACGTTTCCCTTTGGTTTAGATTTATTTAAAGAAGTCCTTTAGGGCTTTATTATTGTTAATAAACCTGTGTGCATGAGATTTGTTTTTACCATTTTGCCATCCTGTCTCTAGTTTCCTTATTTCCTGAACTGCTTTCAGTGCTGCCCCTCCATCTGCACCACAGCAGTGACGTTGATATCAACGCCATGGAAAACGCTACTGTATATATTCTTTTTCCTGCAACCGTATACTTCGAAAATGAATGGAAGGGTATGTAGCAATTTGCTGCCATTCTGCAGAACTACACAATCCTAAAACTATGCATGACTGGCAATAATATCAAAATACAGTTTACATTTGTATCTATCTCAACTGCGTGTCATTATGATTTACTTGCATGGGGTGCTCAATGGGAATACTCAAAGCCCATCTATCTCTAACATGTACACGGTTTCCCACTTAAACCTTTCTCCCCAAATACTTCTGGAAAGAAAATAGACATTGAAAAAACGGCTTTCAATGACTTGTACGTATGTATGTCAGAAGCTTATGAAAACAAATAATATGAGTCATTCCATAAGATAAACAAATATTATTTTCAAAACAAACTTTTGTTTCTTTAAATCGGCACACAATTTTCTTTCTTCTGTAATCAATAGCATCTGAAATCACAGAAAAATCCTCAGGATGTAAGTGACGTACTGCGAAACTACCAAGTGTTAGTAACTGTGTGGGACGAAACTACTTTTGTCATCAGTCCCTAGACTTACAAACTACTTAAACTACGTTACACTAACCTTAGGACTCAGACTCAGAATCTGTCTTATACTTACGTCAGCAATGGTCACGCTTTACCTTTTTAATCTTACACGACGATCCATTTTCGTGACGTATTTTTAATATCTTGACATGCCTTTTTATTCATTTTATATCTCGATGAGAAACTTTTTATTTGACATGTAATTCTAATTGAAGACCTTGAAGATGATTATCTAAATCACTGAAACGGGTCAAGGAAAATAAATATATTTTATCAACGATCTAGGCGTAAAAACCTAAAGAAAGTGTATTTCTATTAAAGTTTATATTGTCCTTGACTAAGATTTGGCCAGTAGTAGTGCATTTTCCTTTTCATGGTGGGGATAATCATCTATAAAAGTGGCTGGACAAAGTTGGCACTGAAGCATAGTTTGAAAAGTCTGTTCTTCCCCATAGTTACAATGGATGTTGTTTGCTTCATTGTATTCCCATTTTGCCCACTCCTGACCTCAGCATGTTCAAGGACTTTCAGTTTGGCTAGTTCTCAACATGACCAGAGAGTAAAGATTCTGAGTAAAGATTTTCCAATCAGACGAGTGGGGAACTCAGCCTGTCAACTTCATCTCTCTCATACAACAAAGTTCAATATTTTGTATACCTTAGAAAATAAAGTTTATATTACTAATTTGTATAGGTGTTTCAGCTGTCTACGCATCCCACGGGTCCTGAGTAGATCCTTTCCCGAAAGATAGGTCGACGAGGACAAAACTTTCATAATTTTGTTAGAGAATAATTTTGTGAAATCAGCTATGACTATGGTAAATCAGGGAATTCGCATGTTTGTTCTTTCTACCGTAAATGGGCCCATGTTGCTTGTACCTTATTACTGCTGCAGAGAGAAAACACGAAGCAAATGTTCGACACTTCAGTGCCTTAAATAAAATGATTTTGTTATGTTTTTCCAATTGTGTTTTCCTTTTTCAAATTATCCACCAACATTGGTTATCTTACCCGCAAACATGGGTATGGTGTTGAGTTTGATATCATCTGGGAAAAGTGAAGTGATTGTCGTAAATGTTACATTTACAAAAACTACGAAATCTGTAGTTAAAAAAAAAAAAAAAAAAAAAAAAAAAACGAAACTATAAAGGTTTCCCTGAAGTATTGTGGTCTTTAGTCCGGAGACTGGTTTGATGCAGCTCTCACCCTACTCGATCCTGAGTAAGCCTCTTCATTTCCTCATAATAACGGCAACCTACATCCATTTGAATTTGCTTACTATCTCTTGGTCCCTCTAAGCGATTTTTTACCCCTCACACTTCCCTCCAACGTTAAATTCACAATTATTTGATGTCTAAGAATGTGTCCTACCAATCGATCCCTTCTTTTAGTCAAGGTATGCCAGAAATTCATTTTTTCCCCGATTCTGTTCAGTACCTCCTCATTAGTTACGCGATCCACCCACCTAATCTTCAGCGTTCTTCTGTAAAACCACATTTCAAAAGCCTCCATCCTCTTCCTATCCGCACTGTTTATCGTCTATGTTTCATTCCCATACAAGGCAGCACTACACACAAATCTCTTCAGAAAGCAAAGTACTTCCTTATGCTTAAATTAATATTCGATGTTAAAAAATTTCTCTTTTTCAAAAACGCTTTTCTTCCCATTGCCATTCTGCATTTCACATCCTCTGTACTGCGACCATCGCATGTTATTTTACTGCCCAAATAACAAAACTCATTTACCAACCTTATAGATAGTTACCTAATCTAATTCCTTCAGCATCAACTGATTTTCTTAGACTGCACTCCATTACCCTAGTTTTGCTCTTGTTAATGCTCATCTTATATGCACCTTTCAACATACTGTCCATTCCGTTCAACTGCTCCTCCAAGTCCTTTGCTGTCTCTGACAGAATTACAATGTTACCGGCAAAACACAAGTTTCTTATTTCTTCACCCTGAGCTTCTCCAAATTTCTCCTCGCTTTCCTTTATAGCTTGCTCAATGTACAAATTGAATAACTTGGGGAAAGGCTACAACCCTCTGATTTCAGAATTTGAAAGAGTGTGCTCCTATCAACATTGTCAAAGGCTTTCTCCAAATCTACAAAAGCTAGAAATGTAGGTTTGCATTTCCTTAATTTATCTTCTAAGATAAGCCCTAAAATGAGGAATGCCTCCCGTGTGCCTACATTTCTCCTGAATCCAAACTGGTCTTCACCAAGGTCGGCTTTTACCAGCTTTTCCACCCTTCTGTAAATAATTCGTGTTAAAATTTTACAAAAATGACTTATTAAACTGATGGTTCTGTAATTTTCACACCTGTCTGCACCTGCTTTCTTTGGAATGAGGTTTATTACAGTTTTCTTAAAGTTTGAGGATATTTCCCCTGACTCATACATCTTACGCACCAGATGAAATAGTTTTGTCATGACTGGTTCCTTCCAGAAACTTCAGCAGTTCTTAGGGAATATCGTCTACACCAGGGGCCTTGTTTCCACTTATTTATTTCAGTGCTCTGTCAAAGTCTTCTCTCAGTATTTCATATTCATCAGTATTTCATATTCATCTTCATCCTCTTCTCTTCCTACAATATTGTCCCTAACTTCATTTCCTTTGTAGAGCCCCTCTATATTATATACTCTTCACACCTTTCAGCTTTGCCTTGTTGCTGAGAACTAGTTTTCCATCTGAATTCTTTATATTCATACAGCTGCTTTTCTTGTCTCCAAATGTTTCCTTTATTTTCCATTAGGCGTTATATATTTTTCCCCTGTTTATACTCTCCCACAGACTTGCATTTGCCTTCTAGCCACTCCTGCTTAGCTATTTTACACTTCCTGTCAATCTCATTTCTTAGTCGTCTGTACTCCATTTTGCCTGTTTCATTTACTAGATTTTTAAATTTTCTCCTTTCATCAATGAAATTTACTATTTCCTCTGATATCCAAGGATACTATTTCATTTCTCAATGCTACCCATTCTTCTTCTACAGTTTTATCCCCCCCCCCCCCCCCGCCCCGTTTCTTTCAATTGATGCCTAAAGATCCCTCTGAAATCCTCAAGAACTTCAGGTTCCTTTAATTTATTCAGGACCCATCTCCTTATTTTCCTATCTTTCTGCAGTTTTTTCCAGTTCAACCTACAGTTCATGACCAGTATGTTGTGGTCAGAGTCTATATCTGCCCCTGCGTATGTCTTAGAGCTTAAAACCTGGTTCCGAAATCTATGTCTTACCATTATAAAATCTATCTGATACTTTCCAGTGTTTCCTTATTTCTACCACGTATACAACCTTCTTTCATGATTCTTAAAACAAGTGTTTGTTACGATTAAATTATGTTGCATGCAAAATTCTACTAGGCGATCTTCTCTTCCATTCTTTTTACCCAGGCCATAATTACCTACAATTTTTCCTTCCCTTCCTTTTCCTACTACCGAATTCCACTCTCCCATCACAATTAGGTTTTCCTCTCCCTTAATTGTCTGAATAATTTCCTTTACCTCCTCATACGTATCTTCAATGTCCTCATCATTGGCAGAGCTGGTGGGCATATAAACTTCTACTACTGTGATTGGTGTTGGCTTTGTCTCTCTCTTGACTATGGTAATGCGATTACTGCGCTGCTCATAGTAGTTTACCGGTAATCATATTTTCTTACTCCTTATCAGACCTACTCCTGTAATATCCCAACTGATTTTGTATTTATAACCCTGTACTCGCCTGGCAAGAATGCCTGTTCCTCTTTACACTCTTTCCACCGAACTTTCCTACTCGATTAAGGGATCTAACATTCCACGCTCTGATCCGTAGAATGCAAGTGTAGTCTTTTCTGATGATCACATCCTTCTGAGTAGTCCCCGCCCGGAGATCCGAATGGGGGACTATTTTATCTCAGGAATATTTTATTCGAGAGGCTGCCATCATCATATGTTCATACAGTAGATCTGAATGTCTTCGGGAAAAGTAACGGCTGTAGTTTCCCCTTGCTTTCAGCCGTTCGCAGTAGCTGTGTGGCAAAGCCACATTAGCTGATGTTATAAGGCCAGCTCAGTCAATCATCCAGACTGTTGCTCCTATAATTACTGAAAAGGCTGCTGCCCCTCTTCAGGAACCACACGTATGTCTGGCCTCTCCACAGATACCCCTCCGTTCTGGTTTTACCTACAGTACGGCTATTTGTATCGTTGAGGCACGCAAGCTACCCCAACTCGGTAATGTCTGTGGTTCATGGGGTGGTTCCCTGAAGTACGAGGGCGAAACAGGTTTCCTCTTTCGACTGTGGTCAGAGTTGCGTATGAAAGAAAAGAAATAGAATGAGACGTTGAATATAAGACGTATTTTTCTTTTTTACATAATTCTTGAGTACATTGAGACATTTGTCATACCGTTGTATAAGCTTCCAAAAGCATTCCAGGAAAAAACCATAGCGTTGCATATGGAAGCAGCGTTGAACGGCTTGTTTGACGTCAGCTTTGCTTCTAAGGCGTCGTCCCCCGATAGTCTTCTTCAAAGCTGGAAACAAGTGGAAGTCAGTTGGTGCGAGATCAGGCGTATGGTGTAGGCGCTCCCAACGAAGAGTTGCAATATGCTTTTGCGTTGCCGTTACCGAGTGTGGTCTCGCATTGTCATCCCAACAACAGAACGCTGATCTGGGAAGGCCAGGCCGAAACACCTCTTTCGACAGTGGCACAGTCCCGGGCAGCATTGATGGTTGCATCGGCGCGGCGGATTAGCCGTGCGCACCGGGGCTCCGTGCTGCGGTGCGCGCGGCCGTTCGCCGTCGGGACTGTGGCTTTAAGTTAGTTTACCTTATATGAAACTTCCTGGCAGATTAAATTGTGTGCCGGAACCGGGACTCGAACCTGGGACCTTTGCCTTTCGAGGGCAAACGCTGAACCACTGTGCTACTGCGACACGACTCACGGCTCCCCCACATAACTTCCAGTGCTAGTCTTACAAGGTTCGCAGGAGAACTACTTTGAAGTTTGGAAAGTAGGAGGCGAGGTACTGGCAGAATTGAAGTTGTGTGGGGGAGCCGTGAGTCGTGTCGGGGTAGCTCAGTGGTAGAGCGCTTGCCCGCGAAAGGCAAATGTCCCAGTTTCGAGTCCCGGTTCCGGCACAAAATTTTAATCTGCCAGAAAGTTTCATACCCAGCGCACACTCTGCTGCAGAGTGTAAGTTTCATTCTAGTTTACCTTAGTTTAAGCAGTTCGTAAGCTGCACACTGATAACCACGCAGCTGAGTCCGATAGATTTACAAACATTTAAACATTTCGATACTTGCATCCTCTGAAAAGTCCAGCAGCTAAAGTTCTTGGGCGTCTCAGAAAACGGTCGGTAGCACTTTACCTGCAGACGGTGTGCTTTCGAACTTCTTTCGGACGGATGATGACGGGTGTTTCCACTCCATGGATGCGACCTTCGATTCGAACGTGTAATGGTGGACCCACGTTTCATCCTCAGTTACAATCCGAAAAAGAAAGTCACAAAGTCATTGCGAAATTCATGGTCGACCACTAACCAATGGTGTATCGGTATTGCAAATGCGCGACACCTGCTGTGTCGTCTTTCGCCCGTAGCCGTTCAACACTTCTTCCGTATGTAACGCCCTGATTTTTTATGCTTATAAAGCAGTTTGAAAACTGTCTGTCAGTATAAATTTGAAAACTTAAGAAATCACGGAATAATGTAGATAGATAGGTAAAAATTGACACACATGCTTGGAATGACATGGGGTTTTATCAGAACAAAAAAAAAAAAAAAAAGTTAAAAAATGGCGCTTCATTTCATCAGACAGCAATAATTAGCATAACAAATTAAGGCAAAGCAAAGATGACGTTCTTTACAGGAAATGCTCAATATGTCCACCATTATTCCTCAACAATAGCTGTAGTCGAGGCATATGTTGTGAACAGCACTGTAAAGCATGTCCCATTTCCGGAGTTATGGTGAAGCATTATCATCATTATCATCCATTAACATCCCTAGAGATGTTGATTGATCACGATACACTTGCGTTTTCAGGTAACCCCAAAGCCAATAATCGCACGGACTGAGGTCTGGGGACCTGGAAGGACAAGCATGATGAAAGTGGCGGCTGAGCACACGATAATCACTAAATGACGCGTGTCACGTGTCTAGCAATACTATTTTTTTGTCATTCCAAGCATGTGTGTCAATTTTTACCTCACTATCTACATTATTCCGTAATTCATAAGTTTTCAATTTTATACTGACATTTAGATCACATGGTACTTGGAAATTACGTAGAAAAAAGTCTTATCTTTAATGTCTCGTTCTTATTTATTTATTTTTTTTTTTTTTTTACTTTCATACACAACTCTGTCTACTTTCTGCAAGGGAAACTTATTTTCCAACTGCCCCTCGTATTAATATAGACGGCAGGTCTAAGATGTTGTTATGGTCTTCAGTCCGGAGACTGGTTTGATGCAGCTCTCCACCCTACTCTATCCCGAGCAAGCCTTTTCATCTCCTCATAAGAACGGCAACCCACATCCACTTGAATCTGCTTACTATACGCGTCTCTTGGTCTCCCTCTGCGATTTTTACCCCACACACTTCCCTCCCATGCTAAATTTACGATTCCCCGATGTCTAAGAATGTGTCCTACCAAGCGATCCCTTCTTTTAGTCAGGGTACGCCAAAAATTTCTTTTCTCACCAATTCTGTTCAGTACCTCTTCATTAGTTATGCGATCTACCACCTAATCTTCAGCATTCTTCTGTAGCACCACATTTCAAAAGCCTCTATTCTCTTCCAGTCCGCACTGCTTATCGTCCATGTTTCACTCCCGTACAAGGCAACACTCCGCACAAATGCCTTTAGAAAAGATTTCCTTACCCTTAAATTAATATTCGATGTTAGCAAATTTCTCTTTTTCAAAAATGCTTATCTCTCCATTGCCATTCTGCATTTTATATCCTCTGTACTGCAACCATCGCATGTTATTTTACTACCCAAGTAACAAAACTCATCTACCACCTTCAGTGTTTCGTTACCTAATCTAATTCCTTCAGCATCGCCACTTTCTAAGACCGCATTCCTTTATTTTTGTTTTGCTGTTGTTAATGTTCATTTTATACGCTCTCTTCAACACACTGTCCATTCCATTCAACTGCTCTTCCAGGTCCTTTGCTGTCTCTGACAGAATTACAATGTCATCAGCAAAACGCAATGTTTTTATTACTTCCCCCTATTCCAAATTTTTCCTTGCTTTCCTTCACCGCCTGCTCGATGTACAAATTGAATAACATCGGAGAAAGGCTGCAACCCTGTCTTACTCCCTTTCCAACTGATGCTTCCCTTTCATGCCCTTCGAGTCTAATAACTGCGGTCTGGCTTTTGTACAAGTTGTAAATAACTCTCCTTTCCCTGTATTTTACCCCTGATGACTTCAGAATTTGTAAGAGTCTATTTCAGTCATCATTGTCAAATGCTTTCTCCAAATCAACATAAGCTAAAAATGTAGGTTTGCCTTTCCTTAATCTATCTTCTAAGATAAGACGTAAAGTGAGTATTGCCTCCCGGGTTCCTATGTTCCTCCTGAATCCAAACTGATTTTCCCCGACGTCAGCTTCTACCAGCTTTTCCATTCTCCTGTAGATAATTCGTGTTAAAATTTTGCAACCATGACTTGTCAAACTGATGGTTCTGTAATTTTCACACCTTTCTGCGCCTGATTTCTTTGGAATGGGGATTATTATATTTTTCTTAAAGTCTGAGGGCATTTTGCCTGTCTCATACATCCTACACACCAGTTCAAATAGTCTTGTCATGGCTGGCTCTCCCAGAGACTTTAGTATCTCTGAGGGTATTTCATCTACTCCTGGGGCCTTGTTCCGACCTAGGTCTTTCAAGGCTCTGTCAAATTCATCTCTCAGTATAGTATCTCCTATTTCATCTTGATCTACTTCCTCTTCCCTTCCTACAACATCGTCTATAAGTTCATTTCCTTTGTAGAGCTGCTCTGTGTACTCTTTCCATCTTTCAGCTTCCCCTTCTTTGGTGAGAACTGGTTTCCCATCTGAGTTCTTGATATTCGTAGAGTTGCTTTTCTTGACCCCAAATATCTCTTTTATTTTCCTGTAGGCGTTATCTACTTTTCCCCTTGTTATACATTCTTCTACAGATTTGCATTTGGCTTCCAGCCACTCCTGCATTTGGCTTCCAGCCACTCCTGCTTAGCCATTTTGCATTTCCTGTCATTCTTATTTTTTAGTCGTCTGTACTCCATTTTGCCTGTTTCATTTACTGCATTTTTACATTTTCTCAGGTCTAAGATAAGGGGATAAAAATAGTATGGAAGCTTACTGTCGTCATCTGAGCCGCTTTTCGGCAGCATATATATCTGTTTATGTCGCAATCCCGTGACTTGTAGGCTTAATACAACAAATTTAATTTAGAGTACACGAGCGCGCAGCAAGTGTCGCTCACCCCAGAGCGCGGCGATGAGGAGCAGATGCAGCAGCAGCCGCGCCTGCAGAGCACCCAACCTCGGCCGACAGCCGTGAGTGGCCATCGCAACCGCCTCACCACACACTACTGCCCGCCGGCACCGTCTCGCCCATCTGCAACACAAAAGTAACACACTTGATACAACCATCCCCTACCAAGGTTGTACTGGATACTTCCGAGACCTACTATAGAGACAGGCCGCGGCGCGCACGTCATATCACGTGATCAAGTGAGGCCTGTGCCGGCGCGATCGCTAGCGGATTGCCTGGCCGTTATGAGGCAGTGGGCTGTGCCACAGACAAATATATACACACGGTAAACCTCCATAAGGACCCGGTCCTACGCTCCGGGATGCGGTTTCCAGCAGTTCCGTAAGATGTCCCATGATGGCGCTGCGGTCAGAAGCAGCCCAATAAACTGGCCAGAGCAGGCGGCAGGTAGCGGCTGCCCCCACCACCACTTTCCATGAAACGCCAGCAAGCTGGACACAGCCGTGGCCTCGTGGCAGGCGGCACAAGCTCTCCCCTCAGCCTCCCCTCCACGCTACCCTCTGACGTGCGAGAGGCACCCTAAGCCAGGGTACCACCTGACACCTGCTAGCATCTTACGGAACTACGAGGGGAGCGTAGGACAGTGGTTTAGGGTGGACTGCTTCTCTGTATATGTTACTCTGTGGCTGTGCCCCAGCGGCCGGCTAATCCGCTAGCGATCGCGCCGGCACGGCCCTCACTTGATCACGTGATGTGACGTGCGTGCCGTGGCCTGCCTCTATAGTAGGTCTCGGGATACTTCCATGTGACGTAGAACAAAACTAGCCACATGATAATCTCACGCCGCAGTGGAGTAGCCGAGCGGTCTAATGCGCCTCGCTGCGGAGCGCGCGGTTGCTCGCCGTTGGAGGTTCGAGTCCTCCCTGGGGCATGGGTGTGTGTGTGTTGTCCTTAGGTTAGTTTACCTTAGTTTAAGTACTTTGTAAGACACTGACTGATGACCACGCAGTTTGGTCCGATAGATTTATAAACGTGCACAATAATCTCACGCCGCCGGAATGGCCGCACGGACTGAAGCGCTATGCTACATTGCGCGAGGCTGTTCCCTCGGGCATGGGTGTTGTGCCGTCTTTAGTATAAGCTAGTTCATAAGTAGTTTCTAAGTTTAGGGACTGATGACCTCGTAGTTAAGTCCCTTAAGCTCTACAAATATTTGAACATTTTTGATAATCTCACGAAAACCATAAAAAAGGTTGTAAATCTAAGGGAATAAACTGTTAGGGTTATCAATCCCTTGACTTACAAATTACTGAAACTAACTTATGCCAAGGACAACACAAACCGTCATTCTTGAGAGGCCGGCCGCAGTGGCTGCGGGGACTGAGGCGCTCCAGTCACGGTCTGCACGGCCACTACGGTCGGGGGTTCGAAGCCCCCCTCTGGCATGGATATTTGTGCCGTCCTTAGTATAAGGTATTTCGTAAGTAGTTTATAAGTTTAGGGACTGGTGACCCCGTAGTTAAGTCCCATAAGCTTAACAAACATTTGAACATTTGAACATTCTTGAGGGAGAACTCGAACCTCCGACGGCGAGTAACAGCGCGCTCCGCAGTAAGGCAGGCACCTTACTATTTCAAGCATTTTGTGTCCGCATAATTTTAGAAAGAGCAGGCATGACATGTAGGGAAAGCGATTGTTGAAAATAAATTTCATTTTATATGCAGCCACAAGTCACTATAATTATTTATTCAATTTGTCGGTTTCGCTCTGTATACAAGACCATCGTCAGAATACTGCAAAACATAGATATCGATATAATAGAATTTTTTACATTAATATTGCATCAATTACGAATTATATTTATATATAAATTACGAATTATATATATATTTTTAATTTGGAAACTTACTTTCTAGTTATATAATCGTATGTAGATTAATTTAAAATAGTTATAATCTGACAGCTGGATAATCGGATGTTTTCAACAGCTGATAGTGACAGCGGCCAAGATATAATTGCTAAGCATTTGTAACATCCATGGTATGATAAGTAAACGTTATCTTTGGACGTATCCCGTAATTTACATTTTGATCGCCGCTTTTATGGGCGCGTGTACAAAAATTTTTTGTATAATATTATTGTTATAAATAATCCATTAGAATAAATTCAAAAATACGTTCCTAAAAAAATAATGATAAAACATTTACGAAATTGTTCCAATGTACATGAATTCAAAATTTTTCTTAATACAAAAGAATTATACTAGGATAATACGGCAGGTTAGCATCTTATTGGTAATCAGCTTACACTATATTACAAGTAGAGACGAACACAACTGAAAATAGTTTTAAAAAACTGAAAAACACTGCAGTTATGAGGGGTACTCTGTGGCCCGTGTACTTATTATATTTTTTTTAAAGGAGTGGGGGTGTTGTCAAATTTGTTATGTTATAACTGAGCGGGACTGCTTAGGAGGCAGCTTGGAGGTAATCAGCAAAGAAGGTTCGATAGCGCGGTTGACGCTCTATTGCGGTGTGGGCGGTTTGTGAGACAGTGGTGCCTGAAGGCCTGATTTGTCGCCATCGGTATAAATGTATGAGATCATCAGTCCTTTGACCCCTGCAGCAGTGTGAGATTTGGTTGTGAAGTAAAGAGTGTCCTCAGGATAAATAAAAGTCCTCGGTTCGATCGCGTCCGGGGGAATAAGAAGGTAACAGGAGACCATCTGCTGACCCAGTTTCCAGACGTCACCAGTGGTGAGCGTCGTCGTCTTATATTCCGATCCCGTGAACACATTTTCCGCATGTGACGTGGAACCAGGTGGTAAAAGCAGGTAAATATGTCTACATACTGTACTCTCAGTCACACAGAAGGATGTTGAATTTCGATGTCGGTAGCTGTGAGCGAAGATGAATTCTACGATGAACGTGGTGATGTGGGCCAGTTGGGGCGTGATGTGTTCTGCCAATACCGGCGGTTATGTGGACGTGGCCATGAGAATGTCCAGCGAGCTGCGCATGTATGTGTGCCAACCTATGTAGCATTTACAGAACCACAGAAGATGCTTTTAAAATAAAACTCGAAACGCGCCTGGTGTAATATGTCTTAATTGCAGCCAGAACAAGACGGAATGCCGTACTCTTTATAGTTAATTCTATTTCGATTGCAACAAACATACAATAGCTGCGCATAAAACCACTTACATACTGCTGAAGGGAAGACCATCTCTCACTAGAAATCCGATTATAAGGCTTGACCGGATCCTGTTTGTAGTTTCTAGGAATTTTTCTGGAGAAAAAAAAAAAAAAAAAAAAAAAAAAAAAAACTTTCTAGAACATATAAAATGTTACTCAAAAGGTGGCAAAAACAAGCATAAAATTGTTCGTGCTGGTACTGTTGATTATAAATTACCACTTCATGCTGTACGGTCTTATCGTGAGGCTATTTTCAACGCTATCGTGGATTTCGCTGCTAGCGTCTGGGCGCATCGCCTTAGGCTGTAGAGCTACGAGAAGGTACTACGACGAATTCAACGTAGTGTACTTTTAAGGCTTACCTGTACCTTTCGCACTACATCTGTTGAGGGTTTGCTGGTGATTCTAGGGATATGTCCACTGGATATCGTGGCACATTACAGAGCAACGATGTACTGGTTAGGGCGCGAGCAATATGGTCGTGTGTATGAGATCACAGGAGTACACGTTACGAGCCTGGAAATTTGATGAGTGGCAGTCTGATTGGGACTCTTTAAGCACTGCAAGACGTGTATACAGTATATTCCCAGACATTAAAAACAGACTCAGATTGCGGTACATTGCTCCTATTCTAGGTATGGTACACCTATTAACAGGCCATGGTCCATATCCGAAATATCTACATCGCTTTAAACGCAGTAAAACACCAATATATGAATGTGGAGATGAGGGTACTGCTGATGACATCGTTCTAAGTTACCCCCGTTTCCAGGAAGAGAGGGAATCAGACAATTAGACTGTGATCTGCAAGCAGTCGTAAGGGACCAAACCTTGTGGGTTACAGTTAATGCTGTTGCACAACGAATATCTAAAAGGCAACTGCTTAACTTTCTGTCTATAGCTCCAAATCGACGATCCTAATGCCAAAAATCTGTGTAGATCAAATAAAATTTAAACACAAATAGCCAAAAAATGTTAGTCACACGGATATGCGCAGACTCCAGGATTTTTGCTAAGGCATGCATATGTCTGTGGGGATACTGTGGAATAGTGTACTTAGAGTAGGTCTATAAGTAGTTAGTGCCCTTGTTAGTTGACAAACCTCGAGTTCTTCCGAGGCTGCTAGGAACATATTTAGGCAATCAGACTTTACTTAAGCCAAGGAAACAATTTATTGTATTTCAAGGTTTTTTATGTTAATTTTCAATACTTTTAAATTTCTTTTTATTTTATTTACATTAATGTTGTAAATGATTGCAGTAAACATTAGTAATAACTACATTTACATTTATAAAACGGTGTATGAGACAATGTAAAATGATTATGTACTACCTGTTTACAGTTTCAAGGTAACAGCTAAAGCGTCTCGCTGCGGAGCGCGCGGTTGTTCGCCGTGGAGGTTGGAGTCCTCCCAGGTGTGTGTGTTGTCCTTAGGTTAGTTTACCTAGGTTTAAGTAGTTTGTAAGCAACGGACTGATGACCACGCAGTTTGGTCCGATAGATTTACAAACATTTGAACATTTGAAGGTAACAGGTCTAATAAATTGAATTTTTTTTTTTTAAATGTGTTTATTTCCGTCAACAGTTGCTATAAAATTGTTTCATAACATGTTTCGATCACTTGGATCACCTTCAGATCTAAAAAACAAAAGTAAAATAGCAATGTACAATTTGATAAATTTACTAAGGGTTAATTGACAATAGTTAATTTATACATAAATGGATAGATTTTTCTTTACCTTATAGTTGCGTCCGCAACTCGTCTGGCTGAGTACTAATTGGTACTGAGTTTTACAGTTCAAAGTAGGCATTTTTAATTTGGTTGCAGGTGGTGGTGGGGAGGGAAAGAGTAGGTGGGGGGGGGAGGGGCAGGGATTGTAATGGATAGGTTAAGCCCTAATATTTCGTACATTTGTTTGTTATAAAAATAATTTCTAGAAGTGAGGTTCTTGAATATATCCAGACATAAAAATTATAAAACTGTATGTTATATCAGTTTAAAAATGTGGTACGATAATTAAAAAATGCATACGATATTAAAACACTGAATGTGTAAAACAAAAATGTATAAAATTACATATGTCATACTTTAAAGTTTTTTAAACGTCAGTTTGTTAAAATATCATTAAAATGTTAAAATATAAAAATATATAAATTTTTTATAGAAAAAACTTATATAAAACAGTATGGTATGGGCGTTAGTTGCCTCTGTCGCTACTTGGTGGCGTTGTGCGGCGCGCAGTTTTTCTTTTACGTTCGGAAGCCAGTCTGCACGCCGACCTGCTGCTAGGGCGGTGTCCGGGCCGACGCGCTGCCGCCGCCAGCCACCGGAAAGTGGGGCCGCCGCTCCAACGCGTGCTGCGTCCAGGACGAAGGTTGCAAGAGGCCTTCAAAGTTTTTAAAAAATGCACTGTTATTAAAATCATTTTGTTGGTTGAGTGTATTTCCAGGTTCTTGAAGCCGGTGTGTGAAAATTTCGATTTCTTCTAGTGTCGTTAGTAGGCGTCCTTTTGGTTCCCTATGAAGCACTTGTAAATGGGTATTAATTGTTCCAACCGTGTGCTTTTCTGTCACTAAATGCTCTCCAAATGCTGTTTTATTATTATGAAGAGAGCAATGCTCTTTAAAACGTGTTTCGAACGTTCTGCCTGTCTGACCTACGTAGATTTTTGTACAATCTCCACATTTGAGTTTATAGACGCCTGCTGCCGTGAATTTCGAGGATTTTTTGTTCACACGGTGTCTCAGTCTAAAACGAGTGACATCGTTGGTCTTAAATCCGATTCGTACGTTGGTGTTTCGAAATTGCCTAGCAATGATGTCTGAAACCTTTCCTTTGTAGCTCATTGGCATGTAGATGATTTTCTTTTCTTCTACGTTACTTGTCAGCGTACTGTCATTATTTTTCCGTTGTTGTTTGTTAATTTTTTGCAGCAACTTATTTATTGTTGAAGCTGGGTAACCGTTGCTTACTGCAACTTGCTTTATGATGGCAATTTCTTTCATCTTCTCATGTTCGCTTAATGGCAGTTTCAATAATCTGTTGGCCATTGAACGAAAATATGCCATCTTTACTCTTTTCGGATGCCAAGATTTTGAATTGATGATAAGGTCTGCACAAGTAGGTTTCCTATATACACCAAAACGATGTCTACCCGCTTCTCTTGTAACTGTAATGTCGAGGTAGTTGATGGATCCATTATTTTCGTGCTCGACTGTGAACTTGATTTTTGGATGAATAGCACTAATTTTTTGCGCAATGTCATTAATATCATTTTGGTCTCCTTTAACTAATAAAATGGCATCATCTACATAACGGTAATAATAGAGAATTTTGTTGGCTATTGTAGGGTTAGTGGTGAAAAATTCGTTCTCTAAATGATTAAGGAAGATCTCGGCCATAATGCCTGCTAGGGAGTTTCCCATGGCAAGTCCTTCAGGTTGGTGATATATCTTGCCGTTGAATGTGAAAAAGTTATAGGAGAGCGTTAGTTCTAGGAGTTCTATAAAGTCAACTATTTCTCCTGTAGCCTTTTTTTGGTGTCTTATAAGATTGCGCTTGATTATAAAATGTTCAAATGTTTGTTAAGCTTATGGGACTTAACTACGGGGTCATCAGTCCCTAAACTTACAAACTACTTATGAACTACTTACGAACTAGGACGGCACAAATATCCATGCCCGAGGGGGGGATTCGAACCCCCGACCGTAGTGGCCGTGCTGACCGTGACTGGAGCGCCTCAGTCACCTCGGCCACCGCGGCCGGCGCTTGATTATATCTATTGTTTCACGGACAGGCACGTTAGTATATAAATTCACTATCCATTACAATCCCTGCCCCTCCCCCCCCCCCCACCTACTCTTTCCCTCCCCACCACCACCTGCAACCAAATTAAAAATGCCTACTTTGAACTGTAAAACTCAGTACCAATTAGTACTCAGCCAGACGAGTTGCGGACGCAACTATAAGGTAAAGAAAAATCTATCCATTTATGTATAAATTAACTATTGTCAATTAACCCTTAGTAAATTTATCAAATTGTACATTGCTATTTTACTTTTGTTTTTTAGATCTGAAGGTGATCCAAGTGATCGAAACATGTTATGAAACAATTTTATAGCAACTGTTGACGGAAATAAACACATTTAAAATAACGTAGTGCAGAAAAGTATGTCTCTCTATAATCGACCATGTCGACTATAATGAGAATTGAAATTGAATTGAACCCCTTATAGTTAAGAAAAAAAACTTATTTAAGCGAGTTTTCTCTGATATCCCCAGGAACTTTGTACATGCAGTGAAAGGTGAGATCCTGTAAGACATCCGTGAAATCCAATCCATCATCTTCATAAGTACTCAGCAATCCAACGTTAATTGCGAGATTAGGGATACCTAGTACAGTCACTAACATTTACTTTTCTTTTCCCATTTCCAAACAGAACAACGTAAAAACGAATACTTATATACCCCCCTCTCTGTGCGGCTCGGTTGCACAGTAGTAGAGTGCCAGACTACAATTCCGAAGGTCCCGGGTTCGATCCCCACCAGGCCCTAGTATTTTTATCTGTCACTTTGCACTTCTTTCACCTCTGGCAGTATTGCTCATGTGAAAAATACCGAGTAGCACCGTGGTTCGGGACCCACGTTAAACTGTAGGTCCCCCTATAACTGGCTGGGTAAGTCAGTTCCAAGGTCGGAGGAAGGCAACGGCATACCACCTCCAAACAGGACCATGCCTAGTAAAGCACTGTGGTGTTCAAACCAATCTTAGGATTGTTGACTGCTGGGCGTATATACCCCTCTACGACCCATAATTTCTCTTCCCTTTTTTTTTTTTTTTTTTTTTACACGAAATGATAAGTTGACGGCAGTCACAGATTACTGCTCACTCTATCCGTCACATCACTAAGGTAGATATAAAAAAATAACGGCCTTATCACACTTCTGTGGAGCACTCTTGACAATACAGTTGTCTCTGATAAACACTCGTTCCTGAGAAGAACGTACTATATGTCTTGGAGACAATCACATAAAAATGTTTAAATGTTTGTATAGCTTATGGGACTTAACTACGGGGTCATCAGTCCCTAAACTTACAAACTACTTATGAACTGAATAATACTAAGGACGGCACAAATATCCATGCTCGAGGGGGGATTCGAACCCCCGACCGTAGTGGCCGTGCAGATCGTGACTGGAGTGCCTCAGTCCCCTCGGCCACCGCGGCCGGCGCCAATTACATATCTGGGAAGCTATTCCATAATCCTCTAACACTCTTCATCAGTTTGCAGTGCAGCATGGTGTCAAATGCCGTTCGGATATCAAGAAATATGCTGGCTGAAGGTATTGTGTCGGTATCTTTGTTTGTGACGCCGTTGAGCAAACCTTTTACACGCGCCTGTACTTTACAGGCGTCGCGCGGACACCCTTGGCGGGGGGCGGTGAGCCAGCTCGCAGGTGCGGCCCCCGGGGGCGGCGCCTTGAGTAGGCAGGGGGGCGGCCGATGCGATGGCTCCCCAGGCAGCCACACGTAACGCGCAGGCCACACACACGCCGCCGGTGTGCGCAGTTTTCTCGCCGCAGGCATCACGCCCACATTTTATCTGCGGCATCGCACTGTTACCCGCAGGCCCGATCGTACACACGCCGTGTGCCACAGTTTCAGTCTCCGCGGTCTAGAACAGGTAGCTAAACTCTGTAACATGTTAGAACCGCGCCGTAAAGTCCGTTCGCTTTCCATCGTCGTCCCCAATACCGTTAATAATCTCTCAGAACATTCGTAATTCCGCGCAAATGGAGTGTTGCAGCGACATGCGGTTGGCATCCCTGCAGACACCTCCGTTGAATGTGTGACGGCCGGAAGTTTTATTAGTGTTTCTCTGGCTGGCCGCGGTGGCCGAGGAGACAGGCGCTCCAGTCATGGTCTGCACGTCCACTACGGTCGGGGGTTCGAATCCCCCCTCGGGCATGGATATTTGTGCCGTCCTTAGTCTTAGGTAGTACATATGTAGTTTGTAAGCTGAGGGACTGATGACCCCGTAGTTAAGTCCCATAAGTTCTACAAACATTTGAACATTTGAGTATTTCTGTATTTTTGATGAATTCTGTACTGAATAGAACGTTGTGTTCCACAATTTGCGAATTTTGGGCATGGCAGCCGGTAGCGTCTGCATTAAAATTTGCCAGAAAATCGAGACAACCCAAATAATGCTTGAAGCCTGCGATTATTACTAATGTTACAGCTTGCAGCTCAGCTCAACTTGGGACCCAGTCACAGCGAGGTTGAAGCGAGCAACACCGTGTAGATAGGAGGCCTCACAACAAGTCCGTCTCACGTCACACCGATGGGCCGCCATCGCAAGCTCACCGGATGGCGCTACGAGGCAGTGGGCTGTGCCAACCTCTCAGCTAGCGATGGCAGCCTATCGGTGTGACGCCACACGAGCTTGTGAGGCCTATCTACACGGTGTTCACACGAGACGAAGAAGCTAGCCTCAGTGACATCACAGCCGTCAACAGCGGACGCAGTTGACCAGTTGACTCGAAACGTAGACATTACCTTATAAGCTGAAGCAGAAAGCTCCAACTGACGTGACAGCCAGCATCGCGGCTATTTAACCGCAAGGCAACGACGGTACAGCAGTCATTTACCACTCAACAGTCGCCAAGGAGAGCTTGGCGGAAAGTGCGTGGGTTTCTAACCTCCTGACGCGGCTGGAGACCAGAGTAGATTTTATCTTTTCATATCGCCGCGAGACCACTCACACATACAATTTCCAAAATTACAGAAAACTTTCACCCCAGGGGCTCACGGTTCTTTCGTATGTGCGTAGCGAGCACGGGGATCCGAGATAATACAGTCTTCCTTGCTTCTTTACTTCCCGGACTGTATTTCCTTTCTCTCTCCTCTCCTATCCTCACTCCTTCCCCTCCCCACCGGGGGACTGATCAACCTTAGCAGTTTACTCCTACTATCCGAACCAAACAATCCCAACCTCCCCCTCCCCCCTGAAAAATTTCACATCGCGAGGTTTTGAAACTAGGAGTCTTGAAACGATAGACGCGCGCTGTATCGACTTCTCCATGGGAGTTCAACACAACGCATTCTGACTGATATACTTTTCCTGTATTCCAAAGGACGTGTGTTACTACATCCCGTTTCCGCACGTTCTCCTGGATGTGGCAGCACATTGCACGAAATATATCGAAGTCTTAATTGATTATCGCTATAGAACGATTTGTTCGGATCCGATGACATCTGACGGTTTGGACGTCAGGAGTAAATCAAAGATTCTCTCCGGTCTCTGCCGCTCTGCTCGCTGCCCCGCGTCACAGACTGCCCACCACTGACTGCTCTGCTTTTGTGCACCCCTCCAGTGTATCCACAGCCCCGTGCCGTCGTTTCACGCATGGAACAAATTACCTGCGCCACAGAGTAACATATACAGAGAAGCAACCCCCTATAAACCACTGTCCTATGCTCCTCTCGTAGTTCCGTAAGATGCTAGCAGGTGTCAGGCGGTTTCCTGGCTTAGTACCGGTAGACCACACTAGAGGCACTTCTGAGGGTGCCTCTCGCACGTCAGAGGGTAGCGTGGATGGGATGCTGAGGGGAGAGCTCGCGCCGCCTGCCACGAAGCCACAGCTGTGTCCGGCTTGCTGGCGTTTGAGGGGTGGTGTGACTGAGGACGAAAAGTGGATACACCATTACGCCCCTGAATCGAAGGCCCCATCCATGGAGTGGAAACATTCGTCATCGCCTGTCTGAAAGAAGTTCAACAACACTCCGTCTGCTGGTAAAGTGCTACCCACCATTTCTGAGTTTTGCTGCTGGACTTTTTGGAGGATGCAACTATCAATGCTGTGCGTTACTGTGCCACTCTGTCGAAATTGAAAGAGGTGATTCTGAAAAAGCGGCCTGGCCTTCTTACATCTGGCGTTCTGCTGTTGGATGACAACGCGAGACCACATTCAGCGATGACAACGCCAAACAATATTTCAACTCTTGGTTGGGAGCGTCTACAACATCCGCCATACAGTCCTGATCTCGCACCAAGTGAATTCCATCGTTTCCACCTTTGAAGAAGACTCTCGGCGGAAACCGCTTTGGAAGCAATGCTGACTTCAAACAAGCTGTTCAACGCTTCTTCCGTATGCAACGCCCAGATTGTTTCTTGGACGGCTTTTCGAAAATTACAGAGCGGTGAGACAATGTCTCAATGAACACTCCCGGAAAATGAAAAGAGAAGATGAATTCTTCGACCCAGCAAAGCACTTTCGATCACATAGACGGAGTACGTGAGTACAGACACCAGAGCGTGCACAATGCCGACGCGAGTACCGCGCATATTGTCCTATTGCAGGAATGGAAGCTGCAATGCTCCCATGGAGACGATTATAGTGGTGAATGTAGTCTTGCCGAATGGCCTGTCATGCAGTTTACACCAGGTGCTTCAGCTGGGCCAGATTTCTGCCAGTCGTAAAGACTTTTCATACAGTCCCAAACAACGAAATCCTGTCTCGTAATCTTGCAGAAAATCCAAAGAAATTCTGGTCATATGTGAAGTACACTAGCGGCAAAACACAAACAATACCTTCACTACGCGATAGCAATGTTAATACTACCGATGACAGTACTGCTAAGGCTGAATTACTAAACACAGCTTTCCGAAATTCTTTCACCAAAGAAGACGAAGTGAACACTCCAGTATCCAATCCAAGAACAGCTGCCAGCATGCGAAACTTAGAAGTAGTTGTTCCTGGAGTAGTAAAACAACTTAAGTCACTAAACAAAAATAAATCTTCCGGGCCAGATTGTTTACCAACTAGATACCTCTCAGAGTATGCTGATGCAATAACTCCATACTTAGCTACAATTTACAACCGATCACTCAGCGAAAGATCCGTACCCAAAGACTGGAAAGTTGCCCAAGTTACTCCAACATTCAAGAAAGGCAATAGGAGTGATCCCCAAAATTTCAGGCCTATCTCATTGACGTCGATTTTCAGTAGGATTTTGGAACATATACTTTGTTCGAATATTATGAACTACCTCGAAGATAACGTCCTATTAACCAGTAGTCAATACGGATTCAGAAAGTATCACTCTTGCGAAACACAGCTTGCCCTTTATTCACATGAAGTGTTAAGTGCCATCGACAAGGGATCTCAAATCGATTCCATATTTCTGGATTTCAGGAAGGCTTTTGACACTGTACCCCACAAGCGGCTTCTTATGAAATTGCATGCTTATGGAATATCTCCCCAGTTGTGCGGTTGGATTCACGATTTCCTATCAGAAAGAACACAGTTTGTTGTAATTGACTGTAAGTCATCGAGTAAAACAGAAGTGATATCTGGCGTTCCACAGGGAAGCGTTATAGGTCCCCTACTATTCCTCGTGTTTATAAACGATTTAGGAGACAATATGAATAGCTCCCTTAGACTGTTCGCGGATGATGCTGTCGTTTATCGGTTAGTGAAGTCAATTGAGGATCAAAAGCAACTGCAAAGCGATTTAGACAAAATTTCTGCATGGTGCGAAAATTTGCAATTGACACTAAATAAAGAAAAGTGTGAAGTAATACACATGACCACTAACAGAAATCCGCTGAACTTTAATTCGCGATAAACCAGTCAAACCTTAAGGTCGTAGATTCTACCAAATCCCTAGGAGTTACAATTACGAACAACTTTGAGTGGAGAGAACACACAGAAAATATTGTGGGGAAGGCGAACCAAAGGTTACGTTTCATCGGCAGAACACTTAGAAGATGCACCAGCTCCACCAAAGAGACTGCCTACATCACACTTGTGCGTCCTCTCCTGGAGTACTGTTGCCCCTTGTGGGACCCTCACCAGGTGGGACGGACGGAAGACATTGAGAAGGTTCAGAGAAGGGCAGCTCGTTTTGTTTTATCACGTTACGGGGGGGGGGGGGGAGGGAGCGTCAAGGAAACTTTGCAAGAATTGGGGTAGAAATCATTGAAAGAAAGACGTTATTCATTGCTGCATGATCTGTTTGCGAAGTTTCAATCGCCGACTTTTAGTTCTGAATGTGAAAATATTTTGCTAGCACCCACCTACTTAGGGAACGATTTATGTTTTCTTTCTTCCCGCGCGCTATTAGAGAATGGAACGGTAGAGAAAAGTTATGAAAAGTAATGAACCCTCTGCCAGGCACTTGAATGTGATTTGCAGAGTATCTATGTAGATGTAGATGATCAATAGGGAAGAGATCTGGGGATCGATGGCCAGGGCTGTTGACGAGGACGTTGGGGGGGGGGGGGGTACGGGTTACATGTGGACGTGCATTGTCCTTTTGGAAAAGCATGTCGCCTTCTTGGTGCATGAATGGTATGAAAACTGAGTGAATGATGGCTCCAATGTACCGTGCACTGTTCAATATTCTTTCGACGATCATCCGTAGAGACGGCCAGTGAAGGGCATGACTCACGACACCATGATGCATGATCATGTGTACCGCTAGGAGTGTTCCGCTCAGACCAAAACCCCGCCTCCAAGGGTGTCGTGATAGGCACTGTTACACCAAAAAAAGAAAAAAATGTGACAGGGAAACGTGTTTAAGATCTTGGATTGCTCACCGCAGCTGGACAGAATCAGGTCAACAGCTTTGTATTAGAAATGTTCGCATATCTTGCCTGACGACGGCAGACGCTGGCTTGATGGTGTGGGCAGACGTACCCTACACTGTCCTTTAACCTCTGGTGATAGTCGAGGGAACACTGAACAGCGAACCGTACATTGAAACCATCATTCAAACCGTCTTGCTACCGTTCATGCACCAACAAGGCGGTATCCTCTTCCAGTAGGACAATGCACGTCGACGTGTATCGTACCACCCTAAGTGCTCTTAACGGTGTACGTCAACTACCCTAGCCATCATGATCCCCAAATCTATCACTTTTGAGCATGTTTGGGACCAGATTAAACGTCAACTTGCGAGGTCTGCACAACCGCCACGAAATCTGACCCACATGAGGCAGCAGGTGAAAACTGCATGGAATGCATTCGAAAAGACTGCATTCGGTACCTTTACGATCGTCTCCATGAGAAAATTGGAGCTTGCATCGCTGCAAAAGGTGTGTATACAAGGTACTAGCGTGGAAATTACGCACCCTCTAGTGACTGCACTCACGTGCGTATGGCTCTATGATCGTGTGTTGTATACATCCTCAAGAATGTGTCAATAAGATTTCCCTCTGCTGGGTTTACGACTTCGTGGTGTACTTTTTTCATTTTCGATGAGTGTAGAACGTATGTAGAAAATAAATATTTGTCTCTACTTTTTTTCCTTTCATACGCAACTCTGACCGCAGTCGACAGAGCAAACTTTCAAACTCCTCTCTCGTATTTTTGTTTCTACATCAGTTTTCTACACTCCTAGCCATTAAAATTGCTACACCACGAAGATGACGTGCTACAGACGCGAAATTTAACCGACAGGAAGAAGATGCTGTGATATGCAGACGATTAGCTTTTCAGAGCATTCAGAGACACCCGACATGAGAAAAGTTTCCAACCGATTTCTCATACACAAACAGCAGTTGAACGACGTTGCCTGGTGAAAAGTTGATGTGATGTCTCGTGTAAGGAGGAGAAATGCGTACCATCATGTTTCCGACTTTGATAAACGCCGGGTTGTAGCCAATCGCGACATTGTTGCTCGCGTTGGTGGCGATCCAATGACTGTTAGCAGAATAAGGAATCGGTGGGTTAAGGAGAGTAATACGGAACGCCGTACTGGATCCCAACGGCGTCGTATCACTGGCAGTCGAGATGACAGGCATCTTATCCGCTTTGGCTGTAACGGAACGTGCAGGCACATCTCGATCCCTGAGTCAACTGACGGAGACGTTTGCAAGACAACAACCATCTGCCCGAACAGTTCGACGACGTTTGCAGCAGCATGGACTATCAGCTCGGAGACCACGGCTGCGGTTACCCTTGATGCTGTATCACAGACAGGAGCGTCTGAGATGGTATATGCAACGACGAACTTGGGTGCACGAATGGCAAAACGTCATGTTTTCGGATGAATCCAGGTTCTGTTTACAGCATCATGATGGTCGCATCCGTGTTTGGCGACATCGTGGTCAACGGACATTGATAACGTGTATTCGCCATCGCCATACTGGCGTATCACCCGATATGATGGTATTGGGTGCCATTCGTAATACACCTCGGTCACCTATTGTTCGCATCGATGGCACTCTGGACAGTGATCGCTGCATTTCTGATGTGTTACGACCCGTGGCTCTACCGTCCATTCGATTCCTGCGAAACACTACATTTTAGCAGGATAATGCACGTCCGCATGTTGCAGGTCCTGTACGGGCTTTTCTGGATACGGAAAATGTTCGACTGCTGCCCTAAATGTTCAAATGTTTGTAGAACTTATGGGACATAACTACGGGGTCATCAGTCACTAAGCTTACAAACTACTTATGAACTAGCTAAGACTAAGGACGGCTGAAATATCTATGCCCGAGGGGGGATTCGAACCCCCGACCGTAGTGGCCGTGCAGACCGTGACTGGAGCGCCTCAGTACCCTCGGCCACCGCGGCCGGCGACTGCTGCTCTGGCCAGCACATTCTTCAGATCTCTCACCAATTGAAACGTGTGTTCAATGGTGGCCGAGCAACTCACTCGTCACAATATGCTTGTTGAACTATGGTATCGTGTTAAAACTGCATGGGCATCTGTACCTGTACACGCCATCCAAGTGAATCTATGCCCAGGCGTATCAAGACCGTTATTACGGCCAGAGGTGGTTGTTCTGGGCACTGATTTCTCGGGATCTATGCTCCCAAATTGCGTGAAAATATAATCACAGGCCAGTTCTAGTATAATATAGTTGCCCAATATACACCCGTTTATCATCTGCATTTCTTGTTGGTGTAGCAATTTTAATGGCCAGTAGTGTATTTACTGACTCTCCAATACATATGATAGAAGTTGGTAAAGGGTATTTCAGAACAGGCTGTGTGTATAGATACCGTAGTACTTAGGCCCATTATCGGTTAATCCCCGCTACTACAGACCCCACAGCCAGTGGATTGAGAGGCTGCAGCGCGGCCGTCGCCTAGAAACCGCCCCACAACTGCTCCGCCACTGCTGTGCCCAGTTCGGAGCGGCTCGGCTGGATCGCAGTTGAGTCGGCTGGCAGTGATCCTGGTGGATTACCGTTAGCCGCTGCAGCCCGGGTAATTCGCAGCCGCCTGAGCCGCTGCGTGATTAATTCGCCTCTTTCTGGCCGCGGCCGTTCCGTCTGTTTACGCAGACACGCGTTTACTTGGTCCCGGCGTACGCACATAAATAATACAGACGTAAATAGGCCGCAAGGCTCCGCTTTATGAGAGGTGCGTTCGTGCTCCGAACGCACAATATATGCGCTTGCTCAGCTGTGTGCTTCGAATCAACAGCCATTAGCCATTTATATGGACTTACATGGCATGCCGAACGATACTGAAATTCGATTCTACCTCAACATTCCTAACAAAAATTACATTGAGTCAGAATCCGTGGTACACTCTTTTATGTCGAAAACTCTTACATTTCGCGTAATGTTCACAAAGACAAGATAAGAGAAATTAGGGCTCGTATGGAGGCATATAACCATTCTTTTTTTTCCTCGTTCAATTTGGAAGTGGAATAGGAAAGGAAAAGCCTAGTAGTGGTACAGTGTACCTTACGGTGAATTGCGGAGTATGTATGTAGATGTAGATGTAGAAATGGGAAAGCTGAAAATTCCAGTACGAAATGTTTGTAAATCTGTCGGACTCAATTGCGTAGTTATTAGTCCGTACCTCACAAACTACTTAAACTAAGGTAAAGTAACCCAAGGACAACAAAAACACCCATGTCCAAGGGGGGACTCGAAGCTCCGACGGTGAAAGGCTGTACGAACCTCAGCACGGCGCCACAGGCACACAGGTAATCCGCCACGACAATATTTCAGTAATGGTATTGGTTAGGTGGTCAATCTTTTACGATTTGTACTGAGCATGGACGACATCTTGCACTCGCCATCTTACTCTAAACATTTTTTAAAATATTATTTTATTTTTTTGAATCGGGCATTTTGATATATCAAATCTTTTGGATAAATCTAAAATAAACACTGCCGAATTACTTGACATAATCACTGCTCCTGAAACACATGAAAAGCAAAATGCTTCCAGTTTGAAAATAAGTACTACAGTCTTACGGCCAAGCTACGGGTACTCCACTTAGTCCCATTCTGAGACCTTCACAGATCATAAATCATCTTGCAGAATGAACCACCGAGGAACAAAATAGGATACTGGTTCAGGTATGTGGATGATGTGCTGTGTTTATCGACTGGTACCACCAGACAATTGGATACCTTTTAACAACTTCTAAATTCCCAACAAGTGAAAATTAAGTTCACCATGTAACTACGAGGATCTTTTATAAACGTTTTGGGCCTTACTATTGATACCAGCAAAACCCATAGTAATAGATACGGTTATCACTGCTAGCTTTTAGCACCCACACAGCCATAAACATGCAGCTTTCCACTTCATGGTCCATCGCGTTAAATTAGTTCCATTATCTAATTCTGCATTTCAAACAGAATTACAAACAATCGAACATACAGCATCCAGTAATGGCTATGACAGTGTCCTGATTGACAGTATACTGCATAATAAGAAAATGAGGAAAATTTCAACACTTTTGTATGATGGCCAGCAAGAACAAGTCCGTAATCAGCGAAACTAGTGTGACATCCAATATTTAGGCAAAATTTCAGATCACATTGGTAATAAGTTAAAATCTGGAAATTACAAACAACAACAAAAATGTTCAAATGTTTGTAAATCTATCGGACCAAACTGCGTGGTCATCAGTACGTAACTTACAAACTACTTAAACTTAGGTAAACTAACCTAAGGACAAACACACACACCCATGCCCCAGGGAGGACTCGAACCTCCACGGCGAGCAACCGCGTGCTCCGCAGCGAGACGCTTTAGACCGCTCGGCTACTCCACCGGGGCTCAGGAAATTGTTCCTATTTGATATTATTATCATGTTTTGTCAAACAGTGACCAAAAATTAAATCAATTTTAAATAACATCAGTATTGTAGAAATTTTTCAGCAGTCAGTCGTAAAAGTATTTATTTATTGGCAGATCTAGGTCGTTTGGTGGAGTAAACACTGGTCAACACCAACGCCCACAGCAAAAAATTTCTGTTCTCACCACTGTCCCGATTTTACTTAATTCTGCCGACGACAATACTTCAGAACCCAGATAACTTAACTGGTCCGTTAACTATGTTGAGCAGTGTAAATTTATCGTTTCCCATCACCCTTAAAGGCTGCAACGTCGCCACGGAGACACACTATGTAAATAGCAGTTTTCATGACAGCATTCTGTTTGCAAAAATACATACAGTATTGGGGGATACCGTTAAGATCAGGATCTTCCATGCTGTTTCCTGCTGGGTACCGGATGATTTGTGTGGAAACTACAGCCAGTCACTTCTAAAAAATGTTCAAATGTTTGTTAAGCTCATGGGCCTTAACTACGGGGTCATCAGTCCCTAAACTTACAAACTACTTATGAACTACTTACGAACTAGGACGGCACAAATATCCATGCCCCAGGGGGGATTCGAACCCCCGACCGTAGTGGCCGTGCAGACCGTGACTGGAGCGCCTTAGTCCCCTCGGCCACCGCGGCCGGCAGTCACTTCTAAATGTTTTGTAAACTCCTTTCCCGTTGGCCAGTTTCAGACTCACTGCGGGTTCCTCGTCAGACGGGAATTTTAAGAACATTATATCGTGTGTCGTATTAACTTGACATAAACGGCAATGGTTTCAGAAAAATGTTTGTTAAGCTTATTGGACTTAACTGCGGGGTCATGAGTCCTAAACTTACAAACTACTCATGAACTACCTTATACTAAAGACAACACAAACATCCATGCCTGAGGGGGGTTAGAACCACCGACGGGGAACGGCTTCGCGCTTTGTAGTATAGCGCCTCAATGCGCCCGGCCGCTCCGCCGCGACATGGTTTCAGGAGAGTTGTCATGGAGCAGTGGAACACCTGCAGCAGGCCTTTCACGCCTTTTGTTATGTATGGCACGTTCTCTAACCAATGTTTTGACAACAACGGCAGGCACACGCTGGTTGCTTTAAGAGGGGGCAGATTTCTACGACACATTAATACAAAAGTAAAGACTACGATATGACAAGTGTCTTCATCCTTTACGTTGAAAAAGTGCGAGTACCTCAAATATTACTGAACCTGAAATCAATAAAGTGCCTCAAATAACTACATTCTTTGCTTGAAAATAATAATTATAAAAAAATCCAGGAAAACTTATTTTGTGTAACACAAACGCCACACTTTTTACAACACAACTGATAAATTTGAAATGAAACAAGCTTAGTTATTCTCAAAGTAAGTAATCAAAAAAATTTACATAAATTGTAGAGAGAGCTAAAGTTTTTAATGGTTGTCTAGTACCTGAAACAATATAAGTAGCCGCGGAGGAGTAGCCGTGCATTCCAAGGCGCCTTGCTGCATTGTGTGCGGTTGCTCAAGTCGGACGTTCGAGTCCTCCCTGGGGCATGAGTATGTGTGTATTGTCCTCAGGTTGACTTAGTTTAAGTAGTTTGTAAGCCTAGCGTCTAATAGCCAAAAGAAGTAGAGTTCCATAGATTTAGAAACATTTGATCAAGATAAGTACTGAATATTTAATCAAAATTTAAAACGTCATAGGCAGAAGTTGAAGTATGTAAACTGGAATTTCAACACTTGCAATTTTCTTTGGTCCGTAGTTCGCTTCGATCCCAACAAATTAACAAGAGAATTTTTTTGTTTGTTTTGCCAATAATAATACCACTAAGTCCGACACCTTCAAAGCGGTGCAGAGGTACTGCGGTCGGCAACCAGCGGCCCATGGCTAATTTCTAAATAATGAAAGTCTTCTGAACGTAAATAAGTAACTACGTTGCCAAGCGCTCAGTTCAAGCGAGAATTAGAAGCAGTGGCGGACTAAAGCCGTCAGCGCACGGGGCGTGTGTCTGAACGTGTGCGGTCAACGTGCCGAGTGCAGCGTGCGGCTGAACGCTCGGAGACGGCGCAACTTGTGCATACGTGTGCCTCTACGAGCTACACGCGACCGCAGCGCGCTCCAGCGACAGTTGTCGGTGACATCAGGTTCTGTAGTCACTCAGGTTACGAAATAAAAAGAGTGGAATTCCTGCTTTACCTCTATTAACTCGATTATTTCTGCGCTTGTGCATATGTTCGTTATGTTCTGTGATATAGACCTGTGATATAAGTAAAAAAAAAAAAATCTGTGAACAAATAAAATTTTTAAATGTTTGTAAAACTATCGGACATAACAGTTCTTGTGCGTTATCCAAAACCGGGAAAAGGAGATTTCGAATACATTCTGAAAGAGAAGTACATGTTTTTCCAAAACAAATCTGTTTAAGGTTTATTGTTAGATACCCATTGCTGAAGAAGATAAGCACAAGAAAGCTTATAATAACACCATTTGGACTGTACGAAATTAATGTTATGAGTTTTGGCCTTCACATACCGGAGATCTATTAATGATGTTTGGGCTACATTTTGTGTTTCCTTACCTTGATGACGTTTTGATTGCTTCATCCAGTATTGAAGAGCACCACTCAAACCTCAAACTAGTCCTAGAGCGTTTGTCTAAATATAAACTACGGATAAATATTTCGAAGTCAGTTTTAAGGGTAAATGAAATAGAATTCCTGAGGTACTGCGTAACAGATGTGGGAGGCTTATGATCAGTGAATATAACAAAATGTCTTCCTTCTAGTAAGGGAACTCATTTTTAGAAAGGTAAATTTCCAGCAATTCTCGGTCGTAGGTGCTATAAACCTTCTGTGATTGATTCAGTTTCTGTGAAAAGAATGCAACTGGCCTCCATGTTCCGTTTTCTATTGTTGGAGTACAGAACCAGCAGCAAAATCTGACGCATGAGAGCATAATGCTAGACAGCTCTGAGTTAGGAAAATTCAACAATGCAGAATTTGCAATATCCTGTTGCATTTCTCAAACTTTTTTTCTGATTTCTCAGTCAACTGAATTTGTCTGTTATCCCTCTTTTTAAAAATGTTCAAATGTTTGTTAAGTGTAAGGGACTTAACTGCGGGTTCCTCAGTCCCTAAACTTACAAACTACTTATGAACTACCTTATACTAAAGAGGACACAAGCACCCACGTACGAGGAGGGATTCGCTGGCCGCGGTGGCCGAAGGGACTGAGGCGCTCCAGTCACGGTCTGCACGGTCACTACGGTCGGGGGTTCGAATCCCCCATCGGGCATGGATATTTGTGCTGTCTTTAGTATAAGGTAGCTTATAAGTAGTTTGTAAGTTTAGGGACTGATGACCCCATAGTTACGTCCCGTAAGCTATACAAACATATGAACATTTCGAGGAGGGATTCAAACCCCCGAGCGTAGCGGCCGTGCAGACTGTGACTGGCGTGCCGCAGACCACTCGGCCACTGCAGCCGATAACTCTTTTTTTAGATCAGTTGAGATAGTCCGGCAATACAGCCTGAGTCCGTGCCGCATCATTAAGGTAGCGACGATATTGGGTGAAAGTTCCAAGAAATGTACGGAGTTGGTATAGTTTTATAGGTAACTTGTATTCCAAAATTGCTTGCACTTTGGCAGGTAGTGGGCAGGATCGCTAGATCATACCACTCGAAGATATCGCAGCACAAAAAGTAGCGAAGGCCTACCAACACTGGATTACAGTAACCACAGACCAAGGAACACAATTGAAATCAAAATTGTTTAATAATTTGGGTATCATATGTGGAATGAAAATTTAACTCACAACATTGTATCATCCTCAATGCAATGGCAAGGTCGAGAGCTTACACAGAATTCTAAAATCTGCAATCAAGGACCACAACACTTCTAACTGGACAGATATCTACCTACAGTTCTACTGGGATTGCGAACTGCGGTACGAGAGACCTCAAACCATTCTATTGCACAGATGGTATATGGGAAAATTTTTTTGAAGAGTCAATTATAAAGATTGACTCTGATTCATTTGCATCTTATTTTCAGAAGCAAATGTCACAACTGAAACCCAACAAACTTACATATAATACATCACGATTAGTATTTGTACCAGGAGACAAGAAGACTTGTTCACATGTGTTCTTGAGATGTAATAGGGTTAAAGAAAAACCATTAGAACCTGTATATGATGGCTCTTTTCCTGTCATAACAAGGCTTGAAAAATATTTCACCATCTCAAATAACTGCAGAAACGTACATGTGTCAGTGAACAGACTTAAACCAGCGTACCTATTGGACGAAGAAAGGAAATTAGAAAAGCATCTTCCAAAATTAGTCAAGGACACTCAACCATGGAAGTACACCTCAATATGTCAGAGTATCAAAGTCAGGAAGAACTATAAGATTCTTAGGCTATCCTATCAAAAATAAATAATGTTACATCGGACATTGTAAATAGAGAGTTTTAATTGTGTTGTATCTTTATTACATTTATATCATGTAAACTTGTGTGTTTCATCATATCTTGTGTCAGTACAATATGCTGTTGTTTGTTTTATCGTAATGTTATGTTAGACTTCATCACCATCTATTCATAACTTTGTTACTTGTGCGGGAGTAGTGTAAAGGTCAAGTGATATAACTGTGTAAATAATCTCTATGCAATTATAAACATGTCGTATATCTGAGTTCTGTGTGTTCATTTGTTTCCAGCTGTTTTCTCAGTGTTTACAGAGTTCTCGTAAATAAATGCTAAAAACTTATAATAAACATTCTCTAGCTGCTATGTCACAATTAAAGTAAATCTACACGTCCCAGCACTAATACATCTTTGTGGCGAGACTGTAAAATCAGAATCCTTTAATTTAGCCTTTTTTACTGTTTTCCATCGCAGATGTATCACATACTTCATGGTGATTGGCATCGTAAAAACATGGAGAACAATTTTAACGGGATCGGGCACATCGTACAAATGATGCATTTTTACAGTTTGAAATTTTCTTACATGTATCAAAGAGAAAACGAACTTCATTTACGTTCATGAAGATCTCTCTTTTTTCACGAAGTTTAGAAGCGAATCAGTCGTAAACACATTCACACACACACACACACACACACACACACACACACACACACACACACACACACCTACACACACACAAAGGGATGGAGCGGGTATCGGAAGACCAAATCTAGTTATCCATGATCGACAATCTACAAAGCTACCAAACGAATTTCGCCAATAATTCGAATAATTGTCACCATAAAAGGTATTTAAACAGGCTTGTAAAACTTCAAAGTCGATTTTTTCAAAAAATGTTTTGAGAGTTGCATGATTACTATTTAGATCTGAATTTCACGTATCATAAACAATTATAAAAACCCTTGTATTTTATTCAGATATTGGTTACTATTGTACCTTGTGTGTGTTACAGTACGATATTTTTCTCTTTCAACTCTTTACTTGAGGTTTAGATGGCGTTTACTTAGAGCAAGTCACCGTCGGGTTACCATAGCGAAGAAGTCTTTCTCGTTGCCCTCTAATATGGTGTGTGGTCACCACGGACGGCCATTAAAGTTGCAAAAATGCGTGGCATGGACAGTGAGAGGTTATCAATCAGTTCTTGTGGGATATTTCGCCATTTTCCATGGGTGCAATATCTAGCTCTGCAACCGTTGTGGAAGGTGTTGGTCTGGCTGCAATGCATCTGTTAAATTCACCCCAGACTTTGGGTCACTCCAATTGCTGCAGATACAGAGGGATCTGTATTTGTTCTGCTTCCAACGTTCCTATGGCTCTCCACGCCACTGCTACGGGTTATTCACGTTGTTCTTGCATTGCACTACCTGCTCACTATACTATGTGAACCCAACTGTTTATGTAATTCGTTTGTTAGAGTGAACACAAATTAATACCAACAGTTCTACAGCAACTTTGTTATTACCACTATCTCGGATATCGTAATGTTGTTGCCTCCACTCCGTAGAACCGAAAGAAAGACGTCGAATTAGTTTAGTTTATTCTTCCGATGAAAATTCTCCAAAAGCAAGATATCTTAACGGATTCCCTAATTGTTTTGGCCGTTCTAGTATAGCCTGTGGTCGAAATACAATCAATATGGTATGTACAAAGTAATGGAAGTCAAAACTTTTACTTTAAATGTATCGTTCAACAAAATGCTCGCGTTATCATTATGATTGTCCACAATTCTATTACTTCCTCTACGCAGAAATTTGTCTAGCTATGCGTCTGCGACCTGTTAGTGTTCTCTTTCTAGGCACAGCCTATTTTCATATACTAAGGGAAAAAGGAAGTCGTAGCTATTAAAAATGAAGTAATTAAACATTTTGAACTGAATTGAATTCTCCGGCAGTAGTAGTAGATTATCGTAAAATTATTATTCCAAGATTATTCGCAAAATAGCGACTTCGAGAAATAACGTTATTCAGTTACCGCGAAAGTTTTATTTTCACTACTGACAACTCCGTCGACATTGTAATTTTACTCCTTTCAAAGCTAGTTGTCTGTAGTGTTAGACCTCCACTGCTGACTATGTGGTCGACCTGTAGATAGCTCTCGTGCTAGACATGTACCTTTCGCGCCCTTTATTAGCTTTACATATGAAAACTTATACTCCTTTTACTCTTAACGGCTGTGTAAACAAGATTTTTATTTAGTGCACATCTAAGACAAAAACCCTCTCGAATTATATAAATTTCATTAACCCTATTGTGTAATTAATATTGAAAAATAGTACTTCATTTTTACGTTCTGCTATTTATGTATTAATTATAGTAGGAGGCCCAAGAAACATGTAGTTCAAAACATGCTATGTATATAGCCGTTAACAGTGGTAAAAGGAAGTAGATACTTTCATACCTCTGATCAAGTTCAATTGTTTCTAAAGCTCAGTTTTGCAGTTAAAACATGTTACTTCTTCTGTAGCTGATAATTTTTTAGGTTAATGATTTAATTATGTGTTTATTTTCTTGTGTTTCATGTGTGGTGATAACGGCACAATCTACGAGAACAGCATCTTCTCTGCCAGGCGAGGGATGATACAGCTGGCCATCAACGTCGTGGGTCGACAGCTACAGGTCGAGAGATCTTGTTATGCGACACCGTTGCCAACCGTCATAATGGAGTTAATAAAGCACTAGAAGAAACATTATTGCAAACGTAGCTTACTAATTATATGTTCGAAAACACGTTCAGTTCTTAAAATGATATTCACGTGTACACATCTGGTTTATTAATGCATATTACATGAAATAAAGATTGAAATTATACTTCAAATATACGAGTGTTGAAGGAAATTATTTCAGCCATCTAGACATACAAATATATAATTACTGTGCTGAAGTTAATGTTGACCATTATGTCCATTACAATTATCCGGCCTGTTATGACGTGGTCGTTTGAATTTGTTTTCAAAACCCAAAGTTTCTTCCCCGTCTGCAAGGACATCTTCAAGGGGGCCTGTAAGATTGCAGGTCGAAGACACACACTGGCCCGCAACTGACGGCCGCTAAGTTCGGTGACGTCACGTGTTTTGAAGATGTCACTGAAATTGACCGTTGTCCGCTACCGCCGATCGCCGTTGCCGTCACACTGTAGTGGAACGGTGGTACATCTCTTCTTCAGCACCGGCATCCATATACCGTTTAGTTTCATGCCCTCTTCCTTACCATTGAAATTACTCGGATGTTTGGCGATTTTAGTTTCAAATGTTTCAAAAGTTTGTATAGGTTATGGGACTTAACTACGGAGTCATCAGTTCCTAAAATTACAAACTACTTATGAACTAGCTTACACTAAGGATCTTTCCGTTTTCAAATTTTTGCAAACCTATTGGACCAAACTGCTACGATCATCAAACTATTCAAACTAACTTATATAAGGACAATGCATACACTCATGCCCTAGGGAGGAGTCGAAGCTCCAGCGGGAGCAACCACCCAGTATGTAGCATTATGCCTTAGACCAAGCGGCCACTCCACGCGTTCAGCTTGAAACACTCAAATTGGTTGATTCTGGGAAAAAAAATTGAGTGCACTTTCAACTTACTTTCGTTTCTTCAACATTTTTTACACTGAGAAGTTGCAATCTGACTGGGTCGCATAAATCTTGAGTTATAAATGGAAGCTAAAGCTCAACGAAATATTGTTTTTGGAAGGAACTACACTGTTAAAGTAGCAGCACAATTATCGTCCCGTGTAAATATTTGCATTTATTTATAACTACTTTATACCAATGACCATTAACAGTGCGAGGTATTCGCAAGGGTCATCTAGTAGTTTTCTTAAAACGATTTGATGAGACTCTCATAACAGAAGCAGCCACACTACGTGGGTCAATCCACCGGATACGTCTGATGCAGCACTCTACAGTTTGCTTAAGGAGTAGGAGGAGCGAGCACTTGCTACAACTCGCCGCCAGTCCGGCCCAACTCGTCGCCTGCTCCCTGAATAACAATGAGCCGTGTCGGCAGACGGTGTGGCACCAGCCAATGGCCTGCCCCCGTAGTGACCACGCGTTAAAAGTCTGCCGGACACTGAGTCCACTTGCCGACTGCCTTGAGTGACGAGAACAGCGCTGCTGCCCTGAATTGTTCACCGCATCTCACCAGAGTTGACCGGTCTCGCGGTCTCATGTATGTATGGATCGAAACTCCTGAATGCGCAAGAGCCCAGCACCGCACCGGAAGTCTGGCCTCGCATGGCCGATGAGCTCTGGGTAGCTAGTCCCCGTCGCTCTTCTTGCACCTCCCTCCAAGAATCCTGTTCCCAACCACAGTCGATAGGTCTCCTTGTTCTGTATCTTTAACATACACTCCTGAAAAATGAATTCGTCGATCCAGCAAAGGGAAATTTTGTTGACAAATATTTGGGGATGTATAAAACACTCGATCAGTCCGACTCATTACGCACGGGAGTACATTCGTCAGTGCGTGCGCAGTGTCGACGTTAGTACCGTGTATACTCTCGTTTCGCAACAACGCAGGCTGCACATTTCTCATGTAGACGACTTAGAGGTGCCGAATGGAGTTACGCGGAAAGACCTGCCATGCAGTTTCCATCTGATGCCTCAGCTCTGACTTGTAGATCGTGTGTTATACACACCCTCAACACTGTATCAATAAAATGTCTCTCTGCTGGTCATCGAGTTCATAGTGTTCTTTTTTCGTTTTCCAGGGGGTGTATATGATATAGAAGAAAACCTGACTTCACAATATGCTTTGTTTTACTAAGGTAATTAGACGAAAACCTTTCTCACTGCAATCGGAACCACATTGCTTATTTGATCGGTGCACTCCTGCTTAAATTCAGTCTGCCGCAGTGGCCGAGCGGACTGCGGCGCTCCAGTCACGGTCTGCACGGCCACTACGGTCGGGGGTTCGAATCCCCCCTCGGGCATGGATATTTGTGCCGTCCTTAGTATAAGGTAGTAGATAAGTAGTTTGTAAGTTTAGGGAGTGATGACCCCGTAGTTAAGTCCCATAAGCTTAACAAACATTTGAACATTTTGATTTGGTCCGCGGCGCGCCAGTCACAGTCTGCACGGCCGCTACGGTCGGGGGTTCGAATCCACCTTCGGGCATGGATGTTTGTGTCGTCTTTAGTATAAGGTAGTAGATAAGTAGTTTGTAAGTTTAGGGACTGATGAACCCGCAGTTAAGTCTCTTATGCTTAACAAACATTTGAACATTTGAGCTTAAATTCAGTTTCTCAGTTGTAAGGATACAGGTCTTATTTGGATGCTTACTTTTGACACTTTTTTAGTTTATGTTCCTCTATGTTGACAACAAATAACGTACTTTACGCAATGTGTTGTTGGATGTAGAATGAAACTTTGATTCTGCAACCGAGTGTGAGCTGACATGGAACTTCGTCGCAGATTAAAACTGTGTTCCAGAACTGGGATTCGAATCAGGGATCTTTGTGTTTCGTGGGCAAGCGCTCCTCCTCCTGAACTATCCCGGAATGCTTCACGGTCCGTCCTCACCACTTCTGTCAGTACCTCGCCTCCTAATTTTCAAATTTCACAGAAGTTCTCCTGCGAAAGTAGAGAACTTGCATGCGAACGGCAAATGTCCAAGGTTTGAATCCAGATTCCGGCACGTAATTTTAATCTGTTAATGCATAGTTGGAGTCAGGAACGCGAAAATCAAATGTTAGTAATCCTAAGAGACGAAACTTTTGTGGTCATCGCTCCCTAGACTTCCAAACTACTTAATCTAACACTAAGAACACCCTCCCTCGGGCATGGATGTGTGTGTTGTCCTTAGGTTACTGTAACTTAGCTTAAGTAGTTTGTAAGCTATCGACTGATGACTACGCACTTGAGTCCGATACATTTACAAACATTTGAAGGCACGCACTGCGCGACACATTCTAGACGTGACCCCGGAAACACTTCGAACAGTTGTAGAACATGCTGTTTCACGATTTCAACTTGTTGCAGAGAACTCTGTACGGTATATTGAACATATTGATTTTCATCGATGCTTTTTATGCTGTTTTGACCTCAGGACAATTAAAAACCGATTTGTGATACGACTTTGCTGTTGTGGGTGGGCTTACGTAACCAACAGTATCACACCGGTACACCCAAGCACACCGAGTAGTACAGTTTGTTTAACTTCTAACTTACACCTTAGGCACTGTTGTACGATTAATTTGTCATTTGAAGTCGGCCAGTCGCGACGGAGTGGCCGTGCGCATTGAGGCGCTACGCTCCGATACGCGACGCCGTTTCCCGTCGGGGGTTCGAATCCTCCCTAATGCGTGGATGTTTGTGTTCTCTTGTATTACTTTATAAGTAGTTTGTAAGTTTAGGGACATGACCCCGCAGTTAAGTCCCATAAGCTTAAAAAACATTTGAAAATTTGAAAGTCGACCACAATTAAATTATGATGCTAACAGCGGCATCTAGTGATCAATTTTGAGACGATTTACTTTTCTTCTGCGATACGTGTTCCCCCTTCTCCGATAATATTCCATTGCAATTTGACGTCATTCTTAACAGTGGCGTTATTTTTAGAACGTTTTGAAAGGATAAATTTAATTATATTCACTCCTTACCAAGAGGACAAAGAAAATATAAACAGAGGAGCCTATTTCATATAAGGATTTTCGCACGATCCTCTGAACAAAATTTTTATCTGGCATGTAATATCTTATTATTGTTCTCTGTTTGTTTTTCTCTGTTGTTCTTACTAACTGAAAACTGCATGGTGGGGCGTATGTTAACCAGAAAATGTTAACCACAGCCATAAAGTAGATGTAGAGGGGAGAGGGAAATAAGAGTGAGTTAGCGAGTGATGACCGAAACGAATGAGTTGAGAATGTTACTGTGCGTGCAAACTAAGTAGGCATAGGCGCGGTGGTTGATAACAGGAGATGCGTAAAGCCTTTACGGTAGCTCCCATCAGCCACCAAGCCGAGTATCAACATAATTTGTGCAGACGGTATGATGTGTGAGAACTGTGAAATGCCATTTCATTTGAGTGAAGCGACCATTGAGAACTAGCTGCCTTCCTCAAGCAGTAGTGTTACGAGTTGGGCAGTGAGCGAGAGGCGGTGGTCAGGAATGGTCTCCAGAGAAGTTGCGGTCGTGGCGATACGGTTTTTCTTTGGGGATGAATTGTTATGGAAAAAGACTGAATTCCTATAAATGCTTAGGTTTATTGCTTTGTTTTGAAGGATAAGAGAATACAATTAATGATTTGAAGATACAATAATAATAATTTGTGTCGCTCATTGGCCTGGTGCAAGTGTTTCAATTAGACGCCTCTTCGGCGACTTGCGTGTCCCTAGCCTACCCCAGTTTTCCAACCGGGGAAATATAAATAAAAATAGTGACCGACATTAGTGATGAGCTGACATAATGAATTAATCGTTATTTAATTATACCTACTGGGAGTGTACAGGCTATATGTGAATGTCACCTCCAAAGTATAATGTGAAGCAACAGAACTCATTTCAGAAACTCTTTTATTTGAAGATATAACGCTATTTCACCATCTGAGGAATTGAATGTTTCCATCAGACGCAAATATATTCTAGGGACTGATGACCCAGTAGTTGAGTCCCATACGCTCTACGAACATTTGAACAAATATATTCGTCTAACTTTGTGTGCATGCGTGTGTGTATAATTGCGAACATTAAAATTAAAGACTGGTGTAATAATATTTGCAATGAAAAAAATACTTTGGTCAAATTCTTCACGGGTTTTCAGCCGGATCATAGTGATATCTGTACACGATATATAATTGAAACTGTGGAACGGCTGGCTCTATATACGCTACGAAAGTATGAAGGCGCATGCGCTAAGTACAGAAGGCGTGAGTTCACTCGTAGCTGCTGACCCCTGCTGCGAGAGAAGTTGTAGCGCCTCCACTTGCGGGTAACGTCAAAAACTACAGATCATTGTAGATTGTCATTCGTTGCTATTTGATGCAGATGCCGATGTTTCTTCATGTCTGATAACACAGGATTCCACCATTTACTCAGAAAGTAACCACTGTCACAATTAATTGTGTTATCTGTTATTCTGATTTCAACTGATTCTTTCAAAACACAATGCCAGTAACGTGAGATGTTTCCAACAACTTGTGTCTCGTATAACATCCTGTGTCCCTCTGAGAGAGAGTGTTCAGCCACCGCGGATTTTTCAGGCTGGATCAATCGCGTATGGCGGTGATGTTCAACACATCTGTCACTGACGGTACGAACAGTCTGGCCAATGTATGTTTTGCCGCACTCACAAGGTATTTCATAAACGCCAGCTTTCTTACGCCTAAATCATCCTTAACAGAGCCAAGAAGTGGTCTAGTCTTAGCTGGTGGACGAAAAATACACTTAATTTTGTGTTTCTTTAAAATCCTTCCTGTCTTGGCAGACACGTTAACAGAATAAGGAAGGAAAGCAAGAGAACTGAAAAGTGTTTTCGGCTGGTTCAGGTGGTGGTGCGATGGCAGCCAGATGGACCGCAGAAGTATTGTGTAGAGAATGTCAGTTATGACCCGGCTGGAAATAAATTAAGACAAAGCAAAGATAATGTTATTTACAGGAAATGCTCAATATTTTCACCATCATTCCGCAACAATAGCTGTAGTCGAGGAATAATGTTGTGAACAGCACTGTAAAGAATGTCCGCAGTTATGGTGGCGAATTGGCGTCGGATGTTGTCTTTCACCATCCCTAGAGATGTCGGTTGATCACGATACACTTGCGTCTCAAGGTAACCCCAAAGCCAATAATCGCACGGACTGAGGTCTGGGGACCTGAGAGGCCAAGCATGACGAAAATGGCGGCTGAGCACACGATCACCACCAAACGACGCACGCAAGAGATCTTTACGCGTCTGGCAATACTTTGTTTTTCGTTCTAATAAAACCCCATGTCATTTCATGCATTTGTGACAATTTTTACGTATCTGAATTATTCCGTGATTTATTAAGTTTTCATATTTATACTGACTTTTTGATCATCCGGTATTTTATACACAACGAAGAGACAAAGAAACTGCTATGTGCATGGCTATAAATAAGCCGGCGCTGCAATTGGCGGCATCTATAACAGGTGTCTGACACAGGCGTTAGATTGGTAACTGCTGGCAGTGGCAAGTTATCACGATTTAATTGAGTTGGAACGTGGTGTTATAGTCGCCGCGTGAGAAATGAGAAATGAAACACTGCTTCGCCGAGGTAACGATATTCTCCCTTCCGACCATTTCACGTGTGTACCGTGAACATTGACAATCCGGTAAAACCGGCATCTCTACGACCAAAGAAAAGATTATGCCACTGTGGAGTAGCCGAGCGGTCTAAGGCGCCTCGCTGCGGAACGCGCCGTTGCTCGCCGCCGGAGGTTCGAGTGTATTGTCCTTAGGTTAGTTTACCTTAGTTTAAGTAGTTTGTAAGCTACGGACTGATGACCACGCAGTTTGGTCCGATAGATCTACAAACATTTGATTTTTAGGAAAGATTATGCAAGAACAGAACCAACGATGACAAAAGAACAGTTGAGTTTCATAGAACTGCATCTCTTCTGAAAATTTCTGCATATTTCAGTGATGGACCATCATCAACCAGTGCGAACCATTAAATGAAACATCATCGACAAGGGCTTTCGGAACTGAAGGCCAACTCGTGTACCGTTGCTGTCTGCACGACACAAAGCTTTACGCCTCGCCTGGGCCCGTCAACACGACATTGTATGGTTGATGAAATGAAACATGCCACCTGGTCCGATGTTTCTCGTTTCCAAATGTATCGAGGGGATGGACCTGTGCGAGTATGGAGACAACCTCATGAATCCCGGACCCTGCATGTCAGCAAGGGACTGTTCAAGGTGGTGTGTAGCGTGTGCATTTGTAGTGATATGGGACCTCTGGCACATCTAGATATGACTCACGCAGGTGACAACGTACGTACGCATCCCGGCTAATCACCAGCATCCATTCATGTCCATTGTGCTTTCCGACAGACTTGGTCAATTTTAACAGAACAATTCGACACCCCCACAGGTACAGAATTTCAACATAGAGGCTTCAGGAACACTTTTCAGCACATCCGCTAGCTACAAACTACCAGACATTATTGAACAACTCGGGAATACCTTGCAGCGGGCTGTTCACAAGAGATCTCCATCTCCTCGTGCGCTTACGGATTTATGGACAAGACTGTACAATGCATGGTGTCACTTTCCTCCAGCACCGCTTCAGACATTAGTCGCGCTGCGGTACTTCTGTCTGCTCGCGGGGACTTTTCACGATATTAGGCAGGTGTATCACTTTCTTTGGCTCTTCAGTATAACATAAAATAATATGTTTCTGAAAGCCTTACTAGAGTGCAATGTTCTGTCATAATTTCTATGTACAGTAGAAGTCCGATAGTTCGGCATCCAATAGTCCGGAACGCCCTATGGTCCGACAACAGGGTCCAAGGGGACTTGTTTTTAAAACCTTTCTACATCTACATAGATATTCTGCAAAACATTCAAGTGCCTGGCAGAGGGTTCATTAACCACTTTCATAACTTTTCTCTACCGTTCCATTCTCTAATAGCGCGCGGGAATCGATCTGATTTCTCTTATTTTATTGGGATGGTCATGTCTTCCTAAGTAGGTGGGTGCTAGCAAAATATTTTCACATTCAGGAGTAAAAGTCGGTTATTGAAACTTCGCAAACAGATCACGCCGCAATGAATAACGTCTTTCTTTTAATGATTTCCACCCCAATTCGTGCAACATTTCCGTGACGCTTTCCCCCCCGTAACGTGATTAAACAAAACGAGCTGCCCTTCTCTGAAGCTTCTCAATATCTTCCGTCAGTCCCACCTGGTGAGGGTCCCACAAGGGGCAACAGTACTCCAGGAGAGGACGCACAAGTGTGATGTAGGCAGTCTCTTTGGTGGAGCTGGTGCAGCCGCTAATGCTGCAGTTATGCTGACGTTACTGACCGACTTAATGCACCAGTTATACCGAGCTGAACAATCCGCCATTCTGAATCCCAATCCGACGGCACTGTTGTATGCATTGTGTGGTGTAGTGAAGGAGATTAAAATTTTAACCTCCTTGGGTGTAGGGAAGTGAATCTGCGAATATTTGTGATTATATTGTTTGACAGTGTGAAATGGTTGGTTACGGAGTTCCAAACTACTCAAAGAATAACAGACACGGTCGCTATAAGTTTTGTCGATCTCCTTCAAACATATATCGACGTGAAAGGTGGCTTCTAAGTTCCAGACGCCAAGTATGGACGCCAAAGTTGAACAACTATCTGTGTAACGTTCAGTACAAAACCTTATTTTTTATTTGTATTAGAAATAGTTATGCTCACAGAGAGGTAATAACGAGAATATAGGACTGTATATGTAAGCAATAGTTTATTTTCATTTTGCTACAGGTTGTTAACGTAACACGACTTACAGTGTGTTCAAAGTAAACTAATTTATTTAGACAAACTAAGGAGTTATTATAAGTGATGCATGAGTGCAGCAGACTTTGCCCTGCTAGTGGTCTTTAAATTCTCAGCACTGGAATACGTAGGCCCATGTCAAGTTGTGAAAAGGATAAGTGGCAAAAACAATAAATTGTTCTTCGCAAAGAACGGGAACAGATAGGAACTCATGTATGAAAGGTATTAAATACAAAACTTAGCATGCAACATTCACTTTATTTCGAAGTGTTTGCTACCAGAGAGACTTTCTTTAGTCGTTATCTAACGAAACCAGACGTTCAAAGTTATTAAACAGATTTTTCAAGTAAAATTATCGCTAAAATATGGCGTGTGTGAAATTCGTGAGGCATTAGAGGCGGGGAATACGGTACGTTCAGTATCGCAATTTATTCCGTAACTGTTTTCGAATGCAACTCTTAGTTACCGTAAACGTATGTGGATGTACCATTTATAAACCAGAAAATACGATAGAAGTAATGTATTTTAACTGTGTTTGCTAAATATTTAGAACGGCAACATAGCTCTTATGCCTTACTACGAAATGTAAGTGAGTGTATCACATCTCTCACATATCTAAATATCCATCTAATCACTAACTCGCATACGGGAGAACGGTGGTTCGAATCCCCCTCCGGCCATCCAGATTTCCCTAAAACACTCCAGGCAAATGCCGGGATGGTTCCTTTCATAGGACACGGCCGATTTCCTTCCGCATCCTTGCCCAAAACTCCGAGCGTTATGTCCGTCTCTAATGACCAAGCTGTCGACGGGACGTTAAACCCTAAACTTGTTTCCTATCTTCCTTCTAATCACTAATTTTAAGTTGCTTACTTCTTACAGTCAAATGTAAGCCAATAAATTTACTACTATTTTTTTGCGTTAGGAAATAATAATAATAATTATGGCCTTAAGACCATATGAAGAACTATAAGTATTCCGTAGTCTCTAAATGCGAGCCTTGAACGTGGGATTCAAAATGGTCGATTGTTATGCTTGTACTGTCCAGTGCTCTAGACCTACTGTACACATGAAGCGATCCCCTGCTTCGCCGGTCACAACAATGTTCCGCCATCGGTCGTCAATGACGCAGACGCCACTGTTGGGATCAGATGCATTCAGACCTCACTCAGCAGATCTCGGATGTTACTGTACTGTACAGACGTCCCTTTCATTGTTTGGGTTGCCAGCATATTTAGCAATTTAACAGTGGCTACTTTCATATCATATTGATCTTTGGAAGTTTTATTAACATTTAAGCAGTGAGAATTTTCTCGAAACCCAAACCTTCTCCAAGCTCGAAATCAGTAGTGAAGTGTAAGCACGGACTCTGACCATCAACCAGAAACTGGAAATCATCAAATGCATAGAGAAAGGTGAGGAAATGTTTTGATAACTGAATTACATATTCGGCAACCAAATCAAAATGTTCAAATGTTTGTTAAGCTTATGGGACTTAACTTCGGGGTCATCAGTCCCTAAATTTACAAACTACTTATCAACTACCTTATACTAAGGACGGCACAAATATCCGTGCCCGAGGGGGGGGGGGGGGGGGGAGGGCGACTGAAGCGCCTCTGTCCCATCGGCCACCGCGGCCGGCTATTCGGAAACCATTTATGACATAAACAAAAGTATGAACTAATGAAATATGCTTCTCAATCGCTAACAGCTGAAAAATTGGCTACCAGATAAACTTAGAAAAAAACGAAGCTGGTCAGGTTTGACAGGTTATTGTATAAATAGTTCAGTCCACTGTGTCACAGCTGATTTCGATGTATGTCGTAGCCTATGCCAGCACTAACAGGTACCGTCCGATAGTCCCGCATTCGCGGTAATCTGACACCGGATCGGTCCCGAACGTGCTGGACTATCGGATTTTTAATGTAATCAGTCAATAAAGTTCGGAGATTAACGATTTCAACACTCGAGTATCTACATATTTATCAATGTAGATAGATAGAATTAATGAGACCTGGTGCAACTGAACCGATCACTGACTGCATCTTACAGGCAAAAATGGGGGAGGTTGCGTCAGGTGTCATGGTATTCAAACGTTTGTAAATCTAAGGGACGGAACTGCTGTGGTTATCAGTTCCTAGGCTTACAAACTACTTAAACTAACTTATGCTAATAACCTACACACACACACACACACACACACACACACACACACACACACACACACACACACACACACACACACAAATTCCCGAGGGAGGATTCGAACCTCCGAAGGTTAGCTCACCGTATTCAACTGTTGCTATCATTACCCTTACTGCGATTGAATATCTCATTCTCCTGGCCAACATATTGCTAACAAACACTGCCATATTCCGAAATGATAATGCCTCCCACACACACAGCCCAAAAGGTTCACTCATGTTCTGTATAGCATCAGAACATTAACAGATGTCTCCCCTGGACAGCAAACGAACATTCTTGACGTAATTGATAGATATGTTGGTACATTAATGAGTATAATTGTGTTGGAAACTATGAATACACTTTACTAATCGGTTCGTTGACGAGTTACAACTATTCTTAAAGCTATTGGTGAGACAACTACTTACTAATAAATAGACAGTCGTGGACTCACCTCGGAAGATGTTGCCCGCAGGCGGCAACGAAACGTCAGAGGAAAGAATTTCTACTGTTCGACCACGGCCTCTCAGCCTGGAAGTTTTAATTACTAAATAGATGTTTAGTGTTTTTAGCAGTTCGTGTTATTTTTTCTACCACTGTGGTATCCCCTGCCCGTTTCAACGCAACTTCTGTGGTTATTCGCATTGCCACTAAACGTGGACAATTTGGACATCAGTTTTTACCATACTCATTTTCACACTCTTCTTCCCTCTGTATGCGACATTTTCAACATCGCGGAGTGCAGGTAGTTTATTTGGGTGCGATATGCAGGCCGTCGCTGGCTGAACCTGGTACAATTTATCGCATAATTAACCAGTTATCGAGCCACTACATACTCATCTGGAGATAATGAGCATGCAGTGGCGCGAAAATTAGTTCATGGTAGAATAAATCATATCAGACAGAAATAGCGACTGGCTCTGTACCGTATTGACATAAACAGGCATCCACAATGGATGTAATGAACTTCCTATACAGCTTTATTTATGCCAGTACGCGTATCGAGTTTCACTCTTCTCCATATGGCGTAATACACTTACATCTTCAGCAGTGTAACATTTTCGCCAATTGAATATATAAACGTAGCCTTCTGCAACGTGAAACGCTTCTGCTGTGTTGCACATCCCGTACATCGCGAGTTGCTTGGCATTGCAAACACCACAAGCACAAAATATTGGACACCTAAATAAAAGTTTACCACCGGACCTGTAAAATGTCACATTTCCGCACTTCGATTAAAATACTATTGACACTTGTATTAAACCACGGTTAAGAGATAGTACGTTGATTTAAACTTAACTTTGGCTGCCTTTTTTTACGTAACATTCAACTTTGATACTTTCGTAAATAATACCTGCAAACACTAGAAATGTATTACGCATATTTATGGAATATGCTGTTCTCATAAACTTGAGTACCAGTATAAAAACAACAATACGACATGTTATAACTATTGCACAACATTATTACATATTTACCTATTGTTAAATAAATTAGGGAGCCCCATGTTTTATATTTCAATGGATCCTAAATCAAATACCTGTTATAATTCTAACACACACTTCAACAGTCTATTTGGTACTAAGAAACTATCGCCGAAATTAACAAAATTACGACGACTTTATACAAACTACACGCTTTACTCTATGTACGGTTCTCTTAAGGAAATAATGGATCGATGGAGTTTCAGAGTGGAACCGCAAACACCTCCTTTCATGCCGTAGCAACTACATTAAGAAATTAAACAACAAATCTAAATACACTAAAATTGTGAGTCTAAATAATAGTACACCTACACAATATTGTCAAAACACATATGCGTGCACTTAAAAACTATCAATATAGTACATAAGGTAAAAGGTTAAAGCAGTCAACAATCCGAAGGTTGGTTTGAACACCACAGTGCTTTACTAGACATGGTCCTGTTTGGAAGTGGTATGTCGTTGCTTTCCTCCTACATTCGAATTGACTTACCCAGCCAGTTATAGGGGGACCTATAGTTTAACGCGGATTCCGAACCACCATGCTACTAAGTATTTTTCACATGAGCAATACTGCCAGAGGTGAAAGAAGTGGAAAGTGACAGATAAAAATCCTGGAACCTGACGGGGATCGATTCCGTGAACTTTGGATTTATAGTCTGGCACTTTACCACTGTGCAGCCGAAACATAAATCAAAACACGACTTATAGTTTGCGTATTACATTAAATACGAATTCCACGTGAAACGTGTCCATAAAATATATATTTGTAAGAAAATGTCTAATATTGTGCCTCCTGTTTTGTGTCGAGTAACTTGCTTGCAAGAAAATGTATAATATCGCTTCTACTGTGTGTATCGATATGTGTATTTAACTCTGTGAAGTTTCATCTTTGGCAAAGATCATGTATTGCATAGGATTGTAGCTCGCGCTGAGAGAGAGAAGCACTTGTGGTTCAGCTCGCTTAGAGAGCGGTTGAGTTGTGTGTATGGCTCCGATGTAGAGCAGAGGCTGCTATGCCAGCAAGTCGATTTGATTGTATTTGGAATATATATTGTATTGTAACACCGCTGGAATGAAGGTAATTGCATTTGATATTAGGAAGAAGTTGTATTATGCAGGTAATGTAATGCTGATTGTTAATAATAAGTAACAAAGTTGACCTTTTTTTCATGTTTCATTTACGTAGTTAGAAGATTAACCTACTTCCTTCATTTGATAATTAGTTATTAGTGGATTTAAAGTGCAGTATTGATTTTGATAATATTGTTGAACAGATTTCGTTATTGGTGCCATAGTAAATGATTGACTATGATACTAAATTTCAATAATCAGAAACTGATCTGCATAAAATTCTCACAGTCAAACATTAAGAAAGTGTTTTTTGGTTTTTTTAATATCTTTCTCGCAGTCAAAATTTTTTAGTATAGTCAGTGTCTGTTTCAAATGGTGATTTGCCACAGTTGTTTTGTGTTTAAAATATCCGTTGCGCACATAATCAGTTTAATGCACTGTTTCTTGTTTAATAGTATATACATCAATATCAGGGCCATAATTAAACCAAATTGCTGTGTTAATGAACAATTTGTTGTCTGATTTAACGATAGGTTCAACATCCACAACACACACACAGCTTTTACATGAAATACGTACACACATTGAACTCAATAGTTCAAATCTAAATGTAATATTTTCATTTAAACATTTAGACATACTTCAAGTATTACTGTATTATTTATTTGAGAACTGCAAAACATGCAGGCGGGGACTACTCAGTAGGGTGTGATCTTCAGGAAAGAAAACACTGGCATTCTACGGATCGGAGCGTGGAATGTTAGATCCCTTAATCGGGAAGGGAAGCTAGAAAATTAAAAAAGAATAATGGATAGGTTGAAGTTAGATATAGTGAGGATTAGTGAAGTTCGGTGGAAAGAGTAACAGGATTACTGGTCAGGCGAGTAAAGGATTATAAATACTGAGGCGCTCCAGTCACGGTTTGCACGGCTACTACGGGCGGGGGTTCGAATGCCCTCTCGGGCATGGATATTTGTGCCGTCCTTAGTATTAGTTAGTTCATAAGTAGTTTGTAAGTTTAGGGACTGATGACCCCGTAATTACGGCCCATAAGCTCTACAAACATTTTAGGGGTATTACAGGAGTAGGTCTGATAATGAAGAAGAAAATAGGAATGCCGGTAAACTACTATGAGCAACACAGTGATCGCATTATCGTAGTCAAGATAGATACGAAGCCAACACCGACTACAGTAGACAGGTTTATATGCCTACTAGCTCTGCCGATGATGAGGAGATGGAAGAAATATATCAGGAGCTAAAGGAACTTCTTCAGACAATTAAGGAAGAGGAAAACTTAATTGTTATTGGAGGACAAGGAAGGGAAGGAAATATAGTAGGTGAATGTGGTCCGGGCAAAAGGAACGAAAGAGGAAGCCGCGTGGTAGAATTTTGCACGGAATATAATTCAGTTATAACAAACACCTGGTTTAAGAATCATGAAGGTTGTATACGTGGAAGAGACCAGGAGACACCGGGAGATACCAGATAGATTTCATAATGGTAAGACATAGAACCACTCCCGTGAACCACAGACATTGCCGAGGTGGGGTGGCTTGCGTGCCTCAACGATACAGATAGCCGTACCGTAGGTGCAACCACAGCGGAGGGGTATCTGTGGAGAGGCCAGACAAACGTGTGGTTCCTGAAGAGGGGCAGCAGCCTTTTCAGTAGTTACAGGGGCAACAGTTTGGATGATTGACTGAGCTGGCCTTGTAACATCAGCTAATGTGGCTTTGCCACACAGCTACTGCGAACGGCTGAAAGCAGGACATGCAGCTCTACCGTATGAACATATGATGATGGCATCCTCTCGGGTAAAATATTCCGGAGGTAAAATAGTCCCCCATTCGGAACTCCGGGCGGGGACTACTCAGGAGGATGTGATCATCAGGAAAGACAATACTGGCCTACAAGGGGCGGAGCGTGGAATGTTAGATCCCTTAATTGAGTAGGAAAATTAGATAATTTAAAAAGGGAAATGGATAGGTTGAAGTTAGATATAGTGGGGATTAGTGAAGTTGGTGGCAGGATGAACAGGATTTCTGGTCAGGTGAGTACAGGATTATAATTACAAAATCAATTGGGAGTATCACAGGAGTAGGATTGATAATGAATAAGAAAACAGGAATGCGGGTAAACTACTATGACCAGCACAGTGATCGCATTATCATTGTCAAGATAGATACGAAGCCAACACCGACAACAGTAGTACAGGTTTATATGCCAACTAGCGCTGCCGATGATGAGGAAATCGAAGAAATATACGAGGAGCTAAAGGAAATTATTCACAGACAGTTAAGGGATAGGAAAACTTAATTGTTATGGGAGACTGGAATTCGGTAGTAGGACAAGGAAGGGAAGGGAGGATAGTAGGTGAATATGGTCTGAGCAAAAGGAATGAAAGAGGAAGCCGCCTGGCAGAATTTTGCACGGAACATAATTTAGTTATAACAAACACCTGGTTCAAGAATCACAAAAGAATTTTGTATACGTGGAAGAGACCAGGAGACACCGGAAGATACCAGATAGATTTTATAATGGTAAGACATAGATTTCGGAACCAGGTTCTACAGTGTAAGACATACCCAGGGGCAGATATAGACTCTGACCATAACTTGTTGGTTATGAACTGTAGGCTGAAACTAAAGAATCTACAAAAAGGTAGGAAAATAAGGAGATGGGACCTGGATAAATTGAAGGAACCTGAGGTTCTTAAGAATATCAGAGGGAGCTTTAGGCAACAATTGACAGAAACAGGGGAAAATAAAACAGTAGAGGAGGAATGGGTAAAATTGAAAGATGAAATAGTGAAGGTAGCAGAGGACAAAATAGGTAGGAAGGAAAGACCTACAAAAAATCCTTGGATATCACAGGAGATACTAAATTTAATCGATGAAAGGAGAAAATATAAGAATGCAGTAAATGAAACAGGCAAAATGGAGTACAGACGCCTAAGAAATGAGATTGACAGGAAGTGCAAAATGGCTAAGCAGGAGTGGCTAGAAGGCAAATGCAAAGATGTAGAAGAATGTATAAATAGGGGAAAAATAGAAACAGCCTACAGGAAAATAAAAGAAACATTTGGAGATAAGAAAAACAGCTCTATGAATATCAAGGACAATGATGGGAAACCAGTTCTCAACAAAGAAGGGAAAGCTGAAAGGTGGAAAGAGTATATAGAGGGGCTCTACAAAGGAAATGAACTACGAGACAATATTGTAGTAAGGGAAGACGATGTAGATGAAGATGAAATAGGAGATATTGTACTGAGAGAAGAATTTGACAGAGCACTTAAAGACGTAAGTCGAAACAAGGCCCCTGGAGTAGATGATATTCCCTCAGAGCTACTGAAGTCTCTGGGAGAACCAGCCATGACAAAATTGTTTCACCTGGTGTGTAAGATGTATGAGACAGGTGAAATACCCTCAGACTTTAAGAAAAATGTTATAATCCCCATCCTAAAGAAAGCAGGTGCAGACAGGTGTGAAAACTACAGAACCATCAGTTTAATAAGTCATGGTTGCAAAATATTAACGCGAATGATATACAGAAGGATGGAAAAGCTGGTAGAAGCCGAACTCGGGGAAGATCAGTTTGGGTTCAGGAGAAATATAGGAACTCGGGAGGCAATACTCACTTTACGGCTTATCCTAGAAGATAGATTAAGAAAAGGCAAACCTACATTTCTAGCTTTTGTAGATTTGGAGAAGGCTTTTGACAATGTTGATTGGAATAAACTCTTTCAAGTTCTGAAGCAAGCAGGAGTAAAATATAGGGAACGGAAGCTTATTTACAACTTGTACAAAAACCAGACAGCGGTTGTCAGAGTTGAAGGGCTTGAAAGGGATGCAGTAGTTGGAAAGGGAGTAAGACAGGGTTGTAGTCTTTCTCCAATGTTGTTCAATTTGTACATTGAGCAAGCTATAAAGGAAAGCAAGGAGAAATTTGGTGAAGGAATTAAAGTTCAGGGGGAAGAATTAAAAACATTACGTTTTGCCGACGACATAGTAATTCTGTCAGAGACAGCAAAGGACCTGGAAGAGCAATTGAACGGAATGGACAGTGTGCTGAAAGGTGCATATAAGATGAACATTAACAAGAGCAAAACTAGAGTAATGGAGTGCAGTGTAAGAAAATCAGGTGATGCTGAAGGAATTAGATTGGAAAACGAAGCAATAAAGTAGGTAGATGAGTTTTGTTACTTGGGCAGTAAACTAACAAATGATGGTCGCAGTACAGAGGATATAAAAGGCAGAATGGCAATGGGTAGAAAAGTGTTTTTGAAAAAGAGAAATTTGTTAACATCGAATATTGATTTAAACCTAAGGAAGTCCTTTCTGAAGGCATTTGTATGGAGTGTTGCCTTGTATGGGAGTGAGACATGGACGATAAACATTGCGGACAGGAAGAGGATTGAGGTTTTTGAAATATGGTGCTACAGAAGAATGCTGAAGATTAGGTGGGTGGATCGCGTAACTAATGAGGAGGTACTGAACAGAATTGGGGAGAAAAGAAATTTCTGGCATACCTTGACTAAAAGAAGGGATAGATTGGTAGGACACATTCTTAGACATCAAGGAATTGTGAATTTAGCGTTGGAGGGAAGTGTATGGGGAAAAAATCGCAGGGGAAGACCAAGGGATGGATACAGTAAGCAGATTCAGACAGATGTAGGTTGTCGCTCTTATGTGGATATGAAGAGGCTTGCTCAGGATAGGGTATTGTGGAGAGCTGCATCAAACCAGTCTCCGGACTGAAGACCACAACACACATAACACAAGACATAGAATTCGGAACCAGGTTTAAAACTGTAAGACACACCCGGGGGCAGATAAAACTCTTACCATCACGTATGGGTCATGAAATGTAGGCTGAAACTGAAAAAAAAAAAAAAAAACTACAGAAAGGTGGGATAATAAGGAGATGGGACCTGGGTAAACTGTAGGAACCTGAAGTTCTTGAGAATTTCAGAGGGAGCTTGTTAGGCAACAGTTGACAGAAACGGGGGAAAATAAATCATTAGAGGAGGAATGGGTAGTATTACGAGTGAAGACAGCAGAGGACAAAATAGGTAGGAAGGCAAGACCTACAAAACATCCTTGGATATCACAGGACATACTAAACTTAATCGATGAAAGGAGAAAATATAAAAATGCAGTAAATGAAACAGGCAAAATGGAGTACAGACGACTAAGAAATGACAAATGCAACGATGTAGAAGAATGTATGAATAGGGAAAAAATAGATACAGCTAACAGGAAAATAAAAGAGATATTTGGAGATAAGGAAAACAGCTCTATGAATATCAAGAACACAGATGGAAAACAAGTTCCCGGAAAAAAGGGAAAGCTGAAAGGTGGAAAGAGTATATAGAGAGGCTCTACGAAGGAAATGCAATATTGTAGAAAGGGAAAAAAAGTAGATGAGGATGAAATACGAGATACTATTCTGAGAGATGAATTTGACAGAGTACTGAAAGACCTAAGTCGAAACAAGGCCCTTGGAGTAGATGACAGTTCCTCGGAGCTACTGAAGTCTCTGGAGAACCAGCCATGGAAAATCTGTTTCACCTGGTGTGTAAGATGTATGAGACAGACGAAGTACCCTCAGACTTCAAGAAAAATGTTATAACCCCAATTCCAAAGAAAGCAGGAGCAGAAAACTACAGAACCATCAGTTTAATAAGTCATGGTTGCAAAATATTAACACGAATTATTTACAGAAGGATGTAAAACCTGGTAGAAGCCGACCTCGAGGAAGATCAGTTTCGGTTCAGGAGAAATGTAGGAACATGGGAGGCAATACTCACTTTACGGCTTATCCTAGAAGATAGATTAAGAAAAGGCAAACCTACATATCTAGCTTTTGTAGATTTCGAGAAGGCTTTTGACAATGTTGATTGGAATAAACTCTTTCAAGTTCTGATGCAAGCAGGAGTAAAATATAGGGAGCGTAAGGTTATTTACAACTTGTACAAAAACCAGACAGCGGTTGTCAGAGTTGAAGGGCATGAAAGGAATGCAGTGGTTGGAAAGGGAGTAAGACAGGGTTGTAGTCTTTCTCCATTGTTATTCAATTTGTACATTGAGCAAGCTATAAAGGAAAGCAAGGAGAAATTGGAGAAGGAATTAAAGTTCAGGGTGAAGAATTAAAAACATTGCGTTCTGCCGACTACATAGTAATTCTGTCAGAGACAGCAAAGGACCTGGAAGAGCAGTTGAATGGAATGGACAGTGTGTTGAAGAGAGCGTGTAAAATGAACATTAACAAGAGCAAAACAAAAATAATGAAATGCGGTCTTAGAAAATCAGGCGATGCTGAAGGAATTAGACTAGGTAACGAAACAATGAAGGTGGTAGATGAGTTTTGTTACTTGGGCAGTAAACTAACAAATGATAGTCGCAGTACAGAGGATATAAAAATGCAGAATGGCAGTGGGTAGAAAAGCGTTCTTGATGAAGAGAAATTTGTTAACATCGAATATTGATTTAACTGATTAAACCAACTTACACCGAAGAGAAAAGCACTCTCTCTCTCTCTCTCTCTCTCTCTCTCTCTCTCTCTCTCTCTCTCTCTCACACACACACACACACACACACACACAGAAGGGAGAGAGTGAGAGAGGGAGATGCACGAAGGAGAACTAAGCTTCTACGCAGGTCCCTGACATGACACCTAGAACCTCGCGGGTATTTCCTCGCGGCAGACTAATTTTAATGATTGTACCTTATCACATTACATGATTTTTTGTTGTCGACAAAACTAAGTTGTATTAGCCAAACACAAATTACACCCTTTAGTCTATGTACGGCCCTCTTAAAGAAATATGGCTCCATGAGGTTTCAGAGTGGAACCGTACACATCTCCTTTCATGCCTAGCAATTATATTAGATCCAAATAGTAACTTCTATCTGTGATCCTACAGTAAAACACTATGCATAGACTATCATTTCAGAAGCGATAATGAAATTTAAAATAAACAATTAATTATAAAAGATGTTTTACTCTAACGTTTGCAAATGATGTAGAGTACGCCAGGTAACTCACTTGAATAATGTGTATTCGAACATGTTTTGAACTATGAAAAGTAGTCATATATATAATCAGAACAGATGCTATAACTGCAATATGAGAATGGTAGTAAAATCTCCTTACAAGTAATCTTTGACGATGATCAGACACTATGAACGTTTCTGCGATCGCACAACACGAAATAATCGTCAGCTCAAAATAGTACAGGACCTAGCCTGACGGATAACATATTAACACTAGTAAATTCTCCTATACACTTACATACACTGTTTAGTTATAATTACGCAATGGAATCGGAAAAGTTGAAGTTCTTAAACTGGCACACATTATCCGTTGCCAATGTTGAAGTCCCTACAAAGCGGCCGTTTGCAACGTAGAATTTAACGCTGTCGCAAACGAAGCACTTCAGCTAACCGAGTAGATCCTCCTCCTTGCAAGATGTGACTTCTACTGTTCTTTTAGCTCCAAAGAGCTCGCCTGACGAATAGACCAAGTATTTTACTTCACCACAGCAGTTTTCTTGCTATAGCCATTCTCTCGTTGGCAGATCGCCATATCCTAGCAGATTTCTCAAAATGAAAATCTTGTTTTCAACTAAATTTTCATAATTTTACGTGGAAAATTTATAAAAATTCAGTCACCTTGGGGCTATCTATCAGAAGTACAAGTAAAATGCCAGCCCGTTCTCATTAGCTTGACCGCTCATACTAAACAATATTTACGTATAGTTACTGGTACATGTTTATTAAATAGTTTCGCGAACATGAGGGAAAGTGGGGAATATCTTACTCCTTGGTAGAAAGGGACGAAGTTGATATGTCTAACGTTAGGCGCCGGTGGCTGCACCTTGGACTCTCCGTAGCGTCGTTGAATGGCGTTTCTGGGCGTGGGTTTCTATGCTCATTTTTTGTATATTGTTCAATCTGTACATTGAGCAAGCTGTGAAGGAATGTAAGGAGTGATTTGGAGAGGGAATAAAGCTTCATGGAGAATAAATGAAAATTTTACTGTTTGTCGATTACCTAGTAAGCGAGGAGTCTGGAAAAGAAATAGATGGATTAGGAAGTGTGTCGAAAGGAGCGTATAAGATACACATTAACAACAGTGATACAAGGGTAATGGAATGGAATGTCAGAAAATCAGGAGTATCCAAGGATTTAGATTAGGTAATGACATAATAAAATTAGAAGATGAGTTCTGATATTTTGGTAGCAAAAAAACTTCTTATGGCCGAAGTAAAGATGATATAAAACGCAGAATGCCTATTGGGAGAAAGGCGTTGCTGAGGAAACGAGATTGGTTGATATCCGATATTGTTTTAAATGTTAAGGAGTTCTTTATGAAAGAATTTGTCTGGAGTGTAGTATTGTATGGGAATTAAACGTGGACGATACGACAGAAAGATGATAGAAACTTTTGAAATGTGGTGCTACAGCACTATGTTGAAATGTGGTGCTACAGCACTATGATGAATAAAAGATGGGTAGATCACGAAACTAATGAGGAGGTGCTCAAGAGAATCGGCGGAAAAAGGAATTTCTGGCATATCTTGACTAAGAGAAGGGATAGGTTGATGAGACACATTCTGAGAAATCAAGGAATCGTCACCTTAGCATTAGAAGGAAGTGTGTAGGGTAAAAGTTGTAGAGGGAGAGCGAGGGACAAATAGAGTAAGCAGATTCAAAAGGATGTAGGTTGCCGAACATTTCTCAGATGAAGAAACTAGCACAGGACAGGGTTGCGTGGAGAGCTGCATCAAACCAGTCTGCGGACTGAAGACCACAACAACAAGCATTAAGTTTGGCACTTATGAAATATGTAGAGATGACTTGGTCGCGAAAATGTTTTTTACTGCGTATGTTGCGTTTCGGTTCTCCATCGTCTGATAGAAACTGTAAAAAGATATTATAATCAAAAGATAAGTAAATGTAAATCGAACTAAGGTAGAATAAGAGATTGTTTTCGACATGTTGTGCAATGTTTGTATTATGTGCTATGAAGAGCTCCTTAGTTACTGACATGCACAGACGTACATGGCCTCTAAATCTGTGGTAGTAACTGTCAGTGGCGGCTGGTGATAATGTGCTAATGTGCTGCAGCACACTGTAAATGCACTTCCAATGCAAGCAGAAACCACAGTGAAATTACATCCTTTCTCTTGGAATACGAGCCAGATATCACAATAAAATTATGCCAATTCCCTTCCAATGCGTATTAGAATGCTAGTAATAAGGATGAAAACGCATTTTGGAGCGTTCTCGCCGCGATAGCTGGAAACCAGCTCCGAGTGCTGAAGTGGGATTCAGCCGCGCTGGTACGTACGCAGAGAGGCGGCGCAGTCGTCTGTTCGCTAGTGCGCATGCGCAGACGTGACGTCAGGCCTGGCGGCTCATGTGTGCTGAGACCGGCTGCAGCACCAGATCAATATTTCTCTTCGCGCTGCGTATAACGGTTGCGGAAGAATAGTATATGACGAATATTGCGGCACACAGAGTCAAATAGCGCGCTGGCTCAGGCGTCTTGCGCGTTGTCTCTCAAACCTACCTGTGTGAGGCTCTGAGTCTAAATTTTTAATTTCTGCAAATAAAATTAATATTTTAAACGTTATATTTACTACCTGCAGTGAATACATGCAGTTGGCAGCGCTGTTATAGATTCCCCTGAAGGTCTTACTCTCAATACAATATTAATTGATATTTAATTAAAGGCAATCATACAGAGCTTGACTTTTTATTTTAGTATATTTTGTTTCCTGTTTATTTTTTTAATATTGTAGCACACTGGTCAAATTTTGTACGAGCCGCCACTGGTAACTGTTGGATTTTATACCTTAGCTACATATTCATAAGATTTTGTTATTATATTTTAAGGTACACTCTAATGTATTTCTAATGTCTATATGTTTATTTTATATCATGACTCCAGTATTATTCTTATTTTAAAAGTATTGTTACTTTTGCTGTACCTCTGTCACCCACATCTATGGTTTTGTACCGCTTCGGTTGGTATTCCACGCTAGCGCCCCTATCGGCGTTGTCCACTTACAATCAGCTTTACATATCAAAGCCAGTTTGGCACTTGTCACCTTGATACATCTAGCTATAAGTATGCATTTATCAAATAGAACCTACGTTTCTTTGCTCATTTTGTTTAGCCTTATATCAGTATTTTGTATAAGTAAGATCATTTTGTCTTGATTGTTTTTGTTATCTCTTATTCTACCTTAGTTTTATCTTACATTTACTTATCTTTTGTTTATAAAATCTTTCCACAGTTTGTATCAGATGATGGCGAACCGAAACGCGTCATACGCAATAAAAATATTTTTGCGAGCGAGACATTGCTACTTATTTATTAGGAGTCAATATACTAAATGGTCGCCTGGCTCAAATATCGATGTTTTGAATCAATATGTAACATTAAGTTTGTTTGGGTTACATACTAACTGTTGTGGCGTAAAGTCAGCGCCACATACCAGACGTAAGAGAACGATCGTGGAGAAGGCAACGATCGACCGAAAGCCAATAGCAAGCAGGAGCCGCGCATCCTGGAGGAAGTAACCGAAGATGCGCGCCCTCTACAAGCGGCTACATCTAGGCCGACATACGTCTGGACGCTCGGCAGTTACTAGTGACAACTCGTCAGTTACTATTCAGAACTCTTCCGATACTAGGCAGCTACGAAGACAGAACTAGGACAGTACTAAGTAACAACGCGGCTACGAACTTAGCAGTAACTAGGTCACAGCGCAGCTAGCATCATACGGACGACAACACTCTGAGAAGCAAGAAGAGAGAAGAAACAGACTTTTGTTCTAAAGTTGAGTATTGTAAATTTCAGTCAATAAATATCATGTAATACTAACTATAGCAATGTTTTAGATGACAAAGGATCCTGCACTAGTACCTTTATTGACAACTAGACCGGGGCGAGTAAACAACAAAAAGGCGACGAGGTGGCAACACTAACGTGGTGTCGCACAAGTCCAAAGTGCGCGCCACCTACTTTCGCCGCGCGCCGCCATGCACGCACGGCGCGGCGTTCTTACGACGTCAGCCACGAGCGCCCTCTGCTACAACTCCGCTCGTGGCCACCACTGAACGACATCGTTCACTTGGGACTGAGACAGGAACCAGCTAACACTTCACAGATAGGCACCAGTGAAGACTTGGCTATCGGATAGGCACTAGGAATGATCAGTAGGCAGGCCTCTAGATAATCTATATATCAGCATTCTGCAGTCAAGAACTATGTAAAAGTTAAGTACTACTAAGTCTCTATGAAATATATATCTCGTTCTAATTTACTCTAGTGTTTCTAGTTTCTGCTGTCCCACTGGCTGCTCACCTCCGTACCTGCACAAGCGTGCATCCTTTATTCCTGTGTCAGTCTCTTTCTACTCGGCCACCTACGACGGAAACGAGACACAAAAGCAGCGACGAGGCTGGGACACAAAAACTAACAACTGTACCTATGTACTCAATAAAAACCGTATACTTGTTATATGGCATTTTATTACATTTCATCTACACTGCTACCTCCATAAACATTCACTATTCCTTTTGATGCACCCGTGTTAGAAATAAGTTACTATAGTTCGTGAACAAAGAGAAGAGCTACATTTACAGCAACGAGTTCCCGATTCTGTTTAATTTCACTCTCCTCCTCCTCAAATCACACGATTTCCTTCCAGGACTTATTTTCAAGCAGAGAATTGTACATAACCTTCTTTTTCTCTTCCGGGGATTAAAAAAAAAAAAAAGAGAAGATTTCGCAGCGAAGGGGGGAAAGAAAAGAGGCGAGAGACAAAAGGATCTCGTGTTGCTAATTCCAAAAGCGGCGCATTCCGCAAAATAAGGTGGCGAGGCAAACAGTGCAGTGGGAGGGGGAGGGCTCGGTCCGATGCCGCCTTTGGGGAACGGCCGCCTCTCGCGTGTTCCACCATTCACGAACGTCTCTGGCGGGTGGCGGCATATTGGAAGCGCCGGCGCGCTCTTCTCTCTGCAATAAGCGGCTGTTCCTGGAAGGGCCCGATGACGTCACACGGCGACAGGTAGCGCGCGGCGCGGCCCGCCAGAGAGTAATCGGATTGTGGCGCTGGTCTCATTGCCCGCGGACGACACGGGGCGCCACTGTCGCGTTCCCCTGCTCTCGTCGGCAGGGACGACAACTCTGAATTGAGGGCCGATTCTACGGAACGGTAGGCGGTCCACAGTCAAATGGCCCCCGTCACAGACAAATATATACAGACGGGAAACCTCCGTAAGGGCCCGGTCACAGGCTCAGGGGTGCGGGGAGGGAAGGTTCCGTAAGAAGGCGCTGCGGTCAAAAGCAGCCCTTTAAACTGACCAGAGCAGGCGGCAGGTAACGGCTGCCCCCACCACCACTTCCCCTCAAACGCCGGCACACCGGACACAGCCGTGGCCTCGAGCCAGGCGGCACGAGCTCTCCCCTCAGCTTCCCCTCCACGCTAACCTCAGAAGTGCCTCTAGTGTCGTCTGCCGGAGAACCGGCTGACACCTGCTAGCATCTTACGGAACTACGAGGGGTGCGTAGGACAGTGGTATGTGTTACTCTGTGCCCCTGTGCACGTTCACCTCCTCGGAGCGCGAGGAACCTGACGGGGTGTGGGGAAGGTTACTTCAGACGGTGTTGGGACAGTTGCGAGTCCAGTGACTCATGGTCCCCCGGTATTTGCTGGTTTACCTGCTCGGAAGGGTTGCATGGCCATGTCTCCTCCTCCCACACCTACTAATTAGGCCTACTAATTAGCTGAGCACAGCCGCGCTTCACTGAGACTTTGATAATAAAGGACGGGGACAGTAAATAGAGGATATTCTGCTCTTTATGGACTTAACCAGAGTGATGCACTGCACCGCTACTTTTTAATTTATTTCTAGAATATTTTGTGCGAATGGCAGGAGATAATTCAGGGGGTGTGGAGTTATATGGAAATAGTAGCTGTAAACCCGGCATTGCCCGAGTATTTATTTATCCTACACTCTCGTAGTCCACATCCTCTTCCCTCCTGTCTCTGCATCCATCTCTTCCTCTACTATCTCTCTGTTCGTTTCCACATATGTAATCATTGACCTTCCTCTTGATTTAAAGGTTATGTGTGAAAAATTTCATCAAGAGCGGAGCAAAACGAAGCATTTTATCAAGGTCCGTAAGTTGAGTACCATCCACTGTGCACCGAACGAAATTTTATACAGACGGTGACACTCCTCTTGTTTTTAAGGCCAAGTGTGCAAAATTTAAGCAAAATTGGAACAAAACTATACATTTGAATGCAATAGATACCCAAGATCACACCGAAAATCGCACTTTGTTGTTCTCAAATTTTCTAGTTTTATTTCGTACAGCCCTTGTTCTGAGAAAAAAAAAAAAAAATCTGTGAAGTCGGTCGAGCTGTTCTCAAGTTATGGCACGTCCTTCGTCAGTCTGTTCTGTAGGAAAAGTCTCCTCCGCCATGCACCTTACTTCTGTCCTATCGCAAAATGCTTTCTTAGCTAACGTCTTCGTCCTATAAACTACATACCGGCAAAATTTCAGCTTCATCGATGCAGTAGTTTTAGAGATTTCGTGTTTAGTCAGTGAGTGAGTAAGTGCGTGAGTGAGATTTCGCTTTTAGGAAACATTTCTCACACACAAAGAAAGAAAATATGTTATGTGGGCATGTGTCCGGAAACCCTTAATTTCCATGTTAAAGCTCATTTTAGTATTTCTCTTTAAATGTAAATTGAAGTAATTCGTGTAGACAATTGTAAAAATACCCAATTGTTTCGTTAGTATGTACTGTACTTGATAGATTCACCGCCAGTTGGCCCAATTGAAGGAAGGTAATATTGACTTCAGTGCTTGTGTTGACATGCGACTCATTGCTCTACAGTACTAGCATCAATCACATCAGTACGTAGCATCAATTGATTAGTGTTCATCACGAATGTGGTATTGCAGTCAGTGCAATGTTTACAAATGCAGAGTTGGCAGATGCCCATTTGATGTTTGGGCAGGAATTGTTGGTGATGTCTTGATTGGGCCTCATGTTCTTCCACCTACGCTCACTGGAGCACGTTATGATTTCATACGGGATACTCTACCTGTGCTGCTAGAACATGTGCCTTTACAAGTACGACACAACATGTGGTTCATGCACGATGGAGCTCCTGCACGCTTCTCAACAAATGACTCGGTGACCGATGGATTGGTACAGGCGGACCAATTCCATGACCTCCACGCTCTCCTGACCTCAACCCTCTTGACTTTCATTTATGGGGGCATTTGAAAGCTCTTGTCTACGCAACCCAGGTACCAAATGTAGAGACTCTTCGTGCTCGTATTATGGACGACTGTGATACAATTCGCCGGGGCTGCATCAGCGCATCAGGGATTTCACGTGACGGAGGGTGGATGCATGTAGCCTCGCTAACGGAGGACATTTTGAACATTTCCTGTAACAAAGTGTTAGAAGGCATGCTGGTACGTTATGATGCTGTGTGTTTGCATTCCATAATTAATGTGATTTAAAGAGAAGTAATAAAATGAGCTCTAATATGGAAATTAAGCGTTTCCGGACACATGTCCACATAACATATTTTCTTTCTTTGTGTGTGAGGAATGTTTCCTGAAAGTTTGGCCGTACCTTTTTGTAACACCCTGTATACCCTAATCTCTTCTCTTCTTCTCCCTACGTCTATCCCTTCATCCCTCCTCTATTCCCCCCTTCCTTTGTCGATCGCTTCGTCCCCTATCTTTTTCCATCAAATGCACACCACTACCTCTTATCGTACACCATATTCATCTCCTTCCCCTCCTCTCTACGTCTATATCATCCCCCCTTTTTAATTCCATTTCATTCCCCCATTTCTCTATGTCCTCCTGCCACTCTCTCTGATCTTATTTATTGTTATTGCAATCGGGACCTTTATTGGGAATATAAGTCAAAATGTATGGGTAAATCAATTAGAAACGGTTTACTAGAGAGACCTATTGAGCTGCTCTGTGATGTTAGTAGCTTTAATGGCCGCACTTTTAATGGTTGTATTCTACGAACAGGTTTGTCTATCCAATAAGGCTTGAAAACAAATTTCCTGTTTTATGTTAAAAATGACTGCGAAAAGGAAAACAAAACCGCATGTTTTTACATCAAAGCTTAGCATGTTTTTCTCGCAACCAGCAGAATTGAAATGTTTTTTAAAACATGTATTATTTTCTTGACAGTTTTTTAATTGAATTATAGATAACAGAAATTTTGCATGAAACAAAACTATTAATTGAAGTGAAATGGAAACAGAACGTTTCGAAAGTCTTTGTTGCGTTCATTGTAACGCTTGATGAACGATATTTTTTGTCTTTCCGTCCAGAGAGAAAACGAATACTGCAGGTGGTTCACCAACTGTCGAACATGCGACGTACAACTGCCCATGGGAAAAACACGGCGCTTTGTGCTTTATTAATCCTCACTGCGTTACGCCTACGCCAAAAGATATTACGACGCCGCAATGGAGGCATTGCTCTAAAAAAATAAACCACGATGTGTACTCAATTTGTTTGCAACACTCAAAAATACCACGAACTGACATCAACTCTATCTTTCCATTGCTCCAGAGATATGATCACCACCGATAACATCGTGGATATAAGAATAACACGGAGGGGCTGCTAAAGAAATTGGTCTGGCTGTTTCAAACCTGTGTGCATAACGCCATCTCCCTTTATTCTAACAACCTTGGCGTATTTGTTTGCTTCGTTACATCGTATTTGGTCGCTAGGCGAGTAGCGTATGAATAAGCTGATGGTTGGGGAATACAAAAAATGATCCCTTCTGGGTGCGTACTTTCAGTTTTTCTCAAATTCTGATATTTTCCGGTAGATTTCCCAAAAATTTTATTCTTACAAATCTTGTCCGGTGAATTACGAACAGAACAAAGAAAAGATAAGCCAAATCCGTGAAGCAATTTCTCAAGTGATGCGCTTTCATATATGTGGCAATTCATTTTTATTAATATGTTAGGAAATGCAGATGATCTAAACTTCATTAGCGATAGGAAAGAATCTTTAACAACAAATTCAAGTGCGTTAATCAAGGCTAGTGGAGACGTAGGTCTGAGGATAATTGAAGACAAAACGAAATACTTCGTTACTACTAGGATGCCAACGGCAATTTTTCAGGAAATGGTAAGAGATGGTTACATGCGAGAAAAAGTGTACGCATTTAAGTATTTAAGTGTGGAGAGATGAGATTGAATCCGAGCTGAGGAAGAGATTACGGGCTGGAAATGCTTGCTACTTCTTTCTGAATGGATTACTCTCATCACGGTTATTGTCTGGAAATTTAAAAGATTAGAATATACAAAACTATTATTCTTCCAGTTATGCTGAAACTTGTGTGAAACTTGGTCTCTCACTTCCAAAATGAAAAACCGTATCGAACATTTGAAAACAAAATTTGAGGAAATTTCTTGGATCAAAAAGAGATGACATTAGCGGGAAGTGGCGAAAACTGCATAATGAATTGGTTCACATGAATGAAGATACAATTCCTCATATGACTCTACGATCATTTTAAATTTTAAATGGAGGTTCGAAGAATAAGTTCCAGCTGATATTTCATCTGTGTATTAATGCACTGCAGGAGAATATCAAGAAATTATGAATAATAATTAATAAACCGTATTTCATTGTTACAGCGAATGGTTTTGTTATTTCCGAACGCACTCCAAAAAACACGAATTTTTGCCGCAACTGAATTTCTTTAAAAATATAAGAAAGGACGAAAAACAAAAGTAATCATAGAAATAAATATCGCACTGCCTGTTTCCGCCCACTTTTGCTAATATTTCAGACAAAAATATTTTATATGCCATATTATTATATTTAATACATTTAATACTACAGTAGAGTCCCAAGAACTCGTCTAATGTGGACCGAAGGCTGGCCGAGTTTGTGAAATTGCCGGGTTATCCGAACGATATTAAAAAAAGGATAGTTAAGAATTTTTTCTTTTAAGTTAGTTTCTATTGTTACTTTTATTGATTGATTGATTTTCTCAGGGAAGCCAAAACAGTCTTGGTCCAACACGCCACTGCCCGCACCGAAATTAAGTTTATTGTGCGGTATCGCTCCCTGTATATCTAGTAAAGCCAACCAATGCCCTTGAACAGTGCAAGGAGTACCTTTACAGTTCTTTATTAGACGCAATTTCTTCGGGTCTGGTTGTCCCAAATGTTCTGTGCCTTTTACTCTCCAATGCAATGCATTCGAAGATTAGATGTGATGCAGTTTCATTACCGTCATCACAGATCCTACATTTAGGGTCCTCTTCTGTTATTCCCAGTATATGTAGGTGTTTTTTGAAATTCCCATGGCGTGTCAGCAATCCAACCATGAGTCTAATCTGTCTCCTGTTGAGGCCCAGGATTGCAGAGCTTCTTTTAAAACATGGCTTTGGCATCATTACCATGCCATTTTTTTTGTTGGTAGACTTTGGTCCAATATTCTGCGTGCTGTATTCTCAGCCAGTTACGTTGCTCCAATTTGATCATTGCCTTGGTGATTGTCAGGACAGGTTCCGGTCCAATAAATGGAGTCTCTGCCCCCATCCTGGCTAATTTGTCGGAATGTTCGTTGCCACTGATCCCCGAGTGGCCAGGGACCCGTAATAGGTTTGCTCTATTGCTTTCTCTTAGCTCCACCAGAACCCTGTGACATTCTGCAACAATTTTAGACCTTGCTGCCAGTGAATTGTTACTTTAGAATACAATACAAATGATGGAATACAGTAACACAAAATTAATGTAAGACAATATCTAACAAATGAAATTCGTTACTTAGACTCACATGGACTTCACAAAACGCGCTTAAGAAAAGACAAAGGCTGTAGGCAGACTGAGCGGCAGAGGGCGCGCAGCCACGTTACATGTCTGTCATCGTTGTCTGATGTAACCGAGTTCATTATTTGACCATCAAGCCTAAGCTGATTTTAAACGACACTGCGAAACAATGCACTCTCGTAGTTTTGATGAAGACTGTTTTAAGTATGAGGTAGCATCTACATACTGCATTAATGAAACTCAAAGGATAGTTAAAATGTTCAAATGTTTGTATAGCTTATGGGACTTAACTACGGGGTCATCAGTCCCTAAACTTACAAACTACTTATGAACTAGCTAACACTAAGGACGGCACAAATATCCATGCCCGAGGGGGGATTCGAACCCCCGACCGTAGTGGCCGTGCTGACCGTGACTGGCGCGCCGCAGTCCCCTCGGAAAGGATTGTTAAACAGAATGTAGGTAGCACAAGAAAAATTATTTCTGGTCCCATACATAGCCTGTAACTACTAAACGCTACCATTTCAGTTCTGTCCAGCATTATGCGAGCACAAAGTAATTCCAGGGGGTGTGCCGGGGTGTGGCCGAGTTATCCGGACTGCCGGGTTACCGAGAGCCGAGTATTCGGAACTCCACTGCACTTGTGTTTCTATTATTTTTGTTCAAGATATCTGGAAAAATCAAAAGCTACAGGAACCCTACATTGGGCTGTAAAACACTCATGTAACCTACGGATGTTTGACCTATGGTACATTAACCCTTTCACTCCGGCGCCGTGATTGTTGCGCCGTGCGCTGTGGACGAGCGCCAGTCGCGCCCGGCCGTGCCCGCTGTACGGTGCATTTTCCGCACTGTCCACGGCGCTACTCTGTCCTGCTTTCACACACTGTGTTATCGCAATTATTGGACTTTATACTATATATTTATTAGGGAAAATTCATTTGGAATAGAAACAGTTTTCTTCCTTCTTTCAGATAATTCGTGTAATTTTTTCGTAAATTCTAAAAGATCCAAGTTTTTGATTCAGCTCTGGTTGGATGTGGACGTTATTATTATAAACGCATATTTCGCTTGTTAAATAATATTTATATACAATTGCTTTACGTTACATTTCAGTAGCATTACATTACGATGTATGAACTGCTACAGCAGTCCACCGGCTGGGCGGCACAGGCAGCACTCGACTGCTGCAGCAGTCCACCGCCTGTGGAGCACATTCGCTCCCGACTTCTACAGAAGTTCACCGTAGCGAAAGGGTTAATATCGTCCTATGTCAAAATACAAAAACATTTTGCTTCAATAGCACAAATTGTTACTTTCGTCTACATTGATCGACGAGCACATTTCATCGAGAGAAACTGTCTTTAAAAGTCAGTAATCCTATGGGATTTTTTTTTCAATTACAAACCATTACTAATAATCATATCTTAACGATCATTCGACATTTCTATCTATAAAAATTACGAAAGTGATCTAGCTACGAAAAATAAAGCATCCAGATATCACAATAACAACGAATATAAAATATGTTCAAATATTTGTTAAACTTATGGGACTTAATTGAGGGGTCATCAGACCCTAAACGAATATCAATATATTCAATACCTTCTTTGTTACTTTGTGAATATACTCTGTAAACATTTCTGATCGTAACAGACGCTCTGTCATAACTGTAAACTGTAATGCATTGTATCTCTTTTAAGCAACAGGAATAATGACAGTTAAAAAGCCACACTCCATCGATGGAATATGTTCGTCGGTCACTCGACACTTAAGAAAGAATTTGTGTAATCTTTAAAACAGGTTTTGTATTTTGACGTACGACGATGGTATACACGAACTATCTATAGATAAACAGTTTTACATCACCACAATTATACGGGTCCAAGACCCTTTATATAGACATTAAATAGAGACATAGAAACCCAGCATTTCACTTTGTAACACAATTACGCTATTTCATAATTAACTTGGATGTCGAAATATGTACATCAAACCGTTTAATACTATTGATTATGTACAATCTGTATACTTATGTACTTTATGCCAATTGTAGGAGTGTATATTCAAGTACTGCGTACCACTTTATTATATCAAATACTTATGCATTAATTTTGTACTTATTACTATTTGAAATTCTGTATCTTTTGGTGAATATGTTATGTTGAAATACTATATGATTTACTGGTTCATGACTAGGGCTTTAAAATCAGTTGTATGTGAAACATGGAGTGAAACACTCCAGAACGAAAAGTAGTGTTACGTTACTGAAGAGATGGTTTTGGGGTGCTGAAATTAGTTGACTCTGTATGTAACGGACAGCTTCTAGATGAGAATAGTTCAGCTCAGCGACTTGACAGAGGCACAAAATTACTTGGATTCCATCAAACAGAATTTGGAATTATTGCAGCTATTGAGACATGGAAAATATTTGAGAGCTTTGTATAATATTTTTACGTCGTCAAGAAGAGGATTGATGAGCTCTGTTCGTATCAATAACCATATTCTCATTTGGTGCCAAAATTGAACCACGAATTTCTACTATCACCGCCAAGTAATAGGTTTCATCATTTTGTAGGATTGCACGAACCAGGCATTTATGTTCTTATTTAAAAATAATAATTTCTTAGTTAAAATTGAAACTCTTTACGTTATTTACATCCCTTACCGTTACCGTTTGGTTAATTACTCCGAGAATTGTGCAATTTTATAACCGAAAAGAATGGTATTATGATTGATGCTAAATTTGTAAAACTGGAGCCGAAATTTCCGTAACGAGAGGTGTTGTAAATTCGTGATCTATTGGTTGCTATAAGTTTACACTCAAAAAACAGTAAGTGAAAGCATGTTAGTTGAGTACAAACCCTACCGCTCTGAGTGGAATTCTGATAAATAAATGATTAACGTTTGGCCCAAGACTATATATATTCCACACGTTTGCATTTAGGTGTTCACTTATTTCAATTTAGGAGGTTACAAATTGTTTCGCATTTTGAAACAAGAGGTCTTATTTACACTAATTAGTTGTCACTTGCTTATAAAATTGTTTTGTAAACTTGAGAAGTGGGAGGTCAGATTTAAGTTCCCTCCCCCCCCCCCCCTCCTCCAAATTGTATGAGAAAACACGACATGGTTTTTCAATGGTAAGCTATTAGTTGTTTCTTTTTATTTCTGAAACGTAAGGTAATTACTCCAGAAGTCGCAGTACTTTTACATATCAGCAGGTTCTAGAACAAATAGTCTACATCTACGTCCTCTTAAATACTGCTCTAGTCACCTGTAAGTGCATGGTGGAGGGTTCATCAAACTGATTTTATGATATTTCTCTGCCGTTCCATTCTCTAATAGTGAGCGGGAGACAAGAACACCTCAATCTTTCCGATTCTGATCTGATTTCGATTATTTTATTATGATGATCATCTCTTCCTATGTAGGTGGGTGTTAAGAAAATACGTTCACATTCCGAAGAGAAACTTGGGGACAGGAATTTCTCAAATAAACATCGCCGCAAATCCGGTGTATTCTGAGACATTACTGCATCAGAAAGCTTTACTGCATTCAACTGTACACGTATAGAGACTCCTTTCTATGCCCACAATAATTTCATTAACAAGAACTTTTGTAATCCTGTGTTACGAATAGTTCCTACCTGTAGCACACTGAATTTACTACAGGTTAGTGTGGAAGAATACAGTAGTCTAGTACAGACAAGCCAATTATATTTTATGAAAGGCACTCTCCTTATGTTCATCAGATTTCTTGCATTGGTGTGCTTACAAAAAATTACTGTCTGAATAATTAAGTGACAAGTGCGATCATTCTTGGAGCAGTTAACCTAAATCATAGCACGTATTGGCGCTATTTGCCTTATTAGGGTGGTGATCGTCTCTTTATAAGCTTATTATAGATTATTTTCCAAAAATACAAACGTGTGATGCGGTATTATCTAGCTTGTTAATTACTCTCTCTCATAACCAAGATTTAGCTTAGACACGGTCTAAATATAAAAACGTTCTCCCACATGATAACATCACGGTTTTATTGTTGTTTATCGTCAATAGCGACAGTTCCGAACTGTAGCAAAGAACAATATAAACGGTAACTTATAAGTTCTCTTCAATGCTCTGAAAAACAAGTTGACAAGTTGAACGACAACCACAGTTTATATTCCAGACTGCAGCATACACCAGTACCCTAATACAGGTAACACGTCATTTCGCTGTGTTGCATGCCTGTATTCGTCATAGCACTTTGTGCACTAACAGTTCATCAAGAGACTGTTGATCTATATCTGAAAAGCATCGGTGCTGACATAGAAATTAACAACGTAAAATACGCTTGGGCTTTGAGTCAAACAGAGCTTTGATGGCGTGCACAGGTACAGATGCCCATGCAGCTTCAGCACGATACTACAGTTCATCAAGAGTAGTGACTGGCGTATTGTGACGAGTCAGTTGCTCGGCCACCATTGCACCATTGACCAGACGTTTTCAATTGGTGAGCGATCTGGATGGAGGATGTGCTGGCCAGGGCAGCAGTCGAACATTTTCCGTATCCAGAAAGGTCCCTACAGAACCTGCAACATCCGGTCGTGCATCATCCTGCTGAAATGTAGGGTTTCGAAAGCATCGAATGAAGGGTAACGCCAGGGGTCGGAACACATTTGAAATGTAACAACCACTGTTCAAGGTACCGTCGATGCGAACAAGAGGTAAGCGAGACGTGTAACCAATGGCACCCCCTACCATCACGCCGGGTGATATGCCAGTATGGCGATGACGAATACACGCTTCCAATGTGCGTTCACCGCGACGTTATCAAAAATGGGGCACCACAAGGTACGGTCTTGGGTCCTTTGCTGTTCTTAATATGTATTAATGACTTGCCATTCTACATTCACGAAAATGCTAAGCTAATTCCTTTTTTGCTGATGATACAAGTATAGCTATCACGCATGACAAACAAGAATTAACTGATGAAATTGTAAATGATGTCATTCAGAAATTTAATTTTTCAGAAAATTGTTAAGTGGTTCTTTACAAATGGACTCTCATTGAACTTTGATAAAACCCATTAAATATAGTTTCATATAGTAAATGGCATGACACCATTAATAAATTTAGACTTTGAACATAAATCAATAGCTAAGGTAGAATATTCAAATTTTTTATAGATCTTTGCATTGACGGGGGCTTGAGTCGGAAGAAGCACATTGAAGATCTGCTGAAACGTTTGAGTTCAACTACTTATGCTATCAGGCTCATTGTAAAATTTGGTGAAACGCATCTTAGTAAATTAGCTTACTATGCCTATTTTCATTCAGTGCTTTCATATTGATTCATATTCTGGGGCAATTCAACATTGAGTAAAAAGTATCCATTGCTCAAAAGCGTGTAATCATAATAATTGCTAGAGCCCACCCGAGATCATCCTGCAGCCATTTACTTAGGGATCTAGGGATCTTCACTGTAGCTTCTTCTTCTTCTTCTTCTTCTTCGTGATCAGGCCTCGTGAACCGCACGCTGCTACAAGTTTCCGTCTCCTGTGCTTCCTGTCCACATCTATTGTTCTATTGCTGCTTGTTTCAGGTCTTCATGGAGGCCATCCCTGCAACGTTTCCTTGACCTTCCTCGGGTCTCCTTTCTGCCGGAACGAAATACAGGAGCTTCTGAGGCCACCTGCCATCTTCTATCCGGGCCACATGACCGGCACACTGCATACGCTTGGCTTTTATGGTTTCTGCTATGCTGGGCTGTTGGTACAATTCCTGAAGCTCTTGGTTGTGCCTGATCCTCCCGTCCTCTGTGTCTGCACCCAAAACCGGACCGTAGATTTTCCGAAGAACTATCAAAAACAAGGAACTTGTGGAAGTCCTGTTTTCGAATATTACATGTTTCACAACCATATAGCACAACAGTGTGGATCAGGGTTCTGTGCAGTCGGATTTTGAACTGTAGCTTCACAATATATATGTATATTCACTCGTGAAATTTGTTATTAACAATCCCACAGTATTCAAAAGTAATAGCAGTGTGCATAGCTACAACACTAGGAGAAACGGTGATATTCACTATTCAAGATAAAATCTAACTTTGGCACAGAAAGGGGTGAATTATGCTGCAGCAAAAGTTCAAAATGTTCAAATGTTTGTAGAACTTATGGGACTTAACTACGGGGTCATCAGTCCCTAAGCTTACAAACTACTTATGAACTAGCTAAGACTAAGGACGGCACAAATGCCCGAGGGGGGGGATTCGAACCCCCGACCGTAGTGGCCGTGCAGACCGTGACTGGAGCGCCTCAGTCCCCTCGGCCACCGCGGCCGGGTGCAGCAAAAGTCTTCGGTCACATACCAAGTAGTATCAAAAGACTGACAGATAGCCAACTAGTATTTAAAAAGAAATTAAAGGAATTTCTGAATGGCAACTCCTTCCACACTATAGATGAATTTTTTAGATAAAACTTACAAGAAAAAAAAATCCTTAAAATATTGATTGTTATGTATAGAAAACATTTATTAAACTGCCACGTTCCACATTATTACGAAATGTTAGATTTGATACTGTAGGAGAGTCCTTAATATTATGTGGGTAAAACACGTAACTAATGAGGATGTACTTGACAGAAACAAAATTTCTGGCGTGTCTTTACTAAAAGAAGCGATCTTTTGGTATGGCACATTCGGAGATATCAGAGTATCATCAATTTAAAACTGGAGGGATGTGTATGTACGTGTATGTGTAGGGGGGGGGGGCGGAGAGGGCGACTGAGATATGAATACAGTAAACAGGTTCCAAGGGACGTAGGTTGCCACCGCGGTGGAGTGGCTGAGCGCTTTACGGCGCCTTTCTGCGTATCGCGCGGATGCTTGCCGTCAGAGGTTGGAGTACTCCCTCAGGCATGCGTACAGTTTGTAACTTGTATTTAAGTCGCTGTAAGTTGACAGTTGCAATAATACGACAGCAATACCTTCTTGCGCCTACTGTCACCAGTCCTGTTATGCAATTTCATATGTAGGTTGCGGTAGTTATGCAGAGGTGAAGATGCCTGCGCAGGATAGGGCAGTAGGCAAAGTGGCCTTTGGCATGAAGACCACAATAACAATGGAATCATGTCTGTTGTCAACATCGCTTCATTGTTCGCCCGACGACTGAAATAGTGAACGAGCTTCTTATAACAAAAGGTTTCACTAACGAAACTTACAGACATCAAAAACTGTGTTTCGCCAAATGTAAGGAAATCAAGTTTTTATATAATCGTAACTGTAGCGTCGCCTTCATTGAAACATCAACGGAAATTATTATAAAGGTAAGTGTAAGTGGAGAAAACTATGTCAGAACATACAGAACCCGGGGTAGCTAACCCTCCTCGATATCCTGAAATAAACCGAAAACATCTTCCGCGAAACACGATAAACATTAAAAACTTGGATTTCTGTTTCTTGCCCAACACGTGGAGTGAAACGATCTTCCATTACTTTAAAAACAATCAAAACCTGTTGACAAGCACAGTGTCTGAAAGTCACCTCAGTGGTTTTGCAATGACACTACTTAAAAATTTAGTAGTATTAAGGAACTAGTAACTACCGCGATTATTGATGATTAAAACAAACTTCAAAGCGAACATTGTATTCAAAACTGGTGAAAAACGAAAAATAACATGAGTCCAAACATTTCAATTAACAGATATTCGTTTGTTAGAAAAATATGCGAAGCCATAAAACAATATTTGCACGGCAGCTTTTATATATTATCCAGGGAGCTGTTTGTTTCTTTCTTTCCAGATATAAAATAACGTCAGAAATATAATGCAATTATTAATGATAATAATTCCCCAGCTCACTGTTAAGAATTGTTACTATTATTGTTATTATTATTTTCTTTTTAAGGTGGGGTAAACAGTCCACGCCAGTCCTGCAGTCCACGTACATGGGGCACGTTCCTCACATTTTAAGACAGGCTGGATACCCCTCTGCAAGCCTTTCCGGCTGTCCCTGCATTGTCCCAACCCCTGGAGATTTTTACGACGGCGGCATTTTTGTCATTGTCCCGCAGAATGGCCATTCCTTAGCGATACTCGAGCGTCCGCCAGCCTTCCACCCACTGCGAGGGGGTGGAATGGCCCCTTTTCTCCTAGGCAATGCCTGCTGCCCATCCTGAGCTGTTCGATGCTTGTGAGTGGGGAAAACATCAGTGGTGAAGGTATTTCAGAATGTATAATGCTGCAATGAAAAATTATACAAATAGCGAACGCTGGGAATCACAATATTGTGCATAAAAGATCATTGAGATATGAAAAGATGCGTATAAAAATTGAGAATTCAGATCAACAGGAATAAAACAAAGTGTATGGTAACAGGATACAAAAATTAAATTTGGACACCGGAAAAAATAATCGGAATTATTAAACACATAGAAGAGTGTAAATATCCGGGAGTCATTATCAAAGAAAATGGCAAAAAAAGCCAAGGAAATTAATTCTCTAAGTCTCCTGGACCGGATAAAATACCAGTTCGGTTTTACAAAGAGTATTCTGCGGCATTTGCCCCTTGCTTAGCTTGCATATATCGCGAATATTTAATTCAGCGCAAAGTTCCTAGTGGTATTTCAGGCGGTACAGACAAGCAGTCTTGCGAGCTACTTTTGGACACATTCTCCGAAAACTGTCTTGAGCAGTTAAACCGGCAACCCACGCACAATGGAAATATTTTAGACCTTATAGCCACAAACAGGCCTGACCTGATTAACGATGTCTGTGTAGAGACAGGAATTAGAGATCATGGTATTGTCATAGCGTCGATGGTGACCAAAGTTCAGAAACGAATCAAGAAGGCTAAGAGCGTGTTTTTGTTGGGAAGAGCCGATAAGCAAATGTTCGGATCGCACTTAGAATATGAATGGGCATCGTTTAATTCCGGAACTATGGATTAAGATGAATTGTGAAATAAATTTAAGTGCATTGTAAATAAAGGGTTAGAAAAATATGTGCCAGTAAAGACGATTAAGGATGGAAAAGATCCACCATGGTATAATAATAATGTTAGAAAGCTGCTGAGAAAGCAAAGGCTGTTGCACTCTCAATTCAAAAAAGAACACGCAAATGATGACAGGCAAAAGTTAGTAGAGATTCGTGCTTCTATAAAAAGATCGATGCGCGAAGCATACAATAATTATCACAGCCATACCTTAGCAAAAGATCTTTCCGAGAACCCGAAAACATTCTGGTCCTATGTAAAATCGATAAGCGGGTCAAAGCCCACTGTCCAGTCACTCGTTGATCATTCCGGGGCAGTAATAAAAGAAAGCAAACAGAAAGCTGAGGTTCTAAATTTAACCTTCACGCAGGAGAACCGCGTAAATGTACCATCATTTGATCAACGTACTAATTCCGAAATGTAATAGGTATTTCCGGTGTAGAGAGGCAGCTGAGAGAGCTAAATACAAAAAAGTCTGCTGGTCCGGATGGAATACCAGTTCGGTTTTACAAAGACTGTTCTGCGGCGTGGGCCCCCTACTTAGGTTGCATTTATAGCGAATCTTTAATTCAGCGCAAAGTTCCTAGTGATTGGAAAAAAGCGCAGGTGACTCCCATTTATAAGAAAAGAAAGAGAAGTGACCCACATAATTACAGGCCAATATCGTTGACATCAGTTTTCTGTTGAATTTTGGATCATATTCTCAGTTCGAATATATTAAATTTCCTTGAGATGGAAAAGCTTCTTTCTGTGAATCAGCACGGGTTTAGGAAACATCGTTCATGTGAAACTCAGCTTGCCCTTTTCTCACATGACATTTTTGCGAGCCATGGATGAAGGATGGTGTTTTTCTCGATTTCAAAAAAGAGTTTGACGCGATGCCACACTGCAGACTGCTAACGAAGATACGAGCATATGGAACAGATTCACAGATTTGTGACTGGCTAGAAGACTTCCTAAGAAATAGAACGCAATACGTTGTTCTCGACGGCGAGTGTTCATTAGGGACGAGTGTATCGTCAGGCGTGCCCCAGGGGAGTGTGATATGACCGCTATTATTTTCTATCTATATAAATGATCTGATGGACAGAGTAAGTTGTAATTTGCGGCTGTTTGCTGATGATGCTGTATGCTGTGTTGTATGGGAGGGTGTCGTCTTTAACTGACTGTAATAGCGTACAGGATGACTTAGACAAAATTTCTAGTTGGTGCGAAGAATGGCAGCAAGCTCTCAATGTAGAAAAATGTAAGGTGATGCGCATGAGTAGGAAAAACAATTCTGTAATGTTCGAATACAGCATTAGTAGTGAGCTTCTTGATGCTGTCGCGTCGTTCAAATATCTAGGCATACCATTGCAGAGCGATATGAAATGGAACGAACATGTAGGGACAGTTGTGAGTAAGGCGGACAGCCGAATTCGGTTTATTGGGAGAATTTTGGGAAGATGTACTTCATCTGTAAAGGAGACCGCGTATAAAACACTTGTATGACCACGTCTTGAGTATTGCTCAAGTGTTTGGGACCTGCAGCAGATCAGTTTAAAGGAAGACATAGAAGCAGTTCAGAGGCGAGCAGCTAGGTTTGTTACTGGTAGGCTCGACGAATGCACAAATGTCACGGAAATGTTCCGGGAACTCAAATGGGGATCGCTGGAGAAAAGACGTCCTTTTCGAGAATTTAGAGGGTCAAAATTTGAAGCTGAGTGTAGAACGATCTTCCTGCCGCCTACATACATTTGCGTAATGATCACAAAGACAAGATAAGAGGAATTCTTTATTTTTCATAGTTCCTTTTTTGGGAGTGGAATAGGAAAGAAAATGGTACCGTGTACCCTCTGCCACGCACCTTACGGTGGATTGTGGAGTATGTATGTAGAGGTAGAACATCATATGTTCTTGCACCAAGGGTAGTTAGGGGGTGGTTCTGGAAGAAGACTGAACTTTATGAACTTTACGAAACGGGAACGGAAACAAGCGAAAGTTAGCGATAGGTTGTTATGAGTTCTGCACTGACTGTGTTTCTACTCTCGGTAAATTCGTTTCCACGTCATACCTGGCAACATTCACACATCACAGTATGTTATTACATTAGGCATTAAAATTTTCCGCTCACAGTAAACATGTAAATAAAAGGCGTTTTGAGATCATAGAACCGCCGAGGAAATACAACAATGGTATCAATTTGCACCTTGCGGTCCTGTAGTTAATCCTAATGAAAGTAAAGTTAGAAAAATATCTTTTCTCATAAAATCATTATTTTTCGATTTCTGCACGAATATACAGATCACACGGTTTATTTAGGCAGTGGAGCACGATGTTTATTACTTCGCTTCAGAAAAGCAAACAAATATTCAAATGTTCGTAAATCTATGGGAACAACTGTGGTTATCAGTCCCAACTCTTATAAACTACTTAAACCACGTTAAGGACAAACAAACACACATCCACCCACACACACACACACACACACACACACACACACACACATATATATATATATATATATATATATATATATATATATACCTGAGGGAGGACTCTAACATCCGAAGGGGAACTACTGCGCGCTTCGCACAAGCTCCGTAGAGCGCTCGGCCACTCCACCGCGGCTTTCAGGAAAGAAATAGTTTATATAATCTGTCCATCTACTCCGCAACAGCACTTTTTCTCCACCTACTCCTCTCCAGTTACACCCTCTTCCTCTTTTCTTCCTTCCGCTATCCCCTTTTGTTCTACTCCCTTTTTTCAGTTTTCGTCCTCTTCCTCCTTCTTCCCCTCGCTATTCGTATGTTCCTCCTTTTTCACCTCTTTATTCCTATTTAAAATCAAGAACTTACCTAACATTCTGTGATAACGGCGTAAAACGATTACAAGGTTAGTATCACAGAAAAGTTAACGACAGCGATGAACAACGTTATTTACAGACTTCGTCGCCACGATGATTTGATATCCATTGCTGACAACAGCACCACCTCGTAGTTGTCGTATTGTAGTTGCTGGGTGTGCGTGTGTCATTGAAAATGATGTGTCTGAACGTGAACGACCCTGTAATGCGATTTAATCGAACATTGTTACTTTCGCACGAAATTTTTATTATAGTTCCGATCAGTACGCAGAGTAGCAGTTAGTGACATTTCAAATTCCGATATTCCCTTTGGAACATGATACGTAACATCAGGTAAAATTACCGTTATAGGTATGAAAACAACTATTACCACTTTTAACGGCTACATACACAAATGACGTTTGCTTCGTCCACATACTATGCAATATTATATAATATTCATTGGCCTGCTGTAAAACTGATATAAAGAGATCGGTACTTCAATTTTCGTGTACACATTTTAATATGATGACAATAAAAAATTACGAAATTACGCATTTTTTTATTCTTAGGACAACACATTTCAGAATATATGCAAGTTTTGAAGAGCGTTTGTTTGCACAAATATGTTTTTTGGGGGTTCCTTTTGTGATTATGTGCCTCTATTGTACTGTAGTCAGTATTTGAGGATATTTTTCAGTTAGAAAACAGGAGAAAAGAAAACTTAGGGAATTCGAGAAATATTATTTTTGTCTATTGAAAAGATTTGTACGTTCCCCACTGCATAAAAGATATCACTTAATTGTTAGAATTCGAAATCAAAACATGTAACACATATTTTTTCAATATGGTTTCACAGACACTTTGTTCAAAGGAAAACATCTGATATATTTTCTGTGTAATATATTTCTAGGCTTAGAATTAGCGAATGAAAGGAGCTATAGAAAAGCTAAATATAAGCTTATGATTTTTAAAATCAAGTAACAACAATTGTCAGCGACCAATCTGTCATAAAGGGGCAGAAAGAAATTCTAGAGCATATAAGGAATTTATACAGAAAACTATATAAAAAATCTAATGCAGCACTAACTTCATAATTTGTAAATTAAAATCACAGAAATCATGGCAATAAAATCTGTTAATTAAATAGAGAACGGTAAAGCAGGGGCCAAATGGTCTGCTGATTGAAATGTTTACATGTTTACTGAAAAAGAAAACTTTTATTTACATTCCGTACTGTTTCTACACAACATTTCAAAGCATCACTTCCTGGAACAAAGGATAATTTGGAAGGAACTGGGATATGAAAAACCACCATCCAATCAGTTTACAGTCATCGCTTAAGCCGGGACAGATCGCATGAATGATTTTGCGTAGAAATCACAACCCATAGAACAAGGTGGACTTCCTATTGGTTACCGGACAATTGATGACATACAGTGCATAATGTAGTCAATGAATATGAAATGCCACTATTCGAAGCCTTTATAGATTACAAAAAGGTGTCTGAATCTGTCACCCATACTGCAGTCGTACAGGCGCCGACCAAACAAGGCATACACAGAAAGCAGATAAATACTTTATACACTCGGGTTCAGAAAAGACAACAGAAAACCTAGAAAGATTACAGATCATATTCACAGGGCATGTTCATTAACCCGGCAATTGTGTGCCCTAGAATTCTTACGCAAGTGGTGCATGGGGTGTGGTACACCCCAGTTGTTTATTTATGTTAAATAAGATTGAAATTAGTTCTTAATCAACTCTATATTGTTACTAAGGTTCTAATTATTGTATAGTATTAATAAACAATGTTAATACTATACTCAAATTTTGTATATTAATTATTTATTTATCAAATACAAGCTATAACTAATGAGTCATACAATACTTAGATTCGTGTTTAGTGCCAAAATAAATTTCATTAAAATGAGTGAATGAAGAAAGATAACAAAAACTATAAATTACATTGCATACACTCACTTGGTGCACATTACAATGTTACAACAAACAAAATGTGATTCACTTGCAGACAGTTTCACACTCTCCAGTGAGCTCAGTTTCGATTCAGCAGAAACTCACGAAGTACTGTTGGCGAATAAACTTAGAAAAACACAACAGCGCTACTCTGCAGGCATCCCGTGACAGATATATGGAATTAAAAAGTGGTGTGACGTGCCATCTAGTCGTTAACTACAGAAATACATCGTATTAATATGTCCAGTCACCTTGGACGTAATAAACATTTAAATTAGCGAAAAACTACCACAATATGTGACAATGTTCCACACCTCCTCCTAAACTAATAGCTCTAATTCCACAAATGTGTTACGAATATTATTCACCATCAAGGAAACCGTCTCTGTGAGGGTGAAATCATAAAGAGACATGATGTCATGAAGAAAGAGCGTCAGAAAGTACAGCCCCAAAAGCGAAGCATGGAATAACGGGAATTTATTCACCCACTATTCCGAACTCATGTTCAGTCCACTTACGAACAACAGAACTGTACTTTAAATACTCTACTGGCCATTAAAATTGCTACACCAAGAAGAAATGCAGATGATAAACGGGGATTCATTGAACAAATATATTATACTAGAACTGACTTGTGATTACATTTTCACGCAATTTGGGTGCAGAGATCCTGGGAAATCAGTACCCAGAAAAACCACCTGTGTCGTTGATGCACCTGGGCATAGAGTCAAACAGAGCTTGGATGGCATGTACATGCAGCTTTAACACGATACCACAGTTCATCAAGAGTAGTTTTTTTTTTATGGGACTTAACTACGGGGTCATCAGTCCCTAAACTTACAAACTACTTATGAACTACTTACGAACTAGGACGGCACAAATATCCATGCCCGAGGGGGGATTCTACCCCCCGACCGTAGTGGCCGTGCAGACCGTGACTGGAGCGCCTCAGTCTCCTCGGCCACCGCGGCCGGCCATCAAGAGTAGTGACTTGCGTAATGTGACGAGCCAGTTGCTCGGCTACCAATGACCAGACGTTTTCAATTGGTAAGAGACCTGGAGAATGTGCTGGCCAGGGCAGCAATCGAACATTTTCCGTTTCCAGAAAGAACCGTACGGGACCTGCAACATGCAGTCGCGCATTATCCTGCTGAAATGTAGGGTTTCGCAGGAATCGAATGAAGGGTAGAGCAACGGGTCGTAACACATATAAAATGTAACGGCCACTGTTAAAAGTACGGTCGATGGGAACAAGAGGTGATCGAGACGTGTAACCAGTGGTAGCCCATACCATCATGACAGGTGATACGACAGTATGACGATGACGAATACACGCTTCCATTGTGGGTTCACCGCGATGTCGCCAAACACGTATGCGAACATCATGATGCTGTAAACAGAACCTGGATTCATCCGAAAAAACGACGTTTTGCCATTCGTGCACCCAGGTTCGTCGTTGCGTACACCATCGCAGGTGCTCCTGCCTGTGATGCAGCGTCAAGGATGACCTCAGCCATGCTGCTGCAAACGACTTCGAACTGTTCGTGCATATGGTTGTTGTCTTGCAAACGTCCCCATCTGTTGACTCAGGGATCGAGACCTGGCCTGCAGCCATGCCGATAAGAGGCCTGTCCACCTCTACTGCTAGTGATTAGTGATACGAGGCCGTTGGGATCCAGCTCGGCGTTCCGTATTGCTCTCCTGAACCCACCGATTCCACATTCTGTCAACAGTCATTGGATCGCGACCAACGCGAGCAGTAATGTCGCGATACGATAAACCGCAATCGCGATAGGCTACAATCCGACCTTTATCAAAGCCGGAAACGTGATGGTACGCATTTCTCCTCCTTACACGAGGCATCACAACAACATTTCACCAGGCAACGCCGGTCGACTGCTGTTTGTGTATGAGAAATCGGTTGGAAACTTTCCTCATGTCGTCATGTTGTAGGTATTGCCACCGGTGCCATCCGTGAGTGAATGCTCTGAAAAGCTAATCATTTGCATATCTCAGCATCTTCTTTCTGTCGGTTAAATTTCGCGTCTGTGATACGTCATCTTCGTGGTGTAGGAATTGTAATGGCCAGGAGTGTATATGAAATTTGCCAATAGGTATCACACCATTAAAATATCTCCACCAGCTTGAACAGTTCCCTGATAATACGCAGGCTCCTTGGAGGTGTCTCCATATCTGTACACTTCCATCCTCTCGATAATTTTAAACGAGACTTGTCAGAATTGTCTTTGTATATGCATGGCTATATCACTTTTTTTGGCTCTTAGAAGCACTGATGAGATGCCACACACCCTTATTTTTGACCCTGGTTTACAGCTAATAATTCTTCGTTTATACTAACAGAACAGTGACTTAATAGGATTAAGCAATCAAAATGTGCGCAGCGCCAACAGGAGGCATCCCATGTAATGTCCAGTAGAAATGCTGTTAGAGCCCTCATGACTCACTTACCCCAAACGGGGGCGCAATATGACGTTATTTACGTTGACACAGACACGCTTTTGAGCGTAACGAAAATTATGTTGCGCGCGACAGCGACTGCTTAAATAAGCCAGCAATTTTGCGACCGGCTCCACGCCGTGACGTCAGCTGGCGGCGCCCTTTGATGGGCAGAGGCTAGGGGCTGGAGGGTGCAGGGTGGCCACCCCCTGTGTCGGCAGCTTTACACCCCGGCGGACGGTGGCGCTAATAGACGCGTCGCTCCCCAGGCGGCGCGCGCGTCGCGTGTCCCAGGGTGACCATTACCACAGCAACCCCCGCGACAGATGCGCCAGACACCCCTCGTCCGCACCCTCGTGGCGGCGGGGAGGTCAAAGCAGCAGCAGTCGCCGCCGACGCCCAGGGGTTGCGCTATTGTCGCGCGAAGGGGTGCCCGGTTCTGTTAATAACTGACGACCGGCGGTACCTTGGGGAGCACACAAAAATACTGCCCCCACTACAAAAAGGAAGCCACGCTTACAGCGCATAATCGCGGATGTGGTGTCCGTTCTTCCGAACATGTCCGAAAAACATAGTAGACATTATCGGCCGTAAACTGAATGAAATGTGGAATGAAGACAGCTTATACCTAGGCTACCTCTAGTAAACTTCACTAGCTTCATGGCGGAGGGTACGTCAAAACAAACATCCGTATTGTGCATCTTCATGTTTTCGCGGCGCAATGACTGTTCAAAGAAGTTTCGGGCGTGCAGCCGCATAAAGTTTTCTTCTTCTAATATTTCGGCTGAGAAACGTTCAGCCATCTTCAGAGACGAATCGAAGACTGACGCTCCAGCACACGCTTCGTGCTTATAAACGCGCGGGCCGCGCTACTGCGCATGCGGCCACAGATACAACAAGGCGCCAAAGACGTTACTCGGCGGCAAGGAAGTACACATATATGTAAATTATGTCTGTGGCTGCACGGTCGATTACTGCGGAGAAATCTATGTATTATGATCTGTGCTGTGGCGGCGTCTTTGTAAATTTATTAAAGAGAGTGCCGGATTCCATGATTTATCTAAACTGAAGCCACTGTCCCTGTTAATTAAATTCGTCCCCAAGCGAATTTCTATTGCTTCTTTCACTACTGAGTCCCAGAAAGATGAAGTGGAAGCTAAAATTTTGACGTTTTCGTACGTCATGGAGTGTCCAGTATCAAGACAGTGCTCTGCCACTCCACTGCCGATTTATTTGGTTGTAAAAGACGGGTATATCTCTTGTGTTCCGTGCATCTTTCCTGCACTGTACGTGTCGTCTGTCCTATGTACGAAAGGCCACATTCACATGGGATCTTGTAAACCCCGGCCTTCCGGAGCTCCAAATCATCCGTGTTAGAATCCAAAAGTGCTGCTGTCTTTGGTAAAGTGCTGCTGTCTTTGGTGGGGGTCGAAAAATTACTTTAACATGATTGTGCCAAACATTTAGCGTCGTTATTAAGGCCATTGGTGGGAAAATGTGATCATCACATACGTAACTCCGCTGACTTCATTGCCAAACTAAAATCTTTGAAATTGGACAGCTCTGACTTGTTAGTCAGTTTTGATGTAGTGTCCTTATTTACCAAGGTTCCTCTTTCAGACTCATTCTCTCTTATTGGCAAGAACTTTGACAAAGAGATTTCAGCTTTGTTTAAACATGTCATGACCTAAACATATTTTTTATTCAATAACGAGTTCTTTGAACAAACTGACGGTGTCGCCATGGGTAGTCCCTTGTCTCCCTTGGTGGCCAATATGTTTATGGAGGACTTCGAGGAAAAGGTGCTGGAATCTGCCAGATTGAAGCCCACAGTGTTCTGGAGGTATGTTGACGACACATTTGTTGTGTGGCCTCACGGTGAAGACGAGTTACAAGAATTTTTAAACGACCTGAATTCCATCCATAACCAAATCCAGTTTACAATGGAAGTCGAAAAAGATGGATGCCTTCCATTTCTGGTTGTGATGGTACAAGGTAAAGACGATGGCACCTTAGGACATTCAGTATATAGAAAACCGACGCATACCGATTTATACTTACATGCAAATAGCTGCCATCATCCATCCCAGACGATGAGTGTTCTTAGCACACTGGTCCATAGAGCACATGTCATTGCTGATGAGAGCAGTCTGCAGGACGAGCTTCTACACCTGAAGAGAGTCTTTGAAGCAAACGGGTACTCTCCACAACAGATACATAAGGCACTAACAACAAAGCCAACGGTACGTGCAAAGATTACGGAGGATGATGCAAAAAGTTTTAAATCTATGGCTTTTCTGCTATATGTTGGGAGCCTGTCGTCGAAAATCGGACGGATTATGAACAAACACGATGTTAAAGTAATTTTTCGACCCCCACCAAAGACAGCAGCACTTTTGGGTTCTAACAAGGATGATTTGGAGCTCCGGAAGGCCGGGGTTTTTAAAGATCCCATGTGAATGTGGCCTTTCGTACATAGGACAGACGACACGTACAGTGCAGGAAAGATGCACGGAACACAAGAGATATACCCGTCTTTTACAACCAAATAAATCGGCAGTGGAGTGGCAGAGCACTGTCTTGATACTGGACACTCCATGACGTACGAAAACGTCAAAATTTTAGCTTCCACTTCATCTTTCTGGGACTCAGTAGTGAAAGAAGCAATAGAAACTCGCTTGGGAACGAATTTAATTAACAGGGACAGTGGCTTCAGTTTAGATAAATCATGGAATCCGGCACTTTCTTTAATAAATTTACAAAGACGCCGCCACAGCACAGATCATAATACATCGATTTCTCCGCAGTAATCGACCATGCAGCCACAGACATAATTTACATATACGTGTACTTCCTTGCCGCCGAGTAACGTCTTTGGCGCCTTGTTGTATCTGTGGCCGCACGCGCAGTAGCGCGGCCCGCGCGTTTATAAGCACGAAGCGTGTGCTGGAGCGTCAGTCTTCGACTCGTCTCTGAAGATGGCTGAACGTTTCTCAGCCGAAATATTAGAAGAAGAAAACTTTATGCGGCTGCACGCCCGAAACTTCTTTGAACAACATCCGTATTGTTTGACTGGTCACCATGAGAGTCGGTTCATAAATGTATTTTTTATAATCGGCAAGCGAGTGAATTTAGCATAGCGGAGGGTACCTTGTGACTTTGACACCGTTAGACCAATGACCATGAAACTAGGCGCATATTGTATGTTTCATATATAGAAGGTAGAGAAGTAGGTGGAGGAGGAGAGGAACAGAAAGGTGAGGGAGGAGACGGACAGAGAGAGGAGGAGAGGAGGAGACGGACAGAAGGAAGATGGAGAAAAAATGTTCAAATGTTTGTTAAGCTTAAGAGACTTAACTGCGGGGTCATCAGTGCCTGAACTTACAAACTACTCATGAACTAACTTATACTAAAGGCGACACAAATATCCATGCCAGAGGGAGGATTCGAAGATGGAGAAAGACAGGTGAAACGTGGTGAACAGATTGAGCAATAGGATGAATAAGGTTACGCAGCATAATGTTTTTAATCTCATTTTTTATGACGGCACATTCTCTGAACTATGTGTCGGAGGTGCATTTTCCTCCCACGCCGATTGTTTCCTTACGGTAACGAAGATTTGTACCAAATCTGGTTGAAATTGGTCCGTTAGTTTATGAGGGTACGTGGAACATTGTCGCATGATGTGGCAGTTTATCGGCAATTAAAATGTCCGTAATATCATATCTCAGGAGCTACTTGTCGCAGGTGGTTGTTAGTCCAACAGCGACTGTCGTCTGATAGTAAGGAATGTGTGTACCACGTTTGGTTGAAATCGGTCCAGTAGTTTAGGCGAAGTAGTGCGTACACACACACACACACACACACACACACACACAAACAAACACTTTGATACATTTTTACTGTCTATAAATTCTAATAATGAATCATTACGGAATGTTATTAACGATTAATCATGTTACGTTGAATATTTTTTGTAAATTAGATACTTGTGTCGGATTTTTTCCCAGCTATTTCCGTAAACTTTAGCATATTTTTAGCATTTTATAAACATAGGTTAGGCATTAAATTTTTTCATTCATTATTATTATTTTTTATTTACTTATTATTTTTTTAGCACCAGTCGGAGCAATCGAGGCATCCATTTTGATAAATCACCGTGTGCAAATGCAAACCTTTTCACAGCAGGTCAACGTTTCCTATGAAGCGGTTTACGATACTATCCATGACAAGTTGAAATTACGTTAATACTCTCTGGGTACCTCACTGACAGCGGAAAGGGCCGTGCGAATGAAGTCAAACTTTAATCACTTATCGCATTAGGACTATCTGACAGAAATCGTCACTGGTGATGTGTGCATATTACTACACGCTAGAGCTCTGCATTTCGATGAAAACAACCGCTCGAGCCTTTCCCGTTTGGTGCCGCTGCTCGACGGCTGGGGAAGGCGCTCGCTACGGCACGGCTGTGGCCGTCTAATGCCCCACGTGGCCTGTCGCCCTCCGCCTCTCGGTTACCGGCGGAAGAGTCGAGCACTGCCGGGCGCTCGAGCGCTCTCACAGACTCGGCCGGTGACAGCGCGACCGCCGCGCGCTCAACACTGTGGAATCGCATTAGAAACCGATCTGGCTTTCAGCAACGCAGTCAGCGTTATGGATCAACGAACTATAGGTCGTAAAGGCTCCGTTCATGAAACAAAAAGAAGTATTGTGGAGAGAATTAGGAGCGGCTCCTTAGTCCTGAATAAGAAAGACTTGTCGGAAGTGGAGTCGAAAAGTGAAGCTTGGAAATGTTTTGCACTTGTAGTGGATCCTGTCACAAAGGTTTCTGCTGGTTTCGTGCGATGTACCACATGCGATACTATATCGTACTAGTCAAGCACAACAGGTATGATTCGGCACTGCAAAAGTAAATGCGGAGCAGAATTACACCGACCACTTGCGGTACCAAGTAGCATAAAGAAAGTTCTTGTTGATAGGTTGGTCGATATGGGCGGAATAGATTTGCTACCATTAAACGTTCAAAATGTTTATAGAACTTATGGAACTTAACTACGTGGTCATCAGTCCCTAAGCTTAGAAACTACTTATGAACTAGCTAAGACTAAAGACGGCTCAAATATCCATGCCCGAGGGGGGATTCGAACCCCCGACCGTAGTGGCCGTGCAGACCGTGACTGGAGCGCCTCAGTCCCCTCGGCCACCGCGGCCGGCTGCTACCATTAAACACTTGTAGTATGATTGGCTTCGAGAATTATTCGCAGGAGCTCATCAATGTTCGCGCCACGTATGGCAAAGTCAATGTAGAAGATGTTCTTCCGCACCCTGCCACTGTATCGCGGCATATTAAAGAAAAGGCCGACAAAATACGGGTGACAATGGTGCCCAAGCTAATATGTGCTTTAAAGAACAAAATGTGCTCTTTAAACGCTGATCTGTGGTCTGATAACTACAAGGAGATACGCTGCACATAACGCACGATTAGACTACTGTATTACCGTTTGTCTACCAAAAGGAACGAAATACTATATACATAAATTACAGTTTTTAACGTTGCAGTTACTGGAAGACATGATCACCTCAATGGTCGAAACTCCAGTAGTTACCAAAATATTTAAAAATTTTCTTCTTGAGACAGGTCTTGTTGAATTTTATACTTTCTATGAGTCGTATGTATTGCAGAAAATTCCCCATGTCACATTCAATAATGGGGAATTTTCTGGAACATACGACTTAAAATAAAAATGGTAAAACTCATAGAAAGTATATTTAAAAACGTTTCATGGGACTTAACTGCGGGATCATCATTCCCTAAACTTACAACTATCAAACATCAAGTGTGACATATACAGTTGTAGTATTTGGGTTATAGAACTGATAGTAAACAACGAAAGACATCTGTAAAAGAAATAAGTAAGTTGTTAATATGAAGCGGTGGTCTCTCATCTCTGATATACATTAATGACTTGCCATTCTACATTGATGAAGATTAGTTCTTTTTGCTGATGATACAAGTATAGTAACCACACCCAAAAAAAAACGAGAACTAACTGATGTAATCGTAAATAACGTCTTTCACAAAATTATTCAGTGGTTCTAAGCAAACGGACTCTCATTAACTTTTGATAAAACACAGCATATACAGTTCCGTACAGTAAATGGCACAACTCCAGTAATAAATATAGACTTTGAACAGAAGTCTGTAGCTAAGGTTTTTCGAAATTATTCGTTCGTTTTGAAGGGAAACCAGAGTTTTTCAAAATTTTTAGATGTGTGAATTAATGAGAGATTAAACTTGAAGCAACACATTGATTGTCTGCTAAAACGTTTCGGTTCAGCTACGTATGCTGTTAGGGTTTTAGCAAATTTTGGCGATAAGAATCTCAGTAAAACAGTTTACTACGCCTATTTTCATTTACTGCTTTCGTATGGCATCATATTCTGAGGTAATTCACTATTGAGTAAAAAGTATTCATTGCACAAAATCGTGTGATCAGAATAATTACTGGAGCGCGCCCAAAATCGTTCTGGAGACATCTATTTAAGGATTTAGGCATCCTCACAGTTACTTCAGAGTATATATATTCACTTATGAAATTTTTTGTTAATTATCTAACCCAATTCACACACATGTTCACATGTTTGTAAATCTATCGGACTATACTGCTTCGTTATTAGTCCGTAGCTTGCAAACAATTTAAACTAAGGTAAACTAACCTAAGAATAGCACAGACACCCATGCCTGTTCCCTAGACGGCGAACGGCCGTGCGCATCCCGCATGGCTAATCCGCCACGGAAAACCGAGTTCAGAAGTAATAGCAGTGTGCATAGGTATAAACACCAGGACAAAGGATGACATTACTATGCAGGATTAAATCTAATGTTGGCACAGAAAGGGGTGAATTATGCTGCCACAAAAGTCTTCGGTCACCTACCAAACAGCATCAAAACCTGACAGATAGCTAACTAGTATTTAAAAATTTATTAAAAGAATAACTGAATGACAACTCCTTATACTCAATGGATGAATTTTTAGATATAAATTAGTAAAACTAAAATAAAAATAATAATAAAAAGAAAAAGAATAATAATACAAAATATATTTGTGTCATATAACATTTTGTGTAATGTAATATTTTGTACAGACACCTTTTATTTCACTGACAAGTTACACATTATTACGAAGTGTCGTATTCATGGTGTATGGAAGAAGTAGTAATCTAACCAGTCTGACGAAGTGCAGCTCGCTGGCGCTGAGTGCGCCGGTTACTGGCGACCGACCGAGCGTTCGGCGCGCTCGGCCGAGCGCTGGCGATCGGTTGCCCGCAACCGGTAGAAGAGGACGCTCGCCCGCATACTCCCGAGAGACAGAGGGGCGAGCGGAACTAGCCGGTAAAAATCGGACATATTACAGACCTCTACTACACGCTGGGAACCAAGCAGCCCTGGAGTTAAAACATCCTTATTGCTCAGTAGGAAACTTCAAACTTTCTCAGCCTGTTAGAAAAACGCTTGTGACAGTATTCTGGGATACGCATGGCGTGTTTTTGGTGGACATGACTGGGCTCGTGGTCACTGTGAACGCTGCATCCCCTTTAAAAGTCGTCGCGCGAGAGTGGCCGTGCGATCTGAGGCGGCTTCCTGCGGAGTGTGCGTCTGGTCTGCTCCCCGTCGGAGGTTCGGGTTGTCCTTTGAGCAGGGTTGTGTGAGATGTCCTTAGCGTAAGTTAGTTTCAGTAGTTTCTAAGTGTAGGGACTGATGACCACTGTAGTTTCGTCCCATAGCTTTACAAACATTTGAACATTAAAACTCGATGAGTTGCGTCGTGCCCATAGTCACGAACGTGGCCAAATTAATGCTAATATATTTTTGGAAACACTTTGTTCCTTTTGGTATGAAAGCACCCTTAATAATTTTACATAAGTATAAAAACAGAGTAGACCGCAAGATTATTTATTGCCATTTAGTTTGTCCAGTGTTGGGTCATCTTCAGATGGTGTGGAGTGCCGCAGGAGCGACTAGGCCTCAGGTGCTGTGACTGTCATCTGAGTGACAGCACCTGCGTAGCTCGCAGCTCCTGCGCCGCTTCACACCATATTGGAGAAACACCCTGAAGATGGCCAGCATTGCGCTGAAACTAGTTGGCAGTAAATAACTAATCTTGGCTCGAATCTAATGTTCAAATGTTTGTATAGCTTATGGGACTTAACTACGGGTTCATCAGTCCCTAATTATGATCTAGCTAATACTAAGGGCGGCACAAATATCCAGGCCCGAGGGGGGATTCGAATCCTCGACCGTGACTGACGCGCCTCAGTCCCTTCGGCGACCGCGGCCGGCCCAATCTTGGCCTCTAGACTGATTTCGTGTATAAAATTAATGATAACGGTGTCGTGCTTCATAACAATGCTCGTCCTGACGTTGTGGCTTCTGGTCGTGAAAAAATCACCACATTTGTGTGTGAGGTGCTCCACACTTCACCTTGCTCCAACGGACTTCGATCTGTTTCGTGACATGCATAAACTCCCGGTCGAGCAATGTTTTGCGACCGATTCGGAAGCAGCATTCTAACCAAAATGACTTATACGAACGAGCGGGGCACATTGGAACTGGTATCACGACAGGATATCCTTGGCGACTATGTAGAAAAATTGGTAAACGATACATGTTCATTTGCTCTTTTTTTGTATACTTCTATAATTTTGTAATAAAAAATATTGTACTTTAATTGAATATGTGACAGAAAATAGTGCAGGAATATTGAGACCGTTGTGCCTAACTGAAACATTGCTGTTTAGACGCTGTATTAAAAGGGCATTTATAGTTCACAAAATGACTTCATGTTACTCGTTTCGGGTAGCTCATCATCTGACATCTATGAAAAATGGATTAGAGTAATTGTAAATGACAGCAAATAGAACATGAAAAGTGGAATAATGAAATTTAACATAGTGGATCACGTAAGAATTTTACATAGCTATGATGTCAAGTTTACTACGTGTACAGAATTCAAACATATATGTATGCACATGAATGCAAGTATTTGGCTATCTTCATACTTTATTTGTGGTACATATGTCTCCTACTTCTATTCATGTGGTTACAAATATGCTGGAATAGCTACAGTACGCGGCTAAAGGAGACATGGATGTGAAAATTACTGAAAAATCGAAAAAATCTTTTCCCCTCCCTCTGAAACCTTTCCAAATATGTAGGGTTATTTAATTTTACATAATTATAGTCTTAAACGCTCTTTGAACAAATGTCTGCACACGTCGCGGCGGAATAACCGTCCGCACTGAGGCGCCGTGCTGCTGTGAGAGCGGCCGATCACCGTCGGGGGTTCGAATTTTCCCTCAGGCGAGGGTGTATGTGTTGTCCTTAGTTTAGTTTACCTTAGATTAAGTAGTTTGTAAGCTAGGGACTAATAACCAAGCAGTTAAGTCCCATAGATTTACAAACATTTGAACATTTTTTTGTCTGCTTACTGTCTACGGTGATGCTTCAGGCAAGGATTATCACCATAAACATTCCATGCCTGCCATAGTCATGGAAACAATAAAGCCAATATACAGGGACCTTGCACCATAAAAATTACTTAGTAAAGGTGTACATGGTGATAAACAAAATCCTAATGAGTGTTTCAACAGCTGCGTGTGGCAACGAGTGCCGAAAACAGTGGTTTTTGGATGGACAGTACGCAGAATAGGAGGAAGGCAGGAAGCTTAGGCTTCAACGTCCCGTCGACAGTGTGATCATTAGAGACGGAGCTCACGCTCGGATTTTTGGGTAAGGATGTGAAAGGAAATCGGTCGTCCCCTTTCAAAGGAACCATGGTTCCCGGCATTTTCCTGGAGTGAAATCACGGAAAACCTAAATCTGGATGGCCGGAGGTTGATTTGAACAACCGTCCTCCAGAATTCGAGTCCAGTGTCTTGCCACTGCGTCACCCCGCTCGTTCTCAAAATAGATGTGATGAATGCTGTTAGTTTCAATGATGGTGTAATTAGCAGGACAAAAATAATGGACAAATGAGGCATGCAACAAGGAAATAACATGAAACTTCCTGGCAGATTAAAATTGTGTGCCGGAACCGGGACTCGAACCTGGGACCTTTGCCTTTCGCAGGCAACCGCACTACCGACTGTGCTATCCCGACACGACTCACGATGCCGCCTCACAACTTTACTTCCGCCAGTACCACCTAATGTGATAGCTGCTCTGATTGCCGTAGATCGTCAGCGACTAGTTGAAGCTGAAAGGGCTGTGGAAGCCACCACTAAAGAGTCCAGAGAAAGGAAAAGACTCCTAAAAAGTTTGCAGAGGATAACGAAGCAACCTGACAGCAAGATTATGGCACTGGAATGATCTGAAAGAGTGATTTTCTCGAAACTACATTTTCAGAGCATTAGATCCATATACCTTCAGAATGGTTTTCGCTAAGTTCATCAAATTTCTCCAAATTGAAGGTATTATGCCTAATACATTGCAGAAATGATATATGTTTGTCATTCTGTATATAATTTTAACGGAAATTTTAGACAAAACAGAAATGAAGCGCAATAAGAGTTTTTCTATTTCTTCAGATATATTTCAGACTACAAAAGAAGAGCCATAATGTGTTCCTACAAATGTTCACAGCAACCTGCCACAGTCTAAACGCTATTAGACTTATGATGCACCAGAAAATGCTTAGAGAAAGAGAACGTGTATTACAAAAACATGTATTACGCAAATTATTGTAACTCTTAGACTATAACAGCTATCTCAATAACTTTCCTATTACAGCTTGAGTTAATGTCATTCACTGTTGGTACAAAATCGCAGCTTCCTCCGCTTTGTAGATCAAGAGTAATGTGTACCGAAAACAAGGAATGAAAATGCAGCCCGTTCATGTCCAGGTCCCCTTATATAGTTTTTTTCTTGTTGGAATAAAAGGATAAATTTAATAATATTAGATATTAACTATTTATTGCAATACTTCAATAAAAAAGAATATTTTCCACTTTATTATCCGGAGAGAGAGAGAGAGAGAGAGAGAGAGAGAGAGAGAGAGAGAGAGAGAGAGAGAGAGAGAGAGAGACAGAGAGAGAGAGAGAGAGAGAGAGGAAATTCCGTTAACTTTGAGAGAAGCAAGAGCCCTTAAGATCAACGCCGAAATATTTTAAAGTTTGTCCTTGCGCATTATTATTAATAACACTATAACGTAATAAGCTAATTTAATTAAAAATTGCAATTTTTTAAATTGGATTGGCAGTTCAGTAGGGATCAGTTACTACGTTAGAGTTAAGTACTGTGAATCCTTTTTTATTTCCAGTCATAAGCTCATGAAAGTACGTCAGAGAAACGTCAGCTCTCATTCTTTGTTAGTTAAAGTATTTATATGCGTGACCAAAGATTATGCGTGGGCAGAGATATTATTTTTTAAGCGTGCATTGATCTCGTTTCCTGGTGTTGACATTAAAATTATATTTCCGAAATTACGCCCTATCACCGGCCGCGGTGGCCGAGGAAACTGAGGCGCTTCAGTCACGGTCTGCACGGCCACTACGTTCGGGGGTTCGAATCCCCCCTCGGGCATGGATATTTGTGCCGTCTTTAGTATAAGGTAGTTCATAAGTAGTTTGTAAGTTTAGGGACTGATGACCCCGTAGTTAAGTCCTATAAGCTTAACAAATATTTGAACATTTTACGCCCTATCCGCCCTTTGGGTAAAAGGAAAAGTAATATTGATAGAGAGGGGATAAAGGGCTGTCACTCTATGTAAGTCCCTTGATCGTACCTTAATATGTTTTTAATTTTTTGCTGCACGTAAATTGTACACTCACTATTGTAATATACAGGGTGATTCACGAAGACATGAAACTATTTCAATACGTTAATCTATAAGTGAAATTAAAGGAAAACGTTCAGGTAAACGTAGGTCCGCAAATGTTTAGTTACGGAGTTACTGCTAACAAAAGATTTTGCCTGAAATTTAGCAACCTCGTAATATGAAGCCATCGCAAAACTGTACGAGGCTACAGTAAAACACGATTTAAATTTATTTTGTTGTTATTGAAGTAGTGAATCTAACAAAACAAGTTCTACACGTGTATCTGCAGTAGTTTTGCAAAAATTCTAGAGAAGCAAAGAAATAATTTGGGAGAATTTGTAATTTATCAACTACTTGCCCCAATTTTTTTAATTGCAAACAATTTCACAAAGTTTATAACAGAAGCTGTAGAGAATTTAATTTTGAAAAATGATGATATTAAAGTTAGCGACAACTGTATGAATGTGTCACATAATCCGCTTTTATTAATAGCTTCATGTTAAATCTCTGGAATTAGTGGAAAACTACTACAGGTACACGTCTGGAATATGTTTTAGTAGATTCACCAGAACTATCATAATAAAATAAATGGAAATCGTGCTGTACTTTAACCTTGTACAGTTTTTCGATGACTTTATATCAGCGAGGTTGCTAAATTTCAGGAAAAATCTTTTATTAGCCATAACTTCGTTACTAAACATTGGTGGACCTATGTTTATATGAAATATTTATTTAGTTTTACTTGTAGAATAATGTATTGACATATTTCCATATCTTCTGACTCACCCTATATAATGATTAATTACTGTGTAAGAGTACACCTGTCGCTGTATCTCAGTTTAATTTAACGTAATGTATATATTGTCTTAAATTTGTTTATTTCATGTATTTTTCATTTCTTGTATGCTAGATGTATTTCTTATGTAACGTCATTTTCAATATTGAATCATTTAGTGTAAACATGTACTGTATGTGTAAACCCGCATGAATGCACGGACATTCTTATGCTGTAAGTTAGCAATGCGTTAGGGAAAATGTTGAACCTGTTGTAAAGACTGTCTTTGGTACAGAAGTAGTAGCTGTGAGTGTCGCGCTGCTGAAGCAGTCGCGGAGCGGACTCGCCAAAGTAAACACATAAATGTTTTGTTGATGGTGCAGAGGCACGGTAGGCGCAGTGTGGCGCGAGTTTTATGCAATTGCAATAAGCCTGAGAGGCGTACTGTTAATGTATTGTACGAAGTGCGAAATAAGTTTATTTATACTCGAATGTGATTAGAGTAATGTTTTTTCATGTGTGCAAGAAAAGTAGTTGTTTGGTATGAAGTATATTGTCACCGAGTGTGATCGTTGTTGTGGTAAGAGTACCTATTGTAATCATATCTGTCTTGTATGGACTTCACGACGAAGACGACGAAAGCAGTTTTGTAACATTTTATTTTGTATGCATGTAAATGTAGTGTCAACCCAATCAGACTTTGGTTCAATTATACATGACTTATTTTGAAACCAGTCTTAATTTTGTAAGTAGTTGTAGTCACCCCATTATCACCATTATTAGATTATGTTGATTATGCAAGCCTGTACATTGACTAACAAGTTCAATCATTTTCAAAGTAATTACGATCAGTTTTAAAGAAATTGCTTGACGAGTTAAAGAATTGCTAAACGTGTTACAACCACAGAGACTAGTAATTAAAGTGCAAGAGAGTTTGCAAGTAAAGTAAAGTTGGTTTCATTTATGTGGAAAGTAATCAGGCAAACAGTAGTCAAAGTATTATAGTTGATTAACCAGACTTGACTGAAGTAATTTTTTTATGAAATACGCTAAATGCCAAACTCTGCTCAGCCAGTTACACGCGTACGCTACCCAGGCCCTGGAACCAATTAAAAAAAAAAAAAAAAAAAAAAAAAAAAAAAAAAAAAAAAATATATATATATATATATATATATATATATATATATATATATATATATATATATATATATAGTTTACGTAAAGTATTATAAGGAACTTGAATGCTTTAAACAATAATATCAAAATTATTGAGAACTTTGACTGTAGTATTTGTGAAGCTCATTGCACCACTGAGTTTCACTGTACTGAGTTATTATTATTGCAATCTGAGTCTATCTGCTATTACAATTTTGATTATAACACGAACACGCCATCACCACTACATGAATTCTGACACATTTATTAGTGAAGTTGTGCTGTTCGTGAATCGTAAGAGGTGCTAGTTGGAGGCTGTCGTCAATGCTAAGTCACATAGGGCCAAGCTTAATTAATTACCACAGTGACTGTTTCAAGTTAATTAATATCTTTTTTTAAATTCAAAATTTCAACTTTCACTGCGAAAGTGCTGTTGCGAGCCATTAGTTGTGATTTGCTGCAACATTCAATAACGAAATTATTATTACTAGAGTATATTATTACGCTTTCTAAATTTTGAGATTATTTGACGACCTCCAACAGGAAATTTTCTTACAACTGCACACCTACTAATCTTGACAGCATGGTTATGTGCATACGCCGCGACGGAACAGCTTGCGTACTAAGTCGCCTTGCTACGGTGCGCACGGCCGTTCCACATAGGAGGTCCTACATCTACATGTACACACATACTCCGCAGTCCACCGTAAGGTGCGTGGCGGAGGGTATACTGTACCACTACTAGGCATTTCCTTTCCTATTCTACTCCCAAACAGAACGAGGAAAAAAAGAATGCCTATATGCCTCCGTACGATCCCTAATTTTTCTTATCTTGTCTTTGTGCTCATTACGCGAAATGTAAGTAGGCGACAGGATGATCGTACTATTCCGGCCTTCTAAATTTCCTCAACAGAAATTCACGAAAAGAACGTCGTCTTTCCTCCAACGATCGCCAATTGAGTTGCCGGAGCGTTTCCGTGACACTCATGCATTGGTCGAACCTACTAGTAACAAACCTAGCTGCTCGCCTCTGAACTGCTTCTATGTCTTCCTTTAAACTGATCTGCTGCGGGTTACAAACACTTGAGCAATACTCAAGACGTGGACGTGCAATCGTTTTATACGCGGCTTCCTTTAAAGATGAAGTACATCTTCCCAAAATTCTCCCAATAAACGGAAGTCGATTGTCCGCCTTACTCAGAACTTTCCTTACATGTTCGTTCCATTTCATATCGCTCTGCAATGTTACGCCTAGATATTTGAACGACGCGACAGCATCAAGAAGCTCACTACTAATGCTGTATTCGAACATTATGGGATTCATTTTCCTACTCATGCACATCACCTTACATTTTTCTTCATTGAGAGCTAGCTGCCATGCTTCGCACCAACTAGAAATTTTATCTAAGTCATCCTGTATGCTATTACAGTCAGTTAAAGTCGACACCCTCCCATACACCACAGCATCATCAGCAAACAGCCGCAGATTACAAGTTACTCTTTCTATGAGGTGATTTATATAGACAGAAAATAATAGCGGTCCTACTACACTCTCCTGCGGAAAGCCTGACGATACACTCGTCTCTGATGAACACTCGCCGTCGAGAACAACGTACTGCGTTCTTCTCGGTTCGAGTCGTTCCTCAGGCAGATTGTGTGTGTGTGTGTGTGTGTTCTTGGCTTAGTTTACTTAGTATAAGTAGTTTGTAAGCCTAGGAACAGATCACCTAGAAGTCGTATAGATTTACAAACGTTTTATGTCCATATGTGACCCAGTATCTTAGATAATGTCTTTTTATGTTGTATTTGCTGATATTTTCAATAGCTGTAATCCATCAGATGATGGGAAAAAAATGTCTCATAAATACAGCGACTAAACAGGATCTATACAGCACTCCTTCAGTCACTGTGCTTTCCCTTGCGATCTTCCCTCGTAAACGTTACCCACATGCATTACGTGTTCCTTGAGCATTACAGTAGATATGAGTGATGTTTGTACCTGCAGTTTGTTGCTGAGCGCCTTGAAGTGCTGTGAGGCTGGGGAACGGGCGAAGGACGCGTCTCGTCTGCTTAATGGACGGGCAGCAAGCAGGGAGAGACGTCAGCGCTTGCCGGGCAGGAAGAGGGCGACTGGGCGAGAGGGTGAGTGGGCGTGTTTGCTCGCCCCAGGCTGCCCCGTCTTCCCGAGACGTCGGCGTCGCAGAGTTAGGCCGTTCCCTGCCTGTGCCTGCCGCTCCAGAGTGAGCGACTGTAATCTGTCTGTAAAGTCATGGTCTAGCAGGCGTGTCCCCACCCTACCTACCCAGACACGTCACGAGGCGCTCCAGCTTTAATCAGTGTCCACCCTGTGAGGAAAACAAAGGGTTCACGACTGGACTAACAGTTTCAAAGAAGACAAGCGCTGAAAATGACGAGCATAGAAACCGCTCCGGCATATCAACGATTAAACAGCGGCAATAAATAAATAAATAAATAAACAGTTCAGTAAATTTTATCCATAATGCATACGCTGTAATTCAGAGACTGATAATTTATATGGTGTAGAATAGGCTGAAAGGTGGAAAGAATATATAGAGGGGCTCTACAAAGGAAATGAACTTAGAGACAATATTGTAGGAAGGGAAGAGGATGTATATGAAGATGAAATAGGAGATACTGTACTGAGAGAAGAATTTGACAGAGCCCTGAAAGACCTGAGTCGAAATAAGGCCCCTGGAGTAGATGATATTCCCTCAGAGCTACTGAAGTCTCTGGGAAGACCAGCCATGACAAAATTGTTTCACCTGGTGTGTGAGATGTATGAGACAGGTGAAATACCCTCAGACTTTAAGAAAAATGTTATAATCCCCATCCCTAAAAAGCAGGTGCAGACAGGTGTGAAAACTACAGAAGCATCAGTTTAATAAGTCATGGTTGCAAAATATTAACGCTAATTATATACAGAAGGATGGAAAAGCTGGTAGAAGCCGACCTCGGGGAAGATCAATTTGGGTTCAGGAGAAATGTAGGAACACGGGAGGCAATACTCAATTTACGGCTTATCCTAGAAGATAGATTAAGAAAAGGCAAACGTACATTTCTAGCTTTTGTAGATTTGGAGAAGGCTTTTGACAATGTTGATTGGAATAAACTCTTTCAAGTTCTGAAGCAAGCACGAGTCAAATATAGGGAGCGTAAGGTTATTTACAACTTGTACAAAAACCAGACAGCGGTTGTCAGAGTTGAAGGGCATGAAAGGGATGCAGTGGTTGGAAAGGGAGTAAGACAGGGTTGTAGCCTTTCTCCAATGTTGTTCAATTTGTACATTGAGCAAGCTAGAAAGGAAAGCAAGGAGAAATTTGGTGAAGGAATTAAAGTTCAGGGGGAAGAATTAAAAACATTGCGTTTTGCCGATAACATAGTAAATCTGTCAGATACAGCAAAGGACCTGGAAGAGCAATTGAACGGAATGGACAGTGTGCTGAAAGGTGCATATAGGATGAACATTAACAAGAGCAAAACTAGGGTAATGGAATGCGGTCTTAGAAAATCAGGTGATGCTGAAGGAATTAGATTAGGTAACGAAACAATAAAGGAGGTAGATGAGTATTATTACTTGGGCAGTAAATTAACAAATGATGGTCGCAGTACAGAGGATATAAAATGCAGAATGGCAATGGGTAGAAAAGCGTTCTTGAAAAAGAGAAATTTGTTAACATCGAATATTGATTTAAACCTAAGGAAGTCCTTTCTGAAGGCATTTGTATGGAGTGTTGCCTTGTATGGGAGTGAGACATGGACGATAAACAGTGCGGACAGGAAGAGGATTGAGGCTTTTGAAATATGGTGCTACAGAATAATGCTGAAGATTAGGTGGGTGGATTGCGTAACTAATGAGGAGGTACTGAACAGAATTGGGGAGAAAAGGAATTTCTGGCATACCTTGACTAAACGAAGGGATAGATTGGTAGGACACATTCTTAGACATCAAGGAATTGTGAATTTAGCGTTGGAGGGAAGTGTAGGGTAAAAAATCGCAGGGGAAGACCAAGAGATGGATACAGTAAGCAGATTCAGACAGATGTAGGTTGTCGCTCTTATGTGGAGATGAAGAGGCTTGCTCAGGATAGGGTATTGTGGAGAGCTGCATCAAACCAGTCTCCGGACTGAAGACCACAACAACACCAAGAATAATATCCGCTACCCGTTTTTCTACACATGTCAATTTGTCACTTTCAGTTGATTGACTTGTTTCGTCGCTGTGGTGTCGCACAAGTACAAAGTGCGCGCCACCTACTTTCGCCGCGCGCCGCCATGCACGCACGGCGCGGCGTTCTCACGACGACAGCCACGAGCGCCCTCTGCTGCAACCCCGCTCGTGGCCACCACGGAAAGACACCGGTCACTTGGGACTGAGTTAGCAACCAGTTAGGACCTTCGTAATCAGATAGGCACCAGTGAAGACTTTGCTATCGTACAGGCACTAGGCAGGCCTCTAACAACTATGTATCAACATTCTGCAGTACTATGTAAAAGTTAAGTATTGTTACATTCTGTGCAATATATATCTCTTTCTAATTTACTCTAGTGTTTATAGTTTCTGGCTGCTCCCCTCCGTACCTGCACCAGCGTGCTATTTTTGTTCCTGTGTCGGGCTCATTCCACTCGGCCACCGACACCTACGACGAGGCTGGGACACAAAAGCGGCGACGAAGTTGGGACACAAAAGTCGCCATCAGAGTTCTGTACTCTAGCTGCTAAACCTGGAGTTGCCCAGTCTTATATTAGAAACTGAAATAAAAACTCGAAAAAGATTTCGTCTTCGTGTATCCATGAAAACAGCTTACAATATGCGAAACAGTAAACAAAGAAAAATGCATAATGTACAAAATTTTAAGTGCAGTATCCAAAGAAAGAAAATTAGTAATAAAATGCAAATAATGAATAACATTAATTTTTTTGTGTCCCAACTTCGTCGCCGCTTTTGTGTCCCAGCCTCGTCGTAGGTGTCGGTGGCCGAGTGGAATAAGACCGACACAGGAACAAAAATAGCACGCTGGTGCAGGTACGGAGGGGAGCAGCCAGAAACTATGAACACTAGAGTAAATTAGAAAGAGATATATATTGCACAGAATGTAACAATACTTAACTTTTACATAGTACTGCAGAATGTTGATACATAGTTGTTAGAGGCCTGCCTAGTGCCTGTTCAATAGCAAAGTCTTCACTGGTGCCTATCTGATTACGAAGGTCCTAACTGGTTGCTAACTCAGTCCCCAAGTGACCGGTGTCTTTCCGTGGTGGCCACGAGCGGGGTTGCAGCAGAGGGCGCTCGTGGCTGTCGTTGTGAGAACGCCGCGCCGTGCGTGCATGGCGGCGCGCGGCGAAAGTAGGTGGCGCGCACTTTGTACTTGTGCGACACCACAAATTTAATTAACCCAAAACTTGACTACAAAAAATATTTATTGTTACTTTTGATGCAAAACATTTGTGACTCATAGTTTCGTCGTCATATCTCCTGAACTATGTGTCGTAGGTAGGTTTTAAACCCACAGCCATTGTTGTCTGATAGTAAGACACATATTTCAGGAGAAATGACGACATAAAAAGAGAAATTTCGGAATAAGGTCTACATCATGCGCTATTTTTCTACATCTGGGGCAGATGTCAACTAGACTTCGTACACATATTGCTTACTATGATGTAAATTCCAAGGTACATTCAGTGGTATATGTGCCTAATGTGGTGTCGCACAAGTCCAAAGTCCGCACCACCTACTTTTGCCGTGCGCCGCCATGCACACATGGCGCGGCATTCTTACGACGTCAGCCACGAGTGCCCTCTGCTACAACTCTGCTTGTGGCCACCACTGAATGACATCGTTCACTTGAGACTGAGATAGGAACCAGTTAAAACTTCGGAATCAGATAGGCACCAATGAAGACTTGGCTATCAGATAGGCACTAGGCAGGCCTCTAGCTCAACTATGTATCAGCATTCTGCAGTACTAACCTATGTAAATTGTATAAATTCTGTGCAATATATATCTCGTTCTAATTTACTCTAGTGTTTCTAGTTTCTGCTGTCCCACTGGCTGCTCACCTTCGTACCTGCACAAGCGTGCATCCTTTATTCCTGTGTCGGTCTGTCTACTCGGCCACCGACACCTATGACGGAAACGAGACACAAAAGCGGCGACGAGGCTGGGACACAAAAGTGGCGATGAGGAGCGATAGACGAACCTTGGACCAGCCCGCTTGTAGCAGCCAGACAACAGCAGTCGGAGCATGCAGAAATTGCTCCTGCCCACCCACCCTTATTATAAGAATTTTGGGGGAAGATATTTTGTTACGTGTTTTGTGGACTTTTTTTGTTGCAGAGTGTCCTCATTTACCTTGCATTTGTATTTTGTTCTAATTTACTTGTATGCGTGGTGTCTAATCGGTCTGCATGGTCACTACCCCGAACCCAATGTTAGTGGAAATTATTCAGTTACAGACGGCGCAAATCACGTAACTACTTCAGGCGGTGTCGCAGTTAATGGCACAGGCAGCTCACCAACAACAACAGCCGCAACACCTGCCACCGCAACGCTTCCTACCTTTCGCCAGTACAATGAACGTGAGGAAGAATGGAGCGACTATTTCGCACAGTTTCAAGAACTCGTCGCGGCTCATCAACTAACAGGTCTGACAGTCAAACATTTCTTTCTCGCCGTAGTGAGCACCAAGACTTTCGTGTTACTGCAGAAACTTTTCCCCCACGCATCTCCTCATGATGTAGAATTCGATCAAATTGTAGATGTACTGAATGCTCATTATGAGAGAAAAGTTCTCGTAGCTGCGGCACGGTACCGATTTTTCAGACTTAAAAAATTACCTGAGCAGTCACACCACAAATGGATCACCGAGTTAAGGGGCTTAACCCGCAAATGTAAATTTACTTGCTATTGTGGACTTTCATATAGTGATGTGATGTTAAGAGATGCGATTACGCAGAACATTCAGGACCCCAGAATTAGGGCAGCAATTCTAAAACAGTCCGACCCCTCATTAGACAGTGTACTGCAGCTTATTGAAGCTCATGACAGCTATGACTTAGCAGATGTAGAAATGCAAAGCCACAGTGTTAACTCAGTGCGCCTCAATGGACGTTTTCCTAGCCGTAGTTCTCAGTATAGCACTAGTGATTCTTTGAATTCTACCGGCCGTGCTGAACATACAGTGAACAGTAGCCAGTGTAAAAGTGCGACACAAAGGTCGCCCTGTCATGTTAGAAACAGTAATTGGAATAACAGGCGCCATTGTTCATTTCAGAAAAATGTTAGTAAGTCTTGCCCTCAGTGTGTATCTCGCCATAAGCGTGCACAATGCCCTCATCACAACGCGACCTGTTATCAATGTGGCAAATCAGGACGTACAAACAGTGTGTATGCAAAATAAAAATTGCAAGAACGCTGCCTTTCGGAACGTTGCTTCGCAGAGTGCGAGAACAATTCATTCTGTAAATATCATACATGCTGTGAACTTGACCAGTGTTTCTTTTGATTGTAAAATGCAAGAAATTTCTGCTTTTTTTTCCTTTATTGTGTTTTCAAGCCAACTGTAAACAGTTGGCAGGCTGGCAGCAGCTGTGGTGGCTGCTCTTCAGCCATGTGACATACATGAATTGACAATAAGAGAAAGCATAAAAAGAGGAACAAAAAGTGTGGAACGTTAAAACAATTTACACGCTGGGTTTTTGACAGACTAAAACGTACTTGGTTAAAACGGGACAAACATATATCAGGGAACGATGAACAGACGAGCAGTAATAAAAAGCACACAGTCAGTAAAAACAGTTGGCCACGGTGACGAGTTAAAAGTACATTGCAGAAACACTACGAAGACACTGGACGGTGCACAGAATAAAACTTGCGGACGGCGAACACAGAGGCATGGATTAAAAAAACACACGACACTGGACACACTGGCACTGTACATGTTGGTAAAAAGTCGAGTCGCCCCTGCAGGGGGGTGGGGAGGGGGACGGAGGGGGGGGGGAGGTGGGACAGTGATGGGGGACGTGCGGGGTAGGGGGAGAAGGGGAGGGATGAGAGAGTAAGGAGGGGAGAGAAGGATTGATGAGACTCTGGGCATGGGAGAGGGGTAGCCAAGCGGGCGGGAAGGAAAAGGGATGGGAGAGAGGGGAGGGGTGCTGATCCTACGGGGAAGGGATCAGCATTGGTAGGAGGGTAGATATCGGGACGAAGTTCGGTATCCGGTAGAGGAAGGCTGCGGAAATTGCCCTGGGAGAGGATACGGAGTGTATGTAGGTGAAGGCCGGGAGGAACGGTTTGACGGAGGCGTGGCAGAGGCCTGGGATTTGTAAGAATAGGGTAGACCAGAGGGTTTTGGGACTCGATATTGCGGGATGTGTAAAGGAGCCGGAGATGTTCGAGGTGTTGTAGGAGAGGAGGGAATGCGATGAGGTCATAGAGGATCCGCGTAGGGGAAGGGAGTCTAATACGGTATGCGAGGCGGAGGGCGTGGCGTTCTAGGATCTGGAGGGATGTGTAGAAAGTAGGAGGGGCCGATATCCAGGCAGGGTGGAAGGAACAAAGGACAGGGTGCATGATTGATTTATAGGTGTGGAGGACAGTGGAAGGGTGGAGGCCCCACGTCCGGCCGGTAAGGAGTTTAAGAAGGTTGAGGCGGGACAGAGCTTTCTCACGGAGGGATTTGAGGTAAGGAGTCCAGGACAGTTGGCGGTCAAGGGTAAGGCCAAGGTATTTTAGGGTGGGAGTGTGACGGATTGGGCGGTTGTGGAGGGTAAGATAGAAATCGTGGAGGCAGAAGGAGCGGGTAGTACGACCTATGACTATTGCCCGGGATTTTATCTGGATTGACAGAGAGGAGCCTCCGGTTACACCAGGAGACGAACTCGGTGAGGTGGGACTGGAGCAGAACCTGGGAATGGGCAAGGGAGGGGGCGAGGGCCAGGAAAGCGGTGTCGTCAGTATATTGGAGGAGATAGGAGGTTTGGGTTGAGGCTTGTCGGCAGAGTAGAGGAGATAGAGGAGGGGAGATAGGACTGATCCCTGGAGCAGCCCGGTGGAGGGGTAGAAAATACGGGAGTCAGAGTTGCAGACAGTGACATAGGAGGGGCGGCAGGTAAGGAAGGAAGTGATGAGGTGGACCTAATTAATGGGAAGAGCGTAGAGCTGGATCTTGAAGAGGAGACCATACTCGGTCGTAGGCTTTTTGGATGTCGAGGGATACAAAAATTGCAGAGCGACGGGAGTTGAGTTGGATGGAGAGGAGATGAGTCAGGCGAAGGAGCTGGTCGTCGGCAGAGAAGCAGGGTCGGAAGCCACATTGGGAGGGGGCGAGAAACTGGTGGCGGTGGAGGTGTTGGTGGATTCGACGGGAAAGGATGGTTTCCATGACCTTGCTGAACACGGAGGTAAGATTGATGGGACGGTAGGATGAGGTCTGGGACGGGGGTTTGTCGGGTTTGAGGAACATGAGAATACGGGAGGTTTTCCACAGGTCGGGGTAGAAGCCAGTATAAAGGATGACATTGTAGAGTTTGGCAAGGACTTCATGAAATGAGAGGGGGCATGCGCGAAGGTGGCGGTAGGTTAGCCGGTCGTGACGGGGGGTGGTGTTTCGTTTTGTGCGAAGAGTGTCTATTATGTCAAGGGCAATAATGGGAGTGTTCAATTCTGAGGGAGGAATGTGGTCCAAGTACTGGAAGCCAGGGGCGAGCGGAGGAGAGGAGGTGTCGGTGTGCTCATGGACGTCCGGGAAGAGAGAGTAGTCAAAGAGGGGATCATCGGGAATGGAAAAGACGTCAGAGAGGTAGGAGGCAAAATGTTCTGCCTTACTGGCGTTGTCAGGGAAAGGACGATCATCATGGAGGAGTGGGTAGTGGGGGGAGGAGTGACTGCCAGTAAGGCGGCGGAAGGCACGCCAGTACTTGGCGGAGTAGACCGGGAGGAGCGAGTAGAGGCGGGTGCATGTCTGACGCCAGTCCCGTCGTTTCTTCGCGGACAAAAGGTTTCTGATGTGTTGTTGGAGTTGCCGGTGGCGTTGGATAGTATACCGGTCACGGGTCCGGAAAAAGGAGCGGTACAGACGGCGGGATTCGCGGAGGAGAAGGACGGTCTGTGGAGGAAGGGTAGGACGGTGAGGATAGATCACCTGGGTGGGGATGTGGGCATGGACCGCGTCAGCAACGGCCTGCTGGAGGAAGGAGGAGGCATGGTCAATATCGGCGGGAGTATGGAGGGGGAGTGGGTGGCTTTCGACCGAGGTGTCTATGGAGCGACTGTAGGCATCCCAGTCGGCACAGGAATAATCATGGACGAGTTTGGGAGGGGGCATGGGACGAGGAGCGCGGGCAGGGTGGGGGCGGTGGTCAAAGGTAAGTAGGACAGGGGCGTGGTCACTGCCTAACAGGTCTAGGACGTCTGCTGTGATGTGCCCCAAGAGGTTGGGAGATGCCACAACAGCATCGGGCATGGTGTTGCTTTCGAAGCAAGTTGGGCGGGGAAGGGGAAGGATGTCGCCCCGGAGCGAGGTGGTGACAAACTGACGCCACCGCCGGAGTTCAGCGGGGTGACGGGAATGAAGGTTGAGGTCAGCGGCAACGACATAGGTCGGGAAGGTGCGGTCGACATGAGAGAGGAAATCGTACGGGATAGGAGAGGTGGGGCGGATGTAAATGGTGGCGAGGGTGACAGTGAGGGAGCGAAGAAAGAGGCTGAGGATCAGGTGTTCAGTGGGATCATTGAGGAGAGGGTGGAGGCGGACGGGGTGGTGACGGAGATGGCCGATCGCCACTCCGCCTCGGGCCAGGGGTGGGGGTCCATCGGTGCGGTGGAGAAGGTAAGGATTGGTGTTGACGGGACAGCGAAGTTGCAGGAAGGTCTCGTTGAGTAGGAAGGCATCCACGCAGTGTTGGGAAATAGTGTGGAGGAAGAGGTTCTTATTGGCTGGGAGTGAGCGGATGTTGTGGTATAGGAGGGTATAGGATGGGCCTGCCATGATGGGGTAGAGGTTGGGTCGGGGAGGCTAGAGGAGGGGTGGGGAAAGGAGGGGGACTGGAGGGGCTTAAACCTGGGTCTCGAGGTGGGAAAAGGCGAAGTGGGAGTGGGCTCGGGAGAAGGTGGCAAAGGTGTCCACATTGAACACGGACCTGGCGGCCAGTGCAATCTGGTGGAGGGTGTGGGGACGTTGGAAGGGGTGGATGTTGGCGAGGACGGTGGTGACAAACCGGATAACGTCTTTGGCGGTGGGGGGAGGGACCAAGGATTGATTGGGGTGCATGGGAGGATCTATGGGGCAGATGGGGACGGTGAGTTCGGGTTTGGAGGTAGCAGGGGGAGGGACGGATTTGCACTTGTAGGAGTAGGTAGGGTGGGGGCCGCCACAGGTGTTGCAGGTGGGAGGGGAGGTGAGGTTGGGACAGTGTTTATGGAGGTGGGAGTCTTTGCAGTGGGGACAGGTGGGAAGGTTTTTGCAGTGCTGCGTCAGGTGATCATTATAAACGATGCACCTGGCACAGTGGTAGGCTTGCGGGAGGGGATCGGGAAGGTTCGACCGTGTGGCGGCGATCGTAGATCAGCGCACCCTCGAGAAAGGGGTGGTCAAGGGAAGATGCGGATTCGGTAAATATCCACATCAAACGGGTGGGGCCGGAGTCGTTGTTGATCCGCTTGGCGGAACAGATGGAGATGTCGGGGTGAGAGTTGAGTTGCTCCAACACCTCTTCCTCTGTAATCAAAGGACTAAGCCTTGTGATCACGACGGTGAGGGTCGGAGGGCGGCGGGGAGGTGGTGGTGGTTGGCGGGCAGAGGAGGCTGTATAGTAGGGGGTGAGGGTGGCATGAGGGCCGAAAAGGACCTTGGGGATGCGGGCAAGGATGTCGCTGTGGAGGGTGGGGCTAGGGGATTTCAGGAGGACAAAGTCTCGGCGGGAAATAATTTGGGAGATGGGGGTTGAGGGGAAATGCTTTCGAATTTGGAGGGAGAGGTTTTTGTGTTCGAGGAATCTGGGATCAGGATGGGTCAGTACATACGTGAACAGGTCGAGTTGGTTGCGTGGGGGGATGGGGGCGGTGTCCATAGGGTCGGCAAGAGGGGGAGGAGGAGGAGGTGGGGGAGGGGGGGAGCTTTCTTGGACTTGGTGGAGGCGGGGGAAGGGTCCACACATCCCCGTTTCTGGGTGCGCTTGCGGATGGCGCCAGTAGAGGCAGGTACAGATGCTGGAGGAGAGGCGGTGACGGAGGCATAGGTAGGAGGGGCTGGGAGGGAAACAGGATCGAGTGGGATTTCGATGGGAGGCGGATGGTGGGGTAGAAGGTGAGACGGAGGCGGGGGCGACAGCAGCGTATCTGCCACCATGGCTCAGCGGTGCGTCACACGGGCGGGGTTGACTGGTGCATTGTAAGGGGTGGTGAGGGGAGGTAGACCGGAGGGGGAGGGGGGACCTCATGGGAAGGTGAAGCGGAGAGGATGACATGGAGCGGGAGGGTAGTTTGGGGAAGGCTTGAGGGGCTCCAGGTGATGGTTGTTGAGGCGAGGGAGGGGGTGGCAGTGAGAATGATGGGTGCGGTATGGACAGGGGGCAGGGTTATTGTGGGAACTGCGGAGAGGGAGGAAGAAGTCGATGGGGTGGACGACGAGGACGCCATGGGCAGCTCGTGCTGCAGGGGCGCAGTCCAGGGCGACGAGCGGAGTCCGGCAGGGCGGCGGCGGTGGCGGCGGATGCGGCGGCAGCGGCAGCGGCGGCGGCGGCGGCGGCGGACTACTCCGACGCAATAGCAGGAGCGGGAGGAAGTAATGGGAAACAAGTAACCAACTGAAGTAACCGAGATCAGCCCGGCAATATCTACAGTTGGGAGGATTCGATGGAAAGTTCTGCGCCTACTGCAAAACTATGTAGTGAGCCACGTCGCAAGCGCCGACTAGCGCGTAAATCTGTGCAACTTCTCCTTGTAAAAGTGCCCAGTACTGTGTAGCTAGTGACATTAGACTTAGTGTCGCTACTCAAAGTAATTTTAGTGCAGTAGCCTCGCATTGCGCGGACGCCGATCCGGCGGTAGTGCCATCTAGTGACAGTGTTGTTAATCCGCTGTGTGCCGATGCTGCGTCGCTTCCTTCACTTCGCGGCCCGCGCATGCGCAAGTGTAGTAAACAAGTTCTGTCAGATGTTGCCCACGTTCGCGCACCTGTCGAGCGCCACAAGCAAAAGCTTTTTGTGAATCTTTGCATAGACAATAAGACTGTACAATTTCAGCTTGATACTGGTTTCGCTTTACATAATTAATAAAGACACTTATGAACTTCTGGGTACACCAAAATTGTCGCCGTCTAAACAAGTGCTAACGGCTTATACCGGTCAAAATATTCCCGTGCTAGGAACGTGTAGCCATCCCGCCTATTTTCAAGTTGTTACAAAAACAGTTGCTTTTGTAGTTCTTCAGGCGAAATCTACACAAAACATTTTTGGACTAGATGCATTCGACTTGTTTGGTTTATCCATTCAAAGAGATGTGCTTCAAATTTCGTCAGTAGTGCCTCAGGACAAAATCATTGTATTGTGTGAAAAATATAGTGATTTGTTTTCGCCAGAACTAGGTTGTGCAAAAGACTTCGTGGCACATATAACTTTAAAAGAATCTGCAGTTCCAAAATTTCGTAAAGCTAGACCAGTGCCTATCGCATTGCGTGATTCAGTTGCCGAAGAACTTAAACGTTGGCAAGATAGTGGGGTGATTTCTCCTGTTTCTGCGAGTCAGTGGGCCTCGCCTTTAGTAATTATACCCAAGCCGTCGGGAAAACTTCGTCTCTGTGCGGACTTCAAATCAACAGTGAACAGTCAAACAATTGTAGACACTTATCCCCTGCCCAGACCTGACGAACTGATGGACAAATTAGGACAGTCTCGCTTCTTTTCCAAGATTGATTTAGCAGAGGCATAGTTACAGATTCCGCTTGATGACGAGTCAAAAAAGTTTTTCGTCATTAATACTCACATGGGCCTTTTTCAATTTCAACGCCTACCCTTTGGCAGTTCTTCAGCCCCCGCTATTTTTCAACGCTTTTTGGAACAGCTGACAGTTTCTGTACCGAGTTGTTCGAACTATTTAGATGATATTGTGGTATCCGGACGTACAGTTGAAGAACATTTATCAAACCTGGAGTGCCTTTCCAAAGTGTTGACTGCAGCTGGTCTACGTTGCAATAAAGCAAGTGTTCGTTTTTTCAAACTGAAATAGAGTACCTAGGCCATGTGATTAATGCCCAAGGAATCCATCCCTTACAATCACGTCTTCGAGCAATCAAAGACTTGCCTCCTCCTAAGAATGTGCACGAATTGCAAGCACTCATGGGAAAGCTTAACTATTATTTCAGATTTATTCCCAATGCCTCTCAGATTGCAGCTCCACTGCATCGTTTACGTAGGAAGAATGTTCCTTTTGTATGGTCTAAAGATTGTCAGGTTGCCTTTGACAAACTAAAGTCTGCACTACTCAGTGATGCATGTTTGATTCCCTTTGACCCACAGAAGCCTGTAGCGTTAGCAGTTGATGCCTCGTCATACGGTCTGGGTGCAATATTGTCACATCGTATTGGTTCTCACGATCGTCCTATTGCCTTTGCTTCCAAGCTACTGACGCCAACGCAACATAATTACAGCCATATAGAAAAGGAGGCCTTAGCAATCATTTACGGCATCACAAAGTTTCATCATTATCTCTATGGCAGAAAATTCTATTTGTTGACTGACCACAAGCCTCTCACGTCGTTGTTCTCACCCACAAAGCCAATTCCGCCACGAACGGCACAAAAGCTTCAGAGATGGTCCATAATACTGTCTAATTATCAGTATGAGATTTTGTACCGACCTACCTCTAAACACGCCAGCGCCGACACACTTTCCCGACTTCCGGTTGGCCAGAATGTGTCATTCGATTCTTCGGAAATGGCATGTTGTCAGATAGACTCCAGAGATGCTTCCGCTATCGCAGACTTCCCTTTGAACTCTCGTCGGGTTGCACAGGAAACAGCTGCGGATGCAGGCCTAAGTGTGGTAGCACGTTTTGTGCGCTTTGGTTGGCCTGCCAGAGCCAAAGACGTTGATCGGCCCTGGTTCGACGTTATTTTGCACAACGACATGCATTGTCCTTAAGTCAGGGTGTTCTGTTGTTACATACTGACAATGACCAAACAAGAGTGATTGTTCCTCGTTCCCCGCAACGAGAAGTGTTACGCCTCCTGCATCAAGGACATTGGGGAATTGTTAGGACAAAGCAACTGGCCAGACGTCATTGTACCTGGGTTGGTATGGACGCCCAAATAGAGAGAATGACGTCACAGTGTACGGTTTGTGCGGCGCATCAGGCGGCTCCTCCGCAACGTTTCTCAGACTGGCCACGCCCCAAGAGACCATGGCAACGTTTACACATTGACTTTGCCGGACCTTTCTGGAATACGCGCTGGTTAATCGTTGTAGACGCTTTCAGCAAGTTTCCTTTTGTGATTGCCATGAACTCAACGACGGCGTCTAGTACAATCAGTGCCTTAACATCAGTGTTTTGCATCGAAGGTTTGCCTGAAACTATCGTCAGTGACAATGGACCTCAGTTTGTTAGTGCGGAATTTCAACAGTTTTGTCGTGTGAATGGCATTCAGCATATCAGCACCGCACCTTTTCACTCTCAGTCCAATGGTGAAGCAGAACGTTTCGTTCGAACATTCAAGTCTCACATGGAAAAGATGAAAGGTCAACACTCCAGGCAGCAAGCTCTTCAAATTTTCCTGTCTACGTATCGGTGCATGCCACGTAACGGCCCGTCTCCTGCCGAGCTGCTACACGGCCGCCGTCACCGCACTCTCCTTCACCTGCTGCAACCTCCCACGCACCGAGTCGGTTCGTATGGCGCTACGCGTTTTCAGGTTTCTACGCCGGTGCTGTACAAGGTGTTTGCTGGGAAGAAATGGTTACCGGGCACCATTCAGCGTGTGCTCGGTCGCAATATGTATGTTGTACGTTCTTCCACAGGGTCAGAGCTGCGGCGCCATGCAAACCAATTGCGCCTGCACAGGCCGCGCGATTCTGTCTCGGGTTTCTTGATTCCAGACCCAGTTCACCGCCAGGGAGCACAGCCACATCGCCCGCCGACGGGTCCAGCGTCCCCGGACTACAAGATCGTCCCGATGGAGATCGACGCGCCTCAGTCGCCACCGCGGCTGATAGCGTCATCGAGTGGGACTCCGGGATCGTGCGTGCCCCCGCCGCCTGGGCCACGCACCTCACAAGAAGATGACCTGCTCCCTCTGGGCGGAGGGGTGCGCCCTTCCCCTGGTTTTGGTGGGTTTCCCGGGGGATCGCAAGGTGTATACAGGGCGCGGACGGCGTTTCGATCCCAGCCTCAGCTACGACGCCCGTCCCACCAGTAACGCCCCCGCCCAGGCCCTCCTCCCAGTGCCGTCGCCGTGGCCTTCAGCCCTACGTCACGACGGCGCGGCGGTTTGGGGAGGGGGAGGGCTGTGGTGTCGCACAAGTCTAAAGCGCGCGCCACCTACCGTCGCCGCACGCCGCCATGCACGCACGGCACGGCGTTCTTACGACGTCAGCCACGAGCGCCCTCTGCTACAACTCTGCTCGTGGCCACCACTGAACGACATCGTTCACTTGAGACTGAGATAGGAACCAGTTAACACTTCGGAATCAGATAGGCACCAGTGAAGACTTGGCTATCAGATAGGCACTAGGCAGGCCTCTAGCTCAACTATGTATCAGCATTCTGCAGTACTAAGCTATGTAAAAGTTAAGTATTGTATAAATTCTGTGCAATATATATCTCGTTCTAATATACTCTAGTGTTTCTAGTTTCTGCTGTCCCACTGGCTGCTCACCTTCGTACCTGCACAAGCGTGCGTCCTTTATTCCTGTGTCGGTCTGTCTACTCGGCCACCGACACCTACGACGGAAACGAGACACAAAAGCGGCGACGAGGCTGGGACACAAAACCTAATGTCTGCAAAATATGTCGTGAATGGTGTTAGCAGTAAATAAATCGAAACCTCATACGTGATAATGCGGTCTTTCATAAACCAAATTGTTTATGACTTCCTATCTCGAGAACTATATGTCAATCTGTAATACAGTATCGAAGGAATATTCAATGGTATGTACGAGGATTGTTTTTTAAGTAACGGCCTTTTTTTTAATGCAAATACTTCTGTAAAAAAAATTATTTTCTGGTTCTACACACTGCTCCGACAGCTAAGTGTTTACGGCCGCTATTCACTTCATCGTCGTCACTGAAGTGCTGCCCGCCAAGATGGTGTTTCAGGTACCGAAAAAGGTGAAAATCGCTAGGAGCAAGGTCGGGGCTGTATGGTGCATGGTCCAAAACTTCCCAGCCAAAAGAATCAAGAGTCGTTTGAGAGGTGTGAGGCCTAGCGTTATCGTGCAGGAGAAAAACTCCTTTTGTCAGCAGGCCGCGCCTTTTGTTTTGAATTGCTCTGCGGCGCTTCTTTAGAACTGCACAGTAGGCATCTGAGTTAATTGTCGTTCCTCGTGGCATCAAGTCCACTAGCAAAACACCGCGCCGGTCCCAGAACACAGTTGCCTTAATCTTGCGCTTTGACAGCGTCTGTTTGGCTTTGACCTTGACGGGTGAGGTTGTGTGTCGCCATTCCATCGATTGTCGCTTGCTTTCGGGAGTGATATGGGATACCCATGTTTGATCTCCGGTGACAATTTGACTCAACATGTCATTCCCTTCTTCCTCGTAACGAATCAAAAAGTCCAATGAAGTGACAAATCTCCTCCCTTTGTGGTTCTCTGTGAGGAGTCTGGGTACCCACCGAGAACACAGTTTCTTAAAGTTTAGGTTTTCAGACACAATTTTGTACAAAACCGATCTTGAAACTTGTGGAAATTCCAAAGAAAGAGTGGAAATTGTGAATCTTCTGTCCTCACGAATCTTTGTTTCGACTGCAGCCACCATATCATCAGTGATCACAGAGGGCCGGCCTGAGTGTTCTTCGTCATGAATGTTTTGACGGCTATTTTTAAACTCTCTAACCCATTGACGCACTTTACCTTCACTCTTTGCTTTTAAGCCATAAACTTCTGTTAACTGACGATGAATTTCTGCAGCTGATGGGCTTCTCGCGATCAAAAAACGTATCACTGACCGTATCTCACACGCGGCGGGCGATTCAGTAATCGAAAACATTATAAAGTAGCATAGCGATGCGTACACGTCAGCTACAGAGTTGCAACTGGCATCAGTGTGAACGGGAAGAATGCCGACAAGTAGCGCGGTGGCTAGTTGCGGCGTCCGCGCGAACTACTGGACTATACGCGCGAACGGCCCTTACTTAAAAAACAACCCTCGTATGTGTACTGTCTGTCAATTGTCTTGCGAATACAATTTACGGTGTAGAAGTAATAACTTAAAACGTCATGCCAAATGCCGTAGATATACCGGGTGATCAAAAAGTCAGTATAAATTTGAAAACTTAATAAATCACGGAATAATGTAGATAAAGAGGTAAAAATTGACACACATGCTTGGAATGACATGGGGTTTAATTAGAACAAACTAACAAAAAAAAGTTCAAGAAATGTCCGACATATGGTGCTTCTTCTGGTCAGAAAAGCAATAATTAGCATAACAAAATAAGACAAAGCAAAGATGATGTTTTACAGGAAATGCTCAATATGTTCACCATCATTCCTCAACAATAGCTGTAGTCGAGGAATAATGTTGTGTACAGCACTGTAAAGCATGTCCTGACTTATGGTGAGGCATTACCGTCGGATGTTGATTTTCAGCATCCCTAGAGATGTCGGTCGATCACGATACACTTGCTACTTCAGGTAACCTCAAAGCCAATAATCGCACGGACCGAGGTCTGAGGACCTGGGAGGCCAAGCATGACGAAAGTGGCGGCTGAGCACACGATCATCACCAAACAAAACTCGCAAGAGATCTTTCATGCGTCTAGTAATATGGGGTGGAGCGCCATCCTGCATAAAAATCTTACGTTCCAGCAGGTGTTTATCAGCCAGGCTGGGGATGATGCGATTCTGCAACATATCGGCGTACCTCTCGCCGTCACGGTAGCAGTTACAAAACCAGAATCACGCAATTCTTCGCAGAAAAAAGGCCCGATAACGGTGAATGTGGTAAATCCAAGCCATAGCGTGACTTTCTCGTCGTGCAATGGAGTTTCCACGACAGTTATAGGATTTTCTGTAGCCCAAATTCTGCAGTTGTGGTCGTTGACAGACCATCGGAGCGTGAAATGAGCTTCGTCGGTCCACAATACGTTACTCAACCAATCATCCTCCGCCATCTATTGCAACGCCCACACCGCAAATGCCATCCGCTTAACTAAATCGCCATGTAACAGTTCATGATGGCTATGGGTTTATAGTATCGGAGGGTACGCCTAAGTGCCAACAAAACAGAAGTGTATGGAATGCCGGTGCGACGTGCGACTGCACGAGCGCTGACTTCCCCGTGTATACCGTAGTCTAACCCACTACAGTCTCCATTTCTTCCTGAACTGTCTCAGCAACATTACGCCTTGTGATCGGTCGGCCACTGCGGGGTCTATCGTCTAAACAATCCGTGGCTTCGAACTTCGAACTCATTCTCGCCACAGTTGCATTTGTTAACAGACCTTTACACGTTCGAATCCCCTTCCTATGGCGATAGGATCGTAACGCTGAACTAGCACATTCCCCATTCTGATAGTACAGCTTCAGTAACAGCGCCTTTTCAGGTAACGTCAACATGCTGCGACTGCTGGCGTATCTGATTCTGTTTCTCATTACACCTCCCCTTTTATACCCGATTTTCATGCGCAGTCACTGACGTTTTGCTGTCCAGCGCCATCTGTCTGACATTTTAAAACTTTTTTTGGGTTCTAATAAAACCCCATGTCATTCAAAGCATGTGTGTCAATTTTTACCTCTCTATCAAGTTTTCAAATTTATACTGACTTTTTGATCACCCAGTACATTATGAACATCGGAAAAGTAGTAAGCGATAAACTTTTTTCCTTTCATCATTTTGTTGGGGATGTCAGCAAGAAAGAGTTTCGTAATGATTTGAAATTATTTTCCAAGTTTATTGCAAGTCACTTAGTGGTCTCATTGTCAAATAGTTGACCAATAAAATCACGCTATCACGCGCCGCAAGATGAGGCAGTTTTCATTGTTTATGACGGGATATCGTATGAACTATGTATCGTAAGTGCATTTTGCAATCATAGCAAATGATTTCTGACCTTACAGAATATTTTTAGCAAATTTGGTTCAAATCTATCCATTAGTTTAGGACCAGATGTAGAGTCTTATCGCATGATGCGGTCGTTTCCCACCACATTCATTGTTTATCACGTCATATCTTCTTATGTGTGTGTCGTAGATGCTTCTTAACCCGACAGCGATTGTTGCCTGATAGTAAGGGACATGTATACCAAATGTGGTTGAAATGGGTCCAGTAGTTTAGGAGGAGATGTGGAACATACATACATACACACATACACACGTACAGACATAATCCTATTTTATAAGATGTATAGATAGATAGTGAACTCAACCATCGAATGTTGAAACATGCCAATGACTGTATAACCCAGACGATGGTTTCCAAAAGCACGAAACCGCTCGAGTCTTAAGCAAATCACCTTCCATTTTAGCAGGTCTTATTCTACACTGACTACGAACGATCGGCGAATCACCATCGCAGAACGCGCTGATGATTTTCATATATTAATTTGTTCAAGCCATGACATTATTTCTGAAATGTTTTCGTTAAGTCCAGTATGAAACATTTTTGTAATTCATTTGGCGGTGATAATTCTCTGTCACCTTCTATGGATCCATATTCACCACAATAGCGATGTTGCTTCCACTGACATATTCCATTACGCCATTAACATTAAGACCATGACAGCATAACTTATGTTACATAATTCTCTTTTGTGTTTTTGGCCTCCTCCTCCTCAGCAATTGCAGTTATACAATTTGCATAGGTTAGGTGACAGTCTTATGCAACTGTAAATTAGTCTACCTTTAGATCACACGCGTTTCGTTTTATTTTAAAGCATCTTCACTGGTTTTACGTTATTTGTTTGATTTTTACTAAATTCGATCGATAACATTTCTCATGCAATAGGATTATTTGATTCTGAATAAGATGAACTTCTAATATCACTCAAGTATTTTTATGTTGTCCTCTTCATGTCTGTTTTGTAGCACATTGCCACTCGCTGTCACTGTTCATATTTACACTATTTACAGTTGCCCTTCCTTACAAAAGTTTTTGAAAAATCGCCATTTCAAATAATATTTATAAACCCACACACACACGATACAGTCAGAACATCACACACAAAGTTGCTAGCAGAAGCCTGTTTTGACAGAAACGAAACAATAACACATCTAACTGTGCGAACCAAAGATCTTGTAATCAAATAACACATACAGAGACGATAAACAAAAACGACATACACAGCCTGTCAGGCCTCAGAAATGGCGATTTTTCAAATACTTTTGTGAGAAAGTGTAATTGTAAATAGTGTAAATATAAACAGTGACAGCAAGTGGCAACGTACTACAAAACACACATGAAGAGGACAACATAAAAATACCTGAGTAATATTAGTAGTTCATTTTACTCAGAATCAAATAATCCTATTTCATGAGAACTGTTAGCGATCGAATGTAATAATGTAAAACCACTGATTATGCTTTAAAATAAAGCGAAACGCGTCTGCTCTAAAGTAGACTATTTTACAGTTGCATAAGACGGTTATCTAACCTATACAAATTGTATAATTAATTTTGTTGGCAATCTAAGATTTTTCGAAATAAAATTTGAATTGATTAACTTGGAAGCTTACATCGCGCCTTCCATGTGAAGTATTGATTTCATAACTCAGTAGATCGCTGTCCTGTGCCGACAATGTTGGTCTTGAGAAATGACATATCTAATATTCCGGCTTGCTTTCCTGATTACGTTATTCCTATCTGATACTTACTTAGCCAGGCAATCATATCGTGTGTCCCTACCATAAACCATCTTTTACCAACATATTTCATTGTAGCTAAATCACATTTCAGGCAATGTCTTGCATAAAATATATTTCATCCAAGACAAAGCGATTGCTAGAGGAATGAGTAATTTTTCGTAATTTCGCCAGAACTTACTGATTTCTGTAGAAGTCCTCCACTCTTTGGCAAAACAATGACATTGCGAAACTATATCGATTTCCACTCAAAATTCTTTTCCTTTTGTCTTGGCAATTCTAGTAAACCATGTGGCTGATTTTCGCGTTACTTTTTTGCTAAATTGAGAAATGGTTGACAGGGACTAATAACCCACATGGGAGTGGACGTGTTGTCTCGAGCGCCACGTTGAGGATCGCGCTGCCCCTCGCGTCGGAGGTTCTAGTCCTACCTCGGGCATGTGTGTGTGTTGTCCTTATTTTAAGTTACTTGAAGCAGTTTGTAAGTCTAGGGACCGATCATCACAGAACTGTCGTCACTTAGGATTAGAAACATTTGAAACATTTGATTTCGACTAGTAATATCAAAAACCTAATTGGTAATATTAGCCAATAGTTCTTCTTGCGCCGCAACTTTAAGTGCAATCTCATTACAGTCAACGCAATTCTTGGCACTCCGAAAAATACCACTTTTTCCTATTATGTACGTCTTTGTTGCTATTTATTGCGTTTATTAGTATATGAATACTTCATCCATTAACAAATATATAAACTAATCGGAGTGAAGCTGCTAAATAAAGTCACACGAACAAAATCGGAGTATCTTTGCTTACTTTATTCGTCAGTCAAAACTTTCGATACTGTATATCGAACGTCCGACAGTCGAAATCTGACAACAAAGGCAACAAAAGAAGAATGGACTTTTAATTCTTCAAATGATATCGTAAAGTGACTCGCTTGACTTACAGCAACGTAATGAAGAAAGTAGTGCTTTCAGTGATTTCCAAGAATGCTCGCAAACAATATATATCTGAGGCGGGACTTTTATGCAGACAGATATCGATTTAGTTTATACCGATAGTAACTATAAAATCAAAAAATGAACGACATGGACTTTTCTTTATAGCGTTGTCAATAACTTCGATCATACTCTAAGATTTAATGTAATTTTACTTGTCAAATGTAACCGCACCATACCCGGATAAGTTACTGAAGCACTCGACACCCTCCATTATTATTTACGAAACGATGCAGTTCCAACACAACCAACAAGCATCTGTAAATATAACTGGTTGCAAATACTATTTACGGACTGATGACTTATACAGATTACTCGTAGTGGTATCAAAATCCGCCAGTTAGTTGGCCAGGGGGTGATACATTTATTCCTATCTGCTATTTTTTGTGAATCTTTTGGGTAATATGAACGTATATAAAGCGCAGCGAGACTGGTATTCATTTAGTAATGAATGTGTCATAAATTTTAATTATTAAGGCTCCAGAACATTCACTACGATAATTAATATTTTATAAACTTCTCGCGCAATTTAGCAGCAAATTATGTATATTAACAACATTTATACGTTTATAGAAGTACGATCAAATATGTAAATAGTCAGCAGTTCCAATGAGTAGTTAATTGAACTATTAAAATTGCAGAAAATTCAGTGTAACTAAACCTGGCACATCTATCAATTTCCAGTTAGAAATCACAAATTCGATACAACATAGGAGAATAATTTATGTCATTAAAAACCATTGTAAATGATAACTGCTTCGAAATCTTATTATTTTTGACGTAATTAGTTAAATAATTGTTCATATTCCTTGTAATACACTTTACAGATTTTCTCCTATTGTTTCGATAATGTCGTATGAAAATAGCATTTGATATGTTGTTTATATTATTAACGACTGTTCTGTAACCTTCATTAAAGTATGAATTATCGGAAAGTCATTGTAACTAGATATTTTAATTATTTATACCAATATAGAAATTGTTTATGAAACTATATATAGATGCCTTCTGCATCGCCAGTCGGGGGAAATTCAGTTAGTTTGCTAGAATCACAGAGCAGATTAGCAGAAAAGTCTGTCCAACAAGCTTGTCTGTGAGGAACCTTTTACCTGTTAGAAATTGAACTTTTCGTGCTGTGTAAAATTAAATGGCATAGTTTGAAGCAGAGTAAAGTTTGTTTTCATCTAGTGAAGGCTTTCTGCAGCAAACTATCACAGGCTAAGTACTGCAAGTGAGGAACGAAGATCATTACATAATGGTCATCAGAAATTCTTACTGCCTTATGTCTGCTTGATAGCGCACGGTTGAAATTTACTTCCGGCCGGAGAGAAATTATCGTATGTTTAGCCAGTCTCGTACAGTGCACTACCGTGATTCCTACAGGCATTGGAATGTCCCCATAATTAAGATACGATTTGGCAACCCTGTAACACAGTACTATTCGTCCACGTAGTTGTCAATTCGCGCGGTGGCTATTTGGACGGCAGGACGTTTGGATTGGCTGCGCTTTGCGGCTGTCGAAGTACAGTGCACTACCGTGATTCCTACAGGCATTGGAATGTCCGCATAATTAAGATACGATTTGGAACCCTGTAACACAGTACTATTCGTCCACGTAGTTGTCGATTCGCGCAGTGGCTATTTGGACGGCAGGACGTTTGGATTGGCTCCGCATTACGGCTGTCGAAGGGCGAGGGAAAGACGGCGTCACCTGCTGGCAGCAGTGCTGCCACCATTACACGTGGCCGCGGTCGAGTGGCCGAACGTTCTAAGGCTCTCTGCTGCGCAGCCCGCGGTTGCTCGCCGTCGGCGCCTCGGGTCCTTCCTCAGGCATGCGTGTTGCCCTTCGCATTAGTTGTTTTAAGTAGTTTGTAACTATAGTGACTGATGACAATAGAAGTTTTGTCCAACAGGCTTACAAACATTTGAACATTAACTCGCTCTGTTCTTAATACGAAATAGGCGCCAGATGTTGCGGATAATTGTCCGTTGAAATGGCACTTGCTGCGGATCGAAATTTTCATACAGTGGTGCGCTGCACATGGTAAGAGACTGTGTGCGAAACCAAGGAAACGACCCTTTGAATTTTAATATTCGAGATTGGTGACTCACTTTACTACTATTTGGAAGAAGATGGTACAAAGAAAACCCAAATTACGATTATTTATTATGTCTCTGCTAATACATCTCAAATACAAATTATAAGAAGTCAAGAATTTTAGTTTTTGTACATTCGTTGGACTTTTTCAGCCATAATATTTCACAACGTTACCTATTTATAGGGTTTGAGAAATAATACACGTCTTTTTAACATAAAATAATAAGTTATTGAACAACAGATAAATCTTTATTTCTACATTTTGTCTTTTTTTCCCTTGTGGATTACAACTGTGTATCTAGATTTTAATTTTTAACACGAGGAAAAATTCAGGTTGACAAATCTCATACTGATACAACAGCCGAACAGTTGTAGCACATAGCATATAGGGCATATGGTTGTCAAATTATTAAAAACATAAATTATAGGATTTTTACTACATCATTCTTTAAATCTTTAAACGGATTTGACGAGACACAGTTTGTTCACATAAATCTTCAGCATCACTCACGAAGTCATACCTTAAAATGATTACAGTTAATCATATGCTGGCTTTTATCTTTAACATAACTGAGCTTAAACGAAAAAAAAAGAAAAAAAAAAGAAAAAGAAAGAAAAGACTCTAGTGTCTGGACTAACGTTGAAGAGGTTTTCGAGTCCATTTCAGGTGCCTGTCTTTAATGTTCATAATCAAAGGCTTTGGGGACTTTTCGGCGCATCTTCGTGGTGTAGCAATTTTAATGGCCAGGAGTGTATATTTTCACATGTAGTAAAAAACCTCCCTTTTTTATAAGAACAATCACTTTAATTTTTTTTTACTTATGAGTCTCTACTCATCTCCAGATACTATGTGCTCAATTGAGGAGGAATGAAAGTGCTCCCGCAATCATTGGAACTCAGTCTGTTTGACAGTTGGATGGGTTGGGTGAAATCGCAGTCCACGCCTACCTATTGCGTAACTAACTCCAATATCATCATTATAATAATCATTTCTCCAATTCAGTGCGTCAGGTGTGGGAACAAACAAGCAATCAGTCTTCCTTCAATATATTCCTCTAGACAGCTTTCCGCTTGGCCTGATCCTTTTCTATTTATTTTGGCCAGTCATCTCTCGATTTACCTCTTGTCTTTTACCAACCACCTTCCCTTTCAAGTATGTCTTAAATGTCCTTAGTGCTTTCGTTCTCAAGACGTGACCAAACTACTACACTAGTGATTCCTCCAGCTTATAAATCACTCCCAGCTGAAGTTGCAAAGATTCATTCCCGCTATTATCCGTCCAGATACTAGACCGAATCCTCCAATATCCTTGTTACAAATAATTTTGAAGAAACTAAATTTCTTATCATGATTTTTTTCATTTTTTGTAATAAAAACTTATCTGTTCGCAAGACTATGCTTCCTTCAACGCTATTGAAGAAAAGGGGAATTATTGTCAAATAGGCAACCAATATTATTTCTGAGCTCAGGCAAGAATAATTAGAAACTTTTAGGTTTCATTGAGTCAGAGGACAAGCTTGGATTAAGTATGAAGGGCGAACTAGGCGTGATGATTTTAAAGAAGTGAAACCAGAATTTCTTATAGGCAATTTAAGGGAAACATGGAAAAACTAAATTTCTGTGACTTCCCGAGGATGTGAAACGTAATCATCCAAAATCTAAGCTTACGCGAATGTATTACACGGAAGGAACACGTTGCTCCGCATTTTCAAAAATCTCTTAAAATGGCTAGTGTCTTGTATAGATTATACAGCGGAATTTATGCAAAATTAAATGTTTTGAATTAGGATTCACATTCACAAAAGTCACAATAGAAATTTTTTGAATCATGCCAGACTTTTCACAGACATAACAAGTGAAATAAGAATTATTCATTGACATGATAAATTGTGTAAAGCAAGTAAAAAAAGTTGGCATTCGTCTTTTAACCTTCTGATTTTCAAAAAGAAAAAAAAAAAAGATACTTACAGTATGACGCGTGTCTGCATTGCTCACAGCGATCATGTTATACACTAACTTCTCTAGATATCCGCCACTCCTTTCGTCCAAAACCCCTGTAGAGTGTGATATTTAGAGTTTAGCAACTCAACTTTCCTATGTCGTTGAAGAACTGCCGCAGTAGAAATATTTTCCTACCGGGTGATCAAAAAATCAGTACCAATTTGAAAACTTAATAAATCACGGAATAATGTAGATAGAGAAGTAAAAATTGACACACATGCTTGGAATGACATGGGGTTTTATTAGAAAAAAAAGTTCAAAAATGTCCGAGAGATGGTGCTTTATCTGATCAGAAAAGCAATAATTAGCATAACAAATTAAGAAAAAGCAAAGATGATGTTCTTTACAGGAACTACTCAATAAGTTCATCATCATTCCTCAACGATATCTGTAGACGAGGAATAATGTTGTGAACAGCACTGTGACGCATGTCCGGAGTTATGGTGAGGCACTATCAGTTCCGATAAGAAGATTCACTTGAATGCCAGTCTTGTAAAAACAACTGCATTACAACACTGGTGCGTACACTGTTACCGAAACATTCAACACTAGATTAATCGAGGGTAAAACGTATGACCTAGAAGGAGTTTAGTAGTGAGAGCTTGTCATTTGGTGCGACTCTCAGTAATGTGTTTACTCCGTCATTTTTTGTTTTATTTTTTTGTTTTTTGTTCTAATAAAACCCCATGTCATTCCAAGCATGTGTGCCAATTTTTACCTCTCTATCTCCATTATTCCGTGATTTATTAAGTTTTCAAATTTATACCGAGTTTTTGATCACCCGATAACATTTCATTAATTTTCACAATCGATTTAGATTATCCATTACGGATGTTTCAGAACCAGTGACTTAATTTCAATATGATTTAAGAAAACTGCACCAGTCACATTTCTTGAAATGATGTTTATTCCATGAACCGGTTTTCAAACCTTTAGGTTCATCATCGAAAACGGGTTCATGGAGTAAACATCATTGCAAGGAAAAGTGACTGGTGCAGTTTTCTTAAATCATATTTTCACAATAGGTTTCCACGAATGTGTCAAGATACCTAAATATATGGAAAATTTATAGATGTGGCAGGTAAACAAAAAGGAAAGGAAAAAAAAAGAATATAGCAAAGCTATTTTAGCGAACTACCCTACAGCGAAAGAAAACACATGATCTTACCCACGTGCAATATTTCAGTTTAATTATGAGGGATGTCTCTGCACTCCTTGGAAATAAATATATAAATCTTAAAATTATTTAAAGGCTTCTTTGCACCATTACTGAATAGGAGGATACTGGAACTGCGTACTGACAGCGAAAAATGGAAAGCCTGACTAACTTTTCGCTAGAGCCGTGTGACTTTCTCGCTGTTTCCCTGCCGCAATCAAGCATCGTGTCGAGCGCGCTTTCAACTTCTCTGTGTGCGGAACTTCTTTCAGGATATCGTCTCCGTTCAAGTGGGATGCTTATCTGAAATCTCATGAATCTTAACGCGGAGAGCTTGCATTACGATATCGCTGATTTCATTCGGAATTTCTCGAGGAGTAAAAACTTCTGTGGGGAACCCGAAACGTGTCAAATGGGCGCCGTTTTATGATCATTTTAAATTATTTTATTATTTAATAAACATTCTCGATAGTTAATGTCGACATGAACTTCCATCCCCCAATATTTAAATAACGTATTATTCTGAGCAAAGAGCACATATTTCACACTGGTAGTTGCAATGAAATACAGCGATGAAGAAATGATTCAAGTATCTATCAATATTCAGACATTAAATGTTATCAGATGAAATAGACCGGATTCATTTGCTTTCTAGGACCAGAAAATTTATTTATTTCATTTGTACCTTGTGCATGAATTATTGCGTGAAGATAGGATAGCTTAGGGACCCTTAGGGGAAACGAAAGAGTTTTGTGAACATAGGCATACAGCGTTATATTTTACAGATTTACAGAAGAGAGAACAAAATTTCTACAGTGCGAATTATTAAAGAACTTTTTTTAGGTGGAGAATAGATTTAAACGGCGGCATATTTAGGAACTAAGCAAATGCATTGTAATAGAACTGTCACTATTCACTGTCTAAGGCAGGGGTGTCCAACGTTTCGGTTCAGCTGGGCTACAATGGAAGGCGAAATGTTTTGAACGGCACTATAATTAACAGAAAGAAAAGACGAGGTAAAAATGTTGACTTGTATTTGCGTGAAGTAGTTTTATTACCCCTTTAAAAATCTCTAGTTTCACAGTTGAAACTGAAGTAGACGTACAGACCATCGTGTCTGACGGGAAGTTTGAAACTGATTCGCAATTGTTGATATTCTAAAAAGAAGTTAAGAAAAAGAAGATAAGGAAAAAAAAAAAAAAAAAAAAAAAAAAAAAAAGAACCCCCCCCCACACACACACACACACATAAGAAAAAAACAAAAGAAAGGATGACGCGTGTCCAACGATATTATTTACCGTTCGGTAGTCTTAAGTGTTAAGCGCTCGTCTGGAAACCGAAGGGTCGCGGGTCCGATACCCGATCGAACCTCGGATTTTTTCAGTCTGCGTTTTAACCCATCCTTCACCTCTGAACGATGTGAGGAGTCGCCAGAAACGACACGTGGTTCGGATTCCACGTTAAGCTTTAGGTCCCCTTTCCCAGGTAGGTCCAAATCGTCCAGCTCGGAGTGAGCCCCCCCCCCCTCCCCTTCGTTAAGAGCCAAATGCCAAAACTTACAGACACCACTCCCGTTTGACGCGCGCCTCAAATGCGCCCCCCAATGATGTCAGAGATGTCCCTTAGAAATTGTCCTTTGTGTGGGAAAACCTCCTCACCAGGAGTTGTGTACTGGACGTGGCCAGGGACAAGAACAGGAAAGACGCCTTCCCTCTCTCTCCACAAAATGGTAGAGTGGCAGCCCACAGTGAACTGGCGCCAGGTGTATGGGCCAGTGTCAAGCAACCGGCGCTGTCGATGGCCGTCTCTGCCACCTGGTACATCCTGGTGAACGACGCACTGATCACCAACCAGTGCCTGGCAGCCACTCTCCTTTCGTGCACCTGCGGCTAGTGAGGACAGTGTCGTCCCCGACACTGCTTCCAGTGTCGGAACGTCTTGCAGGCGTACCATTAGCTTACTGATCCCCCTCTTTACTTTTCGTCGATTGACGTGCCTGGACTCAGTCCATGTCTGTTTTCCATTTAATTGAATTAAACTTTTGTGTCCCAGCCTCGTCGCCACTTTTGTGTATCGTTTCCGTCATAGGTGTCGGTGGCCGAGTAAAAAGAGACCGACACAGGAATAAAGGATGCACGCTTGTGCAGGTACGCAGGTGAGCAGCCAGTGGGACAGCAGAAACTAGAAACACTAGAGTAAATTAGAACGAGATATATATTGCACAGAATTTATACAATACTTAACTTTTACATAGTTCTTGACTGCAGAATGCTGATACATAGTTGAGCTAGAGGCCTGCCTAGTGACGATTCCTAGTGCCTATCCGATAGCCAAGTCTTAACTGACTCCGAAGTGTTAACTGCTTCCTATCTCAGTCCCAAGAGAACGATGTCGTTCAGTGGTGGCCACGAGCGGAGTTGTAGCAGAGGGCGCTCGTGGCTGACGTCGTAAGAACGCCGCGCCGTGCGTGTATGGCGGCGCGCGGCGAAAGTAGGTGGCGCGCACTTTGGACTTGTGCGACACCACATAAACAGATTGAAAGGAATTTTTATTACATTCTGCCAAAGGCAGCTTTCTACGTTCTGCTCGGTTTATTCTGTAACAAAAGAATAAAAAGAATTGAGTAACTCGGTATAAATATTGCAATTGACGAGCGTCACCACAATGTGGAACTCATCCGCGTATAACTTACTTCCAAGAATGAAAATTTCACGCCCAAGTTATCCATGTACATGTAAAGCCATTTACAAGGCAAAGTTCAAACATAGAACGTGATTTACGCTTAGCGCCGTATCTCTTGTTTCCAAGAACGAAATTTGAACACCCAAGTTACTGTTTTCTTTAGTCATTAGTAGTAAGCGCATACGAGATGACACATAACAGCACACTCTGGCGGCAACAGTATCTTTGCTGCAAGCCTGACACCGCTAATTACTTGTAAGAACGTGCTCTCAACATGACACAATGTAGAATGTGTTTTAAGTGTTTTAATCGTTTTATGTGTGACGTACCATTGGTCATGTTAAATGTTTTATGATAGAAGTACCATTTTAATGTCAAGCGCCTTCACAAAACTAAAACATAGGACACAAGTGATCAGATGATGATACCCTAAGTGTATCGAAACAGGTCGTCAGGAAAAATAAATCAATATTTGCGATCTTCGCATTTTAATACTTCAAACCCAAGTTACCGTTTTACCACAGTCTAACATATAAAGTCACGACACACCCACGTAATTTTTTATACAGTGCGATAGCAGCTCTCCAAGCGGCCGGCCAGCTACATTTTTTTTTTTTTTTTAATGGGTCTCCTGTCCACCCCTACAACCCACCTGTCAGACACCAATACAGTCAACAAAACTGAATATTCCTGAGCAAAACTCTATATAAATATAATCCCATTCAAGGCGGAATGAAAAGAAAAAACACCCTCCCAGTAAAATGCAGAAGATGTAAGGAAGCCTCCTGAATTCAAACTGATGACGTTCACTACCTTCGTGTCCAAGGAAAAGAGGATTGGGTACAAAAAGAGTCGTGTGAAAGCAAAGGGGAAGAACCTGCGAACAGCGGGAACAGAATTCACCGTGGCTCAAAATACAAAATGAAATGTCAAACACATATACAGAGGAAAAATACAAAACCTTACAAAAAAAAAAAAAAAAAATAAAAAAATAAAAAAAAAAAAAAAAAAAAAAATAAACCAAGAAAATGAGACGTAAAAGGAAGAAGTGGGGTAAGCTATCCCCACCAAGCATAACTTTCGTGTGAAGAAATATTTGAGAAATTAAAAAAAGCCAATGGGTTCGCTGCTTCGACAACTGAGATTTCAAGTTCAATTGTAATTGCAATCAGCCACCAATCCACGGCGGCAAAGGAAAAACAAAAAACGTTAAACGATCACCATATCCCACGAGGGGATAATCTGTGCTCAGAAGCCGTCTACGACTATCGGCCAACGCAGCAAAAGTACCACACGACACCATCACCGGCCAAGAGCCGACTGGTATCCGTGGACAAGCGCTGCCGATAAAGAATTTGTAAAACTCTCTCCATACGTCGTAGTCAAGGTCATCTTTTGGTGGGCTGTCCAGAGGTATGCCATGAACACAACAGCAGTGGAAAGCCGGAGCTCGACAATGGCATACAGCGTATGGCCTATGATCCAAATAGTGGAGTTGTGTTTCGTCCGGGGGAATAGTCGAAAATTGGGAATTGTAAACCATTCAACTGTCACATTTGGTGGCGTGGTGCGGTTGATGAGCGCCAACATACTTCGGGCAAGGGCCCACACAGCAGAAACCCGTTGGCATTCAAACCTATGGCGTCGCTTCAAATTCAAATTCAAATGTTTGTTAAGCTTATGGGACTTAACTACGGGGTCATCAGTCCCTAAACTTACAAACTACTTATGAACTACTTACGAACTAGGACGGCACAAATATCCATGCCCGAGGGGGGATTCGAACCCCCGATCGTAGTGGCCGTGCTGACCGTGACTGGAGCGCCTCAGTCACCTCGGCCACCGCGGCCGGCATGGCGTCGCTTGTCAGGGATCTGACACAGGGGACAATCAGAAGTAGCGACCAAGTTACTGGATACGCTATGGGATGAGTGCGAATAGTATCCCTTATATTGATTTTAACATACTTTTTACAACAGCACACCTATGCAGTGGTATAAAAATAGGTAATAACTTGAAAATAGCTACACATTTGTGTTCTTGAGTTTCCAAAGACCCTTGACAAGGTATGAAACGGTACATTAGAGGCATTTACTGAAAAATTTCATTTTCTATTAAGAATAAAAGTGGATAGGAAAAGCCAGAAGACCTGATCTTTGGCAGAAATACGTCGTTTTCCACTCAGGAACCATGAGGTTTCTTCACTACAAGTACAGTATAACCGCTGAGGGCGGATCGTCGGAAACGCGTAGAGAATGGAATAACTACAGCATACTGAAAGCAAATCCACCTTCGCTGCTCACCTTATACGCAACAGTCACAAGGTAGACAGTATCGAAAACAACCTGACAATACTCCATACAATGAGGAAAGGCTATTTCATGGATTTTTATGAAGAGGTTGCTATATACACTCACCTAAAAAAGTCCAAGAAAGACACGCTTAACGCGCAATGCACTTTAAAGAATACTAATTTCTTAGATATCTGCCGCCCAGTAATTGACAAAGTTTTTTAGAAATGCTCCGCAAGTTCGTGGCTGTTTTTAAAACATATACTACTGTTTGTAAACAGTACAATGTAAGCAATCAACGACGCGTCCAAACAGCTCTAGAGCCCACACCAGCGTTCAAATTTCGCTCGCTAGAGGGCGCCCCTCAACTATCGGCTTGGACGCCTCGTTTGTTGCAAACATTTTACATCCTAAGAATTTTTGTACCTTATTTAAACAATACATCAAACTTTAATGTAAACTAAATTGAATACAATTGGCCTTAAGCTAAATTATTATACTTCCTGTATCAAAATTTTAAACTGACAACACGCCCACTTTTCACATAGCCTCATTGGTCGCTATAGTTTCCGTTTTGTATCCTAACTGACATTTATAATATTTTACTATTGACCTTTACATTTTATCAACTAATGTTTAGAATCCCATGCTTGCAATGATGTAATGTTTACATCAGAACACATCAGAACATGCCGATTATAATGTTTTGGAATGTTAAATACGACACGGCCATTTTTCTCATGTCGCCATTGGGCAACAAAAGTTTTACATTCTCTGAGTTCTATTGTTGTAATCACTTGACGTTGCTTTCTCTATGGCATAACGTAAGTTTCCTTCTGTTTTTGTACAGTACCTTTTTACATATATATCATTCTGTCTTGTACCATGTAATTCTTGTAAACTTATTGCTACACATTATATGCAGGTCTGTCGCACTTGAAAATGGCCTAACATAGAGGCCGAAACCGGTAGTGTGGGCTTAAATAAAGCACCAATAAATGCAACTGGAGCTGGAGTTTCATTAGAACATTAAAATAACTACAGCATTTAACGTAACAAATCAGCCACCACAGCTGTAGTTGAAGGAAAAACGTCACAGACATGGTAAGAAAACGACAAAGGCAGTCCAACTGTTTTCCAACAAAGAAGAAACCAGTTTTACAATTATTGCAACAGCTAAACCTCAAACGGCAAAAAATCTTAAAAACATTGACTGTTAAGCATATGTACCTTGATATTTTACCAATACAAAAACTACAGTAAATGATTCGGTAATTACGTACAATTATAATTATAAACAAGCATTGCTCCCCTTCGGCGGATTGCTCACCTCTCGGGGCGCTGTTGTAGTTGCAGCTGCCAGTTGATAGCAACTTTTACATGAGTGACTGTCGCGACCGTATGACTAATTGTACAATCCTTGCAAATATGATTCCATCAACTTCACCTGATTGCAGTGAAAGAACAAACATTAAAAAAAAAAAAAAAAAAAAAAAAAAAAAAAAAAAAAAAAAAAAAAAACTTATCTCTTTTCATTCTCCATTCCGAGGAGTGGAGCGGGCTGTTTGAGATCCGGCCCATAAACCTGTGAACTGTGGCATTGCCACTATCTTTTTACTTTGTTTCTACTACAACACACACTGGCGAAATATGTCTCGTTCTCTAGCAGTGAACAGTTAAGAAAACAGCACTTCTTTTTGTTCGTTATCTTCAGTATCGACGCCGCCGGTATATCAAAAGACTGCTGCAGCAGACTTCCCAACAATGACGGTCGGAACAGCGCGTACGCAGCCCCGACCATCGATAATTTCCAGATTTTCGAAATCCCGCGATACACATGCGAGTGTCCCCGGAATGTGCCAAACGGTCACGATCTTGGAAACTCCACATAGCATCTGAAGTTTAAAGCAACAAAGAGCCTTCTGTGTGTTACTTCATTAGTATTACTTATTTCTTAGTGTACCAGCACAGTGGATAATACTAATTCTTCGAAATGTATGAGCAAAGTGTAACAAAACAGTTAGTGAAAAGAACATTCCCGCAGTTGAATACAAGGATAAGTGAATGATATAAACTAGATGGCCATAAAAATGTTTTATGGCCAATGCTAATTCTTCGAAATGTATGAGCAAAGTGTAACAAAACAGTTAGTGAAAAGAACATTCCCGCAGTTGAATACAAGGATAAGTGAATGATATAAACTAGATGGCCATAAAAATGTTTTATGGCCAATGCTAATTCTTCGAAATGTATGACCAAAGTGTAACAAAACATTTTTATGGCCATCTAGTTTATATCATTCACTTATCCTTGTATTCAACTGCGGGAATGTTCTTTTCACTAACTGTTTTGTTACACTTTGCTCATACATTTCGAAGAATTAGCATTATCCACTGTGCTGGTACACTAAGAAATAAGTAATACTAATGAAGTAACACACAGAAGGCTCTTTGTTGCTTTAAACTTCAGATGCTATGTGGAGTTTCCAAGATCGTGACCGTTTGGCACATTCCGGGGACACTCGCATGTGTATCGCGGGATTTCGAAAATCTGGAAATTATCGATGGTCGGGGCTGCGTACGCGCTGTTCCGACCGTCATTGTTGGGAAGTCTGCTGCAGCAGTCTTTTGATATACCGGCGGCGTCGGTACTGAAGATAACGAACAAAAAGAAGTGCTGTTTTCTTAACTGTTCACTGCTAGAGAACGAGACATATTTCGCCAGTGTGTGTTGTAGTAGAAAAAAAAGTAAAAAGATAGTGGCAATGCCACAGTTCACAGGTTAGGGAAAGTCTGCACTTGTTCAGATAACTTACGAGTATGCAGCCAGGTACAAAATTCAATGTTCGCCGATATTTCGGCAGGAGACCACACTACTATTCTCAAGGCAATACTGCAACGAGGAAACAATGTGCAAAGAAAACAGAGGGACAAAATTAATCCCACATCACCAATTGAAAACTGTTCTTTACTATCGATATTTATGACGTTCTCAAACTTCGTCGTGTTTGCTTACTTGCTCGATGTGTTATCCTTTCTGTTTTATTGAAAACGGAGAGTTTAAACGCCGTTCCACAATGATTCTTCCTCCCTGCAGTATTGCCTTTGGAATAGCAGTGTGTTCTGCCGAAATATCGGAGAATGTCGATTTTTGTACTTAGTTGCATATCCCTAAGGTATCTGAACATTTCATACGCCGGGAGAAATTACGATGTTTGCACCTGTCGGTTTAGTTCACACCTGTTCAGGCACTGGTGTTCACAGTTCAGTCTATTACGCTTTCGTCTGGCACCATCTGTTAACGGCTCTAAGCGGGCCCATTCATGACTGCGGGACGCACTATGAACATAAACGGCGAGAAATTATCGTACAGAAGTTCAGCTTTTAGAAAGTGTATTTTACGTTAACGTTTACAGATGAAAGAAAAAGACTGCTTAAGACAGCTTGGCGAGTTAACAACGGTTTGCTCTTAGCTACGTGCAGCGAAATAGTTTTTCAGTACACTACTAATCACTTACAAAAAATATTATTTAATTCTGGCGTTAATTATCTAGAAACAGTTCTATTGCGATGATTTGGATATGTGGTCATCGTGCCGAATCCAACATGCAGCTGAACGCACGGAGAGGGCGCGATTTGTGCGTACGAAACGTGTGCCTCAACGGGCTACCGCGACTTCAGCGCGCTCCATCGACAGTTGACAGCGGCCTCAGATCCTGCAATCACTCTGTATACGAAATGAAAGGAATGGAATTCCTGCTTTATCTCTAACTGAACCGTGGCGGCGCACCGTACATAATGTGCGCGAGTTCTCTGGCGCCACTTTCCGCGACTATCGACCTGATCTGCCTTCGTGGTGCAATATCTTTGCCCTATCGTCGGGCGTTTTTGAATTTTGGCGAGTGCTGTCAGTTGGTGATTGGACTGCGAACGGCGTTTCGGTTGACAGGACGGGACGGGATGGGCATGTTTGTTTGGACCGACCTTTGGTGTTCGCTTTGGATGGCTGCCGCCCAACAGTTGGTCAAGATACCGGAGAGAATTTGCGGCCAAATTCGAATGTTGTCGCCGCATGCCGCCGAAGGGGTCAACTCTGCTGAAATTCCACCCATGTTATTTTGAAAGTGAAGAGCGTTGTTACGGCGATAGCGGCTCCTTGTATTTCAGGAAGCTCCTTAAATGAGTGTCTCATCACCTCTTATATTCCATCTATATAAAGTTCAGTAACAATACTGTGTGCGTGTTATTTACTGTTGCTAGTACTGGTGCCGAATTGTCACTATTTGATTCTCTGAAGTGTTCAGGTCTGAGTTTAAACCGAATTAACTGAATTTGCTTTCTATTACTACTTCAATGTACATTGATTAGCACTATTATTGTACTACTTTCCATCTCATTTTGCTGAGGCTCATGTTGTGGAATTAAAGATGGTGATAACATCTGAGGACGTGCTCTGTTATGTATGTGGAATCTCTGTGGGACACGAGCATTTATAATGTGACAGAAAGGATTGCTGACTTGCTAAAAAAGAAAAAAAGTTTTAAGCAGTAAACTGCTATTTACGAGTAGTCTGTGCTTCGGGAGTGGGGTACCTTAAGGCAGCTTATACCCGATTTACTGCAGCCGCTCTGTAGATTTTTTTTTTCCTCACAAGTTCTTACCTTTATTAAGTAGATCGGGAGGGACCATGATTTTTTTTATTTGAGATATAACTTATATGTGATCAATGTCTTTCGCAGTAAGAAACTCGCCTCACTGTAATTATGTTTACAGACGACAATGCTTGTGGGGCCTGTGTCCAGTTGTTTGTGAAGCCAACGCCTCGGTGACGCCTGGCCTGTCGAACCTCGTCGACTTGCAGAAGTCTCTCGCGCACACTATTTGGCGCCTTTTTCTTAAGGTTTTCTTGTTTTATATCTTTAGAGAGATCGTGGACAACATTCAGGGGACGCTGAGGCGTGTTTCGCTATTGGTTTGATGTCGTCATCAAGGAAAACAAGACAGGCATCCTGTGGGTCGGAGCGAAGAATGTTCTAACCCTTAATCGCGTAGGTTTGAAAAGAGAAATGGATATGTTAAAGTTAGATATAGTAGGGTTTAGTGAAGTTTGGTGGCAAGATGAACAGGATTTCTGGTCAGTGAGTAGAGGGTTATAAATAGAAAAGCAGTTGGCGGTAATGCAGGATTAGGTCTGATAATGGATACAATACGAATGCGGTTGCGTTACTATGAACAGCATAGTGAACGCATTATCGTGTCAAAGATAGACACATAACCTACACCGACCACAGGAGTGCATGTTTATATGTCAACTAGCACGGGCGATGATGAGGATATCGAAGAAATATATGAGGAGATAAAAGAAATCATTCAGAAAGTTAAGGGAGACGAAAACTTGATTGTGATGGGGGACTGGAACTCGGTAGTAGGAAAGGGAAGAGATGTGGAAGAGATGGAAATGTAGTAGGTGGATATGGTCTGGGAAAAAGGAATGAAAGAGGATGTCGCTTAGCGGAATTTTGCTTAGAGCACAATTTAATGATCACCAACACTTGGTTTAATCATCATGAAAGAAGGCTGTATACGTGGAAGAGACCAGGAGACACTGGAAGGTACCATATTGAGTTTATAATGGCAAAGAATATATTTAGAAACCAGGTTTTTAATTGTAAGACATATCCAGGGACAGATATAGACTCTGAGTATAACTTATTGATTATTAAACGCAGATTAAAACTTAAGAGACTGCAAAAAGTTAGAAAAGTTAGGAGATGGAACCTGGACAAATTGAAGGAACCAGAGGTAGTCGAGAGTTTCAGAGGGAGCATTAAGCAAGGAATGGCTGACATGGGGGCAAAGTAATACAGTAGATGAAGAATGGGTAGCTCTGAGAGATAGGGTAGTGAAGGCCGCAGAGGATCATGTAGGCAGAAGGACAAGGCCTAATAGAAATCCCTGGATAACACAGGATATACTGAACTTAATTGATGAGAGGAGAAAATACAAAAATTCAGCTATGAAGCAGGTAAAGAGACTAAAAACGTCTACAAAATGAGATTGATAAGAAGTGCAGACTGGCTAAGCAGGAGTGGCTACAGAACAAATGCAGAACCGTAGAAGAATGTATAACTAGGCTAAAGATAGATACAGCCTACAGGACAATAATAGAACTATTTGGAAACAAGAAAAGCAGCTGTTTGAATATCAAGAACTCAGACGGAAAACCAGTACTAAGCTAAAGGGTTTGGGGGGGGGGGGGGGGTTGAACTATGGAAGGAATATATAGAGGGCCTATACAAAGGAAATAAACTTGAAGGCAGTATTCTAGAAATGGAAGACAAAGTGGAGAAATGATACTGCGAGAAGAATTTGACAGAGCGCTGAAGGATTTGAGTCGAAACAAGGCCTCTGGAGTAGATGATATTCCGTCTGAATTGCTGATATCGTTAGGAGAGCCAGTCATGAAAAAATAGTTCCACCTGGTATGCAAGATGTATGAGACACGGGAAATACCCTCCTACTTCCAGAGGAACATTGTAATTTCAATTCCAAAGAAAGCAAGTGCAAACAAATGTGAAAATTACAAAACTATCAGTCTAATCAGTTATGGTTGCAAAATACTAACACGAATTATTTACAGACGAATGGATAAACTTGTGGAATCCGAAATTGGGGAAGATCAGTTGGGATTTAAGAGAAATGTAGGAACACGGGAGGCAATATTCACATTATGACTTATCTTAGAAGGAATCAAGGAATCGTCAACTTAGCGTTAGAAGGAAGTGTGTGGGGTAAAAATCGTAGAGGGAGACCAAGGGACGAATACAGTAATCAGATTCGAAAGGATGTAGGTTGCGGAACATGTTCTCAGGTGAAGAGACTTCCACAGGGCTGGGTAGTGTGGAGAGCTGCATCAGACCAGTCTGCGGACTGAAGACCACAACAACAACTGGCATTGGCCTTGTGTTCTGTATTTGATGAACTGATGTAAGGACAGTGTTTCCTGGTCAGGTATATGAAAGTGTGATTTTAAATCATCGCTGCCTTAAGAAAGGAATCGTATGCCTTACGAGGGAGATTATACAACCCAACTGGTATATATTCGAGCGACGCATTTTCAAGGATAACTTGAGAAGCGGAACCGTCACTATGTGTAAACATCACACTAGAACCAATCCGAGAGTTATCCCGGTCGACTTGTAAAGCATCATCAGCCACCCAGTCATGAATTTCTAGAGAGCTGGGCTGACTACTGTGGTGTCGCAAAGTATGAAGTGCTCGCCGCCATGCACGCACGGCGCGGCGTTCTTACGACGTCAGCCACGAGCGCCCTCTGCTGCAACTCCGCTCGTGGCCACGACTGCTGCATCGGCCACTTTGGAATCAGATAGGCACCAGTTAAGACTTGGGATTCGGACAGGCACTAGGTCTCATCAGTAGGCAGGCCTCAATCTAAACTATGTATCAACATTCTAATAGTCTGCTCCTCTCCAAGTTAAGTAATGTATTATTTCTATGAAATATATCTCTTATACTAATCTACCTTAATGTTTCTAGTTTCTGCTGTCCCGCTGGCTGGTCACCTCCGTACCTGCACACGCGTGCATCCTATTTTCCTCTGTCGCTCTCTCTCTCTACTCGACCACCGATACACAGGACAACCGGCGGAAACGAGACACAAAAGTGGCGACGAGGATGGGATACAAAAACTACGACGCGTGTCCTTCTCAAAACTGAAACGAACCGTACCCCGACGTGGAACAGACTTGGGAGACACAGATCGAAGCGCAAACCATACTAAGAAAAAGTTCGACACACGTGGCGCTGTGGCACAGGCGGGAGTTGTAACAACCTGCCCAATCGATGCGCAAAGCGGAACTTATCATTAAACCAGCGCCGCGACATAGCTTCTGATTCACAGTCCACAACTTCATTGCCTACGTTAAGTTATCTAACGTTACTAACCCTCTTCCACGTAGGTATACACTTGAAACAAGTCCACTGAATGTGTGGTCGTGTTCCATCTTGATTTATTCTTTATGTTAAAGTGTTTCTGTATCATTAATGTTATCTATTTGTCTGTTGTGCACCTCGGTTGCACAGTGGTAGAGTGCCAGACTACAAATCCAAAGGTCCCGGGTTCGATCCCCGCTGGGTCCTGGGATTTTTATCTGTCACTTTCCACTTCTTTCACCTCTGGCAGTATTGCTCATGTGAAAAATACCGAGGAGCACCGTGGTTCGGAACCCACGTTAAACTGTAGGTCCCCCTATAACTGGCTGGGTGAGTCAGTTCGTAGGTCGGAGGAAGGCAACGGCATACCACCTCCAAACAGGACCATGCCTAGTAAAGCACTGTGGTGTTCAAACCAATCCTCGGATTGTCGACTGCTTTACCTTATTTGTCTGTTAAGTATTTTTTTTTATTATTATTATTGATCAATACCCCATGTTTCCATCCGTGTGATTGAACTTGTGTGTTCATATGAATGTGGAAGGTTGCTTTTAATAGTGACTGACTGCCGCGCAATGGCTTACAGTCGCCGCCTCGCTCTTTAGTTAAGAACGCAAGGCTTCGTTTGTCGTCTGCGCTGGCGTCTGGTGGCAAACTTACTTGGCAAGATGGCGACGTGGCCGTCTTCTTAGTGTCGTACCAACCTAACCTTGGACGAAAGTGGTGACAGGAGACCTCTCTGGGAGCGTATGTGCAGGGAATTGTCTTCGCCAGGTTGCAAGGGTTGGTAGACAGGAGGCTCTGAACGCACTCTGCGTCGTTTTTAACGCGCTCTACATCCGTTGTGTGGCGGGGGAATGTTTTTCCGTGGCCTGAGAGCCACACTCTTGCTGTGACCGTGAAAGTAAGTACTTCGCCAAATCATGCTGAGGGGAAGGCATGCTGTTAGGACTTTGATTTTTTTTGGATCAGGCAGTCTTGGTTTTTCAGTGATACTTTTCTTGAGTATTTCTTTCGCTATGCGAGGCGAAGTGTTTATTAATTTACAGAACTCTAATAATACAGTGTGAATTTAGTATTTTCATTTTCATTCTGGTGACGATTTTGTCTTCGGTTTTTCTCAAGTTAGAATACACGTGTGTGGCCTTCAGTCTTTGTGTAAACTTAGTATGTTTGAATTTTCTTGCTGTTTTTTCCTAACTTTTCACGTCGCATCTGTATCTGCGAGTATGCTAAATTTTTCACAGATTTTCTAGTTTGATTCCATCTTTCGTGTCCTGTATGACCAATTCCACCATGTGCTTTCGTAACGATCGTTACTTCGGCCTTCAACCATGCTTTTGTTAATACCAACTTTCTTCTATACGAATTCTCGCGTGTGCTTTACTTGTTCATTCTAAATTAATTTCTGTTTGTAAATGCTATGAATTTCGGCGTGGTCGCACACCACGTGGTAATAGTATGCCTTCCCGAACATGAGTTCGTTTGGTGTATAGTGTTCTTAAATTTGTGATCAAGCACCAGCCATCTCGTCAAAATGCCGCCGACGCTTCGTTTCGCCAATGCTCTCATGTGTTGCCGTATTGTAATGTACCGCAAGCATTATGTGTGTGTCTGTGGATGAATGAATGTGCTTTCAGCTACCCATTGTGTATTAGCAAATTTCCTCCTACGCTACCTCTCTATTCATAAAGGGCAGAAACCAGTTTATTATGGGCAGTAATTTTATGATTTAATTCTCTTTTGTACAAGGTGTGTGCTTAATTTGGTCTCCCCACGTTTATTTGCTTGTTCATTTTACTGAATAGATTATGATTTTAAAGTATCAAGCCTCTGCTTTATGATTTCATGCTCCTCGTCCCATGTTTAATCTTCATTTATTTGTGTTTGTTAAAACGTTGGCTGCTCCCTTAAGGAGTGAGCAGTTAGGTAAATTTCCGTTCGGCAACTACTGTGGCCTCTCGTAAAGTAATTTGCAGCAGCAGTGAGCATTTTTAATTTCATTTACAGTTCTCAATGCCTGAGATAGATATGTCGGTTGCTGCCGCGTAATTACAACAAATCATATGAAGAAATATTCAATTTGACGGATCTTCAGTGCGCCGTTGCAATAAAACGGCAGATTTCTGTAATCCGGAATCTTTTTAACCACAAATATGACGTTTCCAGTCATTTAATCCAAGCAATAGTACCTATAATGACCGGATTTCGAGAGATTCTCAATTTACTCTGTTACTTTTACTTGCTTCGAAATTAAGACCTATATTATATAAATTAAACACATCAAACACGAGCTTCTATTGACGATCAATGTGGCATCTTCATCTCTCTACCGAAAAGATCTGCACCCCCCCTCCCTACCCCGTGTTGGGAAAGAGTTGTGGCGTCAGAATCTCGCCACGTTGGACAAACTCGTTCAGATACATGCTCCGTGTGCCGATAGCTTTAGACTACGCGGCCATTCTCGCGCAGTTGTAGGTACAGTCCGTGTATAGTGTATGGGAAACGTGTTGCGGAAAGAATCAGTAATGAAGAAGTAATAAATTAGACCCGCTTGCACCATACGAGAGTTTTTCAGATATCTCAGTGTATATGACGTCCTATTCGTCGCTCGTTGAAGAATCTATAGATAAGGTTTAAAATATTTTTTAGATCACTGTAAAAAAAAAGGAAATTGCGCTGTAGTACAAAGCAGCACGCGTCAAAACAGTTTGTAATCTTACCGGCCAATGCTACTGACAATCTTGAGTAATTAGACTTCAGAATGATCCGTGTGCCTAATGAATTAATTACCCGGTTAAGGCTGTCAGAGGCGAAACCAATAACGTAGTGGAGGTTACACACACAAACGATACTTCGCGATTTAAATCGCAATAACGATCGTTTATTGAGTGAAATCTTGATCAATTCTCTTAGACTTAATAAGCCCGGTACAAAACTGTACCGAGAGAACAATTTTTTATAGGTAAATATATACGGTCGCCAGCTCGATGTACGAACAACAAATTTAATTAATAAAATGTACTGTCTAATAGCAATAATCACCGATTGGTTAAGCCAGCCGTGGTGGCCGAGGGGACTGAGGCGCTCCAGTCACGGTCTGCACGGCCACTACGGTCGGGGGTTCGAATCCCCCCCCCCCCTCGGGCATGGATATTTGTGCCGTCCTTAGTCTTAGCAAGTTCATAAGTAATTTGTAAGTTTAGGGACTGATGACTCCGTAGTTAAGGCCCATAAGTTCTACAAACATTTGAACATTTGAACCTTTGAACCGATTGGTTAATTTGGAACAACGCGGTCACAGAATGCAGACCGAGCGCACCGCAACAGTAACAAGAATCACAGAGCAATATAAAATCAGTAAATTCAGGTAACTTAGGCAGTGGAAACAATTAGAAAAAATCCCTCTAATTAAGTTTTTTTAAGAATAAGCATGCATGCAATAATTCTACGTAAAATCAAGCCATCAGCATAATGCTTACCAAGCCACGTTACTATACCTTGATTAGCAATGGTAATTAAAATTGTTGTGATTAAATTGTGCCTGCAATGACTAGCTGACTGATTAAGTGAGTCATTTACTGAGACTTATCAATTAACTTTCTTTTAACAAATTGGATGAAATGTTAATTTCGAGAAGTAATATTATGGCATGGACTATTGTTCCATATAATATCAACAACTTAATCTCCCATCAAACATGTTTAGCAGTATCACTGAACTGTCAGTTTAATTCATTAACCAAGTGTTGCAGTGAGTCTTTTAGTACCCGTGACTTGAATACTTAACAGAAAATTACTATTCGCTGCTTGGTAGTATTGAATGATTGCACAACATGTTCATAGTTAATGATCTGCAATTGTTATTAACTGTACTTTGAGTTTTTGTAACAGTACTAATAACTCTTCGAGCACTGAAATCTTTTGAAATACAAGTGATTTTAGTTAGATTTGCGTAACGGCTTTTATTGATCAGATTGAGTCTCGGAATATTAAAGATAACGGGGTAGGAACCTATTTGGATAGTGTCGCGGGTGAATAATTTTATTGACAGTAATTAATTTCACACAAGTTCGCTATTGACTCCTTGCAAAACTAAACGCTGGCTTAGCATTACAAATCTGAAGACGGTTAATTGCTTAGATCTTACTTTGCAGCGGTGGTGTGGTGTAGCGGGTAATTGTTGCTAACAGTTTATAATGATTGTCAAAAGTGGGATCTTCTTGACGACGAAATATTGTTTAAACATTGGGCCCACAGCATTCCTCGATAAGTTCTAACGCTGTGCCCACGTTAATTATTTGCCAGTTCCCATTTGGCAAAACAGCGATAACAACTGCTCCACGCAAAGATGCTACGAACATTGCCCTTGCTAAGCCAACATGTCTAATACAATGCTTTTGTATTTGTTTCTCAGTACAGTATAAAATCATTTACATAATTTTCTTACACAAGAAAATTAACCAATTTACACGCGATATATATGCATATAGGCTATACATATATCTCATACTATTCGCTGTCATTTATACACACGCAGACAGTGGCATTGGTGACTGTGTTGTTGCGTTACAAGTTGAAAGTGGAGATGTCCTATTTCTTCGTGTGTTTCCTTCTATTACAAAGAACTTTTAACGTTTCTACCGAGATTTTTTTTAATATCATCTGTAGATCTTCCATAAAGGTGAAGCACATAATTAATGAAGAAATATATATATTTATACATCCTGCAATCTCGACGGTGTATGAATTAAAACGATATCTGTACGAGATATACTCATGTAGGGGAACATTGCATTTAACATCCTTTTTATGGCGAAAATTACCAGAAAATCAAATTTATACGTTTGGAGTAACATACGTAACTGAAGGCATGAAAGTGATAAGTGGATAAAGACCAATTTACTAATTTTGAGAAAAGCAAGAAAATTATTTTAATCGTTTCATTTCACCATTTAGTAAATTTTGATACTCCCTGCAGAGTTATCGATGTATTGACTTTTTAGTAATAAAGTAAATATTATTTCAGACTTGAGTGGGTTTGTAACAGAAAATGTCGATGTGCTTATCTAGTTCACATACCCCATCAAACTTGTAAATTTTTTATAGCACAATGTCACTGATACATGAACTGAAATACCACTGATTTATTTAACTTGCATTGTGTTGTAATATGCTTCATATAATATTTTAGCTTTGTGGAAAAAATTAAGAAATTAATTATATAATATAAGACACATCAATGTGCTTGGTAGTAGTTTCATTCATTCATTCCTTTCACTATTCAGAACAGGTTTTTCAGTAATTCAGAGAGAAAACAGAATTTTACTGCTCTTTGACCACTTCTCATTCTCGATAAGTGGATGTCTATGAGGTGATAACTTGCAGAGCCACCTCGCGCCTTCTGTGACATATTTTAGTACATTCACTCACGAATAGATGGAACATGTATTCTAATTGTATTCTCTGTTGTTGTTGTTGTTGTTGTTGTTGTTGTTGTGGTCTTCAGTCCGTAGACTGGTTTGATGCAGCTCTCCACGCTACCCTGTCTTGTGCGAGTCTCTTCATCTGAGAATACGTTCGGCAACCTACATCCTTTTGAATCTGCTTACTATATTCGTCCCTCGGTCTCCCTCTACGATTTTTACCCCACGCGCTTCCTTCTAATGCTAAGTTGACAATTCCTTGATGTCTCATAATGTGTCCAACCAATCTATCCCTACTCTTAGCCAGAATATGTCAGAAACTCCTTTTCTCCCCGATTTGGTTAAGCACTTCCTCATTAGTCATATGATCTACCCATCTAATTTTCATCATTCGTCTGTAGCACCACATTACAAAAGCTTCTATCATCTTTTCATCTGAACTCCTTATCATCCACGTTTCACTCCCATACAATGCTACACTTCAGACAAATGCTTTCAATTAATATTGGATGTTAACAAGTTTCGCTTCTTTAGAAACGCTTTTCTTCCCATAGCCATTCTGCATTTTATATCTTCTTTACTTCGACCGTCAGAAGTAATCTTGCTACCCAAATAACACAATTCATCTACTACATCTCATTACCTAATCTAATTCCTTCAGCATCGCTTGATTTTCTGACATTGCATTCCATTACTTTTGTTTTACTTTTGTTAATGTTCATCTTATATCTTACTTTCAAGTCACAGTCCATCCCATTCAATTGCTCTTCCAGATCTTTTGCGGTCTCTGATGGAATTACTATGTCATTGGCAAACCGCAATGTTGTTATTTCTTCTCCCTGCACTTTAATGCCTTCTCCAAATTTCTCCTTCCATTTCTTCACTGCCTGCTCAATGTACAGATTGAACAACATTGGGGAAAGGCTACAACCCTGTCTTACTCCCTTCCCAACCTCTGCGTTCCTTTCTTGCCCTTTGACTCTAATAACTGCTGTATGGTTTTTGCATAGGTTGAATATAACTCATCGCTTCCTATATTTTACCCCTGCTAACTTCATAATTTGGAAGAGGTGTTCCAGTCGACATTGTCAAAAGCTTTATCCAAATCGACAAACGGTAAAAACGTAGGTATTCCTTTCCTGAGCCTATCTTCTAAGGTAAGTCGTAATGTATTTCCTCCCGTGTTCCTACATTTCTCTTAAATCCAAACTGATCTTCCCCGAGGTCGGATTCCACAAGTTTTTCCATTCGTCTGTAAATAATTCGTGTTAGTATTTTGCACCCATGACTTATTAAACTGATAGTTCTGTAATTTTCACACTTGTCTGCGCATGATTTCTTTGGAATTGGAATGGCAGTATTCTTCTTGAAGTCGGAGGTTATTCCCCCTGTCTCATACATCTTGCATACCAGGTGATACAATTTTTTCATCACTGGCTCACCTAACGACATCAGCAGTTCAGACAGAATATCATCTACTCAAGTCCTTCAGCGCTTTCTCAAATTCTTCTCGCAGTATCATATCTTCTGTCTCATCTTCCTCCATTTCGTCTTCCATTTCTAGAATAATGCCTTCAAGATTATTTCCTTTGTATAGTCCCTCTATATATTCCTTCCACATTTCAGCTTTCCCGTCTTTGCTTAGTACTGGTTTTCCGTCTGAGTTCTTGATACTCATACAGCTGATTATCTTGTCTCCAAATATCTCTTTTATTTTCCTGTACGCGGTATCTATCTTTCCCCTAGTTATGCATTCTTCTACGGTTCTGCATTTGTCCTCTAGCCACTCCTGCTTAGTCAGTCTGCACTTCCTGTCAATCTCATTTTTCAGACGTTTGTACTCCCTTTTTCCTGTTTCACTTGCTGAATTTTTATATTTTCTCCTCTCATCAATTAAGTTGAGTATATCCTGTGTTATCCAGGGATTTCTATTAAGCCTTGTCCTTCTGCCTAAATGGTCCTCTGCAGCCTTCACTACTCTATCTCTCAGAGCTACCCATTCTTCTTCTACTGTATTACTTTCTCCCGTTTCAGCCAATCCTTGCCCAATGCTCCTTCTGAAACTCTCAGCCACCTGTGGCTCCTTCAGCTTGCCCAGGTTCCATCTCCTAACCTTTCTACCCTTCTGCAGTCTCAAGTATTAATCTGCAGTTCATAACCAATAAGTTATGGTCAGGGTCTATATCTGCCCCTGGATATGTCTTATAGTTTAGAACCTGGTTTCTAAATCGATTCCTTACCATTATAACGTCAATCTGGTACCTTCCAGTGTCTTCTGGTCTGTTCCACGTATACAGCCTTCTTTCATCATGAGTAAACCAAGTGTTGGTGATAATTAAATTGTGCTCTGTGCAAAATTCTACCAAGCGATCTCCTCTTTCATTCCTTTTTCCCAGTCCATATTAACCTAATATATTTCCTTCTCTTCCCTTTCCTACTACCGAGTTCCAGTCCCCCATCACAATCAATTTTCGTCTCCCTCAACTTCCTGAATGATTTTTTTTATCTCCTCATACATTTTTTCGATATGCTCATCATCGGCCGTGCTAGTTGGCATATAAACGTGCACTATTGTGGTGGGTGTTGGCTTCGTGTCTATCTTTACTACGATAATGCGTTCATTATGCTGTTCATAGTAACTTACCCGCATTCCTGTTTTCTTATTCATTATCAGACATACTCCTGCGTTACCACCAACTGATTTTGTATTGATAACCCTGTACTCAACTGACCAGAAATCCTGTTCATCCTGCCACCGAACTTCACTAATCCCTACCATATCTAACTTTAACCCATCCATTTCTCTTTTCAAATTTTCTAGATTACCTACGCGATTAAGGGATCTAACATTCCACGCTCCGACCCGTAGAATGCTTGTTTTGGTTTTCTTGATGACGACATCCTCCTGAGTAGTCCCCGCCCGGAGATCCGAATGGGGGACTATTTTACCTCCGGAATATTTTACCCAAGAAGACGCCTCGGGAAAAGTAACGACTGCAGTTTCCCCTTGCTTTCAGTCGTTCGCACTAACTGTATGGCAAAGTCGTGTTAGCTGATGTTACAAGGCCAGCTCAGTCAATCATCCAGACTGTTACCCCTGTAATTACTGAAAAGACTGCATACCCCTCCGCTGTGGTTGTACCTACGGTACGGCTATCTACATCGTTAAGGCACGCAAGCCACCCCACCCCCACAATGTCTAATAACTCAAATTCACAAAAGGTGGTCTTTATCGACATTCTCATGCTTTTAATTGTGATTTAATGCTATTGGAATGTTTCTGCGCGGGGAGATTTGCTACCATTTATTTCAATAAAGTGTAAATGTTTCTTATGAGGTGTTCAGTAGATTTTATCCCAGTCCAGACCTATTTATACAGCAATTGTTTGTTGGTTAATGACTATCTTTTAATTTTTCTTGAAGTAATATATTCACTAACGGCTGTCGTAGAAAATCTACTCTCAACTGTATACGGCATCCTCCGTAGTAGACAGACCACTTGATCTTAGTTTTTGAAGGAAAAGTCGAACAAAAATGCAATCGTCACACTGCCTTTACAATAAACAATAATTTTGTGTGAAAACATATTTTTTCTTCGTTTGCTTTCATTTCGTATATCCACAGCGGCGGAAGGCAGAGTATTGATTTGAGCGATGTGTTTTCTTGGTGACTTATTTACTTTCGCATTCATTTGTTATCAGACAGAGCCACAGGGATGCGAGGCCGCGTTTAGCTGACGTACTAAATAAAAAAAGCCATCGCGGCTGATCGGGTTGCAAATGGCGACCCAGAGCACGACAGCCAACGGGCAGACCGCCATGCGACAGATTAAATCCAGAAGCACCGGGCAATTATTTGTCTGGCAACCGGTGCAAGGGGAACTAAGCTTTTTTTTCCCTGCTCTTTATTTTTCCCATATAACATAGTGACTTCCTGTGACAAGATATAACACAATTACAATCCACATACAACAAATACAATGCAAATTGTGCTTTAAAAAGGCAACATACATACAGACAAGAATTTCACACAAAATATACTATTTTTCTTTATGCTCGTATTTGTTATGCAGTCTGTTTAAATAAGATTCTTCTCTTGGACAAAACAAAAATTCAAAACGTCATGATATTTAACCGATACCCAACCTTTCGAAAGCAATTTTCAGCATGTTTCTATACTGTTTTTTATGATCTCTGTAGTTTTTCCTTTTATGAAATTGACACATCATGTATGAGCGGAATTCTGTAATGTTGTCCGCAGCTAACTTGTTTATCACATAGATGACATACTTGCCTATCAGCCAGTGTATGGAGTTATTTTTTGCTGCCGGATAGTATATGTTTTGTGGTCTGTAAATTATCTCAGGAGAAATGTAATCAGCAAACGATCTCGAAAGAAGTGCGAGGATTTACCTGATCCATTTCCAGCTGTCAAAGTGACCCGCACACGTGACTGTGTAGAAACGTGTCCAGAAGTTGGCATTTGGAGTAAAGATTGGTGTGTCTTACACCCACTGCATGCAACCTCTCATTCGTGCTGCAGATGATGTTGACTACCTTGTACCATGCAGGGACAACATCAGATGACAAACACTTCAGATGAATGTTTTTACATACAGCGGTCCAGTTGACATGTGGAAACTTCTTTGCTATTTTGTTTATTTCTTCGTTTTTCTTCCTTTGGCGTATGATCTCTTTTGTGGTAACATTCCTAGTGCTGGTGATAATATCGTTATGATAAATCGCTTCCACATAGAAAATTCTTGTACGTTGAAGTCGTGGATTTATAGCTTGTACTTTCACAGGTGGCAGAAAGCTATGAGGTTTCACACCTTCAAATGTCTTAGATGTGATGCAGTCCGGGTGCGTCCTGATTATGTTAACAGTTTTCTTTATAAATAACGCAGAAGCTATGATTTTAATGTCCACGAGGCCTAGTCCTCCATTTTGAGGTTATAACACTGATGTATTTACGTCTACTCTGAAATTTCTACTTTCCATAATAAATTAGTTGCAATGGACATTATCATCTTTGTTACCATTACAGGAGCTGGGAACACTTGAGCCGTGTAATGAGAAAATGCAGGAGTTAATAAATTTTATTCTTTGTATCTGGTTCATACTTCGATTACTGTTCCCGATGATAGATCCTTGTATTTTCCCCAATGTGCTTTTCCAGTTCACCGCTGACATTTCCGATGGGCATTTAGTCAGGACTACGCCAAACGTTTTAAGTTTTTCAACTTCTTCCGCCTATTGTATTCTCAATTCATCAAGACCCCGGGAGCTGGAATTTTGTTTGTTCATGCACTACATTTACACCAACAGTTGGGTGAACTGGGTGCCAACACCATGTTTCTAAATCTGAAAGTGACTGTAAAACTACTTCCTAAGCAAGTTCCATTAAAATGTTTGACCGTAAAAGTACCCAGCATTTCAGTCCCCACGCTGAACGTGTGTGCACATGTTACGAAAACAAAGGAGAGATAGCATCCATAATTCGCAATTCCACTGACGTTTTTTAAGGTTGGAGCTTCAATAATGAAAATATCAATGGCATTGCCAGGCCGTGTTGGGTCGAAACAGTTCATATTTGTATACTTTCAGATAGATAATAAGCTGTCGTGGATAGCGCACTTTCGGAATATTGTGAAAAATTAAACGCTTTGTTATTTACCATTAGAACAGTATCTGAAGTAGTCTGAAATAGTCTGGTTTGCTTATTTTGATTTGCTTATGAGGTAGGGTCTTATATTTTAGGGCTAACACTCGTGATTCAAATACAGCATTACGGCTCAAAAACTGCCGGTTCGACAACAAGTGGTGTAACCTCGAGAACCTCTTGTCGACCCCTGTGCATTGGCTTGAGAATGCTGAAAAGCTAATTTCTGTATTACGTTGTGTTTACTTACTATTAGGCCTATGGTGTGCATAGGAATGCTTTGCGTCTCACTTTACTACTATTCTGTACTAGTAGTCATGCACATGTATTCGTCTCCACTTACCACGTTGTCGACGGGATGTCATACTTCCTTCTTCCTTTTTCCTTTTTGTCTCATGACTACGGTCACTTGTTTCTCAACTGGGTCCTGCACAACACCTAAAATTTGCACAGCAAATATTGCGGTAATGGAAAGTATAATTGATTTAGGTTTGTCATAGGATGGACTGGCAGTTAGGGGGTAGTATTGTTAGCCAATACACACATTTAACAACATTCATAAACTATATTTTTTGTGCAAAAATAACAATTTTTGGATGGAGCAGTAGTCTACCTATTGTCAACAATGAGCTAAAAGAAGGGTAAATTAGAATGCCAGTGATGTTTGTTGCAAGAATCCAGTGCCATTCGTTTAAGAGATATGCAATTATGAAAAGTTTTCAATCCGACACATGTTTGCCCCATGCACCCTACCAGGTATGATGTTGTTACTTGTTATGTTCGCTCTCTGTTGTCCTTTTAGGTTGACGTATTACAAGCCATAAATGTTACTCGGACCTGAGTGTATACGCTCCGGGAACAGCGAGACATATACTATTTGTTATATAATTCCAAACATTTCGTACAATTCCGTGCATTTTTTACAATTCCGGACACTGTTTTACAAATTTGGGCATTTTTTACAATTACGTACTTTTTCTTACAAATTCATTGCATTTCTTTATAATTCCGTGCTTTTCTTTACAAATTTCTTGCATTTATTTACAATTCCGGGATTTTCTTTACAGTCCCACATTATTTTACCACGCTTTTGTTACAAATCAGGGTATTTTTTACAATTCTAGTATTTTTTATTTATTTATTTATTTTACAATTCCGGGCTGTTCTTTACAATTCCTGGTATTTTCTTCAATGCCGGGCATTTTTTTTTACAACCCCGGGAATTTTTAACATTTCCATCTATTCTTTTCAGTACGGGGCATCTCCTTTAATACCGAAAATTTTCATTAATCTCTGACATTTCTTGAATCCCAATTTCTTTTTCATTCCTTGGCATTATTCAGTCCTGGGGATTTACAATCACGGATATTTTCTTCAGTCCTGGACTTGTTTTCAATTCCGAATATTTTCCGCAGTCCTGGGCAGTTTTTACAATCCGGAAAGTTCTTTTTCAATTTTTGACAATTCTGGGTATTTATTTTTCATTTTTTGACAATTCTTGGTATTTTTTTACATTCCTGGACGTTTTGTACTGTTTTAGTTGCTTTATCAGTTTTTTTTCTAATCGTTAGAACTATATCTTTCTCCCGCTACTGCAGAACAATACTGTAGCAATATAATATAACCTTTGTCGTTTAGTCCCTTTCAAAATGGAACCATCCATCTATCCAATAAAGTATGAACAAGAGAAAATGAAAATGCGCAATTTACAATAAGGTAAAGCAGTGCACACATATAAGCCTATGCCGATAGTACAATGTATTGAAAGCATTATGACGAAGACTATACAATACTTCTTAACAAAAGACTTCTTGCAATGAGCGCAATGCCTCATCTATTTCCATTTATAGTAGGTAGAGGAAAAAATAGGAATAGTTATTTGAGTAGCGTTACTTTCAATGTAAATGCTTACCCAAGATCAATAATGTTCATAGTGAGAAAGTGCTGTAGATTTCTTAAATCATGGACTGTTTGATCCTCTTTCAAAGTTTAATTGGGGACAAGGCTCTTAGAAAAATTTCGTACATAGAACCAGCCATTATGGTGTTACCTAAAATTCAATAGCACATTTATGTGTAATACGTGTTAAAGGGTAACAGGCGCCAAACAAGACCAAGCTCCACGGTCAGTTTCTAAAATTTATTTTCGTTCTTTAATAGATGTTATATGCTATAACGATGGCAAAAAGTTTAATCATCCTAAAAATAAAATTAAGGCAGACAATGTCTGTTTTGTCCCTAACTGCGCTGTATTATTAAGTACAAGCTAACAACACAATATAAAGTAGTTAAACATTCGAAGAAAACAGGGAAATATATTTACAAGCAATTAAGCTTTTCTGCTGGGTTGGAGCCTTACAACTCGAATATCGTAACACGCCCGTATGATTCGTCGTTCTTAACTGTCTCAGTTGTCGTAGTTGGCGGCCAGCGAGCACAGAATAACATAGAGAGGCTGAACCGCCTACATCAGCGTACAGGCAGTGAAGCCCGTCAACAATCTTGGTTAGGTGTAGAAACGTAGTTCTTCAAGTGGCGCTCGCCTTAATTACATTGTCATTTGAACTCCTTAGAATATGAAAAAATTGTGATTCTTGAAGTTTTCCCGGCGTACGGAATATTCCATAAAGTTTCGGATTGCAGCCGGATTCCGTCGACTTGTTTCCACGATATTTCGGCTGACAACCGTTCAGCCATCTTCAGGTGAGTGCGTTACACGTGGCTGAACGGTTGTCAGCCGAAATATCGTGGCAACAAGTCGACGGAATCCGGCTGCAATCCCGAAACTTTATGGAATTAAAAAAAAAATAAATAAATAAAAAAATAAAAAAATAAAAAAAAATTCACGCAGACAGGTGAATATTGAAGGACTGCAACTATAATGCCATTGCCCAATTTTTATCATTTGTTGATAATAATATTTCATTTTTATGGTACGTTAGATACTAAATTTCATTCATGTTACAATCGATTCCACTATTTTATAGTATGTGATGTCTGTACTTCATGTGCTTTGTATGTTTTATGAATATCTATATCATGTTTATTTTTGCATAATATTTTTGTAATTTTAATTGTTTCGGTAATGTCAATTTTATTTTTAAATCTTTTATGTATGTGAATATTATGTAAATTTGTAATATCTCACGACCAGCATAATATGTAAACCATTTAGTGATTCCAATGTGAACGGAATTCCGTTGCAAATGAAAAGGTGGTGTTGGCGCGCAGCTAACGGAGACGGAGTAGTCAGTCGAAGGTTGGCATTCACAGCAGTCAGTCTGTGGTGGGAGCTCACAGCAGTAGTGAACCTGAGCACAGCATCAAGACGTAGTGGCAGACTTGTGCTACTGTATTCTGGACAAATATTTGTTTCACTTGAGGCAGAAGACCAATCTACGTACAATGGCTAGGGTGGACGTGCTGACGCAATGGTAACACTTATACTGTCTGCATATGGAGCTAGATACAAGCTACTGAAAACCGCTGTTACAATGTCGGCTCATAAACTGCATAAAGATGAAATCTGAGCTGTATACGCTGCGCCGCCACCTCGCCACTACTCCACATTAATATCAGGTCACAATATTTATTGTTACTGTTTATAAACTGGTCGTTGAGAGATTTAACTTGTTTTTGAATGTTTTTCAATAGAGGTTACATTTCTGTTAAAAGTAGTGTGTAGGTAACCCTAATTTATCCCAAGTCACATGACCTAATAGGGATCTTCTCCTGTAAAGAATTATTAACCGAGTCATCTTAATTTTTTTCTAAAAGCAGCAATCAATTTCTATAATGTAAATTTTTTGGAATCTTCTTAGTACAATATACAGTGCTACAACTATAATTTTCATTCCTCTTGCACAATAGTATTGGTAGGAATAAGTTACTGTTTTGCCACATAACTAATTTTAATCAGTTCATATAATTGAAGTAGATCAGACAAAAAAAAACTATTTGTGGTATTAATCAAAATTTATAGTGTTCCTATAATTTGTCAGTACAGTTTGAGTGACCCCATTCTAGATTCCAGGCTAGCATATTTAATTGATGAATCTATTCAGCAAAGTGTTAATACAAAAGTAATTAACTGTAACAGAATCATTAGTTTCATGGTAGGGAGAAAAATTTCATTATTTTCAACAAAGTGATACATACTAGTTAGTGTTCTTTAAGTAGATTTTTGAACAGAGGTAATAATCATAACCAATTTCTCACTTATTTACAAAGAATATTAAGAACAGCACTGACCATAACATCAGTAGATTTTTATTATTTTTAACACTAATTATAACCCTTTAGTAACTTTGTTTCTGAGTGCCATTTGCACCGCAATACTACATTCCACGCTATGTTCTATAGTAACAGAAAGTAACTGATGAGGTGAGTCTTACCTTACAATAATTTAAATAATTACTGCTTTCATTTAAATCTTTATTATTTTTGTGATTGGTATTTTTTATCTTTTATGAAACTGGTGACAACCTTTCTTCCACCCTTTATTTATTCTGCACCAAGCTTCTAAATTTAACTGCATTCTTAATTTACCACTGCTTGTTATTCTTATGCCTCATTAGGCTGGCGACCGTATATAAATTTTTATTAATGAAACATTTTGTTAATAATCTTTAATTAGCACAACAATAGTATTGCAAGATTACCTAAGTTGATTTTTGTTTCATAGTAATCAGACTTCTTTTACTCCTATAAGCTACACCTATTTCAAGCAAAGTTATCGCTTTCCATAATTTATTTCGTGTTTCGATAAGTCTTTCGGAAGTTTCGGTCCAAGTCTTGTCCTATACTAGCACGGGTGCCACACTTAGTGGCCCATGACTGTTCGATTAGTCGCGGTTGTGTCACACAACAGTGTTCTTAGCAAGTACAATACATATTGTGTTTGTATAAAACTAATAATCGAAACTATTACTTTTATATGAAATAAAAATTGCGACATGAAACCGTAAGTCGCCTGCCACTTCTTTTGTTTTGTGGTCAGGAAATTGTCGTCAGCAAGAAAATTGTTTGGCGACATCGCGGTGAACGCAGATTGGAAGCGTGTATTCGTCATCGCCATACTGGCGTATCACCGGGCATGATGGTATGGGGTGCCGTTGATTACACGTTTCGGCTACCTCTTGTTCGTATCGACGGTACTTCGAACAGTGGTCGTTACATTTCAGATGTGTTACGATCCGTGGCTCTACCCTTCATTCGATCCCTGCGAAACCGTACATTTCAGCAGGATAATGCACGACCGCATGTTGCAGGACCTGTACGGGCCTTTCTGGATACGGAAAATGTTCGACTGCTGCCCTGACCAGCACATTCTCTAGAGCTATCACCAATTGTTGTCTGGTCAATGGTGGCCTAGCAACTGGCTCGTCACAATACGCCAGTCACTACTCTTGATGAACTGTGGTATCGTGTTGAAGCTGCAAGGACATCTGTACCTGTATACGCCATCCAAGCTCTGTTTGACTCAATTTCGCAGGCGTTTCAAGGCCGTTATTACGCTCAGAGGTGGTTGTTCTGGGTACTGATTTCTCAGGATCTATGGACCCAAATTGCGTCAAAATGTAATCACATGTCAGTTGTAGTATAATATATTTGTCCAGTGAATACCCGTTTATCATCTGCATTTCTTCTTGGTGTAGCAATTTTAATGGTCAGTAGTGTCGTTTTTTGTATAATTCTTAGGCTATTACAGTCATGTCTCATCGCATGAAACTAAATCGATAGGTCATTTTAAACTACTTACTACTTATTGATCATGTTACTGCACAAGATTTATATAGAAGTCAGTATGTACACAATATTCACATTATGTAATACTATTAATAACTTAGATACATTAATCGTCCTAAGAATTTCATCAGTTGAATGGAAGGAGCTGGCCTCCAGCAAAATTCTGTAGTCTCTTTATAACGAGTTTAACTTTTTATGGCTGCTAGCCATACTGCTGAATACTGGACACATTTATGGTCCATCTAAAGTGACTTTAAATATTCGTGCAAGTTTTATCACTGAATCCACGATAAGGACAAATTTCATCAAGGAATAAATATATTTGAAACTGTAGTTATTATCTCGAATTCCTTAATAGCCCTTTGCAGGACGTTCTTGAGTTCACACCGCAAATAATTCTTATTACGTTTTAGTGCTCGTAAAACTTAAGATTGTTTTGAGACGAAGAGGGGAGTCCATCAGGGCAGTTCTCTACCACCACTCTTGTTTATTATCGTAATGGACAGAATTCTAAAATCTATCAAGGATACTGCAAATGAGTCGAGATCACTGGTATTTGCAGATTATGTAATATGGGGGAAACAGAAAAAGAAGCGCAGAAGAGACTGACTGTTTGGAACAATAAATGTAAAGAATTTAACCTGAAAATCAGCAATACCAAGACTGTTGAGATGACCATAAACAGAGAGGGAGCAAGTTCAAACATCTACTTGGAGGGAACATAAATTGAATCAGTTTCCCAATTTCAGTACCTTGGAAGTATTTTCTCCAAGGACAACACCATTCAGCAAGAAATACAAAAAGCATGAAATTTCTACACGCAAGTTGGGAACCTACTGTGGAACAAAAAAGGACCCCAGGCAGCAAAGTTAAGTTTACTTCAGTCCTTATATATGGCATGGAAACTTGTACATTGTTAGGAAAGGATTACAGCAGAATCCAAACAACAGAAATGAGGTTTCCAGGACTATTCATCAAAGTACCAGAAGAGTAAAGATCAAAATTGAGGTACATAAAGAAACAGTTGGTGTCAGGTTTTTATCACCTAAGCTACTTCTTTCTCATACAAAGGCTTAACTTCAGCATATTTTAACAATTCAGGAATCGTCTCACTAATAAAAGACAGGTTACCCAAATAACTTAAAATACCACTAAATTCAGAGGCATACTGCTTAATCAACTTTGTTGATATATTATCATAGCCACTGAATTTCTGTTTTTATTTTACTGCTTTTACAGTGAATATTACTGTTGTTGTTGTGGTCTTCAGTCCGGATACTGGTGTGATGCAGCTCTCCACAATACCCTATCCTGAGCAAGCCTCTTCATCTCCACATAAGAACGGCAACCTACATCTGTCTGAATCTGCTTACTGTATCCATCTCTTGGTCTTCCTCTGCGATTTTTACCCCACACACTTCCCTCCAACGCTAAATTCACCATTCCTTGATGTCTAAGAATGTGTCCTACCAATCTATCCCTTCTTTTAGTCAAGGTATGCCAGAAATTTCTTTTCTCTCCAATTCTGCTCAATACCTCCTCATTAGTTACGCGATCCACCCACCTAATCTTCAGCATTCTTCTGTAGCACCATATTTCAAAAGCCTCAATCCTCTTCCTGTCCGCACTGTTTATCGTCCATGTCTCGCTCCCATACAAGGCAACACTCCATACAAATGCCTTCAGAAATGACTTCCTTAGGCTTAAATCAATATTCGATGTTAACAAATTTCTCTTTTTCAAGAACGCTTTTCTACCCATTGCCATTCTGCATTTTATATCCTCTGTACTGCGACAATCATTTGTTATTTTACTGGCCAAATAACAAAACTCATCTACCTCCTTTATTGCTTCGTTTCCCAATCTAATTCCTTCAGCATCACCTGATATCCTTACACTGCACTCCATTACCCTAGTTTTGCTCCTGTTAATGTTCATCTTATATGCACCTTTCAGCACACTGTCCATTCCCTTCAACTGCTCCTCCAGGTCTTTTGCTGTCTCTGAGATTATTACAATGTCGTCGGCAAAACGCAATGTTTTTAATTCTTCACCCTGAACTTTAATTCCTTCTCCAAATTTCTCCTTGCTTTCCTTTATAGCTTGCTCAATGTACAAATTGAATAACAATGGAGAAAGACTACAACCCTGTCTTACTCTCTTTTCAACCACTGCATCCCTTTCATGCCCTTCAACTCTGATAATCGCTGTCTGGTTTTTGTACAAGTTATAAATAACCTTACGTTCCCTATATTTTATTCCTGCTTGCTTCAGAACTTGAAAGAGTTTATTCCAATCAACATTGTCAAAAGCCTTCTCCAAATCTACAAAAGCTAGAAATGTAGGTTTGCCTTTTCTTAATCTATCTTCTAGGATAAGCCGTAAAGTGAGTATTGCCTCCCGAGTTCCTACATTTCTCCTGAACCCAAACTGATCTTCCCCGAGGTCGGCTTCTACCACCTTCTCCATCCTTCTGTATATAATTCATGTTAATATTTTGCAACCATGACTTATTAGACTGATGGTTCTGTAGTTTTCACACCTGTCTGCACCTGCTTTCTTTGGAATGGGGATTATAACATTTTTCTTAAAGTCTGATGGTACTTCTCCTGTCTCATATATCTTACGCACCAGGTGAAACAGGTTTGTCATGGCTGGTTCTCCCAGAGACTTCAGTGGCTCTGAGGGAATATCATCTACTCCAGGGGCCTTGTTTCGACTTAGGTCTTTCAGGGCTCTGTCAAATTCTTCTCTCAATACAGTATCTCCTATTTCATCTTCATCTACATCCTCCTCCCTTCCTACAATATTGTCTCGGAGTTCATTTCCTTTGTAGAGCCCCTCTATATACTCTTTCCACCTTTCAGCTTTCCCTTCTTTGCTGAGAACCGGTTTTCCATCAGTGTCCTTGATATTCATAGATCTGTTTTTCTTATCTCCAAATGTTTCTTTTATTTTCCTTAGGCTGTATCTATTTTTCCCCTATTTATACATTCTTCTACATCCTTGCATTTGCCTTCTAGCCACTCCTGCTTAGCCATTTTGCACTTCCTGTAAATCTCATTTCTTAGTCGTCTGTACTCCATTTTGCCTGTTCCATTTACTGCATTTTTATATTTTCTCCTTTCATCGATTAAATTTAGTATCTCCTGTGATATCCAAGGATTTTTTGTAGGTATTTCCTTGCTACCTATTTTGTCCTCTGCTACCTTCACTATTTCATCTCTCAATTTTACCCATTCCTCTTCTACTGTTTTATTTTCCCCCGTTTCTATCAAGTGTTGCCTAAAGCTCCCTCTGAAATTCTTAAGAACCTCACGTTCCTTCAATTTATCCAGGTCCCATCTTCTTATTTTCCTACCTTTTTGTAGTTTCTTTAGTTTCAGCCTACAGTTCATAACCAACAAGTTATGGTCAGAGTCTATATCTGCCCCTGGGTATGTCTTACACTGTAGAACCTGATTTCGAAATCTATGTCTTACCATTATAAAATCTACATGGTATCTTCCAGTGTCTCCTGGTCTCTTCCACGTATACAACCTTCTTTTGTGATTCTTGAACCAGGTGTTTGTTATAACTAAATTATGTTCTGTGCAAAATTCTACCAGGCGGTTTCCTCTTTCATTCCTTTTGCCCAGACCATATTCACCTACTATCTTCCCTTCCCTTCCTTGTCCTACTACCGAATTCCAGTCTCCCATAACAATTAAGTTTTCCTCTCCCTTAATTGTCTGAATAATTTCCTTTAGCTCCTCATATACTTCTTCGATTTCCTCATCATCGGCAGAGCTAGTTGGCATATAAACCTATACTAATGTTGTCGGTGTTGGCTTCGTATCAATCTTGACAATGATAATGCGATCACTGTGCTGGTCATAGTAGTTTACCCGCATTCCTATTTTCTTATTCATTATCAATCCTACTCCCAACCTGTGTTATGAGGGTCATTCTAGTATAACTGTGTTTATTAATAGTGATATTGTAAGACATCCGTAGCTGCATCTACTGAACCTGGTAAACCTGTCGTTTCTGTAACAGCTGTCACATAGTTATTGAAAAGTTCAACAACGCTTCGTGTGTATGTTACCCATGTATCATTTACTCTTAATGCTATGTGCATTTCTTCACCTCAGATTCTACCAGTCTCTTCCTACACTATATCCCACATTGTCTTTATGTTGCTATCTGTTGTGACTCTCCTATTGTTCAAAATGTTCAAATGTTTGTATAGTTTATGGGACTTAACTACGGGGTCATCAGTCCCTAAACTTACAAACAACTTATGAACTACTTACAAACTAGGACGGCACAAATATAGATGCCCTAGGGGGGATTCGAACCCCCGACCGTAGTGGCCGTGCAGACCGTGACTGGAGCGCCTCAGTCCCCTCGGCTACCGCGGCCGGCACTCTCCTATTCTGATAATATATTTGTTTTCCTGACCGTATTACCATCTTTAATTTATTTCAGGATGTTTTGTGATCATCTGACTGATTTAGTTTCCTTTAATCTTTGAGTAATCGATGTGTTCTTTGTAGACTTCGGCGTCATCTGGGTTTGTTTAGGGTGAAACAGTTTTATGATCAGTTAAGGATATTATTAATGAAAGGATTGTATTTCTGATTCATGTAATGGGAATTGTACATATCACAACGATTCATGACTTCGAGGAGATTCCTAAATCAATATATGACGATCTAACTTTCCTCTTGAACTTTGATTGAATAGTTTATGTATCTTTATCAGTATTAACATTTAACAAAAGGAGCTGCATGTCATGGCCTGGCAGACTACCTGTTATGGATATTTTAATATAAATTTGTTCATTAGCCGTTTCTAAAAAGATATTATCGGTGGCTGTCTTTTAGTGCTGTTCTAGTTCAAAAGTTAACAGTATAAATTAAGTTGAATGACAACGCTACTGACTAAGATGTTCTTATTGGAATAGTTTTCAGGAAAGTTTACATTAAAACCACCAGCCACCACCAATTCTTTCTGTTTTGCTGTCATATCAGCCAATAGAGGTATAATGTAATTTAGGAACACATTACAATTACCACCAGATTTTCGGAATACACTTACTTTTATGTATGAAGTGTTATGAAATTCTAATTCTGTTGGACATGATCTATAACAAAAATTATGAATGCCTATGTTATTAAACATATGGCATATCCGAATGAATATGGTAACTCCACCCTCCATTTCTCCTCTACAAAAGTGAGAAGCTAATCTAAATGCTACAGCACTTAATACATCTATACCAATGGTCACATGGTATTCAGAGATGAAGGCTTTGTCAGCTGAGTTGGATGATTCTAAGACATCAATGCAGATTAGTAGTTCATTAATTTTACTTCTTAGCCCTCCAGTATTTTAATCCACTAAATATAATTGGTATTTTGCATTAACGAATACAGAATTGGATGGAAATAATATTCCTGTTCATTGGTGAAAATATTTCACCTGTGATTGCTGATCTACTGTGTCAGAATGATTCTGTTTTATTTCTTTCTCAAAAATGATTTGTTTCAATCCTGATCCGTGTGATCTTCTTGTTAGTTGCGATTGTCCTGAAACTTGTCTCTCGTTAAAAGGAATATGTTCAGTGGTAGGATGACTAAACATGAAGAATAAAGATGTAGAATATTAACGAAATCAAAAAGCTGTATTAATATTTGCGTACAAATTTCGGACACAATACTTTTTGATATGCTCTCTTGTTTGCTTTTATGACGCATTATTTTCTTAGGTTTCAGCTCCTACCGTATAAAGCTATGGGAACTTCAATTGTATGTTCTACATTCAACGGTCTAAAGGCTGCAGTATTCGAAAATAATTAGCATAATTTATACACTGTATAATGAGAAGCCATTAGCTACAATTTATGCAAACAGAATAAGCGTGGAAATGAGGCCGGATAATTCTCTTAATATATTGTGGCAAACGTCTCTTAATGGGAGATAACTTTCACAAAGGGGAAGAAGATAAGTTGTCAACGAATTTTCAGTAACGCTTTAAACAGAGAAGAAACTGACTTAGCACGGTGGGACTTTAACCTAAAATAGAACTTGGAAGACTATAAGACTCACAGAGGCCACCGGGTAATACAATAAATTTTGCTTCTTGTATAATTTGAAATATTAATTGTACTTGGAATTTTAGTTTTTGGTACCGAAACTAAGTTAATATTTTCGTCACTTCGCGACTTCCAGTGCAGATGCTAATTTAGATACTATTTTCATTTTTCAAGAAACAAAAATACCTAGCGATAAATGTATTAATTATTACTAAAAATTCTGTAGTCCATGGAAGTATAAATATTGCATTTAATTATATCCTCTTTGTCTTTCCTGATGACGACATCCTACTGAGTAGTCCCCACCCGGAGTCCGAATGGGGGGTTATTTTACCTCCGGAATATTTACTCGAGATGATGCAATCATCATATATTCACACGGTAGAGCTGCATGTACTCGAAAAAAAAAAAAAAAAAAAAAAAAAATCTGTAGTTTCCCCTTGCTTTCAGCCGTTCGCAGCCAGACTGAAAAGGCTGCTGCCCCTCTTCAGCAACCACACGTTTGTCTGGCTTCTCCACAGATACCCCTCCGCTGTGGTTGCACCAACGGTACAGCTATTTGTATCGTTCAGGCAAGAAGTCACCCCACGTACATCTACATCTAAATAATTACTCTGCAAGTCACACTGAAGTGGATGGCAGAGGGTTCATTGAACCGCTATGATGTTTCTCTAGAGTTCCATTCTGTAATATCTAGCGGAAAAAAGGGACACCTGAATCTTTCCGTTTACGACCTAATTTCTCTTATTTTATTTTGATGATCATGTCTTCCTATGTTGGTGGGTGCTAAAAAAATATGTTCGCATTCGGAAGAGAAAGTTGGTGGAAGAAATTTAAACAGAACCTTGGTAATGTCTGTGGTTCATGGGGATGGTCATCGGGATGTCGTCATCAGGAAAGACAACACTGGAATTCCAAGGATCGGAGTGTGGAATGTCACATAACTTAATCGGTTAGGGAGGTTAGAAAATTTGAAAAGATCGACATAGGGATTAGTGAGTTTGGATGGAAAGAGGGACAGGATTTCTGGTCAGGTAAATACATGATTACAAATACAAAGTCAGTTGGGTGTATTACAGAAGTAGATCTGATAATGAATAAGAAAATAGGATTGCGGGTAAACTACTATGAGTAGCGCAGTGATCGCATTATCGTAGTCAAGATAGATTACGAAGCCAACACCGACTGCAGTAGTACAGGTTTATATGCCAACTAGCTCTGCCGACGATGAGGATATCAAAGAAATGTATGAGGAGGAAAGGAAATTATTCAGAGAATTAAGGGAGAGGAAAATTGTTATGGGAAAGTGGAATTAGGTAGTAGGAAAAAGGTGGGAATGGAAGATAAGAAGGTGAATATCGACTGGGCAAAAGAAATGAAAGAGGAAGCCGCCTGGTATATAATTTAGTCATAACAAACACCTGATTTAAGAATAGCGCAAGACTTTGTATACGTGGAAGACACAAGGAGACACCGGAAGGTACCAGAGAGATCTTATAATGGTAAGACAAAGATATGGGAACCATGTTTTAAACTGTACGACATACCCAGGGGCAGATACAGACTCTGACCATACCTTATTGGTAAAGAATTGTAGGCTGAAAATGAAAAATACTGCAGAAAGGTAGGAAAATAAGGAGATGGGACCTGGATAACTTTAAGGATCCTGAACTTCTTGAGAACTTCAGAGGGAGCTTTAGGCAACAACTGATAGAAAATCGAGGAAATAAAACAGTAGAAGAGGAGTGGGCAGCTTTTAGAGTTCAAACAGTGAAGGCAGCAGGGGACAAAATAGGAAGGCAAGACCCACAAGAAACCTGGGATATAACAGGAAATACTAAATTTAAACCATGAAAGGAGAAATATAAAAATGCGGTAAATAGACAAAATGGAGTACAGACAGCTAAGAAATGAAATTGACAGCGAGTCCAAAATACTTAAGCAGGAGAGCTAGAAGGCAAATGAAAGTATGTAGAAGAAAGTATAAATAGGAGAACAACATATACCGCCTACAGGAATATAAAAGAGAAATTTGGAGACAAGAAAAACAGCTGTATGAATATCAAGAACTCAGATGGAAAACCAGTTCTCAGCAAAGAAAGAAAAAAAATGTTCCAAAGTTTGTGAAGCTTAAAGGACTTAACTGCGGGGTCATCAGTCCCTAAACTTACAAACTACTTATGAACTACCTTATACTAAAGACGACTCAAACATCCATGCCCGAGGTGGGATTAGAACCCCCGAACTTAGCGGCCGTGCAGACCGTACCTGACGCGCCGCAGTCCGCTCGGCCACTGCCGCCGGCCAAAAGAAAGGAAAGCTGGATAGTGTAACGAATATATAGAGTGGCTCTAGAAAGCAAATGAAGTTCGAAACAATTTCGTAGGAGGGGAAGAAGAAATAATGAAGATGAAATAGGAGATACTATAATGAGAGATCAATTTGACAGAGCACTGAAAGACTTAAGTCTAAACAAGGACCCTGGAGTACATGACGTTCCATTACTACAGTTGGATCAACATATTACACTTACGTAATTGTATAATCTCGGTATATAAAGCATTGTTATTAATCTTATAGTGACTTTATTCTAGATAACCCCAACTCCAATGCAAAGCAATGCCTCAGATGACTACCCCTAATTCTCTCCAAAGTTAAACGTGGCGACGAGTCATCGAAAGTAAACAGAGACATACAAAAAAGTTCTATTTTCAACAAAAAAAGGCTCTGGGAGAACTAGCCATGACAAAATTATTTCACCTGGTGTATAAGATGTACGAGGCAGTTGAAGTACCCGCAGACTTAAACAAAAACTTAATGATCCTCATTCCAAAGAAAGTAGGCACAGACAGGTGTGAAAGTTACAGAAACATAAGTTTAATAAGCCATGGATGCAAAATACTAACACGATTTATTTACAGAAGTGTGAAGAAGCTGGTAGAAGCCGACTTCTGGTAAGATCAGTTCGGATTCAGGAGAAATGTAGGAACACGGGATGCAATACTCATTTTACATCTTGTACCAGCAGTTTAGAGGAAGGCAAACCTACAGTTCTAGCTTTTGTAGATTTGGAGAAAGCTTTTGACAATGTTGACTGGAATACACTCTTTCAAATTCTGAAGCAAGCAGGAGTAAAATAGAGGAAACGGAAGGTTATTTACAACTTGTACAAAAACTATAGTAGACGGCGATTGTCAGAGTTGAAGGGCATGAATGGGCTGTTATTCAATTTATACAATGAGCAAGCTATAAAAGAAGGCAAAGAGAAATTTTGAGAATGAAATTAAGTTCAGGGTGAAGAAATAAAACATTGCGTTTTGCCGTTGAAATTGGAAGGACCTGGAAGAGGAGTTGAACGGAATCGACAGTGAGTTGTGCCTGAAGATGAACATAAACAAGAGAAAAACAAGGGTAAAGAAGTGCAGTCTAAGAAAATCAGGCGATGCTGAGGGAATTAGATTTGCTAACGAAACAATAAAGGTGGTAGATGAGTTTTGTTTCTTGGGTAGTAAAATAAGACATGTTGGTCACAATACAGAGGATATAAATTGGACAATGACAATTGGGAAAGAAGAGTTTTTCAAAAAGAGAAATTTGTTAATAACGAATATTAATTTAAGCTTAAAGAAGTCCTTTCTGCCTTATATGGGAATGAAACCTGGACGATAAACAGTGTGGACAGCTAGATGATAGAGGCTTTTTAAATGTGGTGCTACAGAAGAATGATGAATATTAGGTGGGTGGAAAGCGTAACCAATGAGGAGGAAATGAACAGGATTGGGGAGAAAAGGAATTTCTGGCTTGTCTTGACTAAAAGAAGGGATCAATTGGTTGGACACACATGAAGGAATCATGAATTTAGCATTGGAGGGAAATGTTGGGAGTAAAAACCGCAGAGGGAGACCAAGAGATGGATACAGTAAACAGATTCAAATGCCTGTAGGTTGCCGTCCTTATGAGGAGATGAAGAGGCTTGCTCAGGATACACTAGGGTGGAGAGCTGTATCAAACCAGTCTCCGGACTCAAGACCACAACAACAATATATCCTCTCCGCTGAAGTGAAAAGTTAAGCCTATTTCTGGGTATGAATCATTCTGTTAGTTTTAGTGGGATGAAACTGAGATAGTAGAAAATCGGCAAAGAACTATTATTATACCTGAGTTATATAATGACAGTGTATAGGCTGGAGATAATGGTGTACCTGGGAATAATGAAAGTGATAACGAGTATTTTTCACTATTCCAATCAGTGGATGGGGTGTTCTTGATCTGTTGGACTCTTTTGCTTGATCTGACTGGAGTCAATGTGTGACTGCTATACAGAAGGGATTGTACAGGTTGTGAAGTAAGAAAAATCAGCTAAGCCTATTGAACATAAACATACTGTCAACGCTTGTTTTTGTAAAGAGAGTAAGTATGGGCAGAGAAGTGAGAAAGGATGAAGTGGGTCCCATGAATGTTTACTTCACACTAAATTCTATTTTTTTTTTTTTTTAATTTTCATATTAAATACTTCATATCAAATGCTAAACCACTGAAAAACTTTGTTATTAAATAAATTTGTAAGTTTTCAACCTTTTATATTTTCAGTGTTTCAGCATAACAGAAAATGTTATTTTATTATTTCTTATCTACTTATAATTCAATTGTATCATATAGCTGCACTATTGTTTTGTAAAGGAAATAGTAAAATCTATAAGTGTGAATGTCTGTTCGGTGTACGTTTATCACGTCTGAACCACAAGACATAAAGAGCTAAACATTTGTACAGTTACTAATGTCTACCCGGGGAAGGCTTTAGGCACGGTTTTATGGCGATCGGGTATATATATGTACGGTGTAAGCTTATCGCGTCCGAACGACAAGACGCAGAGACTTAAATATTTGTACAGTTACTAATTTATACCTGAGGAAGGTTTTATAGCGATCTGACAGATATTTAGTAATTTCAAGAATATAACGCGAAATGCCGAACAACAATTACTCTTAGAAAATTATATTTACTCTTTCAAAATGGTTTTATCGGTTGCATTGTTGCTTGAGGGTTGATAATGATAAAAGGGCGGAGTATATTGGGATGGGAAGTGATCGGTGTATATAAAATTCTACGTGTGTTTGTGTTAATATTTCGCTCTGCAGCGAAAACTACAGAACGCAAACGAATGTTCTGTGTGTAATGGTTGTCCGAAGTCTCCCGTTGTACATCATAGCAGTTCCATGCCGGTAGCTATAAGGGGTTGGAAGATATGGTCGTTGAAAGACGTCAAATTATAAAACAAATTCGGACTGAAGGCCAGCGATGATGTTTGCGACTCTATAGCAAGGAGGTTACATACAGCGAAACGTGATGCCACAGACCATATCTTTGGTCTATATGTGCTACAATGTCTTCAGCTCTTTCTCTGTAAGGATAAGCATACGAATAAGGAAATATAAGAATAAATAAATAGCACACTACTGAGAGATAGCGTATCTATCATAATCAACCAACAGGCGAGTGGAACCGCGGGTTTAAGCTAGTATTCATATATGACTCAACACAAACAGCTACCGTGACCTTAAGAATCACAAATCTATTATGAAGATATAAATAACATATGAAATATATTTCCACCGTGTATGATACATTATTTTTTAACAATTTGAGATCATAAATAATTTCTTATACAGGAAATAATAATTTGGGCTGTTGATGGTTAAATGCCATTCGTTTTGTGGGTTCTTATTACATAACTCCGAAACATTTAATAATATGGATTCGTAATAGCGAGAAATGATACGGGGTGATGGGCACATGATCTTAAAGCCAGCATCGTCATATCCATTCATGGATTACCTTCGAGATAGCTGTTCCCGCTCCCATTTCTTAGCTTCATCGGTTGCTGGGTCGATCCACGTTCCGTACATCTTAAGCTATCACAAAGCTCTTTAGGATACCTAACTTGTTCCCTTCTGACTGCATTTCTTTTCTCATTAGGTGTACATTGTTTTCCTGTTTTAAGCTCATTGTTGGTTGTATTAGGTAGCATTCTTTAACAGATTTGCGGAATTTAGTTTCTGACAAGGAGTCTTTCTGATCTGCTGCCCAAGCCTCAACGTAAAGTAGCAAACGGAGAGCTCGTTATTATTATTATTATTATTATTATTATTATTATTATTATTATTTTAAATTATAGTATTTCATTTCTTAGTTGCCTTTTTATTGAAGGTTCTTCTGAGGTTCCACTGAAACTCTGAAATTTTGCTGTCTTCTTCTTTACAGTAGCAAAAACAATTTACTTTATCGATTATTTTAATCGTAGCTATCGTTCTCCTAGCAATACCCTTACCCTGTGTGTTCTGTAACAGGATGTCTGGAGAGTAATAGTCAGTATTCAAAGTACGATGCGCGTTCAAACGAATAGTTACGAATCGACACTGAGTGGAGACAAGAGGCAGTCCTCTACTGTGTCCTTCAGTCCGTCGTACGAGTTGAAGAGCTTGACTTCCACGAGATTTTTTAAAAATTATTTTAGCGAACCAAACAGATGGAGGCAACTGTTGGGCGGATGCTCAGGCATCTTCTACTTTAACTCGGCTAGAACACTTCCTGTGAGCCCGGAGACGTGTGGGCGCGCGTTATCATGGAGCAGCATCACTGCCTCCGTGAGCAGCCCATGATGTTTGATCTTGATGGTCTTGCGTAGGCTACGGAGTGTACTACAGTACACGTCACTGTTAATGTTTTTTCCGTATTCGAGGAATTCGATGAGCATCGGACATCGAACGCCGAAGAAGACGGTGAGCATCGCCTTGCCTGCCGAGGGAACAACTTTGAATTTTTTAGGGGGAGGTGACGATGCGTACTTAGCGTCCCTAGATGACGCACTGAGTTATTTCAAAGCGGTAGATTCATATTTCAACCGGTTTGGTTGTTAAGATGTTTCGTACCTTTTCATTTCAACACCCCTCGAACATATTCGATATGTATAGCTACTAGAGGTGTTATAGCGAATGAGCAAGAACTAGGCCGGCATTTGTCACTGGAAAGCTATATCATACATGCTTGCACATCGCAAACGTACTGTTTCGCCCAGATGAAGAAAAAGAAACACATGAATAACCAACTTATGTTGTGCGAAATTCAGAGACATACAAAATGAGAGTAATTCAGCTTCTGGAAGATACTGATAGAGATATGGGGCATTATGAATAATGCAATGTCGTAACCATATGCGATAGATTTGTTGGCCGAGAACCATTAAGAAAAAAATATAAGCGTTGGTTATAAAATTATTATCTTCAGACGACATCATGGTCATTAGAGACGGATTTTATTTAGCAGGAACGAATACGAAAACAATATAAAAAATCTACATTTTTACTCCGCAGCCCATCTCACGGTGAGTGGTGGGAGGTATTTTGTGTCCAATTTGTCACTTCCTATTTTTGCTGGTCCAGTGACGAATGGTTTGCTGGAAAATTTTCTGCCGGTAAGCCTCTCTGACTCTAAATCTCCCTTGGGGTTTCGAGCTACATTATTTACACAAATTGCGATTTGCATCTGTTGAAATTTTGATGCAGCAGCGTGTGTGTAAAAGTCAGACACTGCCCAACAATTTATTGCTGCTTGAAGAACATTTTTTTAAAGCACAATATCCCAATTAGTTAAGGTTGCAGCTGACCCGAGGCTGGAAATTCGGGTTCGAATCCCGATCCAACACGAATTTTCAACTTTTCCATCGAATATATTTCAGAGCCGCGCAACAGTCGAGATAATATTTCCAATTTCCGTGCTTAGGTGATCTAGCGGGAGAAGTTGTATTCGTTGGCCATTGTACAGTAACATTATGAAAATAATTTCAACCACACTATACCGCAGTCTACTCCATAACGGCAGTATCAGCTAAAACGAATATGTTGCGAAAGTGAGTCAAATAAAAATTAATATCACAAAGCAGCGTATCTGGATATACCTCATGTCAATTACTGTGCTCGTGAAGCACTGTAGTGGATATAATAGGAAGTCCCTGTTAAAAAAGTTTTCATCGAAATATTCTTTCTGTGCAAGAAATCTCCCTGCATCTGAGCAGAGTACTGCGATACGAATCTCGTGCTTGCTCATCGTCTTTCGTGAAATGAATAATACCGCTTTAGAGATATTGAGTCGGTCCGCAAATAAAGGTTTTAAGAAGCGAAGAGACGCTGTATAATCTTATCGGCTGAGGATCCTCATTGGATTGTTAGCATTTCTTTCTGGCAACGTCAACGAAATTTTAAACCACGAGGAGCTTATTACGTCGTTAACTATCCGAATATGCCGCTTGCCCTCGTGCAAGAAAATCTTTGAGACGCAGCTTTGCAACGGTGGAATCTCTTTTACTCTAATACAACGGAAACTTTCTGTCTTAACCGTCATACAGAGAAAACTGCTCGAGAACATGCAACTTGTCTGGGAAAATTACAAGTGCGTAACGGGAAGAGGGAAGTTAACTGAAAGTCGTCAAGGGAAAAGTCAAGGAAGTCTCTCTCTCTCTCTCTCTCTCTCTCTCTCTCTCTCTCTCTCTCTCACATACACACAAAATTATGTAGCACTTTTTTTGGAATTAAAAAAAATGGTACTCTTAGTTGAAAACATTAGGATCTTAAAATTTTTGGCAGTTTTTTAAGTCATGTTTTGCGTCACACCGAACTAAACAAAGACCAGTACTGTTATTGAACTAATATGCCGTAATTGAGGGGTGTGGAGTGACAACTTAGGAATGTCAAAATTGGTGATAAATAATAATAATAATAATATTCAAGCAATTTTGAAGCAGTTTGTTTTCAGTTCTGAAATTCAGTTAAATGAAAAAAAAAAAAAAAAAAAAAAAATACATCCAAGTTTTCATTTTTTACCACCGATAATTGTTACTTACTGCCAAATACGAGATTTTTTACGAGTCTCAGCATACGTGAATATCTTTCATCCTAATAACGCGGCATAATTCCCTTCGCTCTGATCCTCTTTTGTATAACCACGCAACGAAGCTGATGGGATATCCTCCTCGATTTTTGATGCCTGGATGGGATTTAGACGCTTGGGTGATGTAGTTAGCTATTTTCCCCAGTCTTCAGAACTATCCTAGCACAGAAACTAACAACCTAAATAGCCTATGTGCTTACAAGAACGGAAATCAGTTTCACACAATGTTTCTGTTACTGTGACTACTACTATCTACAGAGATACCTTCTTGTTGGGCTCTTTTATAACTACTTTGGATAGCAGATGAACTTTCAAGTCGGGAGTTTTTTTTTTCAGAAATAGAAATGTACCAACGATAAACCTTTCCACGTATTTTAAGGGTAACATCCCAATTCTTTTCGTGAACGGTTACAGGTACCGAAAAGAGCACGTACGTTTGTGTATATGTTATACCTCTTGAAGCAAGTGTTTGTTTTTATAAATGGCTCCATATACGTTTCGTAACTGCATTCAATAGCTCTCGTAAATCTAATTGTGGTGATATAGCGAATACTAATACTGCAAATGAATCTTTTGGTCAAAATAAATCTATATATAAATGAATATTTGTTTGTATGTTCTCTATGTGTTCATAAACCATTCATTCGATTGCGATTTAACTTCGGTGAACTGTTCACCGTACGCCCTCGAAGGTTCCTGACCCAAAAATAAAAGAGCACGACTCATGGCTCAGAAGATATGACGTCTTAAAAAATGAGAGGCCACCGCATGAGAATACCCAGATTTATGCGTCAATTATTGAAAAATGGGAGTAGTTAGGGACCTGCAACAAAGTTTGCTTGTAATTTCGGATTTTATGAAGCGTTTTGTAACTGATCCTCCCCACCCCACCCCACAAAATGTTGAAACGAAAAGGTCTACCGCTCACAACAGTTTGGCTGTAGATGCCGTAAGACTGTCGCATCGGGCATGACCTTGTATCAAATAAAGTTATCGTTACAGATTTGCATGTTACTATTTATTTTTGTCTGCAACTCAACGTTAATTCTCTGGCATCCAAATTTAAGCAATCTGTTTTCTTAATGTCTATATAAAAGCGAAAGGACACTCACTTACTCACTGACTAAACACGAAATCTCGAAAACTACTTCACCTATGAAGCTGAAATTTGGCAGGTAGACAACGTCTGCTAAGAAAGTATTTTGTGATAGGTGGATGGGGGAGCATACTTCTCCTACAGACTGACGAAATCTACAGTTTCATTCCGATCTTCACGAAATTTCTCACGCTTCACCTAAATCAAGAGGAAGGTCACCGTTTACCTTGAGTTTCATACGGTGCTTGGGGGAGGGTACTTCGCAACATAAAAGTGGAGGGACTGATGACCAAGCAGTCTAGTCCCCTCTAAACAACAACAACAACAACATATAAATGGATCCCTAAATCCCTTGGTCGCGCCATAGCTTGAGAACACTTTTTGTTGTTTTCGTTATTCACAGAACAAGGATTGTATGAAATAAAACTGGAATATTTGAGAACAACAAAGTGCGTTTTTCAATGAGACCCTGTGTTTCTATTGCATAGAAAGCTATAGTTTTGTTCCGATATTGATGAAATTTTGCACACTCTACCTTAAAAACAAGAGGAATGTCACTGTCTGTATAAAATTTCGTTCGGTGCATGGTGGAGGCCACATAACGCAGCGCCGGACTAGCGAGCGGTCTGGAACGCCATGTTACAGATCGCGAGATCTCCCGCGTCGTTGGTTTGAATCCTCCAACGGGCACGGAGGTGTGTGTGTTGTCCTTAGGTTAGTTTAACTTAGTTTAAGTAGTTTGTAAGCTATGGAATAATAACCCAGCAGTTGACTCCGATAGATTTACAAACATTTGAACATTAGAATTTAACTTACGCAATTTTACAAAATGCAAAAAAAAAAAAAAAAAAAAAAAAAAAAAAAAAAAAAAAATCAAATGTTTGTATAGCTTATGGGACTTAATTACGGGGTCATCAGTCCTTAAACTTACAAACTACTTACGAACTAACTTACACTAAGGACGGCACAAATATCCATGCCCGAGGGGGGATTCGAACCCCCGACCGTAGTGGCCGTGCACACGTGAGTGGCGCGCCGCAGTCCTCTCGGCCACCGCGGCCGGCAAAATGCGTAATTTTGCTCCAATCTTTATAAATTTTTGTATACATATCCTTTAAACCAAGAGGAAGATCATAAATCATAAATATTTGTATGCTACGTGACAGAGGATACCTTGCAGAAAACTTTGCTGGGAGAGGGAAACGAACAGAGCGATGGGAGAGAAAGAGGTGAACGCAGAGAGAGAGGGGGGGGGTAAGGGGATGTGGACTGCGAGAGTGTAGGATAAATAAACTACTCCCGGGCCATGCCGGGTTTACCTCTAATAAATAAATAAATAGAGAAATGTACTAAAATCGGAAAGCAACGAGGTCGGAGTTGGCTATTGAGATGTAAGACTAACTTTTCGAAGCTCGTCTGTTTCTTCAGAATATAGCATTTAAAATAAGACCCTGCATCTGAGTAGAATGGTCATGAGGTTTTTTCGTAAATGCGTAGAGTATCTTGCTGCATTGTAACTACAGCACGCCTGGCGTGACAGCTCCACGTGGCTGTATTTGCACAGCAGCAGCCGACTTAGCCCGCAACCCTTTCCAATTTTAGTAGATTTTATCGATTTTTTTAAAAGTTGTGTCGTCAGTAGTAAAAAAAAGCACTGTAACACTGTGTCTACCGGAGGGCTGTGGAATACGGTTACAGTTAATGTATACGACTTTATTAAAAGAAATACAAGAATATATAAGAAAGATTAACACTTAAAAACACAGCTCATCGGTCGCAAAGCTAGCAATTGCTCACCTGACCACAACTATAGAAGTCTTCATCAGAAGTAAAATTGATTTACATGTAATGAACAATTAAAAAATTCCATATTCACAGAATGTATGACATCAACTGCTAATGGGCAAAACTGGAAATTTTCAGCTTTGCCCATTCGCAGTTGATGTTATATATTCTGTGAATATGGAAATAATAACAACTGCAGGATCAGAAGTGACGTCTGTTCTTTCGGAATAGACGCCACATCAGAGTAACAGAGCTCACGTTAAGGTTACAAATGTAGTTTGCACATAACGAAATCTAAAAACAGAACTTACGTTCGACGTGGCTAAACGCGCCGCTGCTGGTCGCGTGTACGGCCAACTCTGTAGGTGGCATCGGACTATGTTTTTTAAATGTTGATCTTATATTTCACGTACGGTTGTTGTTTTTACAGCCATGTTTAACATTTTAATATGAAAAAAAGGGGTTGGCTCAGCATCTAGATCGATACGAAGGCTACAAATCATGTTTAGATAAATAAAGATAATACCACGACACCTTGAAACACTATAGTTCTTATTCACAGGACATGTTAGTTAATATGGAATGAAGAAATGGTTAACACTTTAGTTATCTCCTTTGAGAATGCGTTCTCTTGTGTAGCAGGCACAGGGTCCGCCATGGGTCCTAATAAATTGTTCCATGCTCAGCAGAGATCAACGTCATCGTCATTAGTCGTTTTACTCATTGCTGAGCTTTCGTGACCTCATTTCCACATTAATTCTTAGTTGAAACTTCGGTAAGATGTCTCCATCCACCGCGATCTTCAGACCTTCTTAATATGATGTGAGCCGTATCCGTAGGCTGGTGGTCTTCTTCGCTTGATCCAACCATCTGCTTGATGCTCTCCCTCGTGGTCTTCCGCCTTCAATTTTTCCCTGCAAGATGGTCTTCTCTAAATTATCCTCTTTCAGAAATGTTCAATGTTTGTATAGCTTATGGGACTTAACAACTAACACGAGAAGTTCTGGTGACGTCAAATTCTTCTATTATTGACGCATTTGTTCTTTGTTTCCATGGTACACGCTGCATCTTCCGCTAACGCTACATCTCGAAGGCATCAATGCGGCTCTTTCACGGTGAATGCGGACCTTTCACGGTGCAGGTCTCGTATCCGTATAAGAATACCAGAAAACACGAACGTTTTCACCAAGCGCATATTTGTTGACTTGGATGTTGCCCGATTCTGCCACATCTTGGTGAATTTGATCATTGCGGATCGGCCAAGAATGATTCGTCGTCTTATCTCTTTGCCACACTTTCCTGCGTAATTGATCAGGGAGCCTAGATATACATAATCACTTTCACGATCTTTTAAACGTGCTGTAACTTGGTGTTGATCCATGCCTTGGCCATTTATAACCATCAGTTTACTTTTTTTTATCTCTGCATCAAAATTTAGGCTAATGCCTTTCACTGTTGAGAACAGATCACCAAATTCTTCTTCACTTCCCTGCTATGAGTGTAGTATCTGATTTTCGTGCCGCCAATTGAAATCCCACCGTTCCAGGCACCCAGCACTTTCCTGATTACATACTCTGCATAGATGTTGTAGAGCTGAGTAACGGACATAGGCGCGTGTGAAGTGCGAAATAGCGTCCTGTGGTTTAACCGTCCATGCCGATTTCACCGGGTTCCACAGTTCATTTGTGGTGGTTGGGCAACAAGTTCAAATGTTTGTATGGTCTATGGGACTTAATTACCGGGTCATCAGTCCCTAAACTTACAAACTACTTATGAACTAGCTACAACTAAGGACGGCACAAATATCCATGTCCGAGGGGGGAATCGAACCCCCGACCGTAGTGGCCGTGCAGACCGTGACTGGAGCGCCTCAGTCCCCGCGGCCACCGCGGCCGGCGAGCAACAAGTCTGGCGATCTGACGAGAAGGCGCAAAAGGCTGACATTCTCTCAAATGTTCAAATGTTTGTAATTCTATAGGACCAAACTACTTCGGTCATCAGTCCCTAGTCTTACAAACTACTGAAACTAACCTAAGGACAACACACACATCTATGCCCGAGGGAGGATTCGAACATCCAACGCGGGAGGCCGCGATATCCGTAACGTGGCGCTCCAAACCGCTAGGCTACTCCCACGCGGTTGACATTCTCTGGGGTGTCGTGCAGGAAGTGTACTGCTACGGCTCACAGCATGCCATTCACGCATGTCACATTGGTCAGTGGTCAAGAACCAACTGGTATTTGTGGCTGTACCCAATAGCGCCCCACACCATACACCGTTGAGTTGGCGCTGAATATCTTACGCGAACTGTAACGGCCTCTGATGCAGTGTGCCGTTATGTGACGTCACGGTGCCGCGGGTGATGAAAACTCGCGCCACAGCCCGCGAGAACTCCTTGGCGGCGCTGCAGTGGAGCACCGCGAGACCAGGGGGAGAGGAGAAGAAGCGCGGTGCCGAGTCTGGTGTTTGGAAGCAGAGCGGGCAGCCGGCAGCTTTGAAGCTACCAACGGGGAACGGCCAGTGGGGATTCAACTGCGCTCCGTGACGGTCGACATCGGGGGGAGTTGCCTGGAAGAGGACTCTACCCGTAATTAAACAGTGCTACAAGGGACGCTTAAAAAATATGAAGGCCACAGGTGGTGAGACGGCTGTTATTATTGACGCGTTTCGACTTTGTCATCGTCAGAATCTGCTATTTTTATAACCATCAATTAGCATAGTGTTACAAAAAGAGAATTATTGCAAGAGTTAGAAACAACACACCTTAATACAATGAAGCAAGTACATACCTAAAAGATGGGGTAAAGTTTCGTACAATTATACCACGCCATGGGTCCGCTGAACTATACTAAAGCAAAGTAGCAGACATCACCGTCCAAGTAACCGAACGGTGTCGCCAGGAGGCATAAGTGAACATAAGGAATGTTAGAAGTAGGTATCATATCTATATCTATAAATGTGAGTGTCTGTTCGGTGAACGCTTATCATGTCCGAACAACAAGACGCAAAGACTTATATATTTGCACAGTTACTAATTTATACCTGAGGAAGGTTTTATGCACGGTTTTATAGCGATCTGATAGATATTTAGTAATTTCAAGAATATAACGCGAAATGCGGAACAATAAATACTCTTTTAAAATTATATTTACTATTTAAAAATGGTTTTATTGGTTGCATTGTTGCTTGAGGGTTGATAACCATAAAAGGGTGGAGTATTCAGATATGCCGTATCAGTTCAAAAGACTTCAGTTTCCAGTTCGTCTAGCTTTCGACATGACAATTAATAAAGCTAAAGGACAATCATTAAACGTCGCAGGAATCCATTTACAGCCCTCATGGTTTTTCACGTGGTCAATTATACGTCGCTTGCTCAAGGGTGGGCAACCCAAAAAATCTCTACATTTACGCTACAAACAGTACTACAAATAACGTAATTTACCAGAATGCCCTAAAATGAAATTAAAATGAATTTGGACATTCCTGTCACCATACGTGTTGTGATATTGCAACACAGGCAATAAGGAATAATGTATGTATTATTTATTGTAAATCATTAAGTACGACACATAATTATATTTTTTTATTTGAATGTTGATTAAAAATGCTTGTTTCAAAAGAAGGTATTGAATTTCATTTCATCCTTCAAAACCAGTCTCATAGGACACTACTGAAAGATAGCTTATCTATCACAATCAACCAACACGCGAGCGAAGCCGCCGGTTTAAGCTAGTAAAAACCATAAAAGTAACAAACTAGGTTGCCATAATCACTAATGATTTGTTTTCCTCTTTATAAGGTAACCTGAAAAAAAAATGTGGTACGAAATGTTATTAAAAGCAACTACCAAAAATAAAGGCGTACTTCTATGACGGTGACCAATGGCACGGCAAGGATGGGAGGCCGGGAGAGAGGACGGCATTCTAATTGATGGTTATAAAAATTGCAGATTCTGACGATGACAATATTGAAACGCGTCAATAAATAACAGCCGTATAACCACCTTGTGTCCTTCATGTTTTAAAGCGTCCCTTGTAGCACTGTTTAATTACGAAATGGAAAATGAGCGCATGCCTCATCACTCATCAGTGACTTCATGTCTAGTTTGGAAGGACACGTCAGTGACTACGTCGCCGGGCGCAGTGTGCCACAAGCCTTTCTTACCGTAGTCTCTCCACTATACGAAAATTGTGCACAGCGAAGTTCGCCGGCGCGATCGTACTGTAGTTACAGTACCTACGCATTATTTTGTTGTGGCTCTTACAGTGAGTTTACGAGTAACTTGATAGAGTCTCAAGTTGATTCGCACGAGTGTACTGGTCGCATACGTCTATTCTGAATCTGCATGTGTTTTTCTGCTCTAACTGGTCCTCGAGTTCTAATTGGTTTTGTAGTGGTTATGCAGTGGTGCTGGAGCTAATTTACTTGGCCCTGCATACTTTGCGTCATTTAAATGGAAACTCTTTGAATGTCGATTCCCAGGTAACTTAGTGTATTGCTTTTGGCTATTATAACAAGTATTCGTGGCTAATAGCGTTTCTGGATATTATTTAAAATTGGTCAGCACACTATAAGCTATGTGCATTCTAAATTTTGTATTGAACTCATGATTTTGCAGAATCTGGAACCCTAAGCTTTAGACATTTAAGTGCTACTGTGTGGAGCGATAATCTTATTACGGGGTTGTACGTTTCTGTTCCCTTTTGTTTAAAATAAAGCAAATGTTTTGCTTAAATAGACACTGCCCCTTCCACAGTTGTTAATAAATGAAATAATTTTGTTGAATGTAAGTGATTGCCTTTTGTTGGATCCGGTTTTTTTCTATATATTAAAGACTATATTGTACAACAATTAGATCGTATGACACAGTTTAAAGACGTATTTCTTTATTAACAGAAAGGATTTAATGATTCATTGTGTGGACTGAATATAAACTATCAATCTTTTGGAAACTTAATTTCAATAAAAAAAGATTACTACTTTGGCTAAAATAGAAGTTCAGAATTTTGTTTAAAATAAGAAATTAAATTAGTTTTTCAAGAGAATCCTCACAGCTCAACACAGGCCTATCGCTCCCTCTGCCGGCACACAATCTAATGTATAAAAGTTGTGTTTGTTTGTCTTTTTGTTCGTATTTTTTTTTTTGCATAGCCATACCGTACATCCGATTGCGATAAAAGATTGTCAACCCGTTGCTTGTACTCGCGCAAAGATTATAGGCATGCTAAAATTACCTTCGTATTGCGCATGCCAGAGGGTACTTTACAATTAGTTAATTCGTTTCTTACGCCTTCACGCTAAATTGGATGGACGGATATGAATGAAATTTGGAGTAGAAGTAGCTTGAACCTTGATTAATACACGGGCTACCTTTCTTAAGCAGAGTAGGGTCTGTGGCGGAGGGTACCTTACAATTGGTTAATAATTTTGTTTCTCTTCACGCTGAAACACCTGGACGGATTTGAATGAAATGTGGAATTAATATAGCTTATACTCCGAATTAATACATGAACTACCTGACGTAAGCCTCCTTTACCTTGAAAGTCTGTAGATAAATGTATGTTTTCAAACGTTCGAATGTTTGTGAAGCTTATGGGACTTAACTGCAGGGTCATCAGTCCCTAATCTTACAAACTACTTATGAACTAAATTATACTAAAGACAGCACAAATATCCGTGCCCGATGGGGGATTCGAATCCCCAACGGGGAATGGTTTCGCGCATCGGAGCACAGCACCTTAATGCGCACACCGCTCCGGCGGGGCTGTAAGTTTTCATGGAGGAAATTTTTATAATCTGCAAGCAAGTAAATTTAACATGGTGGAGGGTTCCTTATGACTTTGACACCGTTTGACCACTCAACATGAAACGTGGCGCATTATGTATGTTTTCATATTTAGGAGTGAGAGAACACAAAGTGGAGGCAGGAGACGGACAGAGAGGGTAGAGGAGGAGACAGACAGAGGGGAGAAGAGGAGAATGAGAGAGAAGACGTGGTGACAGACAGGTGAAAGGATATGAACAGAAGGGTAGGCCACGTTTTGGGGATTCCATCGCACTGTGCGACGCCATGATTCAATGAGTGCTGGGACGCTTCCTTAACGGCCTGCTTTGATCGCTGGGAAATTACTTCCAGTAAGCTTACTGGCGTTCTATTTCATGATTGAAATCGGCATCCATGTCTGATTCATAGTCGAAGTGTCAACACTGCCTGATAAGAGGCCACGCGCGCAGCGTCATGGTATCCGGAGCATTTGCGGCACGTACATGTAGGACACGTTTTCCTAATTTTCAGGGCGCCATGCAGATCACGTGAGAATGCTAGCTTTGCTGGCAAAGTGTTCCACACTCCTTCAGCGATCCTCCCAAACAGTTTTCTCCACAGCTCCATCACCTCGTCAGACCTGCTGGTGCGAGGTCGAGATTGTCTCGGTGTGATGTCAGACGAAGCTCTGCCTTCTCTGAAGAGTCGTACTCACATTCGCTCTTTGTACACGATGACACCATCACCACAGGCTTCACTCAACTGTCGAATAATTTCAATCAGTGGCACATCAGCCAAATCGAGAAAACTAATCATACCTGCTGTTCTTGTACTGTGAAGGTCGCTATTTTAATTATTAGTAACAATATCAACCCTCTCCCACGCTCCTTGAGTTATCTGCGTCCTACATTGCTGCCATCTCTGACATGCATTGATAAAGAGTGCGCACGTATTTTAAAATAAACAGCATGTTTCTTTCAGTGACCGGGCCTGAGAAAAATTCGGAGGTGTTATAACCTGAATGCACCTCGAAATTTTCGGACAGTCATGATGTGTTCTTAGTGTGGAATGTTTTGACTTCAAACACTTCGCTATTATTTTGAACAGAGTTTGAATTCTGTTCTGTACTTGTAACTCACTTTGCACCAATGTGATTTCGCCATTTAACTGTGTGATGAGTTTCCGTTCTATGTAGAAGTGATAACTTATCGAAAACTCAAATTTGTAGACCATGGCTGTGTATGAAATACAGCTTGCATGAGTGTGGAGTAGTTGATTGTGTGTGTGGGGAGAGGACTGCAGGGGTCACTTCTGGGACCTCTCTTTTTTTTTTTTTTTTTTTTTTTTTTAATTTATATATGAGCGATATGCCTTCTAAGATAGCAGGTAACTCTAAAATATTTCTTTCTGTGAGTAGGGCAATGTAATAAAAGTTGTTTGCAATATCGATGCAGTATCAGATAAAGATGCTTAAGACATAAGTCAAGTAGAAAATAAATTGATGCTAAATCACAGTGAGACGCAGATTTTAGTTTCTTACAGACCACTGAACTGGCCAACTACATTTTTATTATTTTTATTACGTAGAATGGGCATATGATAAGTGAGATTGAAAAGTTTAAATTTCTAAACGTACAGATAAGCTATTGTGAAACACCCATGTCAAGGATCTTGATGGAAAACTAAACGCTACATTGTTTACCGTTACAACAAGATGTGAAATAACTGATAGTTCAACACGAAAAGTAGTCGACTTTGCTAATTTTGTTTTGCTTATGATGTGTGATGTTATTTTTTGGGGTAACTGCTCTGATTCAGAAAAAGGCGGTTCGAGCAATATGTAGTATAAGCTGTAATATTTTGGCTAGGGACGCTTTTGTTGGGTGACTTTTCAGATAGAGGCATTCGCGCACGCCACGCCGGCCTCCAGCCTGCAGCTTTCCACTGGCCTGGGGAAAGAGAAGAGGCGGAGCCAGCGAGAGGCACCCTCAACTTTCACCTTCGCCACCGGCCGCCGTCCCGCATTCTCTAGCTGTAGGGGGAGAATTGCTGTGGCTTTCTCGTAAGGATGTACACGGCGAAACCAGCCTGACTTTAGGAGCGTACAGATAAATGGCGACAGCGGACGCAGGGAGGAGAGGTCCTTACAACTAAACGGACACAATAGCACGTGTGCAGAGAAAGTCCTTGTCTGCAGATACCAGAGGAGTCGTTTCCAAAACAACAGCGACGGCATCGCAGATAAACCGTGGACCCCTGCAGATGGGGAGAAGACAAGCTAACCCCTGCGGTGCACACGTGCGTGAGTGGGAGAGGGGCAGTCGCGCGGTAGAAGCCAAGTGGTCTGGAGCGCCACGTTGTGGATCACAAGGCCTCCCACGTCGGAGGTTCGAATCCTCCCTCGGTCATGGATGTGTGTGTTGCCCCTATGTTAGTTCAACTTAGTTTAAGTAGTTTTTAAGCTACGGACTAATAACCTAGCAATTAAGTCCGATAGATTTATAAACATTTGAACATTTGGAGAGAGACCGGGTTGCAGTATAGATAAAGCGGTTCCACTAAATGTTTCTGGCCAGGGAGAAAGACCCTGATAAATGGCATACCATACAGGCCTAACGCAGCTGCCACAAAGAATTGTTTCTAAGAACCAAGAAGGAATGCAGAAGATAAAGACAACACACTTCTAACGTGGGAAAGAGGCTAGTTCACGAGTGTCATTTCGGCCCAAAGAAAATTTCCGCCGGCGACTGAGAAACGTTGTCGTGAAAACTATCAGCTATTGGATGTCATTGCAAAACCAATGTCCTTCAGTAAATAATTCAATATTCTGTAACCATGAATTATTAAACTAATGGTTCTGTAATTTTCACACCTGTCTGCGCCTGCTTTCTTTGGAACGGATATTATTACGTTTTTCTTAAAGTCTGAGGGTACTTCGCCAGTCTCATACATCTTACACACCAGGTGAAACAGTTTTGTCATGGCTGGTTCTCCCAGAGACTTCAGTAGCTCCGAGGGAATGTCATCTAGTGCAGAGGCCTTGTTTCGACTTATGTCTTTCAGTGCTCTGTCAGATTCTTTTCTAATTATAGTATCTCGTATTGCATCCTCTTCTCCCCTTCCTAAAATATTGCCTCTAAGTTCATTTCCTTCGTAGAGCCTCTCTATATACTCTTTCCAACTTTCAGCTTTCCCTTCTTTGCTGATATCTGGTTTTCAATCTGTGTCCTTGATATTCATAGAGCTGTTTTTCTTATCTCCAAATATCTCTTTAATTTTCCTGTAGGCTGTCACTATTTTTCCCATATTTATACATTCTTCTACATCCTTGCATTTGCCTTCTAGCCACTCCTACTTCATTTTACTCTCCCTGTCAATCTCATTTTTAGTCGTCTGTACTCCATTTTGCCTGCTTAATTTACTGGATTTTTATATTTTCTCGTTTCATCAATTAAATTTAGTATGTTCTGTGATATCCAAGGATTTTTTGTAGGTCTTGCCTTTCTACCTATTTTGTCATCTGCTGACTTCACTATTTCATCTGTCAATGCTACCAATTACTCCTCTACTGTTTTATTTCCCCCCGTTTCTGTCAATTGTTGCCTAAAGGTCCCTCTGAAATTCTCCAGAACTTTAGGTTCCTTCAGTTTATCCAGGTCCCATCTCCTTATTTTCCTACCTTTCTGCAGTTTTTTCAGTGTCAGTCTACAATTCATGACCAGTAAGTTATGGTCTGCCCCTGGGTATGTCTTACAGTTTAATACCTGGTTCCGAAATCTATGTCTTACAATTATAAAATCTATCTGGTATCTCCCGGTGTTTCTTGGTCTTTTCCACGTATACAACCTTCTTTCATGATTCTTAAACCAGGTGTTTGTTAGTGTTTGAAAAACTCTACCAGGCGGCTTCCTCTTTCATTCCTTTTGCCCATACCATATTCACCTACAATATTCCCTTTCCTTCCTTGTCCTGCTACCGAATTCCAGTCTTCCATAACAATTAAATTTTTTCTCCCTCATTGTCTGAATAATTTCCTTTAACTCGTCACTTATTTCTTCGACCTCATCATCATCGGCGTATTACTAGTATTTTGGTATAATTTGAATATCAGTCTCGTTCCATGGCTCCTGAATGTGGTGATACTAATATGCTAAATATAAATAAATGAATAAATAGTGTCTGGTCGCTATTTTCTTCATTGCAAGAATCAACTGTTATGAAACTGTGTCTAGGTACGTACTCTGGTTGCTTCTCGGTCACAGAAATCGTCTCAGACGTAAACGAGTGTCACAGAGCTCGGTGTTCGCCGGTGAGTCGTGATCCCGTCGCTTTCGAGGCTACGTGGCCGGCTGGCGCATGCGCACGCGGGCTTAGCACGTGGCGTTCGCGAGTCGCTAAACCTCCCGCGATCGCCTTATCTCTACCAATATCGGGCCGCGTAAACAAAACTGCGCACTGAGCGCGCCAACAATACGCAATCAGCGCGCGAAACGACTGCGGCCCGCTGCGCCGACCTCCGGGGAAATCACCCGGCGCATTGTTGCCAACGTACGTCGAGCGGGCCCGAGGAACGGCAGGGCGGTGCGCTCACGCCGTTTTTATTTCACTCTTTCGGTACAGTTAATTCTTCAGCAGCGTTTTTACCTCCCGATTCTCTTCTCGCGGAACAATGTGCACTGGATAAATGTAAAGAAAATGAAGAGCTCACCACGACGTGTGGGTGAGTCCCGACGGACTTCCTGACAGACATTGGGTAGTGGGACACGTTAGAGGATCTGTTCCACCATACACTGGTTTCCCTCGATGACTCAGAGGTTTTTGGAGATAGCGTGAATTAGAAGAAAAGGGGCAGGCAGAAAATTAAAATATTTTTTTTTTTTCAGATTTAAGCATAAAAATAATGGGTATGCATATAGGCGAGATAGGCCCCTATATAATATTTTAATATTCACTGAGGTGACATAGGTCAGCAACTCAACGTGGCACTGATTCAACAAGTCACTGGAATTCCCATGTAGCCATGTTGTCTATATAGCCTTCCTTTAATTCAAAAGTGTTGCCGGTTCAGGATCTAGTCCACAGACTGAAGTCTAGATTTTGTTCCTTAAATGTTCGATGGGTTTCAGAGTAGCACTCGACATGACCGTGGGAGGTACTATTCCACATCGACCTGGGGTTCACCTGTCCACATCGGCTTAATTACCAACTTACCCACTCCCCCGAACCTCGCCACTCTAACTGATGTCTTTGTTGGTGCCACCTTTTTTTATTGGTCTCCGCTCTCTCCTTTAACCCGTCCTATCACGCACCATTAGAAGGGAAACAAAACAAAATCTTATACAAATAATAATATCATCGTCCACGAGAGTACAAGAAGTTGCAAGTCTTACGATCCTGCTACGAGGCTAAGATAGCAAAGTTATTCCGTGAAGCTTCACCCTAGCAGGAGGGTATGATGGCTCTCATCGTTGATCTGGATGCAAAAAAACGCACAGGCTGTATTCTTATTGGTCATGCTACGAGGCTAAAGAAAAGAGTGCATACCACAAAGCTACGACAATATGTTATTATTTAAAGCTTACCCCAGCATGGGTATAGGACGCCCTTCATCGTTGATCCAGTAGCGAAAATAAATAAATAAACAAACAAATAAAAAAATAAAAAAAAAAATAAAAAAAAAGGCAGCCAGTTTTATTGGGCATGCTAAGAGTCTATAGAACAAAATCCGTGGAGAAACAGCAATGGGTCGTAGTGCCACGATGATCAGCTCCCTATCTGCCCACCTGCCACTGAATTGCTTCTGTAGCCCATCTTCCTTTAAACCAATCTGCAGAGGAGGTTGGTGTTGACTTATGTTGACTCTACCAAAGGAATTAGACAGGCAGTAGTGTAGTGTAGTGAGCAGGTAGTACAATACAACAACAACGTGACTTAACCAAAGCTGTTGCATGGAAATCCAGAGGAAAGTTGGGTCAGACATAGAGGGAGTTGGTTGCAGCTATTGGAGAGTCCCACAGTGTAATCTAGGACCTGTACGCGATTTCAGAAAACAGGATCCCTCAAAATAACGCAAGGCCAAGGTCGTCCACGGGTAACATCAGCAGGAGTTGAGCGTTTTCTCCGGTAAACAGCCAGTCGAGACAGAAGGCTGAATGCAACTCGGCTGAATCGCACCCTCCAGGCAGCAATAGGACACACAATATCAACGCAAACAGTCCGAAATCATCGCCTTTGGAAATGTTACCACTACGGCCCCATTAAAACCACGGCACCGTTTAGGACGCAGAAACTGGGCGGAGGAACAGCACGATTGAAGTCACAGATAAGATTTTGTGTTCAACCCGACAATCGAATACATATTTGTATTCTGCGGGACCAAACTACTATGGTCATAAGTCCCTAGCCTTACAAACTACTTAACAGAAGTCAAACTAACCTAAGGACAACACACACCCGCGCGGGAGTAGCCGAGCGCTCTGGAGCGCCACGTTACGGATCGCGCGGCCATCCGCGTCGGAGGTTCGAATCCTCTCTCGGGTATGGATGTGTGTGTTGTCCTTAGGTTCCTTTACCTTAGTTTAAGTAGTTTGTAAGCTACGGACTGATGACCACGCAGTTTGGTCCGACAGATTTAAAAACATTTGATCATTTTTGAACATGCCGAGGGAGGATTCGAATCCCCGCTGCGAGAAGCCACGCGATCCGTAACGTGGCGCTCCACACCGCTATTTTCTGTTCTTCAGGCAGCTCTATCCTTTGCGGTCGTTGATTCAATTTGTTCTTGTTTGATCGTTGAATATTTGGCTCAGCTTTCTTTATTGCAGAGGGCGTTTAGCCCCCTGACCGGGCGTGGTGAGCCACTCCCTTGGCTACTCTCACGCGGTGAACAATCGTCGTTCTCTCATCTGGTGAGAACGTGAAACTTGGAACAATGCTGCTTATGTGCAAAACACATCACGGACCTCTATGTCGTTAAGAAATTGCGCTTTGGCTGGTCAGAGATGTAGAGACGTGATACTTCCACCTTTTTTTGTGCCCTACGCCGTTTCCACGCGATATGGGCTGCTTCTCGGTGACGATAAAGTTGCAAGGGTAGACAACATGCTTGACAAAATTGAACGAATGGAGTGACTATCTTGTTCATCGGACTTAAACACGATTGGGGTTGTCAGAGTTGCATTTGGCAAACACATTGCATCTATACCAGCACATCCCAAAACGGTTGAAGAGGTGGATATTGTACTCATGGAAGAATTGCGAAATATCCCTCAACAGCTGATTGATAACCTCACAACGTCAATGCCATGCAGGTTGATCACACCCCAGTAGTGGGCAACGAGAATGACTTTTTCACTATTATTGGAGCCCCATGGTGCCTTGCTCTTTGAAAACACAGTGTATAGCTCAAGTAAAGAGACAGAAAAATATATTACTGTATCACACCAAATTATTATTGTAATCCTGGGAGGGAGGGTTTGATTGCTTCGATGGACTGTGCCGGCGGCAGCGTAGCTACCAGCAGGCCACCCATGCCATAGAGGCCTTGACAGAGGGAGCAGACCGCGTGTGTCCTACAACAAAGGGCGTAGTGAAGCCGGCTTTCCTAAGGGACTAACCCCTGAATAAAAATCTTACCAGCTGAGAAGAAGAAAAGTGGCAGCCCCACTACTGAGCTAACCCTGCGCAGCATTTGTAACGTAGCCAGGGGACATTTATTCCCAAAAAAGCTTCACAAATGTGTCTAGGAATAGGATGGAACACAATAAGACAAAATCGGTTACGCACCCTGGTATACGAGTGGGTACATGGAATGTTAAATGTCTGTACAGACCTGGAATTGTTAACGCAGTAGTTTCTGACTTAGAAGGATATAAAGTGGACGTTACTGCAATACAAGGCACAAGGTGGTGTGGGGAAGAGATATTACATGAGAAGAAATCGGTAATCTTGTATGGAGGTTGCGGAGCGAATGGCAAGCATGAACATGGAACGGAGTTTGCGATGAGTGACCGTGTGATAGGACGAGTGAAGGGACTCATTGCAGTCAGCAAAAGAATATGTCTAACCATCGTACGTAATTATAGAGATCTGACCCTTGTTAATGCATATACACTAATAAATGTAAGTGATGGAGAAACGTGAATTCTAGGAAGAACTGGAAAGAATAGTGGAGAGCATTAGCAACAGAAATCTTAAGATTATTATGGGAGACGTCAATGCCAAACTAGGTCAGGAAGACATGTATAGACCAGCCATTGGAAACGTGAGTTTACATGCAGAAAGAAATGAAAATGGTCCACTGCTAATCAGTTTCGCATTAAGTCAGAAACTGATGGTGAGCTCAACATGTTTCCCTCACAAATAGATCCACAAACACACCAGGTCTTCCCTGTTGGAACACCGCCAAGCAGATAGATCATCTGTTGATGGAGGAGAGACACAAGAAGTGTGTGATAAATGTTAGGTCGTAAAGAGGAGCAGATGGGGACACAGACCAGAGAGGTCGGAAAATTACGGTTGTAGTTGTGCTAGAAATTGAAGAAGAGCAATACGCTCTGGAGACAATTTGACATCGAGAAGCTAAAGGATCCAGGGTTGCACCAGCAGTATTACATCACAATCCACAACCAGTTTGAAGCATTGGCATCGAACCACGCTGATGAAATGTTAAAAAGCGATGGAACAACATACAAACGTCTGTAACTGAAACGGTCAAAGAAACACTAGGGAACAAAAAGTTAACAACGGCGAAGAAACACGTCAACGAGACATGTGAACAAGGTGTAAAGGCGAGGAGGAGAGCAAGGGCAATACACATGCTGGATAAAGAATGTGCGAAAAAGCAGGAAGCACTCTAGAACGTAAGAAGAGAAACAAATAGGATTATCAGAACAGTTGAAGGAAGTTCATGAGCAATATGATCGATGAGACTGAAAAGGCTAATACAATAACAGATATCAGGAAAAGTACCAGACGTTGAAACACATCAGGAATGGTCACTGACAAAATCCTTTAGTTATTGATGATAAGGATGGAAATAAGCTTACTGACAATTCTGAACAGGTGAAGAGAATATTTTGAAAAGGTGTTACATGTTGATCGACAAAACTTGATGTGGCAGGATATAGAAACAGTAATGAAGAAACTAAATAAAATTAAGTCTTCAGGACAAGATGGGATAAAGGCAGAGATGTTAAAGGCAGGCGGCGAAACCCTTCAGAAAGTGCTTTACAATCTCATAAAAGAAATATGTGAAAAGGAGGAAATCGCAGAATAATGGAATTCGGCAGTCTTTATCTAACTGCATAAAGAGAATAGTAATAGAAATTGTAACAACTACAGAGGCATCTCTCTCTTAAGTATACCATATAAATTCCTATCATTGATAATTTTTGGAAAGCTTAAACCATAAGCAGACGATATTGTAGGAGAGTACCAGGCAGGTTTCTGGGCAGGGCGATAGACCATTCATCAAATTTTCACCATGGGGAAAATGTGATAAAAGTACTGGGAATTCAACCATCGGTTTCTGGTGATATTTGTGAATTTCTCAAAGGATTATAACAGTATCCACAGATTGAGTATGTACAACATCATTAGAGAGCTTGGTGTGCGAATAAAGTTAATAAATGTGGTGAAGGTGTGCATAGCGGAGACAAAAGCCAAAGAGAAATTCTTCTGGGAGCTGTCCAAAGAATTCAATATTAGAACAGGTGTGCGACAATGCGATGTTATTTCACCACTGCTATTTACAATCAGAAAAATAAAAAGAGAAAGCAAAGGGCTGAAGCTAAAAGGAAGAACACATTTATTACGATATACAGACATCATTGCAGTGCTAACACAGTCAGAGATAGTTGAAACTGTGAAGGACTTAGCCCAAAATGCAAGTACGATCGGGCTATGGATTAATGCGATGACCTATTCCGTTGCGGGAAGTCCTGGAGGCGCGGCGTCGCTGGCAGGGACTCTTCCCCAGAGGTGTCGGTCGCGATCCCTCAGCTATGGTTCTCGCAGTCGGTCGGGGGAGAACTGTCGTCGTGTTGCACTGCGCCCCCCTACATAGTCGACGCGCAGTGATACGTGGCCGTCTCGAACTGGTCTCACGTGACTGTGCGGAGGAAAATAGTTTCGGTTTAGTGCGCTCTCGGGCGGTGCTCGTCGCGTCCTCTGGTGACTCCGGAACCGCCGCTGTGGGGTGCCTCAGGGTTAGGCATCTATGCGCTGGTACACTGCATTGCGAGTTCTCTGCTCGTCAGGCGAACCACCGGTACATGACATAGGAAAAGAATCCGGAGTGATAAACTGATTACGGGAAACACCTGAATGCGCCAGCCTGAATGCAGCCCTAGAAATTCACGATTTTGTTCACAGGAAAAGAAAGAAAAAAGTCAATAATAAAACTGAAAATCCTTTATTTACGTATGGATAAAATGTACTCAATATGTCATTTATCTCCCAAGTAATCACAAAACAATAAACTACTTTTATTTGGTTTTATCGAACATTACTGACAAAAATGGAGCTAGAAACAATTAAAAGGAAGCATAACACAAAAAGTCAATTTACATTATGATAATTACAGGGATTTTGCCTTTTTAAACTCAGTTACATGCTGTCTTGTAAGTAAAAGTTAATTGTTATGCTGATATATATATCCCCCTTATTCTCTCTCTCTCTCTCTCTCTCTCTCTCTCTCTCTCTCTCTCTCTCTCTCTCTCTCTCTGCTCCTCTCCCTCCTTTCTCTCTTCCTCCCCTCTCTCTCCCTCCCTCCCTCCCTCCCTCACTCTCTCTCTCATTTTTTTCCAGTTTATCTGGGGGGGGGGACACGTGCCCCTGTGCCATCCCCTCCCCTCCCCCCCTAAATCCTGCCTTGGCTATATCATTTGATCCTGAGAGCAAAAATCAGAGCTTAGTGTGTAAATCTTCTTCATAACCAACCCCAAAAAAGGTAAAATGGTTGTTTCTGCTTGGAAAGTTATGGTAATCTCATTCTTTAATATTCATGGAATGGTCGATATCATGCTCGAAAGACAATACACGCCCACATATTGCCAATGTTGTTGCTGAATATCATGCAAAATCAACGTGAAGTTTATCCCTCTTCCTCCCTATAGTCCGGATTTAGCCCCATGTGACTCTTTTCTACTCCTTAACTTGAAGCCTTCGTGTGAGACATTATCATCTTGAGAAGCCGTGGTGAAGACTGCGGAGGCGACTTCGAAGGACCTCTTAAAAATAAATAACTAAATAAAAATAAGGTTTCCTGCATGTATTTGAAGAGTGGCAGAAACGCTGGGATCAGTGTATAGTATGCATTGGAGACTATTTTGAGAACGACCATCAAAATTATGAGGATGACTAAAAGGTATCTTTGGCCGTACGAATAAAACAGTCTACTTTATAGTCTGGATTCCAGAGAAAATGCTCAGGTTCGCATTAATAAAGCGAGTGGGAGAACATACATCAAACTAGTACGTTCTCAGCGTAACTAAAAGGGGGAGAAAGTTGCTCGCAACAGACAACATCCTGTGATTTCGTATGAATAAAATTAGTGAAGTTTCTCACGACCGGAGAAAATTCTTCGTTTTCTGAAGTGAGGTCTCTAGTACACTTCGAGCTGAGTAACTTCTGTTACAATTACTTTTTCCTGTGGTTTATAATTAACATGACAAAATTTGTGTTGGTTAGAAGGCAAGCCGGCCGCGGTGGCCGCGGGGACTGAGGCGCTTCAGTCACGGTCTGCACGGCCACTACGGTCGAGGGTTTGAATCCCCCCTCGGGCATGGATATATGTGCCGTCCTTAGTTGTAGCTAGTTCATAAGTAGTTTGTAAGTTTAGACCCATAGACTCTACAAACATTTGTTGATGAGTAGCTTCCTTCGGAAAAATTGTGAGTGTAACATTACAAGAACCTCATGAATTGACAGAAGTGAAGTGTGAGGCATGTTTTTATTACCGAGATATAAATGAATCACAAGTGGATTCAGCTGCGGGTTTTATTTGGAGTGCATATTTAAAGCTGTACCGAACGGTCTAAAGCACCTCGCTGCGGAGCGCGCGGTTGCTCGCCGTGGAGGTTCGAGTCCTCCCTGGGGCATGGGTGTGTGTGTTTATCCGTAGGTTAGTTTACCTAGGTTTACGTAGTTTGTACGCTACGGACTGATGACCACGCAGTTTGGTCCGATAGATTTACAAACATTTGAACATTTTTTAAATCTGTAAACAGCTACATAACAAAATAATATTGTTTGTTTGTAAATGGGGTCCATTAATAAGGCCTTGTGACATTATTACAATAAAGTGGATTCCAGAATTTCACAGTCTGTATCACAAAATAAATATTGCTGCAATACCAGGTACTGAAGTATTGTTTCTATGCAAACCAGTTCGCCTATTGAAGATGAATTTTCTAACTTCGTAATCCTAACTTATGTTACATAGACACAACAGGAAAATTAATATCTGATTAATTACATGCCTAGCAGCCTGTTTCTTGTAACAAAATCGCATGGCCTAGCGCTTATGCGCAGACCATTGGGTGTCACATTTAACCAAAAGAGTCTCGTGTTAGAAAGCTCTGACAATGTTGCACATTGAAGCAGATGAATATGTCACGCATTCTTAAAATTTCGTTTGCAAATTGTACTAACCAACTTCAAGAACAATGAAGTTTCTCGCGCGCCGAAAATTTTGTATTATCGTCAGAAGAATGTATTTTCGTAAAAAGTGCATATTTAGTCTTAATAATATGCTGCTGCGCAACAAAGTAATATCTAAACATCGTACAATTCTTCCTGAACAAGCAGATGCTTACTCCGTATTTGCACAGTGAATAATTTGCCTGATTTGGCTGGTCTAAAGAAATACGCGATTGAACAGCTGTTCTGTGCCGGGCAATGGAGAAATTACTCAAGAAGGACTGAAGGTAGCGAGAATGACATTCCTGCTCAGGGCATATGCTTCGACTTTTTTTTATTCATACGAAATTGAGAACTTACTCAGAGAATGTTCTTTTGCTCAGAGAATCTTCTCGGTAGCATGTGCTACTTTTTATTTATACGGCCCATTGTCAAAATTATGATCATTCTTTATTGAAAAGCCCTCGAAATTATTGACTCTGCTTCCCCTTCTTAGTATCACGGAGGACTATTTCAAGTAACAGTATTTAAATAATGATTGATAGATTTATCGGTGGATACTTGTACAAAAGCCAGACCGTAGTTATTAGACTCGAAGGGCATGAAAGGGAAGCATTAGTTGGGAAGGGAGTAAGACAGGGCTGTAGCCTTTCTCCGATGTTATTCAATTTGTACATCGAGCAGGCGGTGAAGGGAAGCAAGGAAAAATTTGGAATAGGGATTAAAGTTCAGGGTGAAGAAACACAAACCTTGCGTTTTGTTGATGACATTGTAATTCTGTCAGAGAGAGCAAAGGACCTGGAAGAGCAGTTGAATGGAATGGACAGACTGTTGGAGAGAGCGTATAGAATGAACATTAACAACAGCAAAACAGAGATAATGGAATGCAGTCTTAGAAAATCAGACAGTGCTGAAGGAATTAGATTAGGTAATGAAACAATGAAGGTGTCAGATGAGTTTTGTTACTTGGGTAGTAAAATAACATATGACGGTCGCAGTACAGAGGATATCAATTGCAGAATGACAATGGGAAGAAAAGCATTTTTGAAAAAGAGAAATTTGCTAACATCCAATATTAATTTAAGTGTAAGGAAGTGTTTTCTGAAGGCATTTGTGTGGAGTGTTGCCTTGTACGGGAGTGAAACATGGACGATAAACAATGCGGTCAGAAAGAGAATAAAGGCTGTTGAAATGTGGTGCTACAGAAGAATGCTGAAGATTAGGTGGGTGGATCGCGTAACTAATGAGGTACTGAACAGAATTGGGGAGAAAAGAAATTTTTGGCATACCTTGAATAAAAGAAGGGATCGCTTGGTAGGAAACATTCTTAGACATAGGGGAATCGTAAATTTAGCATTGGAGGGAAGAATGTGGGGTAAAAATCGCAGAGCGAGACCAAGAGACGCATATAGTAACCAGATTCAAATGGATGTGGGATGCCGTTCTTATGAGTAGATGAAAAGGCTTGCTGAGGGTAGAGTAGGGTGGAGAGCTGCATCAAACCAGTCTCCGGACTGAAGACCTTAACAACAACAACTAAAAAGCAAGGAATAGAATTGTACCATAACACGTCACCATCACATCAACTAGATATCAATAGTAAGACCTATTGCGAAAATGGACAATTTGACACAGGGATCCGGCGGCACAACCGTGAATTTTTTCATCTACAATTACGCCGGGAGAAGCTAAAGAATCAGAGGACCTATATCGTTTGATATTTTCAACCGACGGAAACGGTGCTTGTCGTGTTTGACTTTCCAGTAAAACGCAAAAGGAACTTCAAAGTCGGAGCTTGAAGAGTTTGCTGGAGAACCGCTCGTGAAATGAAGCAGCCTGGGTCTGCAGCCGACGGCTTTTGGCGGTCAAAGAGTCGTGTCGAGGCAGCGCGGGGCTTCCCCGGCGAGTGAGTGATCGATGGCAGAGCCACCTGTTGCTGCCGCCGCGCACTTGGCTGCCTGTGGCGTTTTTACACCCCGTGCCTCCCCCACCTCCCGCTAAACGGGGTCAGGCGTGACCTAGCACAAACTCTCTGCGCCTCGCGGGATACGTCGGTAGAGGTATCTGACGCGTGCCTCAGTTAAATACGTACGCCCTGTAGAATTACTGAGAGTAATCAAGTTTTACATCACATGTGTGTACCATAAATACATTCCTACTGAACCTATGTTTACACGATTCGTAAAACTAATTTGCATTACCAAATAATGTATACAAGCTTGCCTACAGTCCCATCTATCGAAAGTGTACCCTTTTATTGAAATTACCTGAAGCAGTAACATTTTCACCGTCATTCAACACACAGTAACAGCACATTCTAACATATACAGTCACGACACTTCCGCAAATTTTTCTTATACGCTGCGACAGAAGCGCTCCAGGCTGCGGAAAGCCACATTTCTGAATATTGGAAGAGTGCGAATAGTATCGTTTCTATTGATTTTAACATACTTTTTACATCAGGAAAAGTATGTAATTGAAATAGGTACTAACTTAAAAACAGCTCTACATTTGTCTTAAGTTTCCTAAGGTCCCAGGCAAGGTACGAAACGGTACATTACAGGATAGTTTATTTACCGCTATCTTGTAACCTACAGACTTCCGCTAAATAATTTAATTTTCTATTAAAAATAAAAAATGGCTAGGAAACACCAGAAGATCTTCCCTTTGGCAGAAAGAAGTCGCCTTTTTCCTAAAGAACGTTAAGGTTTCTTCACTATAATTCCAGTCGAATCAGTGAGTTTGAACGTAGCAAACGTATATAGAATGCAATAACTACACTATGTAACGTACCAAATTAGCTACGACAGCTGTAGCTGAAGAAAACATGTCGCAAACGTGGCAATAAAACGGCAAAAGCAATGAAACTGCTTTCCAACAGAGACAAAGGCAATTCCACAATTGTTGCTACAGCTGAACCAAAAATGGCAAGAATCATCAAAACTTTGCCTTTTTAAGCTAAAGCAATTAAACTGAACATAATATGCACGTTTAAGGAAGACGTATGAGGTGTGAAACTGTGCGAATCATTAGACTCCACACCGAATTTACACACGTCAAAAATTGCCTTTCATAGAAAGAAAAGACCATAATAGAAATTTATTATTCTCTCATGTTTATAATCTATTTACTTTCAGAGGAATAAGAATGAAATACACACATAGTCTTAAGTATTTGTTCAAGACGAAGTTGTTCTTTATACTACTGAATCAGTAAAATCGACTGTTTTTACATTAATGTCCATATTAATTTACGTCTCTTGATATTTTACTAATACTTGTAACGGAAAAAATTATACTATTTCGTTAATTACGTACAAAATTAATTATAAACAAACATCACCACTGTGGTGGCTTTCCCACCGCTAGGAGCGCTAGTGTCGTTGCAGCTGTCAGTTGCTAACAACTTTTACAGCAGTGAGTATATGTTAGACTGTAGTAACAGTGTAGGACGTTTGTAGCCGTTGTATGGACGTCCGCCCATGTTTTATCGCACATGGACTTTTGCAAACCCTTAACTTCCTAGCGTGTCCATATGGACTCAATTGTTAACTAGTTTTGTTCTTACATCATCGTTGGCTTAAATTATATTTAGCGTTGGAGGCATTAATGTCAGGGAGGGTTTGAATTTTACGTGCATTGTGTTAACACTGCATTGTTATCATTTACACTCTGAATGTGTGAGTCTGTATTTCAGGGAGTGCTTTGACGTTCTCAGTGGGTATGTTGATGTAAAGTAAGTAATGTTTCGTGAAAAACTTCTGTCATGTGTAAGTGTTTGCAGTAAATCTAAATATATTTACAGAGATTTTCATTTGTGAAAAGTTGTTATCCACCGATGTACTTTCTGTTTATGAAGTGATTATTTCAGTCGTGTCCGTATGGACACGCTGCGACGTTGTAGGGTCAAAAATGATTTTGTTTTTTTTCCCTTTCATATCATAACAGAGGTCTGGCAGAATCTTTAGAGCTTGGTTTGACTATTCAGGATGCTTTAGACATCCTGTTTGAAGATTTCATTTTTTGGGGCATTACAAAAGTTTTTAGTGAGCTCCATATTTTGTTTTAATTATGCTGTCGAAGACGTTTTCAAAGCCTACAAACAGAATGTAAAGCGGCTACTGGTATTCGTATGAATGTCCAGATATTATTCTCATGGTGTTTATTTGCTCAATGCAGGAGCGACCTTCCATTAATTCTGCTTGTTCTATTCTTACTTTCTTGTCTATATGCGCTTTTATTCTATTAAGGATAAATTGCGACAGTGTCTTGCTTGGGATTGACACAAGGATGATGCCTCTCCAATTATCACAAACTGATAGGTCTCCTTTCATGGGAAGCTTAATGAGCAGACCTCTGTTCCAATCTTTGGTACTTTTCCATTCATCCATATGGCTGTCAGAAGTGGGTCTCCAAGCCAGGTTCTTTTCCACTATTTATTTGTTGTACTGCTGTAGCGACTTCTTCCTTGGTTGGTGGCTCTACGTTAATTTGTATATCTTGTGGAATCCTTCCCCATACACATTCTGTTGGATTACCCTTCATCTGAGGTATCACGGTTCACAACGTTCTCAAAAGTTCTTTCCACCTCTGCACTTGGTCTTCTCGATTTGTGATTAGTTTTCCTTGCTTGTCCTTGGATGACATATCAACCCCAAGTTTCTTTTTTCACAGTTTCCTCGTTATGTATAGTGTCTCGTTATCGTCTTTGTTAGCTGCTGCCTCCGTCTTAGCTGCGAGATTACTGATTAAGGGCCGCGGTGGAGTAGCCGAGCGGTCTAAAGCGTCTCGCTGCGGAGCGCGCGGTTGCTCGCCTGTAGGTTCCAGTCCTCCCTGGGGCATGGGTGTGTGTGTTTGTCCGTAGGTTAGTTTACCCAGGTTTAAGTAGTTTGTAAGCTACGGACTGATGAGCACGCAGTTTGGTCCGATAGATTTACAAACATTTGAACATTTGAACTGATTAAGATTCTCTTTATCTTTTCTGATACTCCTGTTCACCATCCTATTTAATATGCAGAGCTTCTGTTGGATTTCTTTCTCTACTTCTTCCTTCTGTGCGCTATTTAGCCGGAGTTTTGTCATACGCCTGAGCTGCATTACATCCCAAGTATGGTCAGAGATTCATTCTTTTCTGACGCGGTCCTTTGTTCCAAGAATTTCTTCAGCAATCTGTGCATAGGTTATTTTCACAGCGTTCCCACTGACGCTCAATGTCATTCTCTTTCCCTGATAAGCACTTCGAAACGATTTTTCTGGGGGATTGAGAAAAGGAATTTTTGGCATACCCTGACTAAAAGAAGGGATCGCTTGGTAGGACACATTCTTAGACATCGGGAAATCGTAAATTTAGCATTGGAGGGAAGTGTGTGGGGTAAAAATAGCAGAGGGAGACCAAGAGACGCGTAAAGTAAGCAGATTCAAGTGGACGTGGGTTGCCGTTCTTATGAGGAGACGAAAAGGCTTGCTCAGGATAGAGTAGGGTGGACAGATGCATCAAACCAGTCTCCGGACTGAAGACCATAACACACAATCCCATGATTCCCGATAATCTATCCCGTGGGTGTCTTTCCCGATTTTTGCATTAAAGTCACTTGTTACTAAATTTAAATGTTCAGTATATCTAGATATGATAATTCGTAGTCTACTCTCGCTACGAATGATCATATAAAAATAATGTTAAAAATACGACAGTTATTTACAATGATCGAATTACTGGACAAGATCTGTACAGAAGTCAGATTTTTCACGATATGTACATCAATATGTACATCATATATGTAATATGTATCATATTGCCGCGGTATGGAGTAGCCGAGCGGTCTAAAGCACCTCGCTGCGGGTCGCGCGGCTGCTCGCGCTTCGAGTCCTCCCTGGGGCATGGCCGTGTGTTTGTCTGTAGGTTAGTTTACCTAGGTTTAAGTAGTTTGTAAGCTACGGACTGATGACCACGCAGTTTGGTCCGATAGATTTTACAGACATTTGAACATTTTTTTTTTTTTTTTTTGTATCATATTAATGGGGGTGTCCCAGGTTTCTGTTCTAGGGACACTTATTTCTTATTTACATAAATGACATGCCTTCTAGCATAACAAGTAATTCAAACATATTTCTGTTTCAAATATACTTCGCAGGTTTGCCGCCGGATAACATTATGAAAAATCCCAGAATGTTTCGTAGTAACAACAGCACATCTTCATGTGATGGTAGATGCTGTTGTTAACACTGCAATTCCTCAACAGTGTAGTAGCCGCGACGTAACACTGTTGACGACAGCATCGACTACCACTTGCAGATGTTGTGCGGTTTTACGACGAAATAATGTGGAATTTTCACAAAGTTCAAAAATGTTTAAATGTTTATAAAGCTTATGGGACTTAGCTGCGGGGTCATCAATCCCTAAACTTACAAACTACTTATGAACTAACTTATACTAAAGACAGCACAAACATCCACGCCCGAGGGAGCATTGGAACCCCTGACGGGGAACGGCCTCGCGCATCGTATCATAGCGCCTCAATGCGCTCGGCGGCTCCATCACGGCTTCACAAAGTTATTCGGCGGCAAACATGTGAAGTAAATTTGCAGCAGATATGTCGAAAAAGAGATGTGACATATTTTTGTATGCGTCAGGAGATTCATTCATATAAAATTTTTTAAAAAAGCTGACCGCCATTTGACTGAAAGATTTTTTTTATTTTTTATTTATTTGTTTATTATTGTCACAATCTGATTTCGGCCTTAGGCCATTTTCAAGTGCTGTGGTAAAAGTTGTCAGACAGGTTTATGACCATGACCTAAGGAAATGTGTCTGACAACTTTTATCACAGCACTTGAAAATAGCCTAAGGCCGAAACCAGGTTGTGACAATAATATATAACTTTCAGTCAAATGGCGGTCAGCTCTTTTAAAAAATCACATTTTTGTTTGTTAACGCCCACGCCTTGGTAGCAAAGCATGCTTTGGCGATATTGATGCAGTACCACTAATGCAGTTAAAGGACTAAGTTCAAAGCCTGTAGAAAAATATTGATGCTGATGCACAGTAGGACTCCGTTTTTATGGTTTCTAACACACAATTCCACAAAAATTGACAGTTTGATACACAAAATTGGCACATGATAATTGAAACTGAACAGTTCAACTTTCTAGGCGTTCAGGTAGATAGTAAGCTGTTGTGGAAAGCCCATGTACAGGAGCTTGTACCATTGGAACAATTTCTGAAATAAGTGATAGTTCAACAAGAAAACTAGACGAGTTATTTTCATTTGATTATGACATATGCTATTTTTTTGGAGTAACTCCTTGCTTCAAAACGAGTATTTATTGTGAAGTGGCTCGAGCAAAATGTGGTCTTAGCTCGCGACCTCTTGTCAACCCCTATTTAGTAGCCTGGAAATTTTAGCATTGGCCTCTCAATACATATTTCTTTAAAGTCGTTTGTTGTTAATAATTTTTGGTTATTACCTAACGTTAGCAGCTTTCACTCAATTAATACTAAACGAATATCTATTTCGCTTTTGTATCGTACCTCTTTTACCCTTGCGCAGAAAGGCGTCCAGTTTTCAGCTGTATTCATTTTTAATAAGCTTCCACAAGCCTTTGAAGCTTTGTAGCAATCCACGCACTTTCCAGGCTAATCTGATTAGTTACCTCATCGTTCCCTCATTCTGTCGAGAAATTCCTGGAAAAATTAAAAATGAAACTAATTTCTGTGTGCATAGGACTGCTATACGTCCCACTTCATCTGCTACTACTCCTTTGTTACGGTCCGATGTACTGACTCGTTTTTTGTCCATGCAGACTTTCTCATCAGTTCGCTCCTGCAGAACATGATGAATATATATTAAAAATTAAAAAAGATAAATAATAACGTCCATGCATGAATCGGTTCTGCTAAGAAATTTGTCAATGAAGGAGTTGGCCAACAATACTCTAGACTCTTCGCAAACTGAAACTTCTTACGAGTAAAAATTTTCTGGCTGCTGGCAAGTTATTGAAAATGTCTACTACTGAATAGTGGACACATTTCTGAAGCAAAGTAGTTATTATAAATCTTTGTGACAGTTACTCGTATTTCTATTCCTCTGTCGAGCAGACTTGAAAATTAAATCTAAAAGCAAGCGATGAGAAGAAAAGTGTAAGGAACTGGTAAATTACTAACGACATCTTTCTAGGGTGCTGAATGGGGAGCATTTACATAATTATTCATATAAACTCACTCGGAAAAATTTCTAGAGAGTGTTGATACAAAATTATTCTGTTTGAAAAGGAAAGTTGATTACGTATATAATAATAATAATAATTTCGTGCAGCTCTTTCGTTGCGGCTTCGGCCACTTGCATGTCCCTAGCCTATCCAAACGGAAAAAGGGGGCTTACAGTTTAATGTGGAATCCGAACCACGGTTCCTTTCTGATGACTCCTCTCGTCGTTGAGAGGTGAAGAAGGGCTACAAAGAGAAGTGAAAAAATTCCGTGATTCGACCGGGTTCCGAAGCTGCGATACTTCGGTTTCCAGTCGAGCAACCTTACCACAAGACCACCACACTCTATTAATATGAATCTGAGAAATGTATTTCAACTTTAACAGGTCATAAATTTACGGGAAAACCCGTTGATACTATTTTAAAACGACGCAGATGAGGAAACATATATCTGCAAATAATTGTTTGTGCGTGAAATTGTTTCACATAACCGCGAATTCAATTACCGTACCTGTTTTTCTGTTCCACTGCAGTATAGTTGTGGTATTGAAAATACTTTCAATACGACAACTTTGAACTCATTTGCTTTGGATAAACATTCAGCTTCCCAGCGCTGAATGTTTTTCTTCCATTTCAACCTCTTTATTCTGTATCATCTGGTACTCCATTTATTTTGTGTCATCTGGTAATCAGTTTTATACAAACGTTAAAGCGTGTTTGAAATATTGGACTCTTTATTTCGTTATACTTTGCCTAGATCGAAAAGCTAACGCAAGTTACTAAGCAAACAATAAACCCATGCATCTAAATAGATACTCTGCAAATCACATTTAAGTGCATGGCAGATGGTTTATCATGACGCTTTTATGATATTTGTCTACAGTTCATAAAGCATATATTTCCTTGTTTCCTCTCTTTTATGTCGAAAAATGACTTTCAGTGAGGAAAAGTGTCAAAAATTATCAGTTAAATCGTGAACAATACGTTAAATACTGGACTTCGCCGACTCTGATATTAACTGCTGGGTTTTTTCCGCTTTTAAAACTAAACCAAAGTGTGTCCATGCACTTCTTAGATTCGTTGGAACTATATATTGTTATTCAAATACAATGTACCTTTTTTTTAACAATGACAATTAATATAAAATATAATTACAGAACAGAATGCATGTAAGGAAGTGGAGAAAAATAATTACTGAATTATCAAATTGAAACGCTTATTATCTGAGTCACATTAACATGAATTTATGGACTGGTTCAAAAAATGTTCAAATGTTGGTTAAGCTTATGGGACTTAACTTCGGGGTCATCAGTCCCTTATGAACTTATACTAAAGAGAGCACAAACATCCTTGCCCGAGGGGGGGATTCGAACCCCAGACGGAGAACGGCGTCGCGCATCACAGCATGGCGCCTCAATGCGCTTGAGGCCATGGCTAAGGACTGGTTACTCTTGAACAAAATATAGATACTTAACATCTACCGTTAAATGGCAAATTATTCCAATCTGCATGTTCTCATATGATACGACATATTTTATTGGCGATTTAGCCTCCTACTCTTATCTTTACGTTTTATGTGAATGGTTCAGTTCAAATTGATAAAACATGTGTTACTTTTTAAGGTAATTCTCTTGAAAAACATTTAACATGTATTTCGTTCTTAGACTGCTTCTTTTTAATTGTTTACAGACCTGAAGTAGTCACCACATTATAAATTTTAATTTTTGTCTGCGGTCTAGGCCTTTTTAAATAATTTTTACAATGAAAATTTTTAAAATTTTTAATAAAAAATACCTTATTAATATATCGATATTACAAAGTCAAAAGAAATAGACTTATCAATCTTTGCACTAGACTTCTCATTTGTTTTTCCTCGATTGCGTCTCTCACAGATTGTTGAACACAATATCATTGACCTTGTAAGGAGTCAGGATTCCCTTACATTGTTTTCCGACATATTTCACCCTCATAAACATTTTCTTCTCTTCGAGACGAACAATTGGAATATAAACTCGACAGTATTCAATTAATTAATAAAGAAGTTATCATCATATTGCTTATAATAATTACGGTCATGTCGCAGTGCGACAAGGAAAGGAATACGCGTTTGTTCGAGTGTTGAGTCGCGATACTTCATATCCGGCTGTGAACAAGCGACAGAGTGGCGATAGTGTAACGCTTGCGAGCGCATATTGAGTGGCATCGCGGTGGGTTGGCAAAGGCCGACGCACCACGCCAGTAGAATTAACCTAGGGCTTGTAGCTATCTTGACTTCATCAAGATTCAGGGACAGTGCGATCGGCGGTGGTCGATCAAGGCAGTAAAGAGAGTAGTTTGTGACGCAGTGACAGAGCCCAGCGGCAGCCATCTTGTCGTCGGCGCAGTAACAAGGTACAGTGAGAAATTTGCGATAGGCGAGTCCTCCCAGACCCCTGACAGCATTTACAGATTTCTCACCATAGTTCACGGCATCGCGACAACCTCGTTTGCCAAACTGAGAGTGCGGTAAATTGTGTAAAATCCAGTAGGCGCGATTTTCAGCCATTCTATCAGCCTACTACAGTTATTATTTACTGTCCAGTCTATACCTATCCTATGATTTTTAAATGAACCGGGAGCAGCAGAGAAACTATGTATATAAATTTGCTTTTTACCTCACTTGTTAAAGTAAAATAAACCAATCATCTTTTCGTAAAACAACTTATTTTTCTTGTAGCTAGAGGTATCATAACGTACCTTTATTGAGCCCCACTAGTTACTAGCTTGTAAGCTTTTTCTTTCAGGAGTTGCCAGCGACAGTAACAGCGAGTGACAAGAGCACACCAGTGTTGGCATCATTAGATAAGTGTTAGGGCAGCTCTCTGATTTCAACGTGTTCTTGCTGTAGATGTCCTCCTTGCAGGAGCCAAGGGTACATCACGAGTCAGATATCTTGCGCATTTAATATTAGTTGGAAGCATAATTTAATATCACAGCAACGACTCACACGTTAGAACCTGTATTAAATAAACTGGTTATAACTTCTGAACATTTTCCTACGGATGTTGAAATTGCACGGGTGGTCGCTGGGCATGATGGGAATTAGTATGCGGACTTTGATGTGAAAACGATGTGGTTCAGCGACAAAACCCACTTTCATTTGGATGGGTTCGTCAATATGCAAAATAAGCGCATTCGGGGGATGGAGGATTCGCTTTTCGCCATCGGAAAGTCTCTTCGCCGTCAACGGCTGACTGTGTGGTGTGCAGTGCCCACTCGCAGAATAATCGTTGTTATAATGCTTGATAGCACAGTGACTACCGGACGGTAGTAGTGCAATGATAGGGCTACTAATTCAAAATGATGACGTCACGATGGTATCATATTACACAAGTGTGGAAGGCCGCCAGATTGCTGAGTCATCAAAAAATCAATTAACAGGGGTACTGGCACAGACTGGTTACGTTAGACATATTACACGAGTGTGGAGGGGAGGGCAAGCAAGCAGAGCATGAATCATTAAAAAAAATCAATTGATTGCGGTACTGCATCAAACTGATTACCTAACCCATATTACACACCAGACTGTTCGGTCATCAAAAACATCAATTGGTGGGTATTGAGATTCAAACTGCTAAATTAATTGCTCAATAAAATCTTAATATTCCTTAGCTAACGTAATTATTTACAATAAAATGTTAATTTTCCCCCAGCTCTTGTAAATTATTGAAAATGTTAATGGGGCTCTGTAGCACAGTGGTAGAGTGCCAGGCGACAAAAATCAAAAGAGCGCCGGTTCGATCCCCGCTATGTCCTAGGATTTTTATCTGTCACTTCCCACTTCTTTCACCTCTGGCAGTGTTGCTGATCGACTAGCACCGTGGTTCGGAAACCACGTTAAAATGTAGGTCCCCCTATAACTGGCTGGGTAAGTCAGTTCGAAGGTCGGAGGAAGGCAACGGCATACCACCTCCAAACAGTAACATGCCTAGTAAATCACTGTGGTGTTCAAACCAATCTTCGGATTGTTGACTGCTTTACCTTTTATTTTTTATAACAAAATTTTAATATTTCCAAGCTTTCAGAGAGTATTGTTTATAACAAATTGCTAAGATTCCCCAGCTCACAGAAATTATTGTTTATAAGAAATTACTAACAAATTCCCCTGCTCACGTTAATGTTTATAACAAAAGTCTCCAGCTCTTATAAATGTTTACAATAAAATGCTGATTCTCCTAGCTTGCATAATGTTTGTAACAGTTCCTCTAAGTTGTAAGTTTTGAGCCTACGTGGTACATGCAATGTGTGTAATCCGACGGCCCACTTCCGTGGAAATTTTTTTCCGCCACATCTCGCGGCGGTGACCGCTGGCGAGTTGGCGCCTCGCACCACACCCATGTCCTGCGATATGACACATTTCGCCCGCAATGCACCGTCTTGCCAGCGGCCAACGGCGCGACGTCACCAACCATGCGTATTTGAAACGTCCGCCGCGAACACATGACATGCCAATAGGTGTGTTATTTGGTCCTACACCTGGAAATATCACTCAAAAGCATCATTTGGGGATCATCCGGGAGTCTTGCTGGCACAAGATCCGCTCATTGTTGCATGAAATTTGTGATAAGTGGCTTGATTTACCCTAAAAACTCTGTCACATGATAAATCTGCCTCTATTCCACAAGTCTCGAAGAATACATTTGGAATCGAAGGATGGACTGTACCTCTCACCCATAAAGGGGTTATTTGGCCTAGAAATATCACTCAAAAGAATAATTTGGAAAACGACTCGGAGTCATACTAGGACATGATCCGTTGGTTGTGATGTGATTTTTTTGTGCTCAGTTACTTGATTTACCCTAGGAAGGAGATGGAGGTCGATCTTTTGCATTTTACCTGTTGACAGACCCTTTACCCTTCGGTAGTGTGTGTGTGTGGATGACTCTAGCAAGTTGTCTGTTGGCGTCGTAAGATACCTTATACCCCTTCTGCAGTTTTATCAATGTGCAATGATGCTACTGTAGTCAAAGATATGACTATCTAAAATACGATGTTGTATGTATTCCACAAGGTTAAACCAATTTGGTCTGGATGGTTACTAATACTTTAGACTGTTGTTACTATGGATATATTCTGTAATGTAGGTAGGTGTATACGATATATGTAATAAAAGTTGAATAACGGAGAGAGTGTTCTGTGTTTTTATCGGATTCTCAGAGGTACGCTGTGTGGTCGTTAACGCATGAATCACCTTCTAGCTGGAAAACACAGTCGATGATTGTTCGATTCTGTGGTTAGTATAGTCCTGACCCTAACTAGAGGCATTTATATTCTATTTTATCATCTCTGTTTCATCCTCTATACTATAATCTACCACTCAAAGGATCGATTGGTAATATACATTTTGCATATTGTACTTATCTGTGTGGTGTCTAAATATCTGATCTATCGACGCGATTTCCTCTTAAACATAAAGGCGGGGCCTACTTGCTGTAGTCTGTGTTGCGTCGCCTGGCTCGTAAATTACAAAATGCAATTTTTGAAACAACAATCTCTTTCTTCACAGTAACCTGCTGACAACAGCTCAGACGCAAGCTATACCGTGTGCTGAGGTAAGTTATTATCCCTATGAAGAGACTGAACGGGTTATAGTATCTACAAACACTGTTTAAAATTTTGCTAAAGCACAGTCACAGTTTATTTATGGCACACGTGGACACCATAAACCCAATACGCATCTGACCTTTTTTCTACAAGACCCAAGTTTGTAAGTACCCACGCACAAGGATCTAATCCCAATAGCAAACCAGTAAGAAGTTAGCCTACAAGTACTGTGAGTACTGTCAACCAAGAACAGAAATAAATAATACAGTCCACAATAAACATACGTGTAAAAGTTATAATGTCTTTGCCGATGATGCAAATAAATGTTCATATGTGTGCCTATTATTATTTATTTAGCTAATTAGTACACATTCAAATTAAGTCCTCAAGTGAAATAAATATATTTTACTGCAGCCTGACACTGCACTGAGAGGTGTTAATTTAGTTAAAGTATTATGTGAATGTTTTTTTAGCCAGACGCTAGCAACAGCTGTTATTTAATTTTCGATTGTTTCAAAGATAAATAAAAACACAATGGAGAGACAGAATACTCTCTTCGTTACTCAACTCTTATTACATATATCGTATACACCATCCGACATTACAGAATATATTCATAGTAACAACAGTCTGTTATTAACCATCCATACCAATTTAGTTTAACCTTGTAGAATACACACACAACATCTTCGACTACAGACGCACCAGCGCACATTGGTAACACTGTAGAAGCAGTATTAGGCATCTTACGACACCAACGGACAACTCGCATGAGTCATATATACACACCACCAAAGGGCAAAGGGACTGTCAACAGAAGAATATTCCTAGATTGCTTATATTCACAACCAAAAACACGAAAAATTGTGCAGACGCACGAAAAACTTAAAATGTAACAGATCGATCACCATCTCCTTTCTAGGGTAAATCAAGCTATTGAGCACAAAAATTCATATCACAACCAACAGATCATGTCCTGGTTTGTCTCGTTCTCCCAATTATGCTTTTGAGTGAGTGGTACAGTCACTCTTTCGATTCCAGATGTATTCTTCGAGACGTGTGGTATAGAGGCAAATTGATCATGTGACAGAGTTTTTAGGGTAAATCAAGCCACTTATGACAAAATTCATGCCAGGAGCGGATCTTGTGCCAGCAAGACTCCCGGATGATCCCCAAATGATGCTTTTGAGTGGTATTTCCAGGTGGAGGACCAAATAACTCACATATGGCCGTGTAATGTGTCCGCAGCGGACTTCGCACACACGCGCGATCGCCGGCAAGATGGCGCTTTGCTGCCACCGGCGGTGTCAAACTGCAGACACGTGCGTGGCATGAGGCCCCTTCTGCCGGTGGCCGACGGTCGGCAGCCGGCAGCCGGCGGTGCGAGACGCTGCGAAAAACAATTTCCATGGAAGTGGGCCATCAGATCACACACATTGCATGTACCACGTAGTCTCAAAACTGTTCGTATTAGAACACGTGCGATTCGTTTTTTGGTGCTACATTAACGAGAAGGTGTATATCAACAAACCCAAATCAAGCGCTGAACACAAGACAGCCATTCAGGAGGACATTGACAGCATAGAATCCAACACATCAGTGGGTCACGCAGAATTTCGTTATTCCCATGCACGTAACTTACGCTTTCAGTGAAATATCGATTCTCGAGTGTGTTCGTAAGGATCCGTTTAATCACACAGCATAGAACAAGAAAATTTAATTGGGCTGTAGTTCCTTGTACGAGACACCTGACGATGCAGTCAATAAAATATTCATCTGTAGTGCGTTAAGAATCGCTGACACCGGGTAAGAAATCAGGGCGCAGCCGGCCTCATGGTAAAGCTCGTGCAAGAAGTCGTGGCCCATGCGCAGAAACGCGTTTTCGAGTTATGCACATGGTGAGTCTATTCCTTTCTACATCTACATCCTCATGGGAAACTCTCCAAATCACATTTAAGTGCCTGGCAGAGGGTTCATCGAACCACCCTTATACTATTCATCTACCATTCCATTCTCGAATAGCGCGCGGGAAGAAAGAAAACCTGAATCTCTCCGTTCGAGCTCTGATTTCTCGTATTTTATTGTGATGATCATTTCTATGTAAGTGGGAGTCAACAATATATTTTCGCATTCGGAGGAGAATGTTGGCGATTGGAGTTTCGTAAGTAGCCCACGCCGCAGCGATAAACGCCGTTGTAACGATTCCCATCCCAGATCCTGTATCATTTCCGTAATGCTGTCTCCCCTTGTATCGTGATAATACAAAACGGGCTCTTTCGATGTCCTCCCTCAAACTTACCTGATAAGAATCCAACACTGGGCAGCAATACTCCAAATAAGGACAGACAAGCGTAATGTATGCAGTTTCTTTAGCAGTTCTGTTGCATCTTTTAAGTGTTATGCCAATAAAAGGCAGTCTCTGGTTCGCCTTTCCTACGACATTATCTACGTGTTCTGAGGGGCGGCGGGCTAAGTTGCACGTTACCTGCTAGGCCGTACGTTTAGTCTGTCAGTCGGCTGTCATATGCTAACAGTATAGTGATTTTTACAGTGTAGTGGCACTGTTGTGTAATATGTCAGAATACTCCCGATACACACGCTATACCGTATTGAGATTACTTGGTGCAACTTTCTGAACCTGCTGTTCCTGGAGATACTCGCTTCCTACCACAACATTGATCGGTGAACTAGAGATGAACCAACACCCAGATATATCTTGTTCCGAGGCACAAGGCTCTAACGACGTCCCACGTAACCAAAGTGTCAAGGAATAACTGATCCGGTTTTTTATTCACTTCACATAATTGGCGGAAAGTTCACACAGTTTATTTACTTTGCAACCAGTAGTTCAAATGTTAAAATGTTTTTAAAGCTTATGGGACTTAACTACGGGGTCATCAGTCCCTAAACTTACAAACTACTTATCGACTAGCTTATCCTAAGGACGGCACAAATATCCATGCCCGAGGGAGGATTCGAACCACCGACCGTAGTGGCTGTGCAGACCGTGACTGGAGCGCCTCTGTCCCCTCGGCCACCGCGACCGGCGCAACCAGTAGTGATAATTGACTAACCTTCAAATGCAGACAGAATTTGCAGAGTAAATTCATTAAGCCCGAAGTCCTAATTTACTATTTTCAGTTATATGGTACCAGAAATGCCAGAAGGGCAGATTAAAGAAATTCACATTTACCAAAATTTTTCATCATCTGTAGGACTAGATTAAAACAGATTTTTAAATAAAAAATATATAATAATCCAAATGCCAGATTGGCTTATTTTAAATGAAGCAACGCAATATAAACTACCTTAAAAAATTTCCTGGCTTATCATTTGAACAGACCAACATGCCTGATGGGCTACAATAATAAAAAAAAGAAAAACAATGCAACGCCTGAGGGGCGACACTAACAAAAATTGCCAGTAAAATAAATCTAACGACTGAAGGGTTGTTTATTAAATAACCTCAAAACGAGAATCTTTATAAAAATCTTAAATAACACAGCGAAGATATAAAACAATAAATCTTAAAAAACACACTTTTAAGAGTCTTGTAATAGGACCCAGACTTCCATTCGGTCTTATTTGAATACATGTCATTGTTTCGTGTCAATTTCCGTGGCGTTGAGACGTCACCACGGACAGTAACAACAATTGACTCGTTAACAACGAGTTTACAAGCAGGTGTACACAGCATGAGAGCTACAACACACTAACAAATTTGATTACGAGAGAATAGTGATCAGTTACTATACTAGTTACAAACTTTAGTCACACTTTAATAAACGTGTACCAGGAAATACCATTTCAACAAGGCTCGTTGCAGCAACCCGTAAATTTCGACAAGAGTAAAGTGAAAACAAATGCTTAAGAACTCGACAATTCATTGGCTTCGTCATATCAAAACATAACATTTACAATAACTTGATCTACAGAAGGGCGGATTAAGTCATTATTCTGTTGAATATCAACAATGGCGACGAGACAATTCAGACCAATCGAGATGGTACACCAAATGGAAGGATCTACATCTACATCTACATAGATAATCTGCAAATCACATTTAAGTGCCAGGCAGAGGTTTCATTAACCACTTTCATAACCTTTCTCTACCGTTCCATTCTCTAATAGCGCGCGGGAAGTAAGAACACCTAAATTGTTCCGTTTTCGATCTGATTTCTCTTATTTGATTGGGATCTTCATGTCTCGCTATGTATGTGGATGCTAGCAAAATATTTTGACATTCAGAAGTGAAAGTCGGTGATTGAAATTTCACAAATAACGTCGTTCTTTTAATGATTTCCACCTCAAATCGTGCAACATTTCCGTTACGCTTTCTCCATGTAACGTGATAAAAGAAAACGAGCTGCCCTTCTCTGAACCTTCTCAATGTCTTCTGTCAGTCCCACCTGGTGAGGTTCTCACACTAACTGGGCAACAGTACTTCAGGAGAGGACGCAGAAGTGTTGTGTAGGCAGTCTCTTTGGTGGAGCTGGTGCATCTTCGAAGCGTTCTAATAATGAAACGTAACCTTTGGTTCGCCTTCCCCACAATATTTTCTGTGCGTTCTCTCCAGTATACGTTGTTCGTAATTGTAACTCCTAGGTATTTGGTAGAATTTACGACCTTAAGGTTTGACTGATTTATCGGGTAATTGAAGTTCAGTGGATTTTTTTAGTGGTCATGTGTATTACTTCACACTTTTCATGATTTATTGTTAATTGCCAATTTTCGCACCATGTAGAAATTTTGTCTAAATCGCTTTGCAGTTGCTTTTGATCCTCTGTTGGTTTCACTAACCGATAAATGACAGCATCATCCGCGAACAGTCTGAGAGCGCTATTCAGAATGTCTCCTAAATCGTTTATAAACACAAGGAAGAGTAGTGGACCTATAACGCCAGATATCACTTCTTTTTTACTCGATGACTTACCGTCAATTACTACGAACTGTGTCTTTTCTGATAGGAAATCTTGAATCCAATCGCACAATTGGGGCGATATTCCAAAAGCACGCAATTTCATTAGAAGCCGCTTGTGAGGTACAGTATCAAAAACCTTCCGGAAGTCCAGAAATATGTAATCGATTTGAGATCCCTTGTCTATGGAACTTATCAATTCATGTGAATTAAGGGCAAGTTGTGTTTCGCAAGAGTGATACTTTCTGAATCCTAGGTTACACGCACCTTGGTAAAGATCGTCAAATGCACAATAACACTTAACTGTCTCCGTAGCATAAAATGGTGAGGCTGCCGTTTTAGAAGAACGAGGTGGTAGGTAGCTTGCACCTTTATCCGTGTGTCTCACGCACACGGAGCAATCACCACAGCATTCAGGGTCGGCCTTAGGCACGTGCAAACGATGCAGCCGCAGAAGGCCCCGCGCCTCTGGGGGTCCCACTCAATATATTACAACGTATATGGAGAATTGTCACCCGTAATTTTGATCCTGAAGCTACTTTTAGTGTAATTTAATTCAAGTGTATACCTATTGAGACACATCTATGGCCACTGGAGTACGTCTACGATGTAGAAAATTATGCCCTAGATCATAAAGCCTAGTCTTATAATAAGCCTCGTAAATTATACTACTCTTTATTATATTCAAATGAACACACTACAAGAAATTTAAATTACAATGAAAATAGTACAAACCACTACAAAACATCTCTAAAAGAATTTTCTTTCATTTTCATAGATGTTACTACTTCATTTACAGCAGTTTGTGCAGAAGCTTGCTCGGTGTTCTTTACAGTAAGATGGGCCACATTCTCTGCAATACGTGACTCTCATTTTTTTCTTTCTTTTAGTTACAACATCTCGTACAGTTACTCGAAGATATGTTTGTAGACTAGGAGTTGCCAGCGTCATCCTGGGTTTAGTAAATTCTTCGCTTAGTCGTCTTTCCTTGGCAATATGTTGCTGATTATTGTGAGTATATTCACACACCTACTGTTTATCATGCCATTACACACACACAGCGGCCATCTCCTGATTTTTCCGCTACGTGAGTAACTGCTACACATCTGGTTCAGAACATCTACACCATATTTCGTAGCATTGTAATCCTCTATTCCAGTGTTTTTCAAAGCTCGACCCCCTTTCCGAGTAAAAATGTCCGGCGATCCCCTCACCCCTCCTACAGGCCCGTAATAAAATCATGTCAGTGATTCAAAGGCAAAGTACTTAATTTTGTTTCTTAGATGTAGGTTTGCTATCGAATATACCGCTACTGCAGCCTCCTGCGACCCTCCGAGCAAGACTCGTCTACGCCACAGGGCGGGCAATACGCGACGTCAGTAGAAATATAAGTAGAGAGTATACGATGCCTTCCAGATATTCGGCAAAAGGTCACAAATAACGGGAGGGGGAAGGAGATTTATAGAAAGAGTGTAACGGTAAGCATCTCTGTCAATCTTGTTGTCGTTACTTTTTCTCCACCCCATATATGAGTAAAAGATTAATTTCAGACCATGAGTTCAATATCACAATGTTAGCCTCTTGTACAACGCCTAGAGACCGGGGATATAGACTGTGAAGTACCCACAACATAGAACTACTTACCTCTCGCCCTGGCATTTTACAGGCTCCACCTCCACACTACTTAATGCAGGTTTAGACTTAACCAACACCGCGTGACTCATATTTAACAGCAAAGCTCTTGTATATACAAAAGCGTGGTACAGTTTTCTGCACTGTTTCGAGATGTAGGGCGTTGGAAATAGTCGTGCAACGGGAAGACAAACTGAATACAACTCACCAGGTAAGAGGTGCATGGTGCACAAGCATTCAAGACTGCGTACTCACCTGGAACAAAAGAAAACGAAAATTAGATTCCGAACACGGATGTCGTTAAAACAGTCATTTAAAATACATCTAAAATATCAGCTAAAACTAAACCGTCATCAGGTCACATCCCCACACAATAACGACAGCTTTTAAGCAGATTTCATCTGTAAAGCGTGTAACACAAGCAGGACACAAATTCAATAATTTGACACATACTGTAGTCACAGCAAAGCAAGGCAAACGCACTGCTCTGTATTGATTGTTTACATGCGACATATTCAGTATTAAAGGGGTGGGGGTGGGGAGGTCACAGATTAATGGTTATGTTTCAGTTGTCTTTTGTATGTGAATGACTGTTAACGAGGAACATTGGAAAATTATTGCTCATGCCAGTTATGAAGTGAAGCATGAAATTAGATTTATATGTAAATAAAAGGAAATGCCTGCCATCAAGTTCCCCTGAATGGCAGGCAGCACCGCATGACAGCAACGCTGTAGGGGAAAACAAACAAACAGCAAAACAGGCAAAGACATTAGGTAAACACGCAGACGATTCCAATCGATTAATAGGAACCTTTCCTTGCAGAGGTCGCCGCTACATATTCCACGGATTCCTACGCCGGGTTCCTGTTGGCTCCAGCTCTCTATATAGGCTCGGCCGGACGAGGACAGAGCCATGCCCTCCGACATGACATCTACCCTTCATACCAGCTGTGATACTTCCCCTTGCTCCCTCTCCCCCTTCTCTTCCTGAGGGCCCCGACCATCCCTCCCTTCCCGTCCCTTCTCCCCTCCTCTTTCCCCCAGCTGTCTCTCCGGATCCTCCTCTTACAGCCCTCCCCTTTCCTTCTTCCCCGTGGCTTCCTGGGACATCATCCCCCCCCCCGTCCCTTCCGCACCGGCGCTGTGGCTCCTCCCCACCCTCTCCCTTTACTCTCATCCCCTTTCCCCCCACACCACATCTTCAATGCTGTAAGTGCTCCACCATCTATGGAACCTTCTTTGTGATTCCAGCCGGCCGCGGTGGCCGAGGAGACAGGCGCTCCAGTCATGGTCTGCACGGCCACTACGGTCGGGGGTCCGAATCCCCCCTCGGGCATGGATATTTGTGCCGTCCTTAGTCTTAGGTAGTTCATAAGTAGTTTGTAATGTTCTACAAACATTTGAACATATTTTTGTGATTCCATGTGAGTGCTTCAACAAGTGTGGTGTGTTTTAGTTAAATTGTTTTATTTTACAACAGTGGACGGCCAACCCGCAACCGACACCATCAGTTTTAACTTGAGTTTTTCTCCGAGTGTGTGTTGTGTTTTTTGTTTTAACTCCAAATAGCGGACGGTCTCACCATAGCCCCCGCCCTACGCTAATTTTAATCGTGTGTGTGCCACCGACCTTCGAGCAACTGTTTTTATTCACCACTATCGCCGTTCCAAGTCTTATGTCGCCACCGTTTCCCTAAATTTTTATATTATGGAACTGTTTGTAGTCAGAGGTGTACTGGGCTGGTTGTTCAATGACTTCCTCTCGTGACCGCGACTCCCTGAGCGAGTGTTTGCGACCCGCCTGGGGGTCGCACCCGCATGTTGAAAAACAGTGCTCTGTTCTGTGTGGCTTCTTACTGGCGTCACTGATCGTCGATGTCTTAGAATATTCAGATTCAAATCGATTCCGTTGCCGTCTGTATTCCATAAGTGTAAGAGAATCTTCTGGATTGCCAGTCATATCAACAATTGACCCTGGTATCTTCGCATTCTGAATCATTCATTACTATTTCATCACCGTCTTCACTATGAATTTCAGTATTTGAAATCGAATTACTGCGAAAACCATTTCCAACCACTTCTTTTCGAGCATTTTCCAAAGCTATTCCTCGAAATTTGGGTCGTCTCCATGCAGAACACTCATCTAAAATCAAAAAGGTAAAGGAGTCGACAATCCGAAGATTGTTTTGAACACCACAGTGCTTTACTAGGCTTGGTCCTGTTTGGAGGTGGTATGCCGTTGCCTTCCTCCGACCTTCGAACTGACTACCCCAGCCACGGTGCTACTCGATATTTTTCACATCGGCAACACTGCCAGAGGTGAAATAAGTGGAAAGTGACAAAAATCCTAGGACCTGACGGGGGTGGAACCCGCGACCCTTGGTTTCGTAGTCTGGCACTCTTCCACTGTGCTACCGATCTGCATGCTAAAAAGTCATAAATTTTTTTTTCTAAAATCATATAAAATAAAAATTCAGATACTTGGAGGCACATATTATGCACATTTTACTGTAGCAAATACGTACGGAAGCAATAGTACTGATTGAAGCGCTTCCTGTTATTCAAAATACGTTAACACAAATCCTCCTACACTTAACGACGTAGTTCTCAATACTGTTGAAACAAACGAACGAATTCCAACAATATATACTTACTGAGCAGCACTGAGAAAGTTAGGAAGCTGGAATGAGTTATACACTCCTGGCAATCAAAATTGCTACACCACGAAGATGACGGGCTACAAACGCGAAATTTAGCGACAGGAAAAAGATGCTGTGATATGTAAATGATTAGCTTTTCAAAGCATTCACACAAGGTTGGCGCCGGTGGCGTCACCTACAACGTGCTGACATGAGGAAAGATTCCAACCGATTTCTCATACACAAATATCAGTTGGCCGGCGTTTTCTGGTTGTTGTGATGCCTCGTATAAGGAGGAGAAATGCGTATCATCACATTTCTGACTTTGATAAAGGTTGGACTTTAGCCTATCGCGATTGCGGTTTATCGTATCACGACATCGTTGCTAGCGTTGGTCGCGATCGAATGACTGTTAGCAGAATAGCGAATCGGTGGACTCAGGAGGGGAATACGGAACGCTGTGCTGGATCCCAACGACCTAGCAGTCGAGATGACAGCCATCTTATCCGCATGGCTATAACGGATCGTTCAGCCACGTATCGATCCCTGAGTCAACAGATGGAGACGTTTGCAAGACAACAACCATCTCCACGAAGAGTTGGACGACGTTTGCAGCAGCATGGACTATCAGCTCGGAGTCCATGGCTGCGGTTACCCTTGACGCTGCATCACAGATAGGAGCGCCTGCCATGGTGTACGCAACGAGGAACCTGGGTGCACGAATGGCAAAACGTCATTTTTTCGGATGAATTCAGGTTATGTTTACAGCATCATGATGGTCACATCCGTGGTTGGCGACATCGTGGTGAACGCACATTGGAAGCGTGTATTCGTCATCGCCATACTGGCGTATCACCCGACGTGATGGTATGAGGTGCTACTGGTTACATGTCTCCGTCACCTCTTGTTCGCATCGACGGCACTTTGAACAGTGGCCATTACATTTCAGATGCGTTACGACCCGTGGCTCTACCCTTCATTCGATCCCTACGAAACCTTACATTTCAGCAGGATAATGCACGACCGCATGTTGCAAATGCTGTACGGGCCTTTCTGGATACGGAAAATGTTCGACTGCTGCCCTGGCCGGCACGTTCTCCAGATCTCTCACCAATTTGTAAACGTGTGGTCAATGGTGACTGAGCAAATGGCTCGTCACAATACGCCAGTCACTAGATGAACTGTGGTATCGTGTTGAAGCTGCATGGACATATGTACCTGTACACGCCATCCAAGCTCTGTTTGACTCAATGCCCAAGCGTCTCAAGTCCGTTATTACGGCCAGAGGTGGTTGTTCTGTGTATTGATTTCTCAGGATCTATGCACCCAAATTGCGAGAAAATGTAATCACATGTCAGTTCTAGTATAATATATTTGTCCAATGAATACCCGTTTATCATCTGCATTTTTCTTGGTGTAGGAATTTTAATGGCCAGTAGTGCATGAAAGACACAATTTAGGATGCAACAGTCGGAATAGACAATTGTTAAACTGGAATATAACGTTTGTAACCCATTTACAATGCTAGGAAGAGAATTCTATCGAAATTGGCTCCACGTAGCAACATTGTTGCATGCTGATGCCTACAAGAACATTGTAATATTATATGAAGCTGAAAACCTTACAGTAAGTCTTCTTACCCGTATTGACAATATACTCGTATATGTTTTTGGAACTTTTAAGTACTACATGAAGTTTTTCGTTAGCTGTTTAAGATGCATTGACTTTTTAATATATATCACATTCCAGTATTATTCTCTGTTTTGAAGGTTAATAAAATTTAATCCCTTTACAGTATTTTAAACAGTGCATAAATTTTAGAAAGGAAGTCTGAAATCATCTTTATCCACCATGTTTACAGACACTGAAGAAATAATTATGATAGGTAGGTGTGATAAAAGATTCCAAGATCGTTAAATTTATCTAACACTGACCTGAAGACATACTATCATTTGGACTTGCACATGTTCCATATTCCTGGAATGAAATTGGGAAGTTTCTATTTTACATAATGGATTCGCCAATCCGGGATTTGATATGGCTGTTGAGATGATGCCTATATCCTCCTGAGACCTGGTGGCCACTAGCGCAATACTTTTTGAAATACGTATCATGTAGTTGTTAAAGAGAAGATAGAAAAAGGAAATTCACAAACATTTTGGATTTTTCATCAAATGCTTTATGGCATGTTGGTTTTGGTGACGTAAAATGAAGATATGAAGGAAATGAGAAAATGGAAAACGCATTTTGTTGGTACAGTATTACAAGGCAGATATCGCATGTGCCATTTTCATCAAATTCGAAAAATTTAAATAAGGAATACTCACCTAGCTAAAACGTCATATACAAACCAGCTTAATTGGTACCGAATGACCGTAGTAAACGTTTCTCCTTCGAAATAGCTGCACCGTACTGTACATTGAAATGCACGCTAGGTATTATGATTGTTTATACAGAGTATACGATATAAGGGCAGAAACTTGTATGTCCATTATAATGGACATCAGGTCTCAGGAGGATATGTGGAAAACTACAAATGTTCTAAATGTTCTAAATGTTCCAATGTTTGTAACTCTATCGGACCAAACTGCGTGGTCATCAGTCCGTAGCTTACAAACTACTTAAACCTAGGTAAACTAACCTAAGGACAAACACACACACACCCATGCCCCAGGAAGGACTCGAACTTCCACGGCGAGCAACCGCGCGCTCCGCAGCGAGACGCTTCAGACCGCTCGGCTACTCCACCGCGGCTGGAAAACTGCAAGCGTTCAAATGTTTATAAATCTAAGGGACTGAAATGCTACTGTTATCAGTCCCAAGCCTTACAAACTATTTACAGTAACTTATGCTATGGACAACACACGCACCCTGGCCCGAGTAAGGACTGGAACCTCCGATGTCAAGCAACCGCGCTCTCCTCACAGGCGCCTTAGAACTGTAAGCGTTCTGCGTTCTGGATCCGTATAGACACAGAAAAGCACTATTTTCTCCATCCATATGAGCAGAACTAATATACAAATTTCTTGAGCTACTGTAGCAAATTTAACACGATACCAAAGCTGCAATCAATTCCTCCAAAAACAAAAAGAACTGGTCTTGTTCGGAATCAAAATTCACGAAGAAACTATTTGAAAACATCAAAGACAGGAAAATTGCTAGAAAACAATCTGTCTACTTAATTTACTTTAAAATGTAATCTGGAAGCACACAGTAAAATGAAAAAGTATGCCTTTTTTAATGATGGGCGTACATTGTAGGCTAGTATGTCAGGTTGTTTTTAAAATATATTTAAAATAAAAATATTTAAATAACTATTTTAACATCTTTTGCGTGTGGGACACGTCGCCATCTCCGGGTGCCGCCTGATACTCATTAAACGAACTAATACATAAATTACTAATACGTATTCAGTCAACAAAGACTCATTTCCTTTGATCTCTATATGCATTATAATGAGAGTCCTTTTTCCTTATTATCGGAGCCCGTAATTTTGCATATTTGCATTATAGTGCACATAAATGAATACATAACGAGTTACAGCTTATTTAACTAATTTGTGTATATTTATGCAAACTAGGTAAACGCGGGCAATCTACGGTGTGGCTCTGAATGGTATTAAACGGAATGGAAAGTAAATAAAGGACTTTTGTGACCGTACATTCATCAAAAACTATATTAATCAAATCAATATCTTTATACAACTGTAGAAAACATTTTTGGAGAAACAGCGGTCGATAATGAAATACTATTTTTTTTTTTTAAACACAGTCATGATCGCAAGAGAATTTGTTGTTGTTGTCAGGCAAGCGGTTTCAGTCTGCTTGTGACACCACCTTCAGGGCAACTGCAGTACGATAATATTACAAATATTAAGAGGGATATACAGAAGATGATATTATGGTAACTACTCTAACAGTAAAGTAATGACAAAGTGAAATGTTATACACGTGGCAGCTGACTGAGGGCAGTTCAGTAATCGTTAATCATGGCAACCAAATGCGGAATACCATAGTCTAACATGTAAAGTCGCGACACTCACCGCTGTGCACGTTGTTACCAACTGACAGTTGCAACGACACTAGCGTTCCCAGCGGTGGGCAAGCCGCCATGGTAGGGATGTTTGTTTATAATTGTTTTTGTGCGTAATTCACAAAATAGTATAATTTTTGCGCTAGAAGCATTAGTAAAATATCACTAGACGAACAAAATACAGAAATTAATGTAAATACAACCGAATTTAACTGATTCAGCGGTATAAATGACAGCTTCGTCACGAACGAATACGTACGAATATGTGTATATTTGCAGTTTGTTTCGCTGAAAGTAATTAGAATATAAAGAGAAACATAAATTTCTATTACGGTCTGTTCTTACTATGACAATCAGTTTTTTGACTCTTAGTAATTCGGTGTGGAGTCTAATGATTCGCACATTTTTATACCTCACTCGTCTTTCTTAAAATCGCACATTCTTTTGAGTGTAATTACTTTATTTTGAAAATCCAATGTTTGAAGATTCTTGTCGTTTATGGTTCACCTGTAGCAACAATTGTGAGATATGGTTTGTTGGAAAACAGTTTGATTGCTTTTCCCGTTTTATTGCCACGTCTGTGTCTTTTTTCCTTCAGCTTCTGCTGTAGTGTCTGAATTGGTACATTAAATACTGTAGTTATTGCATTTTATATTCGTTTTCTAAGTTTTACCCTCATCAATTTTCCTATGTAGGAAAGCGACGTCTTTCTGCCAAAGACCAGGTCTTCTGATGTTTCCTAGGCATTTTTATTAATAATAGAAAATGAAATTACTCAGTGGAAGTCTGTAGGTTACAAGATAATTGTAAATAAACTATCCGTTTCGTACCTTGTCAGGGTTCTTAAGAAACTTGATAAAGACAAATGTGGATCTATTTTTAAGTTATTACCTATTTTTATGGCACTAAATACAGGGTGTCTCACGAAAGACGCCTGCCAATCGTCCGCGTATGGCGCGGTATAGCTGCCAGCCGTCGCCATCGCATCCGCCGGCCACTGCAGCGCCCAGGCGCATACACTGAGTCTAAAAAGCATTATTATCTGAGTAACCTAAGCTAACCTTTATTTACAGTAGATGTTCAAAATGATGTCCCTCTGTGGAAATAGCGGCCTGACATCTCTTGAACACATTTGCGAACACTCGACGAATTTCGACTGCCGAAATCTGGGAAATGACTAGTCTAATCTTTTTTAACGAAACAATAAATTCTAACAAGCATGTGAACAATATCCAGCATCCATTTTTTCAAGAACTTTTACCTCACGAAAGCTGTACGGTTATTTCATGCAGGACAATGCAAGACCATTTATTGTTACTGCTTTTATGGCAGTAATACGAAGAGTTTTTTATGACAGTATAGTTGACTGGCTTCCTCGTTCTCCAGATCTAAACCGCTGTGACTTTTATTTTTGGGTAATGTTAAAAGACAAGTGTATGCAAGCAATCCCCAACCACTAGAAGAGTTGGAAAACAAGATTCGACTAGTCATTTCCCAGATTTCGGCAGCCGAAATTCGTTGAGTGTTCGCAAATGTGTTCAAGAGATGTCAGGCCGCTCTTTCCGCCGGCCGTGGGGACTGAGGCGCTTCAGTCACGGTCTGCACGGTCACTACGGTCGGGGGTTCGAATCCCCCCTCGGGCATGGATATTTGTGCCGTCCTTAGTTGTAGGTAGTTCATGAGTAGTTTGTAAGTTTAGGGACTGATGACCCCGTAGTTAAGTCCCTTAAGCTTAACAAACATTTGAACATTTGCTGCTCTTTCCACAGAGGGACATTATTTTGAACATCTACTGTAAGTAAAGGTAAGCTTGGGTTACTCAGATGACAGTGTTACTTAACTCATCGCCCGCGGCACAATAGAGTCCGAGAATCGGGCGCTGCCATGGCTGGCGTATGCGGTGGCGTCGGCCGGGAGCCGTACCGCGCGATCCGCTCTCGTCTGGCAGGCGTCTTTCGTGAGACACCCTGTTCGTTCCCTAATGTGAAAAGTGTGTTAAAATGAATATAAACGATACTATTGGCATATTTCCAGTATCTTGCTGGCCGCTTGGAGCGCTGCTGTCGTAGTGTATAACAAATAAACTGTGGTAGTGTCGTGACCGTATATGTTAGGCTGTGGGAATACTGCCTGCACCAACGCTCGGTAAGCTCCGCACCCCCCCCCCCCTTCCCCACATGCGGCATTACATCATTCGGAGTCTATCATGCACTTACTAAGAATTTTTCGTTACCTTACAGCCTACACATATTAGAAAGCCTAGTCTGTAAGGTAACAAAAAATTCTTAATAAGTACAGTTATGAAAAAGCCTGTAAGGTAAAAAAATTCTTAATAAGTACATGATTGACTACCAATGACGTAATGCCGCATGGGGGGGCGGACCTCACGGAGCGTTGGTGCAGTATTCCGCAGTTGGTTATCACGGCCAAAGGTTCCTGAGCTGTCCACAGTCGGCTGCATTGGGTATAACATTTCACTTTGTTATTAGTTTGCTGCGGCAGTAAGGCCGTGCGCGATAAGGCGCCCTGTTTCGGGCATGCGGCCGGTACGAGTCCGCCCTCGGGCATGGGTGCTGTGTTGCCCTTAGCATAAGTTGGTATAGGTAGTTTGTAAGCCTAGGGACTGATGACCAACGTAGTTAAGTCCATTAGATTTACATTTAATTTTGTTATTATTTTACTGTTATAGTAGTTACCATAATATCATCTTCTGTATATTCCTCTTAATATTTGTAATATTATTGTATTGCAGTTTGCCATCAAGATGGTCTCACAAGCAGATTTAAACCGGTTGCCTAACAACAATAAAAAATTTCTCTTGCGATCGAGACTGCGTTTTAAAAATATCAAATCAATATGTACCCTGCTTTTCGTTTCTAAAGCTGTGTGGAAGGCAAGGAAAGTTGGAAAATTGTTTTCTCAGAATATATTTACTTATTGAAAAGCAAGTGTGTGATTTTTTTTCCTAACAGAGCAGCGACAGAGCAGCAGGTGTAACGACTGTGAAACATGTGATGCATAATTACTCTTGAAGAACAAAGTCTGTCATTTTCTACATTCTGTCCATGCAGTCCCCATTCTGCACACTTTCTGCATCTCCTTCTCTCCCTCTATCTACCTCCTTCTCCTTCTCCTCCTCCTCCTCCTCCTCCTCTGACATCCCCCTTATTTGTCCATCTGCCTCTTAACTTTTTTGTCTTCCCTTATCTGTACATCTTATTGTCTATCTCTCTGTCCACTTAGTCCTTCCCCCGACGTACGTATGTGAAAGCAAAACATTTAAAAATTGTGAAGTTACTTCATATTTCGTGGTAACGGGGTGAATAGAGCACAAAATTACTCTCACAGAAAAGTAACGAAATAACATCACTAAGCAATATTTCACACAGCAGAAAATAGTTTCATCATCTTGGTTGCGAGGTCTACTGAACACTGACGCTGATTGAGTATATTCAGCAACAACACTTCCTTGATTGTCCATAGGTATCACTCAACCTCCACAAAGATGTAACCGACCGCGCACGAGTAATGCCAATGTGACAGAATTCCAATGTTTGTAAATCTAAGGGACTTAACTGTTGCGGTTATCAGTCCCTAGGGGTTTACTACTTACTTAAACTAAATTTGGACAACACTCACACCCATGCTCGAGGACTCGAACTTCCGACGGCGAGTAATAGCGCGCTCAGTAGGAAGGCAGCTTAGAACGTTCGTCCATTCCACCACGGAAAATATTTAAATCGAGAGAGCTACCGATTACGCTGTAACGAACGTGGATTGGTAGAACGTATACATGATACTATTTCTTGATGTCTTTGGTTTGTAAGAGAGTTATTGAATGAGACGATAGAATTCCAGTTATTTGTTTATGAAGCAAAGGACGGCATATAGATATTACACTAACGGTCATTAAAATTTGCTATACCAAGAAGTAATGCAGATGATAAACGGGTATTCATTGCACAAATATATTATACAAGAACTGACATGTGATTACATTTTTTACGCAAATTGGGTGTATAGATCATGAGAAATCAATACCCACAAGAACCACCTCTGGCTGTAATAACGGCCTTGATACGCCTGGGCATTGAGTCAAACAGAGCTTGGATGGCGTGTGCAGGTACAGATGCCCATGCAGTTTCAACACGATACCACAGTTAATCAAGAGTAGTGACTGACGTATTGTGACGAGCCAGTTGCTCGGCTATCATTGACTAGACGTTTTCAGTTGATGAGAGATCTGGAATGTGCTGGCCAGGGCAGCAGTCGAACAATTACTGTCTCCAAAAAGGCCCGTACAGGACCTGCAACATGCGGTCGTGCATTATGCTGCTGAAATGTAGGTTTTCGCAGAAATCGAATAAAGGGTAGAGCCATAGGTCGTACCACATCTGAAGTGTAACGGCCACTGTACAAAGTACCGTCGATGCGTACAAGAGGTGACCGAGACGTGTAACCAATGGCACGCCATACCATCACGCCGGGTGATACGCCAGTATGCCGATGACCAATACACGCTTCCAATGCTCGTTCACCGCGATGTCGCCAAACACGGATGTGACCATCATGATGCTGTAAACAGAACCTGGTTCATCCGAAAAAAATGACTTTCTATACACCATCTCAGGCCCTCCTGTCTGTGATGCAGCTTCAAGAGTAACCGCATCCATGGTCTCAGAGCTGATAGTCCATGCTGCTACCAACGTCGTCCAACTGTTCGTGCAGATGGTTGTTGTCCTGAAAACGTCCCCATCTTTTGAATCAGGGATCGAGACGTGGCTGCACGATCCGTTACAGCCAAGCGGATAAGATGCCTGTCATCTCGACTGCTAGTGATGCGATGCCGCTGGGATCCAGCACGGCGTTCCGTATTGCCGGTGGGTACCTATTCCATATTATACCAAGAGTTATTGGATCGCGACCAACGCGAGCACCAATGTCGCGATACGATAAAACGCAATCGCGATTGGCTACAATCCGACCTTTATAAAAGTTGGAAACGTAATGGTATGTATTTCTCCTTACAGGAGGCATCACAACAACGTTTCACCAGGCAACTCCGGTCAACTGCTGTTTGTGTATGAAAAATCGTTTGGAAACGTTCCTGATGTCAGCACGTTGTAGGTGTCGTCATCGGCGCCTTCCTTGTATAAATGCTCTGAAAAGCTAATCAACTGCGTATCACAGCATCTTTTTCCTGTCCGTTAAATTTCGAGTCTGTAACACGTCATTTCGTGATGTAGCAATTTCAATGGCAAGGAGTGTATTTAGCATCAGGTAAATGTGAGTTAACTAGAGGTTTCATCAGATTCAGGAATACGAACGATATCGCTGAATGCGCCACAGTTATTTAAATACAAAGCTGCCTTGCGTAGGCATGAATTCTATACCAAAAAGAGTTTATTACGATCTTTAGTTAATATAAAACGAGCTTTTATGACGCAGAATCTTCGAATAGAGAAATAAACCGTCAATTAATACATTTCTGCAATACACGTAGTGGGTGGGATGGCCCAGGAATGGCTGTGCGAGTGCCACGTGACGTGCAGCTGACCAATGGTAAGATACGATTGTCGGCAATCCACACAGAAAAGGTTGTCGCTACTTTCTGTGTGCAGACTTTTAAGCCGAAGTTGAGTGCCTGTGTAGGGAGAGAGTGGCCATGCGTGAGACCGCTCCTGATTGGCTGAGAGCCCAGGACGCCATGTTTTTACCAGATTTGGCGGTCTTTACATGTGTGTGAATAGTTACAGTCTGTGTTTCGGTACTGTGGAGTGTCTTAGAAGCTTATGAGAGCGATTTCACTGTTCGGTTACGTACAGGTTGTATTATGGTAGACACTTCTCCACTTTTGCACGTCTTCTGTCGGTTCTGTTTACGTAAATTAACGTGTTATTGGTTGGTCGTTAACGATAACCTTAGAACTTCGCGGCAACTTTTAAGATTAAATATTGATTTGAAGTGAATAACTGCGTGTAATTAATGATGTGTATTACATAGTCATTCAACGCAATCAAGATAAATGGGTCGTTGTTCGTCTTCCTCTGTTGGCTGTAAAAACCGAAGTAAATATTGTTATATGATGCTCGTGTTCGCAAGAAATAAGGAAATAGGGAAAAGTGGGAGGTGAAAATTAACCGAGAAAGTGGGAACCGTAAAGGCGACTTAGAAAGCAAGAAAGGCATTGATGAAATTCAGTAATAGAACTACTGCCTTTGAAATTCCCGCGTGGTTTAGTGCTTGTGTACTCTATTCGTACTGTGAAGGATGCGAGTTCGAATCCGATAAGCGGTTCATTTTTTTAAACAGTATTTGCTAGCTTTTTGTTAGTTTATGGTTCTGGTTTTTGACATGTCGTGCTATAAAGTATTTTAACATTGCTACGGCACCTCCCCCTTGGTTGTGTATTATTGGCTATTCACAATCCTGTAACTGGTTACGGGATATGACATGAGAAAGGGAGGGGGTCGGGACTATTGACTCATTGTAGATATTCAGTTACCTGTTTTGAGTTTTTCTATTGTTTCATTAGAGAAATATCATCGGTATTTTTCCGATTGTTTGAGATGCTCTGTCCCTAATAGTATGTACAGAGCTACGTTTTTGGTATTTCCCAGTGTAGGAAAATGTCATAAGATCGACAGTACTGTTAAAATGCATTATATCGCGGCGGAAAGCGATAATATTGTACTAATTTCGGCGATGGATATTCAGACAGATAATTCTGAAATATTTTCTTTTAGAGACATAACATGGGGTATCTCTCTTTCTTATTTATCAATTGTTAATTGTCAAAATTACCAGAACTTCGTAAAATACGTCAATAACATTCGACAATCATAAAAACTCTAGCCGCTTCTAACAGTCATAGACGCTTCACGAGACATATTTGCTTACAAAGTTATTAGGCCTGTATGAACATAGATGAATGGCATTTCTTTAACCACGTACTGGTTAGTAAGCTAGAAGACGTGCTTTGGTGTGATGGGTGGAAGTGATAGCTTATTTCAGTTGTTAAGTGGCTGCATTTATATCTGGGCCGCTATGTAATGCACGTTTCGCGCGCCGTGTGGTAAAATCATGGCGTCCCCAGGCCGGGTGGCCACTCTCCCTATATAGGCTCTAGGCCGAAGTGGAACGCAGCGCCCTCTACAACACTGATTTAACCGGCAGCACAATGCTGGTCGGCCCATACAGTCGACCTCCGTACTCAAGAACAGCTGCAGGAAGACGCATTGTAACTGTGACAGAGTCTGTACCTCTAAGTCTGAAGTATCTGCTTTTGTACAGTAAATAAAATTCTATTACTAACGAGAATGTCTGTTCTAGCTTTGCTCCTATATACGCATCCTTATTTGTGCGCTGACTTCTGTTACCTCCCCCAGTAGCAGATATACATCATACTGCGACGAGATGACTCAACATTTACAACTTAAAGCGGACCTACGCGTTCTTCACACTATGTTGCGACGAACATTTCGCAGCATGGCGCTCTCTAATTACCTTTTCTTTCATTATTTCGAGAGGAATACTTCGCTATTCTTTTCTTTTTTTGCTTTTTTGTCACATCCTGCTGCTAGCTCTCATCTAATACAGTTTCTTCAGACACCTCGGTTGAGCCAGACCCTAACAGTATTGCAAAATCTAACCACTGCGTAAACTGTTGTCGCTTTTATTAACAAGGCGACGGCACGACCGTAGGGTCGGGGATTTGTCCGAAATTTAGTGCGATGAAAGAGGACCCCTAACACCTCACGTGGTTAAAATAATAGGTCGCACTACTCGGAAAATCCCGAGAAAAATCGACTCGAAGTTTCTTAGGTGCCTTATGATTATAAAATGTTAGTCCCTTGCTGCGCCGCCGTCTGGCCTAGACGGTCTCGGGTTCGATTCCTCCTCCGGCAGTTTTTTCTCTTTCTGTTTCATTTTCTTTTGTTATTCCACCAATTATTTAGAAAGTTTGTCAAACCTACATTATCTTTAACAATTTAGTTACATTATTGAATAAAAATTATTTTCTTTTTGTCCAACAACACAATTCATGGTGGTGGGTTTTCCACTTTTCATGTATATGAAGAGAAACATTGGGGTTTTAATCAATAACAAAGACGATTGGGAAGCAGTCAATTTTTATACGTATAATAATTATAAAGAAGAACCTCAGGGGCAATTATCATAAAAACAAACAAAGCAATAATTTTTGCGACATCTTGCGCAGCATATAAAAGCGGATTATTTTTTTTTTTTTTTTTTTTTATTTTTTTTTTTTTTTTTACAATAACAGGGCGTTTGCGATAAATCTGTCCAAAAAAATATTTACGAAAATGTTTCGAGTTTCTGATAATTTTGAAACGAACCAGGTATATTGAATCATGTCTTGGAATAGTGCTGACGATAATTGATGGTGAATTACAGAACGAATTTTTTATACAATCTTCCCGGGAATTAATTTCACGATTCTCATCTAACAATGTACTGCAATTTTGCAAGCACTTTATGAATTTTTAACTTGCCTGTAAAAGTAAACATCACAACGTTGTATCAAAGAAGTGCATTTTGGAAGTATGACTTTTACAGACCAAGTTGGCATATTTTCATCTTGAAAAATTTCATCATATATTTCCGGTTTCGTTTGACCTCCCCAAGAGTCAATGAGAAGTAAGAATTTATTCTCCCCGACGTGAGATTTTAAACATTTCCGGAGAAAATCCATGTATAAAGCTGTCGTTACTTTTCCAGACTTCGATGATGTTGCGATGACGTCCGTATAAGTATTGGCATAGCCATCTATTTATTTGGGAATACGAGGTCCGAAATGACCGGTTGCTTCTTGTAAGCATATGAAGACATGTGGGAGCAGTTTTCCGGAAAATGTTATTGAATATTGTGCGATGTACGAATGCGTCACTTTATTTAAATCCGACTTTTTCACGAAAACTGTTTTACTCCCCTTTTCAGTAAGAGTTTTGATGAAAACAGATTGATATTAGCCGCCTGAAACTGTAGTATTTTTAATATTAAACAATATTCGAAGTTGTATGTAACTATCTTTTTCTATAATTAAATTTGAATTGATTTTTTTACGTCGGTAAAAACATTTTGTACGCAGAAAACATGTACTTACCTGTTTGTTCACTGTTTATCGCATAATCGTCATGGTATTGAGGGATTAAACGGCAAGTCTGCCGGCGAAAGGTCTCCGCAGACATCTGGATATTCTCCATCGACGCCGCTCCTACTTTCGAAACCAGTTACGTGATCTTGTGTTGTGAAATTCTGTGCTTCTGTTTAAATGCCGTGACCCATCGATCAGACGCCTTAAATTTGAAATCGCCGTATTGTGCAGCTGCAGCCAATGCTCATTGCTGTAAATTTCTTGTCGTGACTTGCTGATATTGCTCTATTGCTTCCACGAAACTGAATGCAGTGTTTGTTGGATGGATAGTACTCAAAATAGGTGTGATGATTCTGTTATCTGTTTCTGTGATGGTGTAATTAGCAGTACAAAAGTAGTGGACCAATTAGGGATCCAACCAGGACGTAATACGATAACTGCTCTGACTGCCATGGGCCGTCAGCGAGTTGAAGCTGAAGTGTCAGCGAAAGCCACCACTAAAGAGTCCTCAGTAAGGAAAATAATACTGAAAAAGTCTGCATAGGATAAAGAAGCAGTCGGCCAGCAAGGTTATGCCGTGAGTCAAAAACACTGTCAACATTCTTTTCTCATTTTCTCGAAACTACATTTTCAGAACATTAGGTAGATGTACGTTCGTAATGGTTTTAGCTACGTTCACCAAATTTCTCCCAATTGAAGAATGGCACATTATGTATATGCAGAAATGATCTATGTTTGTCGTTCTGTATATAATTTTAACAGTAATTTTTAGAGAAAATAGTAATGAAGTGTAATAAGGGTTTTTCCTATTTCCTCGAATATACTCCAAAGTACAAAACAAAAGGCATATGTATTCCTACGAATGTTGACAGCAGCCTGCCACAGTGTAAATTCCATTACACTGACGATGCAGCAGAAAATGGTTTCAGAATTCGAACGTGTATTATAAAAACATCTTTTAGGGAAAATATTGTAATTCTTAAACTATAAAAACACATTTCAATAAATTTTCTGTTACAGGTCGAGATGTCATTCAGTGTTGGTACAGAATCGTAACTTCCTACGCGTTGTAAATAAAGAGTGATGTGCACCGAAAGCAAAGCATGGAAATGGAACCCGTTCACGTCCAGATCCCATTAACTGAAGTTACAAAGTAGAGTTCTCGTTGCAGTTAGGTGTGTACCCTTGTAATCGGTGGTGCGTTATCGCACCAATTAAATTTCAGTAGCAGTTACAGCCAAGACATTAAGCATAATAATTCTGAATCCTTTTATAAGATTTTTATTGCCATAGATTGCTTATTGCTTTTATATGACTGGTTTTGACTCGTTAAAGAGTCATTACCGAATCTTACTTGTTCAGGCATGTTAATACTTCAGATGAACCAACATGCCTGGACACGTAAGAGACTCTTTAATGAGTCTAAACCAGTCATATAAAAGCAATAAGCGATCTATGGCAATAAAGATCTTATAAAAGGATTCATAACTATTACATTAAAAGTCCTGAATAAGATGTCAGGTAATTATAACATGAAGTATAACTTCATACCATCCTACACACAAAAGTATACAGGTCCCGTAAGGCAATTAAAAGATATGAAACTTCCTGGCAGATTAAAATTGTGTGCCGGAACCGGGACTCGAACCTGGGACCTTTGCCTTTCGCGGGCAAGCGCACTACCGACTGTGCTATCCCGACACGACTTACGATGCCGCCTCACAACTTTACTTCCGCCAGTACCTGCCTCCTACTTTCCAAACTTCACAGAAACTCTCCTGCGAACCATACAAGACTAGCACTCCTGGAAGAAAGCATATGATGGAGACATGGCTTAGCCACAGCCTAAGGGATCCTTTCTCCCAGGAGTGCTAGTCTTGCATGGTTCGCAGGAGAACTTCTGTGAAGTTTGGAAAGTAGGAGGCGAGGTTCTGGCGGTAGTTGTGAGGAGGCATCGTGAGTCGTGTCGGGATAGCATAGTCGGTAGTGCGCTTGCCCGCGAAAGGCAAGGTCCCAGGTTCGAGTCCCGGTTCCGGCACACAATTTTAATCTGCCAGGAAGTTTCATATCAGAGCACACTCCGCTGCAGAGTGAATGTTTCAATTAAAGGATATGTTTGCCATATATTTACCTTTTGTTGAAACGATTTGCAGCCATTTTGTTGTCTAGAACGAACCAAGAGTTCAAGCCCTTAAAAATATCGCACACTACAACAATTCAATATTATTTTTTATTGTTTTCATTTTTTTAACTGATCGGAACCGGAAATTTGAAGTAGTACACATATAATAAATCACAACGTAACTGTAATTTGCTAAACACAAGTGAACTTGTCAGTGGGTCGCCAACGTGGTGCCGCTACTGATGGCTGCTGATTTCTTGTGCAATTGTTTTCGTATTATAATTGGCTGAATTATAAAAAGTGTAAAAATAACTGATAGATTAATAAATTCAGTAGGCTTTATTTTTAAGAAAATTGCCCCCTCCCCAGACTTCAACAATACTGAATATGTAATGTCATATCTTTGCCGCACTGAAACAAGAGCAGATGTAATGTTTCCAAGGAGTAAATATGAGAGATAATACTGCATGGCGCACAAACGCACAACCGAGCGCGAATGGGATAGGCATGAAGAAATTCATTTTGGTATTTTAATTTTGAAAAGCACATCTCGCCGGCAGACCATGTCGAGATTGCACTCACGTGATTGTGGTATTACATCTACAAACGTACCGGATGGGCAATTTCATTTACGTCACCAACGCGCCTGTACCACACACAGATCTTGTCGCGTTTCCCTGGTAATCTCGCAGATTAAAAACAAATACCTGACAACAGTAAATCATACAGGCAAGTGTAAAGCCCGATACGGCATCAACAGCTCACTCTTTTGCAGAAGAATTAACTGACAAGTGAAATAAACAATATCTACTAATAGTAATCTAGATACAAAGAAATTTACGACATATGTCTGTGTTCCTGACGCTGCTGCTATAAAGGAATCGTATTGTAATTGCACCTATTAGCACCTTCTATCTAGCAACTCGTCGCCTTCCTCCTTCTACTCTTACTCAAAATCTGCCGAATATCCCTCGTCTATGCCCATCTCCCTCTTCGCTTGCCTCTGTCTTCCATCTCCTGTTGCCTCTCTCTAAAATGTTAAAATGTTTGTAGAGCTTATGGGACTTAACTACGGGGTCATCAGTCCCTAAACTTACAAACTACTTATGAACTAGCTAATACTAAGTAGTGCACAAATATCCATGCCCGAGGGGGGATTCGAACCCCCGACCGTAGTGGCCGTGCAGACCGTGACTGGCGCGCCTCAGTCCCCTCGGCCCCTGCGGCCGGCTGCCTCTCTCTCTCTCTCTCTCTCTCTCTCTCTCTCTTATCATGCCCTCATCCTCTTTCTCTCTTCATTTCTTCGTACCCTAGTCGTAGCTATTCAGAGAGGACAAATTTAAAATCATGAACTTAAAAATGTATATTCTCTCCATCAGGCCGACTGGTACAGCAATGAATTCAGTATAATTTCTTATAAAGCACAGTCTTGGTTGCGAGTAATACATTTAAATCATCGCGTTTCTCCTGTTTGGGATATCATTTTTGGAATCTAGGAAATAAGTCGAAGGGAATTATAACAGGCCCAGTCGTATCGTGTACAGTCACACTAATGAAAGAGATTATTACTTATCTTTAAAATAATTAGTTCCAAACCCTTGTAGCGTCAGTCTTGGAAAAGGAAAAAAGAAGACCATGAATTCATAGACTGCCACATTCTTGAAGATGACTACAGCACACGATCACACAGACGGAGCCTTACACACGTGAGTATCATCACCAGAGCGTGTGCAATGTCTATGATAGTATCGTGTATGCCATTCTTTTGCAGCAATCCAGTTTGAAATTCTCCCACAGAGGCGATAGTACAGTTGCTGTATGCAGTCTTGCGGAATGGCCTGCCATACAATTTCCACCTGGACCAGATTTCGTGCCGGTCATACAGACCACGCAAGATGACGTTTCATCCGGTCCCAAACAGGCTCAGTGGTGGGACAGATCTTCGCATCTTCCTGGCCTAGGTAGTTGACTTTGAAGAGCACGTTGGGTGGTGCGGGATGCATACGGACGTGTACTGTCCTGTTAGAAAAGCATATCGCGTTTTAGGTGTGTGAACGGCAGCAAAACTGGTTATTTTCGGTGTACCGTGCATTGTTCGATGTTCCCTCGACAATCACCAGATGAGAACGGCACAGACAAATATATACAGACGGGAAACCTCCGTAAGGGCTCGGTCCTACGCTCAGGGGTGCGGGGAGGGAGGGTTTCCAGTAGTTCCGTAAGATGTCCCATGATGGCGCTGTGGTCAGAAGCAGCTCTTTAAACTGGCCAGAGCAGGCGGCAAGTAGCAGATCTCCCCACCACCACCTCCCCTCAAACGCCAGCAAGCTGGACACAGCCGTGGCCTCGTGGCAGGCGGCACAAGCTCTCCCCTCAGTCTCCCCTCCACGCTACTCTCTGATGTGCGAGAGGCACCCTAAGCCAGCGATCCGCCTGACACCTGCTAGCATCTTACGGAACTACGAGGGGAGTGTAGGACAGTGGTTTAGGGGAGGGGGGGCTGCTCCTCTGTATATGTTACTCTGTGAGAACGGCCAGTGTAGGATGGTCACTCCCCACACCATGCTGTACGATCATGCGTGCCATTAGGGCGTCTTCCGCTCACGCCCCACATTTGTACAACCCGCCCTCAGTGGTGTCGCGACAGGCACTTAGGGAGGGACAAATGATGGTCATACATGTGTGTGGCAAAGTGGAAGGGTGCACGAAAAACTGGAGGACCACATAGGGACACAGGGCCGACACCCGGCTTCACGGTGTATGGGGCCATATACTACAGTCGCCGTTGTTCTCTGGCGATTGTCGAGGGAACATTAGACAGTGCTCGGTACATGGAAACCGTGATTCAACCTGTCTTGCTACCGTACATGCACCAACAACGCGATATGGTTTTCAGATGTTTGAAAATCTAAAGGACTTAACTACATTGGTTATTAGTCCCTAGGCTTACAAACTACTTAAACTAACTTAAAGTAACTTAACGACAAACACCCATGCTCGAGGGAGGACTCGAACGCCCGAGGCGAACGGTCGCGCGTACCGTAGCCCGGCGCCTTAGTGCGCACGGCTATTCTGGCGCCTTCCTTTTGAAAGTCTTCCGCCGATCCAACTGACAAGTAAGAGCCACTCGCGCTGCATTATTTCTTGTTTCTGACTGTCTGGCTGTCGTGTCTCAAAATAAGCGCGGCATAAGAGACAAAAGAGTGGAAGTTTTTCTTTGCGTCTGTCGCCTAGGTGCGGGAGACAGCACTACAATGACTAAACACCAGACGTTCGCAACAGACGTAATGAAATGGAGCTTAAGGGTGGGAGGGGGGCGAGGGAAGCGGATTCTGGTCGCGCAAACCCTCCCCCACCCCCTCTTGCCGGTGTTAATTACTTCATTAAGCCAACTTCGAGTCTACGGTTCTCGTTTCCTTCTGTCTTTTTACCTCTGGTAGAATACATTGCTCATTCAGTTAAACCCCCTTCATCCCCAATAGTTATTATTCCTTAAAGAACTTCTCCTTGAGCTGAAGAGGACCGCAAGACTAGACCGTTAATTTCCAACCACGAATGAGACAGCACAAAACCTATCCGCCAGACGATGTCGAATAGATGCTGCTAGAATTACTGGATCTCTATTGTTCCAGGATTCACAATTTTCATGAACCATTTCGTTTGCATTTCTTTATCTGTAGGACATTTTCAGTATTTATTAAACACGCTGGAAGACGTAAACTTCCAAATTAATACTGGTGCAATTAACAACTAGTTCTGAAAACAGATAGTTTTCATTTTTATGATAATTTAATTTCGGCAGTCATATTTAGCTGATGTATATAACGCGGGAAATAAAGGGGATATTAGCAAATCTCTATCTATATAAAAGCGAAAGGACACTCATTCATTCACTCACTCACTCACTGACTAAACACGAAATCTCTAAATCTACTTCCCCTATAAAGCTGGAATTTGGCAGGAATGTACTTTATAAGTAGAAGATGTCAGCTAAAAAAGTATTTTGCAATTGGGCTCATAGCTCAGGAGATATTCATAAATAATGAAAACTTCCCCTTCTTTCAGCAGGTGATATTGTCACTTTATCAGTCCACTATTTGAGAAGGAGAGCACTTAGCAACGCGCAACAGACTTTAAACATAATTTCGTACATTTAGGAAACTTTTTCTCGCTGACAACCTCAGCAAAATGATGAAAGGAAAAAAGTTTGTCGCTTACTACTTTTTCGGCGTTCATGCAGTAAAATTACAGCATTTGGCATGACAATACAATTTATTACTTCTACACTATGTATTTTATTCGCGACAAAAGTTACAGACAGTATACACACATATCACTGAACGTACGTGTTAAATTTTGTAATAGACACACAGTTCCTGAGATATGGGATCGTAAACAATTACGTACATGAAAAATCGCCTCATCATGTATGACGTTTAGATTTATTACGTATTTCCTACTAACTATATTCGCGACGTATTATGCAGACATTTTACATATACACTACTAGATGTACTACCATGCGCAAAAATATCCGAACGACCTGAATTGCGTTTCGCCTGATGTGCATGCAACCCAACTAACGTACGTGTCTTGCGGGTGCTCTGCTCGCTCCGCAGTATAGTCGTTCGACTATTAAAAATGGAACCACTACAGACAACCGCTCTTTATGGCAATCACTCCAGTTGTAAATTAACACCACGATTTTGCAAATACAAGGAAACACGTTATTAATTCCTTGGCGTTTATTAAATCCAATTTATTACAATGACATATCTTAAGAATTATCACACTTATTACAGTCTCATATAACAAACTCCGTCACATAAAACATTAATTAATCCTTAAACAACATTTAATATTGTTACAAACAACAAATTTTACTATAGTATCGGAAATCCTAAAGTCCTGTAGAAATTCGAAGTAATTTTGTTCTCTAAATAGTTTTCTCACAATTGCGAAACGTCGTTCCACTGGCGAGCGGATTTTTATTAACCGATTGTAGAACTAACCAGCTAATAAAAACTCAATTAACAGCAGCAAACGCACTATGGAAACTTCAATATTAACTGCGTATCACCAACATTTTCTCCGTATTCATACCTGAACAAATATTGTACACATCTTGGAACTTGAATTGATATGACAAACTACCTTGTTCTGGAATCAAACCAACCACCTGTAGCCGTAGCTAACTAAGCAATGCATTCATGTCTTATAGATACTTGATTATGCCTAAGATTGTCACAGCTGACGAAGCATATAGATGTGTGAAATATTGGAGATTTCCTCACAAAAATCAAAACGCGCAAATCAAATCATATAAAATGCCAATTCTACAATATTTTATTTAATTTATTTCTTACTGAAACAGAAACTTAATAATCACCGTTATGTCCCTAATCACAAGTGCCCAGACTCAGTGCTGTGTGGGACTGACATACGAGGCTGCTCCTGTCTGAGTTTCGAGTCCTTCCTCGGTCAGGGGTGTGTGTGTGTTGTCCTTAGATTAGATTAAGTAGTTCTAAGCCTAGGGACTGATGACCACAGTAGTTTGGTCCCATAGATTTACAAACATTTGATTTTGAGTTACATACCCGGTATCTAAATGGAAGATAACTAAGTGAAGTCAGATGTTAATAGTCTAATTATTTCACCAGCAGCGGGACGTTTGAATCTGTAATCAGGATATAATTACGTTATGCGTCACCGGGAATCGAACCCCGAACCTACCGGTGTCCTTTCTAAGCACGAATGGACGTTCAATCTCAAATGTTAACTCAACAGGAATGAAGATGCGTGCGTGTCTGACTAGTAACAACAGCACATATCGTTGTTATAATAATAATAATAATAATAATAATAATAATAATTTCGTGTGGCTCAGAGTCCTGGTGTATGTCATCCAACTGTGCGCCACTTCAGAGACTTGCATGTCCCTAACCTGCCCCAATTATCCAACCTACCGTTCAACGTGGAATCCAAACCACGCGTAGTTTATGACACACATTGTTGAGACGTGAATGCTGGGTTAAAACACAGATTGAAAAAATCGGTGATCTGAATAGGTTTTGAACCCGCGACCTTTGAGTTACCATTCACGCACTTTACCCCAAGACCACAGCAACACCTTAGCTTGCGTACATAGGGTACGAAGAAACATTCAAAATAATTTTTTGTTAGTAGTCCAGTGTGCTCTATCTAGGGCGTCAAATGAAATGATGAATATTTTGTGCTGGACCTGGATTCGAATCCATATACGTGCCTTTCGTGGAGACCTAGAGGAGTCGGCAGTCTTGGAGAAAGCAACGAAATGATTCAACTATATGATTCCGAGAGGGTCGAGTGAGAAAAAGAGGAGATCCGAATTATTATCCCAGTCCAGCACCAACATTTTTAATGTCTCAAGTTAAATTCAATACGAGACACGTGACCTTAAAGGACAAGTGGTTTATAAGATAAAATAAAGTTTTGTAATATAAGAAAAGCTTTCGAGCGACAGAGTTACTGATTGCCATGTATTCTACCTGTTACTGGCAACGATAAATCGGCTCTGTCAAAGTTGATAGCGAAATAATTCGGTTTAATACGGATTGTTAACTACGGTGCAACTTGACGTTCTTCAATTGGTGTTACCAGCGGTGAAGTAGCCAGTTAAAAATATGCACATGTCAGACCCTCTCCTTGTTAGTCCCGTCAGCTGAAGCAGTATGATGTAGTGATGACTGTTACCTCTGCTCTTTCTTACCGGGAAGTAAGGCATTGGATTATTTGGCTCCATAACAACACTACAACACTTATTGCGCGTGTATGCAATGCATAAGGATTCGAGAATTTACTTGTACTGCGGCTTACATTTCTGTATATGCTTGACCTAAACTGCAACTTCATTGTTTGTTTTACTTGATATTTGTACTCACTGAAATAAAATTGCCTGATCTTCAAGTACGAGACCTTTCTCTCATCCTTACCTCCTGGTAGATTTACTTTCTAACAAGAGAAATAAACCCGGTAATTGATTCACAAACGACTAGTTCACGCTGTTAAGAAATTTCGCGAAGTAATTTCATTTCCTCTTAAAACGTGCTAAAATTTCGTGTGGCTCATTGGCCTGGTGCAAGTCTTTCGACTGCACGCCACTTCGGCGACTTGCGTGTCCCTAGCCTACCCCAGTTATCCAACCGGGGAAATGGGACCTACAGCTTATCGTGAAATCCGAACCACGTGTCGTTTCTGGCGACTCCTCACATCGTTAAGAGGTTAAGACCGGAATAAAACGCAGACTTAAAAGAAATCCGAGGCCCGACCGGGTATCGAACTCGGGACGCTGCTGTTTCTGGTCAAACGCTTTACCCCGCGACTACCGGGCCACACATATAATTTTTCTCAAATTTCCTTAATAAGAAAAGCTCGGTGTCAGGGTAGGATGAAGTCTAGGCCAGATTAATCTTTTCGTCTGATAGCATAAGTATTTTACCGTACGAAGTATCATATGTTGTGTTTCTGTGTTTCTGTAGCTATGGAAATCATCAGCTGAAATAAAGACCATGAAGTGTGGTACAGATAAAAATGCAAAACAATTATCAACCGAAGGCAAAGCTAATGCTCAAACTGAGGTGTATTTTTTCCTTGCCTTCCTCGACCGAATATCGGAAGGCGTATGCAAAAATGTATAATGTGTTATGAATACTTGGAACGCTACATTTATGTTGACTCTTCAAAAAAGAATACTTTGTTTACAACGAATTAAAATTAGTAGGCATGACGGGATTTGAGTCGATTTATGACAGATTACCAACTTACCGTCTTACAACGCAAAGCTTCCATTCGAATACACTCGCCTTACTGACTGGTATAATGTCATACGTGAGGTAACACACTTCTTAAGAAGATACGATAGCCAGGACAATCTAAATTTTACTTTTAATCTCAGAAACACTGTCAGTATTACTACGTGTGAAATTTAGAGACAAAATTCATTTCCACGATATTCTTAATAATACTAGGAATTTGTTTATGAAAGCTTTTTCAGAGCAAGTAGTTGGGAATGGGGGGAATGAATTTGACTTCTGAGGCAAAGAAAGTGTTTCCACATCGTATGGCACTTGCTTCCTCTTGCCTTGTCGATAGGTGCTTACTTGCGAAATGACACAACTCAAGAGCTTTGATAAATGTTGTATTCTTGCACTTTATGAAGAGGGATACAGTATCAGCGCCATTTCCCGTGCTCTAGGATACAACAAATCCACGATACACCTGTGGGTGAAGAGGATGGCAGATGAAGGCCATGTTAACAGTCATCGTCGCCCCCGACGTCCACGCAGTATGACAAAGGAGCAAGACAATGATATACTCCGCTGCAATGATGAAGACCCATTCCACTACAGCACCGAAATTAGGAACGTTCTACAACTACCTGTAAGTAGATAGACCATCCACCGTAGTCTCAACGAGGAAGGAAGATATGGACAAAAATCGGCGATAAAGGAAATGTTGGCAGAACAACATAAGACTGCCAGATTAAACTTCGTACTGGCATCTGGCATACGTAAGCAAACCAATTTCATTCTGGGAGCAGAGAAAGTATTTTACGCTGCACCAAAGGGTTCTGTCCATGTTTTTGGTCCAACTGGACCGAGATTCGACAGAAAATATGTCCATCAGAGGCAAAGGTGTGGCCGATCTGCTGTCACAGTTTGGGAATGGATGTCGGCAAATGGTTGCGGCATTCTATGGGAACTGGACCGTCCGCCTACCAGTAGTTACAACTGTGAAATACTAGATAACATAATGCTTCCTTCTGTTCATGAGACGTTTCCGGAAGGCAAAATAATATTCCAACATGACCGTTCCCCGGTCCACACTGCAAATTGTGTGAAACAGTGGTTTCGAGTGAACGGAGACGTTGATGTGTAGGACTGGCCTCCCAAAGATGCTGACCTCAATCCCATACAGCACGTGTGGGCAGAGATGGAGAAGATTATTAGCAGCCGAAGACCTACGCCACCAACGAAGGCAGCGCCATCTGAAGCAGTTCAGGATGCATGGGAAGAGCTGTCGCAGAATAGTGGGTTTATAAGAAAAATAGTTACCTCTGTTACCCGGCGGCTAAATGTAGTTGTAGAGGAGAATGGAAACTGGACACGATACTAAATTACATTGTCATCAGAGACAAAGCTTTGTTTATATTAAATGGAAGTGTCTTATTTTCTCGATTATTTTTCTTGAAGATTTACATTACTTCGAAGAAAAGAAAAATTATTTTGTGTTAATTTCAACCCTTTTGTAATAAAGTATTTCATCTTAAATTATTACAGAACTTTAAGAAAAACCAAAACCAGCATGAAAATTAAGAAGGCTTATGACGTCGATGCCAATGAAGGCATCAAAGAAAGAACTATTTACTTTTTTTTATTAAGTGAAGAAGGCATTTTATTTATTAATGTTCTGTTTATTTAGATGTTGGCCGGGTACCAGTAAGGATAAAATCATAAGAGAGCTGTCATTTTTAAATGTGTTGAAAGGCCAGCTAGTAGACTCAAACTCGAGCGTTTGGGTCCACTAGATCCCCATATTTACTAACTTGCAGTCGAATATAACTCAGTGGTCAAAGCCTACTGTAATTTCATCTTAAAGCCCATTAAAATCTCTAAGTAACGCTTTTAGAGTAGACCCTGTTCATATTAACTTGGCGTCCAATTCACCTGTTCATCGACTTTGAGTTCACGTAAAATTTACGAAACCAGAAAAGGAGGATTAGGACTTAATATCCTGTCGACGTCGTGGTTATTTGAAATGGAGCCCAAGCTGGGATTGTTTCGTTAAGAATGTGGAAGGAAATTGGCTATGCTTTTGAAAAGGAACCATGTTGCCATTTGCCTAGAATAATTTCAGGAAATCACTTGAAAAACAGAAGGACAAACAGACATGGAAACTATACGCTTTCGCCATTGTATCACTGAGCAGTCAAAATTCAAAAAGTCGAAAACGAAAAGTGAAATGCCGAATTTAATACTAATTATACCTGGACGCAACAGAAACTTACATGATACGAAATTAAAAGTCATTTCTACAGGTTGCCGTTAAGAGTGATGTTGCCTTTCTATTGAGCACTGAAATCTCCAATAATGATTACTGAATCGAATTTTTAAAATAATACCAACTTCTGGCCTGTGTACCGATCCGGTTTTATGGTAGAAATGACACATAAAAGTAGTAAGGTTTCGTGAAATCACATTATACAGACGTTTCGGTTAAATGGTTTATTTGCAGTAACACTCGTACAACGCTAAACTACAATGTCACAACATCTAGTTTTACGATCTGGTCAGCAGTGGAAATCAAAAATCTTAGTAATAAAGTCTGTAAATAACATTGCTTCTTGCATTCGTTATTTCGCTTTCTTTATCTGTAAGAGAAGCTTCCTCGTCACCTTCTTATCACATAATCCTATGAAGTCCTTAAGTTTTTATTTCCTTAATTCCCAGAATCTATGACGAAGTAAAGAGAGGCAGAAAGGAAGAGGAGACGGTGAGAGAGAGAAAGGAAGAAGAGAGGGAAGACAGGATGAAAGGAAGTATAGGACGGACAGGATTGCGGGATAGACAGAGGGAAGAGGAGGAGCTGGAGGAGGTAGAAGGGGACGAAGAGACAGAGGCAGATCGTGAGAGAGAGAGAGAGAGAGAGAGAGAGAGAGAGAGAGAGAGAGAGAGAATGGGGAATGGTAGACAGAATTCAGAAAGCAAATGCTTTTCTCAAGGGCAACAGGGTATTTGACTGTTCTCTGGTAATCATCTTAAATGGGTGATCATGTCATCTTACGCTCATAACATGAGTTGCGGTGGAATGGCCGAGCGCACTAAGGTGCCTTGCTGCGGAGCGCGCGGTTGCTCCTCGTCGGAAATAGCGTCGCCCCTCGGGCATGTGTGTGTGTGTGTGTGTGTGTGTGTGTGTGTGTGGTGTTGTCCTTACATTACGTTAGTTTAAGCAGTTTCAAAATTCAAATGTTTGTAGAGCTTATGGGACTTAGCTACGGAGTCATCAGTCCCTAAACTTACAAACTACTTATGAACTAGCTACAACTAAGGACGGCACAAATATCCATGCCCGAAGGGGGATTCGAACCTCCGACCACAAGTGCAGTCTGTGACTCACGCGCCTCAGTCCCCTCGGCCACCGCGGCCGGCAGTTGTATAGTATTATTGTGTACACATCAGTGAACTGATGTTTACATTTGTGAAACAGGTGTTCACGATATATTCGTATTTTAAGTCGTTTACAAACGTAGTTGGTGAAAGTACAAATTTCATTATTGTTGTCTTTTCAATATTTACTTCGGTGAGGCAGTGTTTCGGTATATGATAAAGACATCAACAATTTGTCTCATAAACGCCTTTTTAGCGCATATACTGAAACCAACTGCATTTGAACACGAAATGCAAAATTTGTGAACGATACTGGAACCGCATCGCTACCAAGCTTATGTGGAACTGATTAAGTCTATTCGAAACTTCGACATTTTTTCTTGGAATATTTTAATTTTGGCACGTAAGCCAAGATAGTTATCCTTTTAATTTCATTCTTCTTTAGCCTAACAAGTTCCGATTTAACTTGACAAATTTCTTTGTAGTCAAACAGTACGAGAAAAATGCATAGTAATTTATGGAAAGTGGCTAGCGCGCAAGATTAAATTGCGTATACACATGAATTAATCGGAATCGGAAATGAAACTACGTAGTAGCGCACTTACTGTGTAATTTTTGCACTGTCTTTTATAACAGAGTTAATTTAAATGTGAAATGCATTTGGTAGAAAAACGAAGACTTAATCTAAGACGCAATCCATATTTACTCACGTTTATGGTGTGTAATAGTTTGTATCTTTGGACTAGAGTCAGTCTGTTGACATAAACAAATAGACGTATATTTTACTTTAAATGCAACTTTCACCTTTCTTACTTACGGTACGTAAAAATCTGGATTGTTGTCGAGAAACTAAGATACCTTAAGCGCATCAACTTTCGGAAGGTGTTTTCACTATCAGACTTCACATAATTTTCTCCCTTCTTACAAAAAAGTTATAAATGCGTTTTCCATCACAAGTAACTTAATTGTACACAGAAAAAGTCAGGAAAAATTTAGTAACCTTCGCTAACACTGCTCTAACACGCATATGGCTTCTTCTTCCTCGTGTTATTTGAAATCACCAGAGCTTAAGCCAATAAGAGAGCGTTTTTGATCACGTGACCTAAACTTGATATTTAATTATATTCATGCTATAATTTCAAAATTATAACAAATGTTTTGTAAGAAATTCTATTTGAACATTACAATCATCCAGATTGAAAACAATTCGAACCCAATTTTAAACATAGCATAATAGCCTACTATATATGCCACATTCCAGATTTGGTAACTCATTTCAATGTGTAAGTAGGAAAAGGGGAACAAAATAGTATGTTCTCATTAGACTGATGTATTTTCTCGGTACGTCTATGTTAGCAAGAATATTTTGCTTACTGTTCCATTCATTTCATACCAGATGAGCTACAGTAAAGCGTAGCCAGGTTTACCTAGTTAACATGAAAATTTCGAATGTTGGTAAGGCAACAAAATTAGAAGAAGTAAGGATGGTGAAATTAATAAAATATTTCGAAATGAAACATAAATCATTTCTTCCGTAAGACCTATGATTGTAAAATCGCTCCTACACAGACATTAAATGCCAAATGAGTAATTAACCCTTTAACTATAGTGAACTTCTACAGACGTTCATTGTAATCGAACCTTGTAGAAGGTAGACTGCTCTAAAAGCTAGGGAAAAGAAGTCCCCTCTGATGAACTTCCGTTTCTAATGACCACTCTGTCGACGGGACGTTAAACGTTAATTTTCCTTCTTGTTTTCGCGTGAACTGGTGCAGTCCTCTGGAGGGAAAGACTTTCCAAGGCAATTTCAAAAACAGTCCACCTCTGCAAGGCCATATTATTGTGGTATTTTAAGAAGTCACCAGTTGTTACAGAGCTAAACGTCGCTCTCTGCGTGACATTCAAGTAAAAGCCGATAAACAACTGCATCGGGTGACCATTTGATAAATACAGGACCTATTTTAAGGCGTTAATATCACTTCTCACTCTAAAACAAAATGAAAATGATCGCTTTCCAGTGAGTTAGTCAACGAAAGTGACATATTTCCAACATTTCAGCGTATTGTAACAATTACATATCGATAATTATTGTCCGCGGTGGGCGTCAGACTAGAACTACGAACAAACTATACCAAGTGCGAGCTACTATACAGTAATCCCATCTCACGCACTCGTAGGGCAAACTCTTCCTGTTTCTTTCGCACCTCTCTGTTTCTGGGAGACTGGAAACTGGAGAGTTCATTCATCAGATGCTTTTCACTTTTATTTAAACAGCATCACCAGCAGTTACATTGTAATCTTTACAAGGAGACCATACTTATGGTCCCTTTCGATTTTATAGAATGAATTACATATTCTAAACTTTACTTACGCGACTTTTTTTTCTTGTCTCATATTCTTATCACAAATGCTTCTCCTGTCACTTATAAGCTTGAATCGAAATATCATTGAAATTGTTCAGATGCTTAATTTTTTCGTGGATGATCTATTTTTCAATCCCTGGAAAAGATTTATTTGCACGGTTCGTCTGATTGGAAACTATGTGCTCGAAACTTATGAAATATGTTTGTGAAGTTTGCATTTTGTAATCAGGGTAATTCTATCTTTACATTTCTGCAGTTATGTGTTAGAGGTGGTGCCAACGAAAAAATTCATAAGGAAAATAGTATTCAGGTATATAACATTAAAAAGTATTGTGCAGAAAATGTTAATAACGTCTCGTGATGCTATAGTTAAAGAAATCGATGAAGGCTTATTCTTCTACGCTGGGTATATCTCTTCTCAGTCAACACAGTGGCAGGCTGCGCGCCGCGCCTTCGAAGCCGCTATCTCCGTCAGCGCTAAGGCAGCGCGAGGAACACGGACGCCCAGCAAACGTATTCTGCCTGTCGCTAGTCTAATGGAGAATTGGCAACATAGCAGAGTACGCTTGGCAACTCTGTGAGCGGGGAGTTACTTCCTGGTAAGCACAGAATTAAGCTGATAAATTCACTTGATTTTTCATGTCATTTCCATTCAATAATCTGAGTGATTTTCACTTAAGGTGTGACATAAAGTTATTAATTCATATTTGTGGGTCCAGGAAATTCGTTCCATGCGAAAATTGCAACCAATCTCTTCTTTTAAAGTTACGCTTGATCTGGTCTCCTAACTCGTCGACCAGTAAGGAGGAACCAAATACCCGAAGTCCTCGCTAGCCTTCGGGTAACGTAGTCGGCTGAGAAACGAACGTGCTGTCAACTTTCGATGCCAATCGTGGTGAGAGCAAATATTTTTAGCTCTTCTCTGACAGAGCGACAGGTATCCAGATTGAAAATCAATAGGGAATTTTTAACAAAACTACTCAGTCAAAAGGTGTTTAGCTGTTTCCAGGACGGCATTCTCTCATATACTCTGAAAGTGACTTACAATGCTCAGGTGGTTTACCGATTCCGTGCGTGTAGAAACCAATTCCTTTCGAGTTAAAGCTGTCGCCGAACCACGTTGAAGTCAATTTGTCGAGAAATACATTTTCTTGACGGTTGGACAACTACTTCCAAACATGAGTAAAAAGTCTTAACATGAGACTAGTATAATTTTTGTGTCAGATGCTTGCTTATAGTTAAGCACTTCATTGAGCACCAAATTGTCTTAACTGCGTCTAATCGATATGCTAAGTGCAGTTTCCGTTACATTGACGTAGTAGTCTGGTGGATCGGTTGTAGTGTGGGTTCGATTGCATCCTATAGGTGTATATTTTTAACTGGCACGATCATGTCTACTTCACCTCTTGTAACACCAAGTGAAGAACGTAAAGTTGCGCCGTAGTTAACAATCCGCATTAAACCGAATTATTTCGCCATCAGCTCGGACAGAGCCGATCTATCGTTGCCAGTAACAGGCAGAATACACGGCAACCAGTAACTCTGTCGCTAGAAAGCTTTTATTATATTACAAAACTTTATTCTATTTTATAAACCAATGGTCCTTTAAGGTCATGTGTCTCGTATTGAATTTAACTTGAGACGTTAAAAATTATGGTGCTGGATTCTAATTCGGATCTCCCCTTTTTCACACTCGACCCTCACGGAATTATATAGCTGAATCATTTCGTTGCTTTCTCCAAGACTGCCGACTCCTCTAGGTCTCCACGAAAGGCACGTATATGGATTCGAATCCAGGTCCAGCACAAAATATTCATCATTTCATTTGACGCCCTAGATAGAGCACACTGGACTACTAACAAAAAATTATTTTGAATGTCTCTTCGTACCCTATGTACGCAAGCTAAGGTGTTGCTGTGGTCTTGGGGTAAAGTGCGTGAATGGTAACTCAAAGGTCGCGGGTTCAAAACCTATTCAGATCACCGATTTTTTCAATCTGTGTTTTAACCCAGCATTCACGTCTCAACAATGTGTGTCATAAACTACACGTGGTTTGGATTCCACGTTGAACGGTAGGTTGGATAATTGGGGCAGGTTAGGGACATGCAAGTCTCTGAAGTGGCGCACAGTTGGATGACATACACCAGGACTCTGAGCCACACGAAATTATTATTATTATTATTATTATTATTATTATTATAACAACGATATGTGCTGTTGTTACTAGTCAGACACGCACGCATCTTCATTCCTGTTGAGTTAACATTTGAGATTGAACGTCCATTCGTGCTTAGAAAGGACACCGGTAGGTTCGGGGTTCGATTCCCGGTGACGCATAACGTAATTATATCCTGATTACAGATTCAAACGTCCCGCTGCTGGTGAAATAATTAGACTATTAACATCTGACTTCACTTAGTTATCTTCCATTTAGATACCGGGTATGTAACTCAAAATCAAATGTTTGTAAATCTATGGGACCAAACTACTGTGGTCATCAGTCCCTAGGCTTAGAACTACTTAATCTAATCTAAGGACAACACACACACCCCTGACCGAGGAAGGACTCGAAACTCAGACAGGAGCAGCCTCGTATGTAAGTCGCACACAGAACTGAGTCTGGGCACTTGTGATTAGGGACATAACGGTGATTATTAAGTTCCTGGTTCAGTAAGAAATAAATAAATAAAAATATTTTAGAATTGGCATTTTATATGATTTGATTTGCGCGTTTTGATTTTTGTGAGGAAATCTCCAATATTTCACACATCTTTATGCTTCGTCAGCTGTGACAATCTTAGGCATAATCAAGTATCTATAAGACATGAATGCATTGCTTAGTTAGCTACGGCTACAGGTGGTTGGTTTGATTCCAGAACAAGGTAGTTTGTCATATCAATTCAAGTTCCAAGATGTGTACAATATTTGTTCAGGTATGAATACGGAGAAAATGTTGGTGATACGCAGTTAATATTGAAGTTTCCATAGTGCGTTTGCTGCTGTTAATTGAGTTTTTATTAGCTGGTTAGTTCTACAATTGGTTAATAAAAATCCGCTCGCCAGTGGAACGACGTTTCGCAATTGTGAGAAAACTATTTAGAGAACAAAATTACTTCGAATTTCTACAGGACTTTAGGATTTCCGATACTATAGTAAAATTTGTTGTTTGTAACAATATTAAATGTTGTTTAAGGATTAATTAATGTTTTATGTGACGGAGTTTGTTATATGAGACTGTAATAAGTGTGATAATTCTTAAGATATGTCATTGTAATAAATTGGATTTAATAAACGCCAAGGAATTAATAACGTGTTTCCTTGTATTTGCAAAATCGTGGTGTTAATTTACAACTGGAGTGATTGCCATAAAGAGCGGTTGTCTGTAGTGGTTCCATTTTTAATAGTCGAACGACTATACTGCGGAGCGAGCAGAGCACCCGCAAGACACGTACGTTAGTTGGGTTGCATGCACATCAGGCGAAACGCAATTCAGGTCGTTCGGATATTTTTGCGCATGGTAGTACCTTCGAAATAATATCGTATTACGACATATAGATCAGGTGCTACGACGTCAAAGACAATGAAATGCATGAAAATTTGCTCTAATAAGTATGAGGCTGTAATTTACTACGTTTTTCTACCAATTCCATTTACAACATATTTCGCTGGCAGTTTCGTAATATTCCACTCTACGAAACTGGTAAATAATGTTTTTGTAGGACATATAATTCAGGAGATTATCTCTCTCTCTCTCTCTCTCTCTCTCTCTCTCTCTATATATATATATATATATATATATATATATATATATATATATATAAAGCGAAAGGTCACTCAAGCACTGATTGAACACGATATATCTAAAACTACTGTACCTACGAATTTGCAGGTATGTAGTCAATAGGAAGAAGATGTCTGCTAATAAAGTATTTTGCAGTAGGACAGAATTAAGGTGCATGCTGGAGGATATTTTACCTACCGACTGACAGTTTAATTCCGATCTCTACGAAATTTTTCATGCTTGACCTTCAAAACAAGAGGAAGGTCGGAGGTTCGAATCCCCCCTCGGGCATGGATGTTTGTGTCGTCTTTAGTATAAGGTAAGTTTAGGGTCTGATGACCCCGCAGCTTAGTACCATAAGCTTTACAGTCATTTTTTTTCTTTTTTATCCCCAAATACTTTGGTTGCGCCATAACTTGAGAACGGCTCGACCGTTTTCACAGATCCTTTTTTTATTATTTTCGTTATTCTCAGAACAAGGATTGTTTGAAATAAAACTAAAAAATTGGTGAACAACAAAGTGCATTTTTCATTGTGGCCCTGTCTTCGTATTGCATACAAATCTAACGTTTTGTTCCGATATTGATGAAATTTTGCACACTTGAGTATAAAAACAAGATCAATGTCACTGTCTGAATAAAATATCATTTGGTGCATGGTTTAGGATACTTAACTTACGGACTTTGACATCAGTTTAATGTAGAATTTTGGAGCATATTCTCAGTTCGAATATAGTAAATTTCCTTGAAATGGAAAAGCTTTCCATGAATCAGCATGGGTTTAGGAAACATCGTTCACGTGAAACTCAGCTTACCCTTTTCTCACATGACATCATGGACGAAGGGCAACAGGCGGATTGTGTTTTTCTCGACTTCAAAAAGGCGTTCGACGCGGTGCCACACTGCAGACTGCTAACAAAGATACGAGCTTATGGAATAGGTTAACAGATTTGTGACTGGCTGGAAGACTTCCTAAGTAATAGAACGCAGTACGTTGTTCTCGACGGCGAGTGTTCATCAGAGACGAGTGTATCGTCAGGCTTGCTTAGTGGAGTGTGATAGGACCGCTATTATTTTCTATATATATATAAATGATCTGATGGACAGAGTAAGTTGTAATTTTCGGCTGTTTGCTGATGATGCTGTGGTGTATGGGGGGCGGGGGGTTGTCGTCTGTAACTGACTGTAATAGCATACAGGATGACTTAGACAAAATTTCTAGTTGGTGCGAAGAATTGCAGCTAACTCTCAATGTAGAAAAATGTAAGGTGATGCGCATGAGTAGAAAAAACAATCCTATAATGTTCGAATACAGCATTAGTAGTGAGCTTCTTGATGCTGTCGCGTCGTTCAAATATCTAGGCGTAACATTGCAGAGCGATATGAAATGGAACGAGCATGTAAGGACAGTTGTGAATAAGGCGGACAGCCGACTTCGGTTTATTGGGAGAATTTTGGGAAGATGTACTTTACCTGTAAAAGAGACCGCGTATAAAACGCTTGTACGACCACGTCTTGAGTATTGCTCAAGTGTTTGGGACCCGCAGCAGATCAGTTTAAAGGAAGACATAGAGGCGGTTCAGAGACGAGCAGCTAGATTTGTTACCGGTAGGTTCGACCAATGCACGAGTGTCATGGAAATGCTCCGGCAACTCAATTGTGGATCGCTGGAAGAAAGACGACGTTCTTTTCGTGAATTTCTGTTAAGTAAATTTAGAGGGCCGGAATTTGAAGCTGAGTGTAGTGCGATCTTGCTGCTGCCTACTTACATAAAGTAAAGATCACAAAGACAAGATAAAAGAAATTAGGGCTCGTACGGAGGCATATAGGCATTTTTTTCCTCGTTCGATTTGGGAGTGGAATAGGAAAGGAAATGCCTAGTAGTGGTACAGAGTACCCTCCGCCACGCACCTTACGGTGAATTGCGGAGTATGGATGTAGATGTAGAAAATGCATATTTTTGCTCCGATCTTGATTAACTTTTGCACACATGAGCTTTAAACCAAGAGTAAGGTCACTGGATACATAAATGTTCGTATGGTAGATGACAGAGGGTACCTTGCAGAAAACTTTGCCAAGAGAGGGAAAGGTGGAAGCGAACCGAGAAATGGGAGGAAAGGAGATGGATGCGGAGAGAGGAGGAAAGAGGACGTGAGTTACGAGAGTATAGAATAAATACATACCCGGGCAAAGCCGGGAAACACGGAATTTACATGCGTTTGTTAGACGACACCGCTGGCATTGCCACTGTTGGTTCGAGTTATGGGCTATGTTTGCCTTCACATCTGCGATTTCGTATTTTATTTCGCTTTGCAAGATTTACATTTGTTATTCCGTTTAAGATATTTTGTTAGATGATAATGTTTTAAAAGTGTTCGGCATAAGAATGAAAGCAATCGCCTCTGCCATGAACTGTACAAAAAGTCAGCGCACATTATGTGAGACTTATCTATCAGAAGAAATTTCCGTAAGTCAAAAAATCAACATTTTACAAATTTTTAACAAACTGTTTTCGAACAATGAAAAAAAAATTAGATAGCTCTCATTTCAGACCACTGAAGATGTTTTACATTCAGTGAAACGAAACGCGTGTCGATCGCACTTATTGTTGCTGCGTAGACGGACAATTAATACCCTTAATAATGTGCACAGTTTATTTGGATAGATTTCTAACACAAAATAACACAATACGTAGAGTAAGTTTTAAGCATATACGTGAATGCAGTTTCCATTACTTAGGTAATAGAACGGAAGGCAGTGCGTCAGGCCAAATACGGGAAATGACAATGAATTGTTTTAAATTTGTCTTTAGCCTTGTTTTTCATATAATACAAAGAGCTGACAGTGAAGGTATTGTTGCTGGTAGAATTTCCGGGTTATAAGGCCGTGGTCCATAAAACGTTTCAGTTTCACCTTACGTTTCGTCCAGAGCTGCGCCGGACATCCTCAGAGGTCTTCTTCCTAGCGATGAGTCTTGCCGACTGATGAGTCGGGTGTCTGATGGCGCCATATATACTGTGAAAAGTGGGCGTGGTCAAGCTGTCACGTTATCGGCAGAGATAGTACTTGTCAAAGATAAAACATCACTATCGATTGCAATCGGTCAGAGATATCTACTATTATTATCCATGACAATACAGGGAAGCAATTGAAATATATAAACATAAAGAAAATTTTAACAGGAAAGAAGAAGCTATGAAACTTAGCGACATATGGACAGTAGCTTTGAAAGATCGACAGGTTTTATCTCTGACCGATTGCAATCGATAGTGATGTTTTGTCTTTGACAAGGACTATCTCTGCTGATAACGTGACAGCTTGACCACGCCCACTTTTCACAGTATATATGGCGCTCTGAGACACCCGACTCATCAGTCGACAAGACTCATCGCTAGGAAGAAGACCTCTGAGGATGTCCCGCGCAGCTCTGGACGAAACGTAAGGTGAAACTGAAACGTTTTATGGACCACGGCCTTATAACCCGGAAGTTCTGCCAGCAACTATGACATCCGGTCGCAAAAGCCTTCATTGCATGAGTGAGGGTATTGTGTTGATGTTTCGAAAGCCTCGTCTAAGGTTTAAATGAAGGAATTGAAATAAAACTTGTTGTTATACATTTGTTGTTATAATATATTAACCACGATTTTTTAAATAAGTACACGCAATGAATAAATTATGTAGCCTTGGCTTTACAAAATCTTATTTCTGAAATCTTCATCCACAAGTAGTCTGGGAATAATACACAGCTTTTATCCAAATGCTCTGAGCAAAGTTTTATTCAAGTCACCTCTTCGCTTACGAATTACATACTGCCTGTACTGTATGTATAAATGACTTATGAAGAAGGGCAAATCAAAGCATTACAGACACTGTTTATTAAAAGATCTCAGTAGGCCTAACTATCATGTTCAGAATTTTCTATTTTTCAGGAACCTGAAGAAAGATTTCGGAGTGAATCGCTGTTTGTGGTTAGCTGTTACAGCCGCATGTAGCCCATAAACTCCCTCTTCCAACCATTTCCTACTTCTATAAAGTACGCCGACGAATGAAGTGAGTGATGTGAGTGTTCTGAGTATCACAGTGTTAATCGGCCGTTCACTCCCAGTTTTAGTTCTCAACTCACGCCGCTAGGAGGTGCTCGGGAGCGCTAACTTGTAAGCTTTATTATTATTGGTAAATCAAGCCCAGTGTATGTTCGGCGTACAATTGCAGCAACCGCAGTAATAAAACTGTTGGGATATCATACATAAAGAAAGAGATATATTATATAGGTCGTTATGTATCAGCGTGCATTTGTGTATAAACATTCATTATACTTAACTTTCGCATTTACCAAGTTTCAACATTATGTTTACTTCACGACCATCAAAAAGCTATGCAGAGGACGAATTTATTTGGTGTATTTTAATGTAATCACAGTTGTTTATATAGTGTACAAAAGCGTATTAACCATAGGGTAAGTAGCCTAGGTATATGAACTGTAATTAAACTATTCTTTATACAGATTTCCTTTGAAAAAGAAGGAGTTGCTAACCCAATGGGTAACTAGTATGAGGCGTGATAATTGGCAGCCTACAAAGTATAGCTACATATGCTCTTGTCATTTTGAAGAAAAGTTATGGATGCTACAACCGATCGAAAGCGGTTACTTGCAAATGCCATTCCAACACTATTTTCGTTTCCTGAGTACCTACAGAAACCAAAATCTGTAATGAGAGTACCGAGGAAACGTCAAATTGTGGAGAGATTGATAAATACGTAATGTACTTCAAAGCATGAAACATCATTTGAACCACAGGCAGAAAAAAAGTAATTAAAGACTTTAAAGACATTCACCTGTATTTATAAGAAAGAAATGTCGGCGAATACAAACGATTCTTGACATTATAGTAACATCAAATAATGCAGAAGTTCGACGATTGTAAACATTACAGTTAGGATGCAGTAGTAAACGAGAAATGCTATTTGTAGTCAGAATTACTTTCGGAAATGCGTCGCCCAGAAATAACGGAAAAATCAAAACTGGCAACGATTAATATAAAACCTATGATTCAGCGTTATCAGACGCCCAGTAACACCTGGCGTGACACTGAAGTTCTCAAAGATGGCGGCAACCTTTCCAATTGGCTTCAACTATGGCGGCGCTGTGGCCAGTCTAAGTTGTTTATATAGGTCTTTGACTTTCCACTACTATATTATCTTTATAAGCTACTTGCTATTAGTATACCCTCATCGAGTTATTCAATGCACCCAAGATTTGTTGTTTAAGCTTTGTTAATGGAGTACATGAAGTGATTACATTTACAGATCAGTACCTCATGCAGTACTGCGGTACCAGTTCATGCTGTAGCAGCCGTATTAGTAGTATGTGGTGTAGCCTCCACGCCGCGGTGGAGTGGCCGAGCGTTCTAAGGGACCTTGCTTCGGAGCACGCCGCTGCTGGCAGTCGGAGGCTCGAGTCGCCCTCGGGCGTGGGTGTATTTGTTAGCCTTTTCATAAGTTAGTTTAAGTAGTTTGTAAGCCTAGGGAATGGGACCACAGTAGTTATGTCCCATAGATTTACAAAGTTTGAATTTGCTGTCTCCAAGGTTGTCGATGCAGACGCTGGTTCTGGCATACATTCGATCATACAAATGGCGAATAATGTCTTGCGGTACATAATTCTACGCCCGCTCGACCTATTTACGTAATTCTGCAAGTGTTTTGCGCTGATGAGTCGCACTTCTTAGTTGTCGTCCCACCATATGCCACATTTGCTCGATTTCAGATAATTCCAGAGATCGCGTTTGCCAGGTAAGTTGCTGCAGATGTTGCAGAGCACGTTGAGTTCCACGCGCAGTGTGTGGGCGAGATTTATTCTGTTGGAAGAACACATCACCTTCCTGTTGAATTGCGAAAACAACACGCCTTACAACATTCCGCACGTAATGACAGATGGTCAGCCTTCACTCTGCAAACTCCAAAGATTAACTAGAGATGTAATTTATCACACTCCATCCAGACCATAGGCCTGTGGTGGGATAAGTCTGATTGGACGAATGTACTCTACGAGACAGTGCCCGCCCGGTCTACGTCGTACGCGCAGGAGACCACCTGTTGACAAATGCACGTCGATTCTGTGGCGTGAATGGAAAACAAGATGGGAGATGTGCTCGTCCGTAGTCCCACTGTTAGCAACCAGTTGGCAACAGTTGGTGAGGACACTTCTGGGCTCACAAACATTCTTATCAGTGCTATGGTAACTGGACGATCTGCCACTTCCCTTACAATGCGACGATCTTGGCATTCTTTTGTGCTGTGTGGACTACCAGAACGTCGTCTAGCACTGTGAGAATGTTCAAAACGTTTAAATGTTTGTAAATTTATTGAACTGCTGAGGTAAAGTAAAGTCGTATGGCATGAATGGCTGGGAGGCCCCGAAGGTACATTCCCTTCACGAAGTATGAGAAATGTGTGTTGAAGTGTCTGTGTTATGTGCAGATGACTGTAATGGTTGAGCGTGTGTAGTGCAGTGTCGTGTTCGTGTGGGAGATTATGGAAGAAGGGAGAGGGTGAAACCCAGTGCCAGCACATAGCCCACTCCTCTCGAAAAGCACCAAGGGGGCCGCCGAGCTTAACGTCCCCATCCGACGGACTGATCACCACCAACAGTGTCCCATGCCCTCACTGCACGAGACAACGCGGAGAGGCTTGGAATTTAATCTAGGACTTTGGTGCAAAGACTGGCAATCAGGGACTTTGTACCACCACCCCACCTTTCCCCCCTGTCATAAGGGAAAGTTGTCAACAGCGCGTGACGTACCCGGACGATTACCCATGCCCTACGCCTTCCGGATTTTATTTCTTGAAATTTTCCTGAAATAAAGGAGGATGCCAGTTTGGTGATATAGGGTTGGAAGATCTTAGGTCTAAAATACCTGAAAAAATTTAAATATCGGAAATTTTATTTCCGAGATAAATATTATAAATATCATCATCATCATCATCATCATTAGAGACTGATAATGCCTTTAAGCGTTCAGTCTGAAGCATAGTACCTGTAATAAAATTCCTCCATGATCCCCTATTCAATGCTAACATTGATGCCTCGTCTGATGTAAATATTATCAAATAATTAATTTACATTTTATTTCCTCATTTCCACTTTTATTTTGTGTTAAATTTTTACAGAGTGTACCAATTTTTACCCTTTAGAGGTATTGAGAAACGATTTAAAATTCTAACATTTTGCATCAATGTTCAGCCAAGTTATCAAATAAAGTCCGCTGGGGAGTTGTGTGATCAACGCGACAGTCCCTCATTCGAGACACCACACAAATGATGTGACTTATTTGATAACATTAAAAAAAAAAAAAAAAAAAAAAAAAAAAAAAAAAAAAAAAAAAAAACCGCCAAAATTTTGTCATTCGACAAAAGCTTGTGTTTCGGAGATGAAGCGAATGAAAGAGCTTGAGAAACTTAAGTAACTGTTCGTACGGAACTTTACGAGAAGCTAACATTCTTCCCATTCCATTTCTGCGTGGTATGGTACAGCAGCCGTGTTAAGTCGAACTCTTGAATAAAAGAATGTCTTGGATGCAAAAAATTTTATTGTATTGAAATGACGCGTATCGCACGGTTAGAGCATCTTCAGATTACTGACACATCTTAAAATTTTTACATGGCAATATTGCAAAAAATTTAAAATTTGTTAGCTACAAAACAATGTTGAAATTAGTAATAAGGAATTGTAATAATGTAGGTACTGATGTTTTACCTACTCTGTGATAGAGGGTATTTAGGTCAAAATGCTGCCATAGGTTGTCTTACCGAGACAATAACAATGTAATCCGTAGATCAGCGGTAGCACTGACCGTTAAACAAATTGATGCAATGATCAACTGAATGGCTATTGAAATAATTTGTACTCCGAGATTTACCTTATCTGATCTCCCTGTGCCATATAGTAGGTCTTCAACTCACGACATGCCTCGGTAGTAGTAATGGCACTGTCAGGGGCAGCGTTCAAATGTTACTGCGACTAACCGCTCACTACACTGTAGGTGTTTGGTCGGTCGGACAACAGTGTTGTAAGACAACCTATGGCTGCATTTTGACCTAAATACCCTCTGCTCGCAGAGCAGGTACAACATCAGTATCTACATTATTACAATCCCTTATTACTGATTTGAACATTGTTTTGTAGCTAACAAATTTAAATTTCTTTGTAATATTGCCATGAAAAAATTTTAAGGTGTGTATCTTTTTTTTGTCCTTGTTTGTCAGAAATCTGAAGATGCTCTAACCGGGCGAAAAGCGTCATTTCAATAAACGTTTTTGTAACCAAGACATTCTTTTATTCAAATTTTACGAGAAGCTGTGTCTCTAGAGGCTGAACAGTGTACGAAATGGGAGAATCTAGAGGGATGCAAACCATATGGCAACCCACCCTGTATATCAGACGGTAGAAGCATCAAAGGCGTGCGAATTTACGGCCTTTGGACACCGGGCTGATACGTGAATGGGGAGGGGACGATGCCGCTCTCACTGGAAGGGCAGTGAAGGTTCGACACGCGTCTAACACGTGTACAGGCGGTGACACGGGCGTCAGGCCACGGTGCATCACGCGTCAGTCCACAGCGATTTTACGGCAAAGTAGTACACCAAAAGGCTGCCAAAGTCTTGCGA